>JBBJLS010000032.1:17298764-17333259 GCA_037577275.1 Bryconaethiops microstoma | reverse complement strand
AGCTCGCTTTGTGCACTGGGGCACAGTCATGCTGGAATAGAAAAGGTTCTTCCCCAAACTGTGTCCACAAAGTTGGATGCATGGCGTTGTCCAAAATGTCTTGGTAAACTTGAAGCATTAAGATTAAGCCCTTCACTGTCCATATATAGTATACATGGATCCCCTTTTATTTAAAATGTCAACAAGCATTAGTTTAAAAAGTAAATTCACTTTAATATTTTGCACTATTAGGACTTTAAAGTCGCAGTTACGGTAGGAACCAAACGTTCAGAACATTCAATGCCTCTAAAGGTACATCACAGAAAGCTGACAGCAAAAACGGCAGAAAGGACAGAACCTGTCTGAGGTTTTGTTCTATTTATTTCTGCTTTGTATTGTTTCATTCAAAACTGCATGTTTATTTGAATGGACAGATACCACATGAAGCACTTTTTTATAGGTCGAACTGACAAAGCATTTATTTACAATGTGGCTATGAATACGTTGCATGATGGCTAAGCCTTACAACAGATTTGTGAAAAAAAGAAAAATAAAGATTTCTGTTGTTTTTTTAATCATGTCTAATATGATTTTATGCTTACCTGCTGGGTTCCTGTGTACGTGATCTTGATCTGGGACTGATTCTAGGCACATTTAATGCTTTTCTATTGGAATGTAAAGGGAGCTTATTCTACAGAATAGTGGTGGTCTCCAGTGGCCACCAATATGGCAACCCCTAAAACCAAAACAATCAGGTTTGGATTCTAAAGTGTCTTTCTGCAGAATTCAAACAAGACCAGGCAAGCACCACAAATGCCCTTTAAATGAAATGCTGGCACATTACAGTAAGAAGCTGGAAATAGTTGTTGATTGACTGGATCACCAAAGGCTATGGGAAACTGGCTGGAGGTTAACGACTCCAGAAATGCAGGGTAACACACACACACACACACACACACACACACACACACACACACACACACACACAAAAACAAAAACTTACCTCAGGCAAACAGCAACAATAAATTTACTGTTAGCTTCATGGCGGAGAGAGGTACATGCACCTATACATCATTTTATAAACCATAATTAAAGGGGATCGGTTTCGGCATCATGGTAACTGCATGGTAACTGCAGTCAGTGGTGGCGCACGCAGTAGCGGCGTTTCTGAGCAGCACCTGAGAACATTGAGAAATGACGTGTTTGGATAAACATATGACCTGGCTGGCTGTGCGTCTCATGGGGCCTTTGTTCGCTCACTTTCTTGTCGTAAACCATAAAAGGCCCTGAGAGACAGAAAATAATGCTTCGGTCTTGCTTTCATCTTACATTCCCTGGTGGGGTGTGTTTTTTAAATATGAAAACCATTTGTGCCTCCTAGCCCCTTACAGATATTTCTGTCGATTTGACTTCTTTACAGTCGGAGGAACCTCGCCAACGCAGCAACGCTGTAAAGTATCCTACAAGCAGAATAATAGTGCTGGTAATGGAGTAATAGTGCAGCATTTATGTGACCCGCAACCAAAGACTAACAGTGAACGATGTCAGGGCATGTGTATACGTAAAGTATCTGAAGGTTCTAAGGGCTCTGAACATGTGCGTGTTTATGTTGACATACAGGATAGCAGACACATGTTCTCCATTAAAAAGGTTCTGTGACCCATGTGTTGTCCTATAGGGGTAACATTAAACTGCCAAAATACTTATAAGCACTATGCCATAACACAATTCGATTGTTCTCTCTTTAAATCAGTGTGCCTCCTGGTGCCCTCACCTCTAACTGCACTGGAGGAGAGACCTGGGACTAATGCATGTAATTTGGAAATTAATCAAAATCTAATTACTCTTGTGGAAACTGCGCATAGTTTGAGAGCTCCCGAAAAGTGACAGCTGTCAGAACAAATCCAGCTCTCCTGGGTGTGACGGATGAAAGAAAAATGTGGCATATGTCCCCAGTGGTGCCTTTTGTGGTAAGCAAACTGCTGAAATATAGCATACACGAGGCAGAGGAACCACAGTGAAACGTGTGTTTAGAGTCTATGTTGCACACTGCAGAGTAGCTCATAGCTGTGGTCTCATAAGTATGGTTTCACCCTCAGAAACTGTGGTTCTTGTACAGACTCTCTAAGATGGTACTGGAAAGATGCACTACCTGCTGCTGGAACAGCACTGGAAAAGCTGCAGTTTTGGTTCACCCAGTATTGTTTTGCTCTGCTCACTTGGGTTTTCAGCTTGGGTGTAACAACAGGGGCGTTTTCCACCACAATACAAATCAGATCCAGGTCTTGCAAAAATCTTTCACATTTTTGCAAGACTGAAATCGATTTGATGGAGTGTGATTCTTATATTATTATCAGAGTGCACTATGAACAGCCCCTGGATCTCAAAAATAATAATATGGAGATGAACCCCGGTTGACAAATCAAAACTGTACCCCTGGATGTTCCAAGATCCCGACAACACCTAAGATTATTATCATTAATATTATCTTTTGAATTGGTCTGTGTGAGCTGACTGAGCAACCATAGCCACAGACATGCACAAGCACATACACAACACACTCGTTTTTACAATAGAACGAACAGTTTCTAATCAGTAATATGATCTTGAGTATTTATAAACATGTGCTTTTAATTCACTCATAATCGTCCAGCAAATGAAGCACTACACAGTTCATAATGCGGAGGGCTTTCTACAGCCTGTTTCTTATTTCCCATTGGCAGCATGCGCTGTTATTCAGTTCAGCTTTCATTTGCATTTCTGCCAGCACCCACTCACCCATTGCATCTGGAGACCTGTGAAGTTTCACTAAGCGGTCCCAGCAAGTGAAAATGTACATTCATTTACCTGGCACTTTCTTAAAGATAGAGATATTGTGCCAGGTACTTGGGCTAACAAGTAGACTAGAAAATGACATAAATACAGGGTTGGCCTGCACAGCTTTGAAACACTTGTTACTATTTCCAAACAACTACTTACAAACTCCTTTTTAAAATGCCATTCGACACATTTTTAGTCATCTGACTGAACACATTGGTGTTTTAATTAGTGTTGCAGCCTACAGCAGTAACGCTAGACAGCCGTGATCCAGAGACCCTGGAAACGTTGCATCATGGTAAGGAAAGTTTACAGGGCTGAGCTGAGGAGGTTGCAGAGTCTAACGGACATTTCATATTATGGTGAAGAAGTTAGACTATGGCACTTTTCAAATAGGTATTTTTATTCATTATTTTAATTAATTATTACTAAAGAATTTTGTGTCTGTCGAAACCAAGTCCTTCTGACATGTCAATCTTTTTTCCAGTCATGTCACACAGATTTTTAAATAAATAAAAATAATAATGCCCAAAAATGTAATGATTTTGGTGTGGTAGTTGTGGTAGGCGATATTGATAGCAGTTCTTACATAAGGATCACTATGGCAACCTACATATTTGAAATTATTCATTTGTGTATCCATGGCACACTAGCTTCTCATTGCAAATTTTTCACTGAGCATTTTGCTTACTGTTCAATAATTTAAAATCGCACCTGTGATTCTCAGGCATCTCTGTTTTTTTCTACTTTATTGTAATTCTTGGTATCTGGGGTTCCCTGTCCAAACTACTCATCCCTATTCTAGCACACCTGATTCAGCTCATTTACTAGTTACCAAGCTCTTAATGTGTGTTAAATTAGGGTAAGCTTTGAGAACTGCTGGCGTAGTGTATATATATATATATATGTATATATATAGTAGCCCCCCACTCTCAGCAGTCTGAAAACTTTAACGCGGATCATTTTTGCTAAGAAACCGAACTAACAATCGTTCGCTGAAAACCCCGCACAAACGCGGAAATTGCTCATATCCTCTGCATTTTTTTGCTTTTGTGATGTGGGGCCTCATCCGCCACGCCCCCTCGTCCTCGTGCTGGGTTGCGAACCACCGCGCCCAAACATAAACAACCCAGCACAACGAGGGGGCATGGCGGACGAAGCCCGGACGTCACAGCATTTTTCATGGCAATATGTCATTTATTAAGCCCTGTATTTCTATTACTGTAAATTAAATGAATTTATTACTGTATTTACCTGCTTATACCAAAGAAAATGACAGCGCATACTAAAGAAAACTCCCGTGCATGAATTACAGTACAGTCTATATAGGGGTAATATCGGTATTTTACATTCTAGCACTGTGGGAGTTCAGTGTAAACTGTACAGTACAAATATGGGTTTACCGTTACATTTTCTTTAAGGGTAATGAGTTTAAAATGAAATTAAAGTGTTTTGGGAGCATATGTGGGGACATATTTAGGGTTTCATTCACATGGCTGTGTAACCATGTCATGAACACTTTGAAGCATTTCTGTCTCTGTCATTGTTCTCATGTCATGTCCTCTGTCTCTCTGAGTGAGTGTGGAATGCCCTGTCGGGGTGTGTGTATGTGTGTGTGCCGTTCTGGTCCATGTGTGCTTTGGACACTGGGGTGGGGGCAATGGCCTCAACCCCCCTCCTAGCCTTCTCCAATAACAAACACAGGAAGCTGCTGTTGCCTGACAAGAGCAGACACAGAACAGGCTAAGAAAGTTAAGAATTCTGCTCTTTTTTAATACAAATGGAAATGGATTCAGCTTTGTTAATAGGTCATATTAATATTCACAATTATATCTTTTAATCAAACTGATATTGGTGATGTATTTTTTATTATATTGACAGTGGTGATATCTTTCAATCATATTGATATTAGTGCTATAATCATATATTATAATATTGGTGAGAGGCAGTATGTGATATATCATATATTGTAATATTGGTGAGAGGCAGTGCTATAATCATATATTATAATATTGGTGAGATATTGGTGAGAGGCAGTATGTGAGTTTGTGAGTATGCATGTTTGCTTGTACTGCCTTATGAAACATCTCAGCATTAAGCTGATCCAAGCTCAGGTACTGATAAAACTGTAGAAGTACGATATTGCAGATTCCTTGTGGGTATACATTGTTTAACATTGCAGTATTGAGCGATATTGGAAGAAAGCCATATTGAGATATTTTAGGTGTATGATATGTTTTGCAATATATATAAGCCAATTTGTGCCCTGATAAACTATTAATACAGTAGTAACTAGATGTAACAACTGTCTACCATAATATGATTATACTGATGCATAATTAAATTGCAATACTGTACACTATATTCAAACATATTAGCAAACTTCTGATAAGAGTATCTGTTATATTCCAATGTTCTTCGCAATTTAGTCGTGTCCAACTCCACCTGCTAGTTAGGTCTCCCACAACACTGAATGCTACCAAGCTGGGAAGGTGAGAGCTAGCACATGCATTCTCTGAGACACATGAAGCCCCACTTTGTGCTTTCCGACTCCTGCTGAAGTAACATTATTGCACAGCTCAGTATGTTTGCAGGAGAACTGTTACATCACTGTGCTGGTTATCATTCCTCTGAATGAAGGCGGGGGGAGTAAGGAGGGCTGTCCTACTCACCCAGAGCGAGCAAGGGTAATAATCCCTGCCTACACTGAGATTTTGGTCTCTCCGTGGATCAAACTCACAGTAAGACCAATGTTTAAATGACTGGCTGTTGATTACATGATTAAACATGGACTTTATTATTATTTTGACCAAAAATTATTTGTGTTAAATTAAGAGAAAGTCCTTTTTGATCAAACTACAAATTGCACTCCATTGGAGTCTTCTGTGATATCAGCCCAGTATTACAATAATAATAATCAACCAATGTGTTGTGCAGCCCTAGTGCGGGCCAAAGTGAACACCAGTGACCTGAGACTGATAAGTACTCATTCGTCAGTGGCTACTGAAGCCTTGCATGTCTGAGTGAGCGCTTCAAAGCCAGGCCATGCTTTCCAAACCCATGCCACATGTGAAAACAGCCTGAGGTAGGACAGTGAATTGGAATTCATGTTGATTTTAGGCCACTGAGGATATGATGGATAAGGTAGATCTCCACTGGTTCAAACAGCAAACAGTCATACATCCTCTGAGCTCCCTCATCAAAGAAATTGTGGCCAGCCACAGTAGAGGATGCTGGCAGAGAAATAATGATGCTGGCGCAGCAGCACTGTTTTGATACCCAAGCCTGCAGAGACACTGTCCTCTAGATGGTGGTCAGCAGCAGCAGCAAGGGAAGTGCACTGCTGCTGAACCATGATATTAACAATGACATTTTCTGAAACACACAGAGGCCAGATTCATCCCAGGCAAGACTCTTTCAACAAGAGTGAGAGTGTGAGGAGCACGAGCAAGGTTGGAATGGATGGCTAGTTTCTTAGACAGTAATGCTTGCTCTGAAATGACTGTACCATTTAGGTAACCGCATGCACGCAGTGGAGGCAGTAGGAGGTGGGTGGACGCAGAGGAACTTAGAGAGGTAACGTGTAATTACATGCTCTGCAGAGAGGAAAAGACAAGTCGCTTTGCCTTACATCCTGTAACAGGGCTAAGATGGAGGTTGGGTACTCATTAGGGCCAGACACTTTCTCCAAGGATGGAAGTTAGGTGCTCATTAGGGCTGCATGATATGAACTAAATATCACTGATAATGCTACACAGCAGTTGGTGTAAGCTTTGCAATATTAAACTGGTGAACCATTCTGTGTGGAACAAAAATATATGGACTTGTATGCAAAATATATGTTCAATATACACAGATTAAACAATTAAGTACTCCTTTGTACTACACACAGTGTGCATCAGCTCCACAAGCCATAAAGGTTCACTTTGTAGTTCACAATTACAGAATGTTGTTCCTGTTTCTCTGCCCCCTTTATCTTTTTCAACCACTGTGAGGCCAACCATAGGGCCACCAGTAAGCCTATATGTTATTTGGGTGGTGTATCATTGACACCGACATGGTCCATAGAGTGGATCCCACAGGATCACACTAGGCAATGTTACAAGAGTTTTTAAATAACTGTTGGTCCACTGCAGATGTAAAGTTACTGATGATAGCTTGTCTGTTGCTGCACAATTTGAGTTAGTTGTCCTTCATCAGTGGTCAGTTTCTGGTCATAGGAAACTGTTTGCTGGAAATTCTTGGGTGGAGGACTGTTCTCAGTCCAGCAGTGATAATGAGGTGTAATTCTGCATGTTATCCACTCTTTGTAACACACACACACACATACACACATACACACACACACACACACACACACACACACACACACACACACAACATTTCACTATCATGTCAGCATCACTGGTGTGCTGAAAAAATCCACAAATCACATAATACCCCTTCCCTGGTGGTCCTGTGATAGACCCCTAACCATTAATGAAGAGAGTTGATGATGCAGGGAAACAGAGGATTTACAGTGTGTTAATGCAAACAATGAAATGCACTTATGGTAAATGGACCTGCTAAAATGGATACTGTGCAGAAACAAGGTAGGTGTATTTGATGAAATGTGAACACCTTGGTACATTAAATCATCCAGGAACACTTATCAGGAGTGTTTGTGGTCTATCAGGATATCACAAAAATACACACTGTGATGCTGTCACAGAGGAGAGACAAGGAAATGCACGTACCTGGCCAGGAGTTCGCCCGTGTAGCGTGACTGATAAGCCCAAGCGTGGACAGATATGAGAGGGCTGTTAGAATCACGCACATTTACATTTACGGCATTTACGCACGTTGATCTATGAATGCTCAAAACACAGGTTAAGGTTCCCATCAGAATCCACATTCACACACACACACACACACACACAGAGGTGATAAACAGAGGTGAGTACTCACATGACCAGAGATGAGTGACTGGAAAAGGCGAGGTGACGACTCAATGCATGAGGGGCCGGAATCTACCTACTTCCTGTTTATATACCTTGTGATGTGTGGCATCTCTTTCGACCCGTGTGCGTCACGTGACTGGTGTGCATGACGGTACCCCCCCTCCAGGGCCGTCACCAGACGGACCGGACTGGGAGGATACCCAATGACGGTAGTTCTGAATGAGGGAAGAATCCAGGATGAACCGTCCAGGGACACAAGACCGATCTTCCAGGCTGTAGCTTTCCCAATCGACCAAGTACTGGATGCCACGACCACGGTGTCGCGAATCCAGGATCCGTCGGACAGTATAAGCAGGACCACCGTCGATAATCCGAGGCGGAGGAGGGTCTGTAGCAGCGGGAACCAAGGGTGAGATAATGAAGGGCTTGAGGTGAGTGACGTGAAACACCGGGTGAATCTGAAGAGAGGCAGGCAGCTGAAGCCGGAAGGTGACAGTGTTAATCCTGTGGGTGATCCGGTAGGGTCCAATAAACCGAGGTGAGAGCTTCTTGGACTCGGTGTGCAGGTAAAGATTGCCAAACCCTGTAACTAACACGGAACAATCGTCCCGGAGAGTGTCGGCATCGATGTTGCTGGACGTAGTGTCCATTGGCCCGTCGGATGGCATCACGGACTTGTCACCACACCCGCCGGCACCTGCGGACCAACTTTTGGGCCGATGGGACATCAACCTCCGGTTCCTGGTGAGTGAACATCGGTGGCTGAAACCCATGACATACCTCAAAAGGGCTGAGTCCGGTGGCAGATGAGGTGAGGATATTGTGAGAGAGCTCAGCCCTGATGAAATAACGAGCCAAGGAACACCAACGAGTGGCGAAGAAACACCGGAGGTAGCGCTCCAGCTGTTGGTTGGTCCGCTCCGTCTGGCAGTTAGTCTGAGAGTTGTAACCGGATAAGAGACTGCAGGTGGACTTGATCAGACAGCAGACGGCCTTCCAAAACTTGGCTGTGAACTGGGGCCCTCTGGCCGAGACGATGGCCTTGTGGAACCCAATCGGACTACATGCTCTAACAAGATTTCAGCTGTGGTTTTGTCTGTGGGGAGGCCACTGAGCGCCACCAGGTGCATGGCCTTGGAGAAGCAATCCACGATGGTCAAGATGGTGTTCTTCCCCTCCGAGTCAGGCAATCCAGTGATGAAATCCAGCGCGATGTGTGACCACGGGCGATGAGGGACAGAGAGAGGTTGAAGAGGCCCCGGGCTGGGCTGGTTGGTAGTATTGGCCCTGGCGCACACCACGCAGACCTGAACGGCTGCCATTTTGGGCCACCAAAACGCACGCTGAAGAAGAGAGAGGGTCCAGCCAGGGCTGAAGAATGGGCCCATTGGAGAGTGTCAGAGCTCAGGCCGGTGGGTACAAAGAGTCGTCCAGACGGAGTTTCAGTTGGAGGGGGCTGAAGCCCCGGATAAAGCGTCGGTAGAAATGAGCAAACCCCAGAAAATGCTGAAGCTGATTAAGCGAAGTGGGTAGAGGCCAGTTACGCACAGCGTCCAGCAGGCTCCATGGCCACACCATTGAGGGGATATGACAAACCCAAGGAATGTGGTGGAACGCTGGTGGAAAGCGCATTTCTCCAACTTACAGAACAGTCTGTGGGCCAGCAACCTCTTTAGCACTGCCCGGACATGTTGGGTATGTTCTTCCAGGGTCTTAGAGTAGATCAGTATGTCGTCATAGTAGGCAAAGACCCAACACCCCAGCATGTCCCTCAAGACTTTATTAATAAAGTGCTGAAATGCTGCCGGACTGTTGCACAAGCCAAAATGCATAACCAATGTTTCATAATGACCGGTGGGAGTGATAAAGGCCGTCTTCCACTCGTCGCCCTCCCTGATGCGGACGAGGTTATAAGCACTTCTCAAGTCCAGCTTGGTGAAGAGGGTGGCACCAGAGAGAGCATCCAGGGCGGTGTTGGTAAGAGGGTGTGGATGACAGCTCTTTATGGTGATCCGATTAAGCCCCCGATAGTCGACGCATGGGCGAAGACCGCCGTCCTTTTTTTTACAAAAAAGAACCCCGCGGCCACTGGGGATGAAGAGGGAAGAATAGTGCCCTGTTGGAGACCTTCCCCCACATATTCTTCTATCGCCTGTTGCTCGTCTTTGGAAAGCGAATACAGGTGGCTGCGGGGAGGTACCTTACCGGGCTGGAGGTCAATGGCCAAATCATAAGGCCGGTGAGGAGGCAGGGCAACACCTTTGCTTTTATTGAAGACCTCCTTTAAGTCATGCTACAGCTCAGGGATGGCTTCAGCATTGACGTCAGAGGCAGTGGACTCCCCAGAGCAAGTCCCAGCTGATGCCGTGAGACAAAGCTCCTGACAGGTTGTAGCCCACTGGAGGATTTTCTGTTGGGTCCACGAGATGAGGGGATCATAAGTGAGGAGCCAAGGATGGCCCAGGATGATGGGAGGAGCCGTGAGGTGAGTGACCAGGAAGGGGATGTGCTCTCTGTGCTGGTCCATGGTGAGAAGTAAGGGAGGAGTTTGATGAGTGTTGGAGCTGTGTTGAAGGGGTTGATCATCAATGGCTGTGATGATGATCGGCTGAGATAACACCCTCATCTCCACACCCAGCTGAACAGCAAAAGAATGATCAATAAAATCGCCAGCCGCCCCTGAGTCAACAAAAGTGGTGACAGCGACCCATTTGTGGCTGAGCTGGATGTGGACCTGGATGATGAGACGGGAAACGGTCGGGGTCATGGAGGTGGCAAGGACTGCACGATGTGAGGTCCTCCCCCTATTCACCTGGTCTGACCGTTTCCCGGACGGATTGGACGGACAGCACAGTGGTGGTCGGGGGAGGCGCAGTAGACACACAGGCCTTCGCAATAGCGCCGAGCCCGCTCCGTCGGGTCCAAGGAGGTGCGCCCTACCTGCATGGGTTCCCCGGCTCTGGAGTGGGCCTCTGACAGAGGTGGAACCTCCACTGAAAAAGATGGCTTGGGTCTTAGGGTCGCTGGCAGCAGAGCGCGAAAAGTTGGCTTTGGGCGAGAGCTCATGCGCTGGTCCATGCGCATACATAACTGGATCATCCCTTCCAGCATGCTGTGGAGCTCTCGTCTGGCGAGTTCATCCTTAATACGAGGAGCCAACACCTTGTAAAAGGCTGTTCACAGCATGGGGTCGCCCCATTCCGTCTGCACAGCCAGAGTGCGTTCCACAGTGTAGTGACTCACGGAGCGATCGCCCTGCCACAGATGATAGAGATGCAAATCCAGCTCCACCTTACTGTCAGGGTGTTGGAATGTGGCTTTGAGTTGGCGCATGAAGTCGGGGTAGGAGTATCAGGCGTCCTGGTCCAACCTCAAAACCGCTGTAGCCCACTCAGCTGCCTGCCCAGTGAGGAGGAAGATGAGAAGTGCGATCCTGCTCCGGACAGATGGATAACGCTCGGGCTGGAACTCAAAATTGGGATCGAGATTAATAACAAACACTTCGCCATTTTAGCCAAGGGGCGTGAAGGAGTGACTGAAGATGAGGAGGATGCGGCAGCAGCTGGTTGGGACACAGGCGCCTTGGCAGCTCGGCCAGCTTGCACACTCTCCAGGATGGTTAGCCTAGCACAGAGCTCAGCCACCTCCTGCCTGAGACTGACTACCTCCAGTCTGAGTGCGCTAAGCTCGGCCAACGCGCTAAGCTCGACCAATGCGGCCCAGTCTGCTGAGCTTACTACGACACGCTCAGGCATTCTGTCACAGAGGAGAGACAAGGAAATGCATGTACCTGGCCAGGAGTTCGCCCATGTAGCGTGATGGATAAACCCAAGCGCGGACAGACACGAGTGGGCTGGTAGAATCACGCATGTTGATCTATGAATGCTCAAAACTCGAGTAAAGATTCCTACTGGAATCTACATTCACACACACACACACACACACACACACACACACAGAGGTGATCAACAGAGGTGAGTACTCACATAACCAGAGATGAATGACTGGAAAGGGTGACAAATCAATGCCTGAGCGACCAGAATCTACCTACTTCCTGTTTATATACCTTGTGATGCGCGTCATGTCCATCAACCCGTGCGCATCACGTGACTGGTGTGCGTGACAGATGCTCTATGGTATCATTATTGTTTGTTAACAAACAATAGATCATGTAAACCTGGTAGTCATGTCTTTAGTTTATATGATTTCGCATTTGCATTTGGCCTTTTTGAAACTGCTGCCTTGATCATGCAGTGCAGCACTCGAAAGCAAGCTGGAGCTGCTGGCTTGCTAAAACTTAATTTGGGAGCTTGCAGGTGTTTAGAGTTGAATGTGTTTTGTGTCAGAGGCATCATTCTAAGTGGCAACATCACTGTGTATAATCCAAGCCAGCCCGTCCAGCTTTGCTGTATTGCACGATGCGTGCAATACAGCATAAAAGTAAAAGAGGAAAAAAGAGGAAAATATTTGGTAGAGAGAAGCCCTCAAGACAAAAACTGCTTGAACACAGCCTTATTCAGCATTTATGCAAAGTCAACATTATCATGTGGAGCACTAAGCTTGAAACTGCAAAACAGTCAACATCATGATGTTGTTTTCCAGCTGAGAACTGAGTCTGCACTTCTTGACACACTGGAGGTGCTGGCATTGTTTCCACTGCTCTAACACGCAAAGGCCAATGACATTAGGTATCAATTAGTAATTAAGGTAACATGAGAAAATAAATCACTTTAAAATGCTGTCAGCATTTAAATATGGCTGTTTTCACTGACACAGACCGTACAAAGGAGATCGTGTGACCTATTTGACAGTGGGGGGTAAAGACATAAAGGTAAAACCCAAGGTTGAAATATTAGGAGAGACAGGAAAGGCAGAACAAAATTATGATGTATTAGATCTCATATTTACTGTCATAAAACAGTGGTTTGTTCATTTATGAGAGGAGAAGTCAAGAGTGTTCAGAAGAAAGATGAGGTATACTGGGTAATTAAACCAGCATGTGGGAGGAGAAGTACGAGTAGAGGAATGAGTGTAGAGAGCCTAGCGGAGAAGAGTTATATACTCTGCGGAGGAGACACGGGGGATTAACCAAATCTCTGAGTCCTCTCTGAGATCTCCCTGGCTTCACTCGCTGTCTGACTGTGGAGAGTTACAAGGAGAAGGAGACAGAAACGGGTAAACAAGAGAAACATTGTGTAGAACTGGAAGAAGCACAATCATGGGCAAGATTACCTAAGGCTCAAAACTGGAGATAATTGTTTTAGGACAAGAACATTTTCTCAAAGAGAAGATGGATTTGGGCAAAGCCCCAAAGCAAGAATGTAGTGATTGCTGTGTGATTTGTACATTTTGCACACTGAAGCTTAATAAGCTAATGATAGGACAGAGAACACACAGAACTGTGATGTCACAAAGTGATTGGCTCAGGCAGAGCCATGGGGCTTCTGTGGTTTGGGTGTGCTGGAGAGGGCCTTGGAGAAGTCCCCAGCTTGGAGCTTCATTCCTGGCCCCAATTTCTTGTCTGTTGTATTTCCTTACCCGTTTCTCCCCTGCTGCTCTGGGAACAGAGCAGCTGTAAGAACATGGGCATTGTATTCTGCAAGCGGAGCAGCCACAAGGTTATAAAACCAACTCCTCATGGGCAAAGCCAAATAATCACCCCCAGCACACAAACACACACCATGTACTTTAGAAGTACTACTGATACACAAAAAACTGTGCATTCATTCTATGGTCTATATTCTACATTTATTCTGTAAATCCATTCTTACTTATTCCAATCAGTATAGAACTTAAGAGTTCTGAACTTAAGAGTTCTGAATGTACTTCTTTTTGGGCTCCAAAGGAGTCTTTGGAGTTGCAATTTTATTCAGTTCTCTTAAGAAGAAACAAATATGCTTATGACCAGAGGCCTTGGCATGCAAAAGGGTGCACATCACGGGAAAATGCATCTTCAGGCTTGAAGGAATGATTTGGCAAAAAGTCTGATTTACACAGTTTTCTCACTCATGTCAGATGTGGTTGATCAGCCAAGACATGTTTGATGTTCTTTAGTTTAGAGCTGGAGCTACAAGGCAAATGTAGCAAACAGAATCAATAATCACATAATTATTCACCAAAACTCGACCCACCTGTTTTTTATTAATGTGGTGCTGACTTGCTGATATGGTTTAGTATGATGTAACTGTGTTAATGGAAAGCATAACCCCCCCCCACCCCCAAAATCCACTCTTCAAAAAGACTATAACAAGAAATTAGAGTTATATAAAAAAACAGCTTGGTTTGGATTTTTTTTCCTAACCTTTTCATGCTTTAATGATTCTCAAGCTACTGCTTCTAAGAAATATGAGGTTCTTAAGTCTGACTGAAGTAAACTGTTCTTCACCCAGGGGAACTGGCTCGGGATGTACTCTCATCAAGAGACCCTAGTCAGACATGATAGCGCAAGTCATTTACACATGAAACAAGCTACCACACCATAAACTTCATCCTATTAAATTGCCATTCAGATTATCATTAGCCCTGTTAAATGATTTACCTACTTGAGCAAAGCTCGTGACTGTATGCCATTTCGCATAGTCTACGATACACCCCTACTTAACAATCCTCAGGAATCTGTGGCAATATATAAACCATTCATGACTTGGAAGTTAATGACCAAACAGATGCTGTTACCGATGGCTAAACTGTATCATCATGTACATCATTATTACAGGTTGCTGATGCTCTTTGTGGCACTTTTTATGTGGCAAGCAATCTTGCATAAACATACAAATCAAGAAGATGTTTGAAATTAACCAAGTTTATCACAACCTATGTAACATAACAGCACACCATGATGGCGAACACTGCTGAAAATGTTCACTTAGACCAATGTTTGTGGAAAGACACTTTATACACTTAGAAACATTTGGCAAAAGAGCTGTTATATCAGCCCTGACATCTGCAAATACTGAAATAACTTTTGCACCAAGACAGCCCCTTCTGAAAAGAACAGTCTTGTTGATTGAATAAGCAAAAGTCCTGTATGGTATGAAGAATGGAATGAGCAGACTGGCTGATAAACAAAAGGGCTGCCATTAACAAAGATATCAAAACTACATAGTGCAGAGAACCATCAACATCTACAGATATGCAAAAATATCATGCTGTTTCATTAACTGAATAAATAATTCAGATGATAGTGATCTTTAGCAGTTAACTTGGTGAAGGGAACTCAAAAGGAAAGGTGCTGAGGCATTTGTACAAGCTCTACTGAGCTTCGTTATTAGTCTGGGGTTCTAGTATGACCCTGTGTTGGTCCCGGATGCAGGAGAGAGCGGTACGGGGAATTCTCTTCGCATCAATGTGGTTGTTCTCCAGATGAAGGGCCACCAGAGAGGAGGGTTCAGTCATTCTGACTTTACACACTGACTTCGCTGGAACAGAGCTGGAAAACATAAATTGCATACGGAGTTATGAACTGATAAACCTCTGATGAGTGCTTCAGCACATACAGTTAATCAACACCATTCTGTAAAAGAGTTCCAAATATGATGAGGTTAAGTTGTTTTCCAGTTCTAGTATCTGGAGATGTACATTTGGATAGGGTTCCGAATGGCAGGGCTATGGGAACATGACTAGCAGATTAGGAGTGATGTACTGTACATTTGAATCCACATACTTATTGGCAGGCTGCCAAAGGAAACACGCAAATATTCTAATTAGTCTGGAGTTTTCGGTTCATGTAGTTCACTGTTCCCTCGGGTAGTGCATGCACACTGCTCCGCCTGCCATAATTGGATAGGATGGCCCGAAGGCTGCGACAAGCTTATGACTTTGAAATGCAATCCAAACCAATAAAAACTATGAGCGGATTTTGTGAGGGAAGAGAGGGGAAGGCGAGGGTAGATGGAGTGACAGTGGGAATAGGGCATGAAAACAAACTTTTTAGTCTCAAACTGAGTTCAGTTTCAAACAACAGAAGTCAATGGAATTACAAAACAAGCTGTAATATTACAATAAATATTTCTCATATATATTTTGTTGAAATAAGTGGAGAAAATCTGATGAAAATGTGGATTGTAAACCTACAGTTGATACCACATTTCTATTTGGAATTTGATGAACAGCTACAGGTGTGTGTGCAGTCTCATGTTGGTGATGTTGTTAACATTTAAACAAAACAAAACTGCTGGGAATAGAGACACAAACTGTAAATATAAAAATATATTTAGGGTTTATATACTCTAGAAAAAGCAAAAAAGCAGTAATAATTAAAAACTTTAAGCGCTGCAGTGCCTACATGCCAAACCTGAGGACAAAACAATGTAAAATTGTGGAGACCTTTGAGTAAGAATTCATTCAGTGTTAATTCTGGACCTAATGTCATTCAGTGCAGCCTTATATCTCTGCCTTAAGGCTAATTAAACAGAGAGCTTGAGGTGAACACAGGTTCTCCTGTGGTGTCTAAAGACGAGGTTAGGAGAGACCGGCTTCTAAGCCAGTGCACAGATTACTGTCGGACTCCAAACTCTCCCCATACTCACGTGATGCGGTTGTGATCCAGCCGCAACAACTGCAGGTTCTTGAAGTGGCGGATGTTCCGTGGGATGCTTTCAAGCCAGTTGTTGTCCAGGAGAAGCTCCACGAGTGTTTTGTAGGCTCCCCGGAAGGACTTCCCCAGCAGCCCTTCCTCCAGCAGGTGGTTATGGGAGAGGCGCAGCGACTGAAGGCCTGGACGAAGGTGGCTCAGTGTGTAGAGGGGGATGGTATGGATGTGATTGTGCTGGAGAGAGAGTTGTCGTAAAACTCTGGGCAGATAAGAGGGCACCACAGACAACTGATTATGAGACAAGTCCAAGGCCTCCAATTTCCTGTGAGTGTAGGGGAAGAGAGAGAACAATGTTCAGTACAGCTTTATATTTAGACTCTAGCACGTAAAGGTTCTCCAAAGGGGAATTTGACAATTTTTCAAAAATTACACCTAATTCAGTGGTTGAGATGTAAGTAACGTCATTCAGAGTGGTTTGATATGAAATGCTTCATTATGGAAAATCTTACCAAAGGTAGCGATATACAAAATACAAATATTGCATTTGCATTTTTTTTCATTGTATTTACTTGCAATCTAAAATGCCCCGAGAATCTAGATGTGCAGTTTTTATACAGTTGAAACCAGATATTTACATACACTTTTTTTTTCTTTACTGTCAAACATTAAATCGGAGTAAACTTTTTCTGTTTTAGATCAATAAATATTATCAAACTTTTTTGTATTTGTTAAATGTCAGAATAAAGAGAGAGAGAGAGAATTTTATGGAATTTTACTTGGGCCAAACGTTTCGGATATCCTTCCATAAGTTTTCTACAATAGTTTGCTGGAATTTTGGTCCACTCCTCTTGACAGAACTGGTGTAATGCATCAGGTTTGTAAGCCTTCTTGCTCGCCTTTTCAGTGCCGCCCACAAATTTTCAATGGGATTGAGATCAGGGCTTTGTGATGGCCCCTGCAATATTTTGACTTTTGTTGTCCTTAAGCCACTTTGTAACTAATTTGGAGGCATGCATTTGGAAGACCCATTTGCGCCCAAGCTTTAACTTTCTGGCTGATGTCTTCAGATGTTGCTTCAATATATCCACATAATTTTCTTTTCTTACGATGCCATCTATTTTGTGAAGTGCACCAGTCCCTTCTGCAGCAAAGCAGCCCCACAACATTATACTACCACCCCCATACTTTACAGCTGGGATGGTGTTCTGCGGCTTCAACACTTCGCCCTTTTTCATCCAAATATACCGTTTATCATTATGGCCGAACAGTTCAATTTTTGTTTCATCAGACCACAGGACATGTCTCCAGAAATAGTCTGTCTTTTTTATGGTGGTTTTGAAGTAATGGCTTTCTCCTCCCAGAATAACCTTTCAGCTCATGGTGGTACAGGACCTGTTTTACTGTGGATAATGACACTGTCTTACCAGTGTCAGCCAGCATCTTCACAAGGTCTTTTGCTGTTGTCCTGGGGTTGATTCGCACATTTCGCACCAAAAAAAGTTCCTCTTTGGAACTCAGAATCCGTCTCCTTCCTGAGCGGTATGATGGTTGTACGTCCACGTGTTTTTTATACTTGCGTATTATTGTCTGAACGGATAAACGTGGGACTTTCAAGCATCTGGAAAGTGCACCTAAGGATGAGCCACACTTGTGGAGGTCCACAATTCTTTTTCTGATGTCTTGGTTGATTTCTTTAATTTTCCCATGATGTCACAGAAAAAGGCTCTGTTTTTATGGCGTGCCTTTATATGCACCCACAGGTGTGCCATCAATTAACTCACTTGGAATCAATTAACCTATCAGAAGCTTCTTAAGCTCAAAATGGAATCATCTGGAGTTTTCTTTTTGTTTAAAGACACAATAAACTAAGTGTATGTATACTTCTGACTTTGATGAAAGTGATAAAATCATGCATAAAAATTCTCCCTCGCTCAATTCTGACATTTAACAAATGCAAAAAATATGTTAATATTTATTGATCTAAAACAGAAAAAGTTTACTCTGATTTAATGTTTGACAGTAAAGAAAAAAGTTACATACAACATGAGATTATATGTAGGGTTAGGTTTAGCAGATGAAATTCTACAACCCAATAATCCACAGAATGTACATGTAGATTTAGAGGAGTGCATTAATTATTTAAAAATCTCCTTGGGTCAATAGATTTTTAAGAGAATGTGGGCTAGATTGGTAGGTGCTCATGTCAGATGAGGAGGAGGCATCGGCCAGGGAAACCAGTTGCTTTCAGATGAGCTAAAGCTAACAGATGTAATATTCCATGCTAAAGGGGACTTATGATTCTCTACACAAGATTTTCTCTCCTCAGTTAATTATTTGCCGCATGTTGAGGTAACACAGGGGGCAAATGCAAATAAATCTGCCCTACTGTGGTAATGTTACGCATAACTACCTGCTTCAGAAATCCACTGGAAACTTAGATAGGAAGGCTACACTCATCTATTTTTTGGGCTTTGTGTGAGAATATTCAGTGTATTTGCCCTTTAATGGCTCACTTGAGGTCCATCTAAGCTATAGAAGCTAATTTACCAATTGTGTGTGCAAGGACTGTCAACTTCTGTTCAGAATTGAGGCACTCGTTGAATGGCCAAAATTGACAAAATCACTCAGCCAACAGCGACCTATACAAATGGGTAAACAAATGGAGAGGGTTAGCATTTTACAATAAGACTAGTTTTATAAAGGGTTTATGCATGACTTGTAATCAGGTGGTTATTTAGGTTGTAGACACTCTATAAATCATTAATAAGCATTCCTAAGCAAGTTATAACAGTTATCATACATTAATGCAGATCTGGTGTTTTTTATTAGCATGTTAGCAAATACATGATGACGTTGACAGTTTAACATTGTGCCTGAGAAAGGGACAAGATGAGATAATCAACTAGCAAGATCTGATCATTTATTTATAACTCATTATTAATGGCTTATAAATTGTCTACAACCTAATTTACAGCTTCATTATAAGTTATTTATAAACCCTTTATAAAGGTAGTCTTATTGTAGAGAGGCCTGTTGTCATTACTGAGAATAATTTAAGGAAAGGTAAACTGAGGCACCACTCAGCACTTCTTACATAATCTATATATCATCTACACAAAACTGGATGGAGAAGGAATGATCTGAGGATCAGTGAATGTGCTCCAAGCTTTTCTAAATCTCATTTTGTCAATGAGCCGGAAGCCTTCATGTTATGCTGTGGCTCTGTGGCACATCCTAAGAATATTGTCAGTGATTCCACAAGCTCCTTTTGATTGATCATAAAACACGAAGCCTCATGAAAAGAGTCTTTAATGCACTCCTACAACTGGCGGGAGGCTCGTCACGCTGCTATACTGGTGTTCACGATGCCATATCACCAAAAACCTCGCATTCAAAGAGAATGCTAAACGCAGATACAGTATTTTTTCCCCCGGACTGGCTGACATTATATAAAGCATCATGCAGTATTTCCACCAACAAATTATAAGGTTGTTCATCTTCGAGTGTCATGAGTGTCTGTAATTTGGCTCTAACACGGTTTTGTTACGCGTCAGGTAGAAACATCATGCAGGCTTGATCCACTTTACATTCTTTTGTTACATCAGTGAAAAAATAGGGGAAGAATCAAAAGCTGTTGTGTTGGCAAAGGTTGCGAAAGATTGGGAGTCGCACCGAACCGTATTGGATTTCTGGCTCCAAGCCGAGCACGTGGGTGGCTTAGCATCCTACCTGCTAGCTTACTGGCTCACTAGCTCGCTTGAGCTCCTGCTGAGGACCTGGGCCTTTTCTCTGAACTGCATGTCAGGCTTTATTTTAACCATTCTTTTTAACCACCCTTTATCTTCGGCATGAGGGAACTAGGGATTTAACCATTGGCTGACTTCTTATTCATCCATCACCTGAGTCTTCATATGTACAATCACATTAAACGACTTCAACATGTATTAAAAGCACAATATAAACAATTATTGTCAACATTTTGTCCATTTTTGACCTGAAAATAAAGACGTTTTGCTATTACAAAAGTATCAGAACTTTCGGTACCAAAAAAATTCAAAGCTCAAGCTGAAGATATAGTAAATACTTTTTTAAGGGGAAGATAAAATCAGCAAGCAGACGCTGGATGAAACGAACAGTCAGTCAAACCGAGTTGAGTGTTAAAGAAACTCTGGTGATAAGCAAACTCTGGGTGATTCAGATTGTAGTGTGAGGAGAACCCTGAGATTAAGCAGACTCTCCAAAATTTAGTCCTAAATACAGTCCTAAATTAAGCAGACTCTTGAATTAAACAGACACCTGGGTTAAGTAGACTCCTGCATTAAGCAGATTCCTGAGTTAAATAGACTCAGAATCTTGAATTAAGAAAACTCCTGGATTGAGTAGGCTCCTAAATTAAGCTGATTTATGAGTTAAGCAGACTCCTGGGTTAAGCAGACTCTAGGTAAAATGGAGTCTGGAGTGAAGCAGAGGGAGGTTAAGCAGACTCCAGGGTTAAATTGTCTCAGGAGTTAAGCAGACTCTGTGGTGCAGCAGAATTTGGTAGAGGGCTCTCCCACACTTTCTGGCCTTCGCTCTTTAATCCCACACAGAGAGAGTGAGCGGGTCGCCCGCTGCTCAGTGGTGGAAAAGAGGATTGGCTGTCTTAACTGGTTCAGAATAGCCCAGTGTTGATACATGAAAGGCAAGCAGGTATTTAGTCATGTAACCCAGCGAAAGGAAATCAGACAAGGGGGTCAGGGGCGGGTAAGTATGTAAGTACATAAAGAGATTAATCTGCGCTTACATTCTCATCGCTCATTTCTGTGTGAGTCTTTTTCAGAGCGCTACTACAGAAATATTTTCTGCTCTGCGCTCATCACTTACTGCAATCTGCTGATCCTTGCTTTTCAGTCAGCATTATGGAACTGGGCCAAAGGTATGATGTCAAGTCAAATGCAAAAATCAGTGCGATAGAGATGATGCACTCGGATTTATTTGCAATCTGCCTCACTGCTGGGTATCATGGATGGGTCTATTAGAGAGATTCTACTGCGAACAATCCTCACACTGAAGTGTTTATGAAACAACGAGCAACGCAGCAGGTGTGGGATGTGTTGGCGAAAATCCGAGAAAGGATATGTTTGCTCATTGAAAAATGATGCGTTTAAGAAACCGTGGGCACTCAGAGCCATTTCACCTCCAGATTTCAGTCACCTAAGGCTGTCAGCTAATGCTCATCTTTGTATTGTGAAAAATAATTGTAAAAATAATTAAAAGCCTTTTACCACAGATTTACATCTTTCTGGCCTTTTTACTGATCTGGCCTTCAAGTCTTCTTTCCTCAACTAGTCCAACGGCTTCTCTATCATTGTACTGGATCATTTTCAATCTGAGTTCCCCGTGTGTTTCCCCCATGTTAAGAGGCCCATTGTCCCATTTGATACAGGGCCGATGAGCTGAATCAGAAGAGATAGATTAGTGACACCACAAAAATATGCTGAGGGAGGTCCACAAGCTTGCTAGCTCTGAATAACTGATGATTGGTTCTCGCAACTGGAGCTTTGTGGATTAATTTGATAAGGTTACACACATATCTCCAGACAACCCTTAAAATTAGGACATCCTTTAAAGCTTCCAGCTTAATTTGAAATATTTTAAACATATTTACATATTTTGTTAGACTATATATGTTGTAGAACCAGCATTAACCAATGTTAAATATAATTAAAAAATTAAATGTTAAACTTTACTAGAGCTTAAGTGTCAAATATTCCAAGGTTATTATTATTATGATTATTATGAAGATGATGGGGATCATTCTTCTTTTTCTTCTTTCTCCTCCTCTTCTTCTTCTTCTTATTATTAATATTATTATTATTATAAATTTTACCATTAAAATCTCTTTTACAAGAGAGACTTGGCCAAGGTAATAGTCATCACAAATTGAACACATCACATACAATACACAAATACATACACAAATCCACAATTGGAACATAAGCGTATTGATCTCACAGGAAAAACAACTACAAGTCTCATTCTTTTATAGGCCCTTGAGTTCATCAGCGGATAAAAATGTTTCTAACTGTAAAACATTGAAAGGTCATTTATCTCACGACCATGTAGGGAGACAACTGGATTTCTGTTTGGGGAGAAAGCAGCGATAATACAGAAGTGAGAATCTTTTGACGATGAATCAGAAGTGAGAATCTATTGATGATTTTAAACATTAAACATAAAATCTTCTTCAGTATTTCACTGTTTTAGACTAAAGTAGACTTACTAAGACTCACAGTTATTCACATTATGTAGGGATCAGCTAAAATGATTACATAGAGTGAGCGCTTTGTGAATAAGAATCTGGGAATATTAAGAAGCCAGCTTGAGCCTCGTTAACTAGAAAATGAGGTCACAGGAGTTAATGTCATGAGTGGTCACTGTCATAGAAGACCGCCTCAGTGCCAAAGTCAAAATGAGACAGTAGTTGTGGCCTGATTATCAAGGGGAGCTCACGTCAGATCGGACTGTATTGGATTCATCAATACCTCATTACTAAAGCCAGAGTAAAACTTGACTACTTTTACATTTACAGCATTTGGCAGACATTCTGAATTTGGCAGATGGGTGCTGTATAGTCTACAAAAACATGCCCTCACACTAGTAAACAGATTTAAATTAAGCTGCAAGCGGACTAAGATTCCACCTGAGTTGATTCCACCAGGGTCCTGTTAAGTTAATTTAGGGCATGAACATGTAGTTATTATCCTAAGTGCCTAATGAAGAGGTGGGTCTTTGAAGACGTCGAGGGACTCAGCAGTTCTGAGGGTCTGGAGAAGTTTGTTCCAACACTTAGATAGCAAAACTGAGAAGCATTCTTAAGTACTCCACTTGCGTAATAGAACACACTATTATTACTTTATAAACAGAAGAGCGCATCCAACTGAGCATCGTCAAATCAACTCCCAGCTCAGAATCGGAATCAGAATAAGAAATCTTTTTTGATTCTGGAGGAAATTGCTTATGTTACAACTGCACAGACAAGCAGAGACATGAAGACAAGAACAATATAGAATATAAAGTCTAAATAAATCCATTAAAAATAAAATACACTCTGCTGTATACACAAATGCTGGGAATAAATCAGACAAAAATATTTAACCATTATCCAAATTGCTTATACTAACCAGTCTGTCCCTTCACTCACAGGTCATGAGGCAGAGAAAGATCTACGACAAGTCACTAGTTAATTGTAGGGATAATTTACAATTGGACTGACAATGTCTTTGGATTGTGGGAGGAAACCAGAGCACCTAGTGGAAACCCAAGCAGACACGGGGAGAGCATGCAAACTCCGGACAGAACAGTAAAGTGCCCATTATTGTGAACGCACCAGGAACAATGTGAAATTCTTTTTCTGCCTTTAACCCATTCACCAAGTGAAGCAGTGGGCAGCCAGTGACACAGTGCCCAGGTAGCAGTGTGTGGGGTTCTGGGGTTGGTCGGTCCATCTCTCCGGTCGTTCAGGTATGGGAAGACGCAGGTTTCTTTGTCATTAAGCCTTGTGGGCCAAACACAAGCAACATCGACAAGCAATACTGATGAGTGAAGTGAGGGGTGCGTGAGTTGGTGGACCAACACCCGAACACGAACCAAAAACCCTTTAAATACATACAAGACAAGGAGAAGAACCAATAAACAAACACAATCACTTAACCCTAAACACAATACAGCTGTGACTAATTACCAGAAATAAGAAACAATGAACATTTCAAAATAAATGTCCAAAGCATACAAAATACACAATGGTGGCCTCTAGCGGCCGCTGACTGGGACGTTACACATAGAAGTGCCTAACTAGAATCACAAATTCACTGAAAATAGAAGACCTGCTGGAGGTTGTTGGCCTTTCAGACAGCCCCCTTCTGGCAATTTGCTTTATTGATATCTGGGAATGAGATGATTATGGACAAACAAAGTAGTTCAAGCAATTCCTCTGACTTAATATTGAAGAGTAAAGCTTCTTGTGTTCAGAGCTTAAGCCTGCTCTTTGAGTAAGAATGGTACACATGTCCCTAAACGTTCTTACAGACATGATCGATACTTTTCACAGCTAAATTTCATGTGAAATGGCCAAAGCTGTGGGCCTGCTGGGATCATAATGCAGTGGGTTTACTGTAGACAAAGCTGGAAATGGATAAATGATCTTTCTAGGAATTTGGCTGGGGCATTTCTCGACTGCCGGCTGTACTGGGCTGTACTGGGGTCCGTCTGTCTGTCTGTCTGTCTGTCTGTCTGGTTGGTTAGTTAGCTATTTTCACAATGAAATCGAAGGTATTGATGTGTTACAAGAGTAGTTTAACCAGACCTTGCTAACAGTGGGTCGCCAGTTTGCATGATGACATTTCAGTATTTCCTTTCAGGTCAGGGCTGCACGTGATGTAGTTTTGCCGACAGGGAATAGGTATTATTTTATTGAATGTAAGGTGTTTATTTATTCATTCATTTTCTATTACCGCTTAATCCTTACTAGGGTTACGGGTACTCGAAGCCTATCTATGGGCGCGAGGCAGGAACTCACCCTGGGTGGGGCGCCAGTCTACCGCAGTGGAATGGGTTTATTTTATTTTAATTTAGACTTGGTGAGACACCACAGAGAAATGTTGCCAGAGGACACACATCATTTGAACAATGCAAAATTGTGACTTTTAGCTTTCATTCCCAGTTAGCAGCATTAGCATTACTGACAAGGGCTAAATTACACGTCGCAACATTGACTATACAAATCAATACAAACATTACGTTTCCCATAGTGCCATTCTTTTGAAAGCTTTCAGTTTCCACAGTCAGGCTGTAGAGCTACTATTCTGAGTAAAAAGTGGTAAGAGGACATGCTAAGGTGTTTACAGCTTGGAAATGTTTGCCTCTCTCTGTTTAACAGTGAACAGCCAGTGATCTTTAGGTTTATGTTTAGGAACTTACCACCTGTTACCCAGCAAAAACACATGTTAGACTGCTAAATTTAGAATTATTAGTTATAAGTAATAAGTAAATGTTTGTGGTCTAATTGCCTTCTCATCCAACATCAGTGCCTGACCTCATAAATGCTCTACAGAATGAATGGGCACAAATTCCCACAGAAACTCCAAAATCTTGTGGAAAAAGTTTTCCAAGAACAGTGGAAGCTGTTATAGCTGCAAAGGGGGACCAACTCCATATTGAAGTGTATGTATTTGAATATAATGTCATTAAAGTCCCTGTTGGTGTAATGGTGTCCCAATACTTTTGTCCATATTGTGTCGTTACATTAAGTGTATGAAATCCCAAATTAAATTAAGTATTAAGTATTATTACTCATTCTGGTGTACTCTTACACAATTCTAAATCATGAATTCACATCTGTACCCATCTCTTACTGGATGAGAACAGACATTGTAATTACACAGATGCAATTGGCTGATTAATGCAGACCTTGTACCCGCATTAGGCCTGTAGTTCCAAAACGAAAGACTTCAGACACCGAACATGTCTCAGCCACATTTTCAGCAGCTTACAAATGGGTAAATTTGCTTTTTAGCTGAAGTACTTGTTTGACTTCCCACTCATATTCTTTACAAGCTTTGGGCAGTTATCCTTTTCTTGCATAGGGGCTTACAGGTGCCTGAAGTGAAAACTAAAAATGCCCTTTTCATACTCCAGTCAGCCTGCTCGTTCACGGCACTCTGTGACTGAGAGGATAATGATCTGAGGACGTTCTGAACTGCTGCAGGACGTTACCTGCACTGCCTGCGTAATGATGTCCGTAGTTCTGCTGTGTGGGTGGTTTGTGCAAGGCTCTGGCATGACGAGGTGTGTAAATGTGGGTGCTTTGCACTACAGGATATTCTTCAGAGCGCCGAGTGTGTAATGACATGCGTTTCTTAGCTGTCCCTGTCCTTGCTTTTGAAAGGATGGAAGAAATATAGAGAGTGGCGAACGTCAGCCCATTAGCGTCACTCTCTCGGCTGGGAGGAGACGGAGTGTGGAGTCTTCATTAAAGTCCTGGAGCTCTGAGTGTGTTGCAAGCTTTCACGTCCACACTTAGCACCACCTGCCTTCAGCTTCGTGCTAAACTTGTATTATTCATTTGGTTGTAGCATTTGAAGAGTGGGAGGTACGGACGCACTTTTACAAACTCTTTTTCCTTCTATCTATTATTCCTTCGATTCTCTCTTTTTTTTTTTTACTGAACACAGCCATAACCTGCCCGCAAGCCTTCGTCTAACTCGTCCGACCTGGCTGAGTAGTTAGCACTTTATTCAGATTAGCTCTTTCTTGTACATTCCTCACTTTTCAAGGACAGACTGTGCCTTTGGTCTGTGTCTGAAGTGGGGGGAGTGAAGCCTGGGAGTGAAATCTAGGTTTTTTTTGGTTTTATTTCCACTATAAGCCCTGCATGGCATGGACAAAAGAACTAGACTAGATGCATTTGTAAAGTGTGATTGTGTGGTTGCAGTAAAACCAGTGTTTGGAGACACCCAACCATTGGTATTATGGACAAAAAAAAAGTTTGTATTAAAAAAAAAAACGTGGATTCAAAGCGATCTTCTGATTCTCTGCATTCTACCAAGCCATTTATGGGTAAAGACGGCTTGATGCGTAGCCTCATTCACAGGCCTGTTATTTTAAATTAAACCACAACAAACGGTGACAGAAGTCTTTGTGCCCCAGTGCCCAAAGTAAGCTCCATAAAGACATGACTGGATGAGTTCAGCGTGGAAGAACTTGACTGGCCCGCACAGATCCCTGACCTCAACCCCATCCAACACCTTTGGGATGAACTGGAATGGAGACTGTGAGCCAGACCTTCTCATCCAACATCAGTGCCTGACCTCATAAATGCTTTACAGAATGAATGATCTCAAATTCCCACGGAGACTCCAAAATCTTATGGAAAGCCTCTCAAGATCAGGCGGAAGCTGTTATACAAGCAAAGAGGGTCCCAACTCCATATTAAAGTTGAATGCAATGTCATTAAAGTCGCTGTTGGTGTAATGGTCAGGCGTCCCAATACTTTTGTCCATATAGTGTACTTGCTGAAACCAGCATTATGATTCCGACCACATGTGTACTTCTCTACTCCAGCTCGCTTAATGGATCTAAGGACTAATTTAGAGCATTTTGTTGCACATTCCCCCTCAAATAATCTCATCAGCGAACTGCTCCTTTTTCCATATTCTCCGCTGTCAGCAGTCTAATTGAATTGCGTCCGACAAAAGCAGTGGAAGAGCGTAAACGCTGGTGTTGTTTAGTCGCAGTGTGCGTAGTGGGAAGAAAATGAGGTTGAAGCAGGATTAACCTCCCTTTTATTGTTAGGATTTTATTTGAATTAAAGGAGCTTTTATTCAATTCCAGTAAATTCTCCATTATTACTTCACAACAGTCATCGAATGCAATTAATTAGATTTTTTTTTCCCTGTTGTGTAATCCACTGCTATATGAAGTGTTTTCATGCTTGTGCATGAGGATTAAACACATTTATTCTGTTACCAGAATAGAACAATTATTCCGTTACCAGATTATTGTATTGTATAACTAATCATTTCAGTCTTTGACAGCTGTTATGATGTAGGTCTATTGAGATGATATTGACAATACGCCAATTTTTAAAGTTGTGACAAATTATGTCAATATGTCTTTCTGCGCATATCAGTATTTTAAGAACTTCATTATAAACAGACCATAATTAGCCCTGTTGACATAGGAATTAGTGCTGCACAGTTTGTGAAAAACTGAATTAAAATCATTGCACTCATATTACTTTTTTTTTTACTTAACGCAGCATCTTTTTTCTCTTTTTTCACTTAACAAAAGTCACAAAAAATGAATAACTGTCATGTCGAGGGTTCTGAGGAAGGAGGACACAGAAGCAGGAGTGTGAATCAAAAGATACAAATGCTTTAATGAAGAACGTGGAACACAAACAGAGATCACTTAATTGAGGGTAGTCCTTTAACTGAGGGTAACTCGGTCTTAACATAAACACGTAAAGAATGTAAACAGAAGACAGAAGACAAGCCTGAAGACCTCATGCCAGTTCTGGACAAGGGACGAGGGTAATGCTCAGCTTTGGAGGTGAAGACGTCGCTCTGTAGTGAGGACGAACCCGATGCATTTCACTACTTGAAGGAGTCTTGAAGAAGAGGTTGCAGTGGCTTCGCGCTGTGCTACAGCCACGCTGAATCAGACCAGTATGAGGACTCTCCGCCTCGCTGGTCAGCACTAGGAGAACAAGGAGACAAAATGTAATCAAACTCCACTGACAACAATCTACAACAAACAAGGCTCGGTACGTGAAGGTAAACCACGTACCAGTGGAGCAGAGCGACAACACAGATGAAGAAAGGTGAAGGTGTGTATGATGGTTAACCCCGAGAGGAAGAGATGAAAGCTTGTTCTGATGGCGATCCCACACCCGACTGCTGGAGGCGGCTGGCTAAATACAGAGAGAGGGAGACACGAACAAATCAATGAAAACACATAAGCAATCTAACTAAACAGGGAACTAAACTCAAACGAATCGACCCTAGGGGAAGAACGGCTGGGCTGAATGAGCGGGCACTTAGCAAGGCAATCAGATGCTGAGCAATGGAGGCTCATTCTGTTCAGGTGTGTTGGGAAGCGCCGCACCCAAACATAAATGATCCAGTACGAGGACGAGAGGGCATGGCGGACGTGGCCCGGATGTCACAATAACCTGACACATCATACGGGATATTCTATTTTTGCCAAATTGTACACTAAATATATTGCAGAAAGGGTTGCTCTATTGACACATACTCACTGATGCATACCACCAGCCACTGAGAGTAGACTTGCAATTTGATGGTCTTTTTCTTTAAGAAATGTTTTAGAATCAAGTGCATTTTCTGTTTTCTGATCATTTGTAATATAATAAACATTTCTTTTGAAAAGGCGGTGGACTGATTTGCCTCTAGCCCCAGCTGTAGATTCACACAGCCTATTCGTAATTTAGTGTGAAATGTGTTGTGACATTCCACAGGTGGTGAAATGCCTGCTAGATTGTTCTATTAAGTAAGTCCTAAATCAGCATTGATTGATTGAACAGTCATCCAACCAATCACAGCCAATCCATCAGAGTCAGAGAAGAGAGAACAAATTTAAAGTCTGTTGAAGTAACTTTTGTTACAAGCATGAGAAAAGCCCATTGAAGAATCTGAGGAATAAATGATACTTCATGAGGCCGTGCAGGGAGTCAGTAATATAGAATTTGCTATCAAAATGTTATCTTGCTCAACAGCTAGAATACAATACAGGGGGCCCTCGAGTTACGATGCTCACCTGGGCGAACTAGTTTAGTAGCGTGCGGCGGAAGAATACGCAGATTGCGCAGAATACGCAGTAACGTGGCGTATGAGTGAGGGAGTACACTTGTCTAAGCACAAGTGTTCCGTTTGTGTTGCTTTGCTTGGCGACATTTTGGCCTTTGTCATGGCTTCTGAATGAATTTTTTTTCTTAGTTGTGTTTATAAATTTTACAACTTTGTTAGGATAGGTTGTTAATTTTGGCTAGGGTGTGTTTTTGTTCTTTGTGTTCTGCCATGGAATCGTGTTCCATTTCCCTGTGTACTGAGCGTATGGTTGAAATTGCAATAAACCTGACAACAGCTTTTATATATATATATATATATATATATATATATATACACTACCAGTCTAAAGTTGGGACACACCTTCTTATTCAATGATTTCCTTTGTTTTTATTATTGGCTACATTGTACATTAATATTGATAACATCACCTATTGCTCTGATGACAGCTTTGCACACTCTTTTTTCGATCAGATTCATGAGGAATCAACCTGGAATGGTATTTAATTAACAGGTGTTTCTTCGTCAAGAGTTCATTGGTGGAATTTCTTGCCTTCTTAATGTGTTTGGGACCATCAGTTAGTAATCCTATTCCACTACAGTTCTACTCCACATTATGACAAGAACCACTTAACTAAGTAAAAAGAAACAACAGTACATAATTACCTTATTACTGTTATGTCTGTTTTTTGAGTTTTTGATTTTGGACATTAATTATGAAGTCCTGAGCACGCCGGTCTTGTTTGTTTAGATTATGTGTTTCAGCTGACCTCAGTGTCGGTCCACCGTCATCCAGGCTTTTGTTGAGTGTTTCTCCAATCTCCTTTTGTTTATGTTTGTTCCTGGCCCTCGTGCCTTTTGCTGGGAGTTTATTAAAAAACATATTCTAGTTTGTTTAATTCTTTTTTTTGTTTACTGCATAATGCAGTGTGTTTCTTCATCATTTCGTTTGTTTTCAATATTAATCTACAATGCAGAAAATAATAAAAACAATGAAAAAACATTCAACGAGAAGGTGTGTCCAAACTTTTGATTGGTTGTGTGTGTGTGTGTGTGTGTGTGTGTGTGTGTGTGTGTGTGTGTGTGTGTGTGTGTGTGTGTGTGTGTGTGTGTATTAGTATGTATTCAAACAGCTGTGTTCATAAGTCATAGACTAAATATCCTAAATGGGGCTTTATTAGTCATAAAACTTTTACAGGGACACTTTCACATGAAATGTCTCTGCACAGCCCATAAATTGGATATTTTAGCAGGAAAGTACAGAAACCTCAGCATTTCTATTACATGACCATGTATATCATTTCAATAGATCTACTTGACTTGAAAGATATAGGCTAAAATAAATTATCCACATGAGGTGGTGAGCTGGGGCGATAGCCTGATTGCCTAATGTTAATGCTAAGCAGTGGCATTTTGGATTTATTTGTTTATATATTATTTGGATAGCATTGTCAGATAAAGTAGCTATCAGATAAAAGTGTGAGTAACTCCATGTTTCTAATGCTTCATTGTCTTTTCCCATTATAGAATTGTCCCTTTCACCGTGCTTCATTGTGTCCTAGGATGCAGAAAAACACAAAAGGAAATGTCAGAAGAAGACTAAATGCTTTTTCAAGTCAAATCATGTAAGTGGAGTTATAATGAGAGGAACTTCTTATGCTTATCTTGCTACCTAATGTGTTCGAGCTTGGTAATTATTAAGTAAGCGATCATGGATGGCAGACAGAGAGTTAGCAGAAAATAATACACGTTGGATGTGTTAATGTGGACTGAAAGAAATGAAAACATGTTGTAAAGGCGCTAAAATAATTGAAGTCAATGCTTAATTGTAGGACATTCTGATGAACACAGTATTTTATTGCATATTACTGTGCAACTTCATGTTATTTATGTACATACTGTTGACAAAAGGGAATGTAGGGTGTTTGTTATGATTTGGTAGGAGTTTGTTATCTGAGCCTTTAAGGTAAGAGTGTGTTTGGAATAGCTTGTGCATGTATGTATGTATTCAAACAGCTATATTCACCCATAAAGTCATAGATCAGATCTCCTAGATTAGGCTTTATTGGTCATGAAATAACACTTTTACACAGACACTTATGCATTAAATGTCTCTGCACGGCCCATAAATTGGATAGTTTAGCAGGAAAGTACAGAAACCTCAGCATTTCTGTTATATCTCCATTTTCATGAGAAAGTTTGCATTGGACCTATAGACGAGCATTCATTTAACAGTGCAGAGAGTTTGACCCAGTGACTTTTCTTCACTGTGTGTATAATGACGTCATTTTTAACCATATAGATGTGTCTTTGAAACCTACATGAGTGTTACATAAATAATCATTATGCCGATAACCTTTTTATCCTTATCAGCAAAAGTTAAACAACTGGAATGTCACATAAGTTCAAATGAGATTTTAAGAAAACTAAATCAAAAGTTTGTTTGACACAAATATGTGATACATTTGTATTGTTACATTTACTTGCTGATAAGTTTGTAAAGTGTCCATTTCTCATACGTGGACACACCACAGCACAAAGAGTGAACAGTGTGAAATTCTTGAGTTTAAACCCAGTCACCAAGTGAAGCAGTGGGCAGCCAGGAACTGGTGAGCAGTGTGTGGGGACGGTATCTTGCTCAAGGGTACCTCAGTGGTACCAGCCAGAGGATGATAGTATAGTGTGGAGGATTTTTCTTGTTTTACCATTCATGTTATTTAATTTGATCACTCATACTGCTTGTGTAAGCTGCATTGATTGAAATATCACCGTGTAATACAAGTTAATATTTCATTCTTTGTTAGGAACTAATATGTTTGGTGAGACCTAACCGAGTGCATGTGGGTCACACACCCAGGACAAGGGCTCCTAGGTCACTGCCAGCAAATACAAAAAACATCTATGTAGCCAAGCAGAAACAGTAAATTAGCGAGGTACATTAAGACACAAAGGCTTTTCAAAACACTAAGAAAGAGACATTCTACAATGTAAAGTAAGTAAATTGCAGTAAAGTGTCCATTTGTCATATATGAATAAACCACAGCACACAGTGTGAAATTCTTTATCTGTGTCCCATTCACCAAGTGAAGCAGTGGGCATCCAGGAACACAGTGCCCACATTTTTGAAGCTCAGGAAACTTCTTCTGTAAAGGTGTGAACTTGAGCTCTGTCTTTTATCATTAGAATGTTATTGTGTTAGCCTGTTAGCGTTCTGCTAACATGCTCTGCTCTAGTGAGGGCTGGATATCTCCAGTTACAGAGAATAAAAAGTTTAAAGCAGTTAAACAGAGTCTGTCATAAACAACCAGTGATGTTTCACATCTCAGGGATATTTAATGAGACGTGAAACGACAAAGAGTAAACACCCTTTTTCTGATTTTGCAGTAATGGACGACAACTCCTGACCAGATATTTTGGCTGTAGTCCTAAAATAGAGTGGTCACATGAAAAAGAAAATGAATGAGTATTGAAAAATGTGTGTGTGTGTGTGTGTGTGTGTGTGTGTGTGTGTGTGTGTGTGTGTGTGTGTGTGTGTGTTGGCTTTTCTCCAGCAATTTTAGCTGTGTGGAGCTGTGAAAATTAATCTTGGCATAAATAGAAAAAACCAAGAACGACTTCAGGCATTTTTTGCCATTTGTATGTGTTTGCAAACAGTTGTGACTGGCTTTATTAGACTGATGTGAATTCTTATGACCTTGTGCTATGAAGCTACAGCACAAACACACACACACACACACACACACACACACACACACACACACCTGCTGCAGCTGGTTGGCATGCCAACACACTCGGCAGTGTGGAGACTATACTGGAGTGCTTTCTCCTATTTCAGTAGAAGAATAGAAATGATTCAGACACTGTCACTACGCAACCAAACGCCTTAATTTTACCCCTTAAAATTACCTTAATTTTGACCAAAATGAAGAGCAGACCAAATAGAAAAGGATTCCAGCTCCACTCTTTACTGTCTGAAGTCATTTAATGTCACACAGTGTTCTAACTACTGCCTCCGTGCACCACAATCCATATCTAACACAACCAGCAACACTTGATAAATTATATGTAGCATTTTTTCTAGAACCATACGAGAAACGCTTTAGCATCCTGTACTTCTGTGCACGGAGGCAGGAGTTAGAACACTGTGTGATATTAAATGACTTCAGACGGTGAAGAGTGGAGCTGGAATCCATTTCTATTTGGTCTGCTCTTCATTTTGTATTAAAGCTGTAATTACACTATAAGTCACGGTGTGTCAAACCTGGTGAATATTCCTCAGGGCCTTCGGCTTGCACAGCTTTCGCAACTTAATTAAGACCTATCTCATAGTCCCTTGATGATTTAATTACCCCAGCCATTTGCTTGCTGTGATACGGTTTATATTTTTAGCACACGGTGAATAGCAAAGGAAGCCTCTGCTTTGCCCCACACTTACGCAATTCGTGTATGGTATTATTAGAAATAAAAGGAGGCTGATTTCAACCAACACACTGGATGGTGAAATGAAAAATATAAACATACTTCTGTAAACTGCTTGACCATTCTGTTCTCTCTGGACTAAAAGTTGGGAGAAAAATCAAATGTTCCACTGAACCAGTTTGATTAGCCATGGCATGTTTTGAGTCTAAATCTTGCCAAAACCTCTCAATCCGGATCCAGCTCTTCAATAAGGTGGAGCGGACTTGTGGATGTGGATTAGGACACTGACCTGATATGATTTAGACCCCATTTACCCTATATTGACAAAAGTATCGGGACGCCTGACCATTAGGAATTTTAATGACATTGCATTCAAATGCATGGACTTTAATATGGAGTTGGTCCCCCTTTGCAGCTATAACAGCTTCCACTCTTCTTGGAAGACTTTCCACAAGATTTTG
>JBBJLS010000032.1:17267863-17281869 GCA_037577275.1 Bryconaethiops microstoma | reverse complement strand
TGCTAGAAGTTAAAGGGTCCAGTTGAAATGATGAGCCTAATGACAGATTAATGCTCATATTAATTATTGAGTCAAGTTTAGTGGTCCCGTACAGTCACGCACGAACACATCACACCACAGCACACAGTGTACTTTGCTCAAGGGTAGCTCAGTGGGGCCATTAGCAGTCCTGGGATACAAACCCACAGCCTTCTGATCATAGGGGCAACTCCCTAACCGCCAGGCCACAGTCTATATATTATTACATATCATATAAAATGACATATTAATAGCTTATACCAATAACACAAACGATAATGAAATGAGTAAAAAACATCCTCTTCACTCAAACATGCTGAAAAAACTTCATTAAATTAATGTTACAAATGAATATGAAGAGACTTAAATCACTATTTCCATTTTTCATGAAATTTTGACTGTAACCAGCTACGGGAAAAAACAAGCATACATACGTTATATGGACAAAATTATTGGGACATCTGACCATTACACCAAGAGACTTTAAGGACATTGCATTCAAATACATGAATGGTCCCCCTTTGCAGCTATAACAGCTTCTACTCTTCTTGGAAGGTTTTCCACAAGATTTTGGAGTTTCTGTTGGAATTTGTGTCCATTCATTCTGTAGCATTTATGAGATTCAGACACTGATGTTGGACGAGAAGGTCTGGATCACAATCTCCGTTCCAGTTCATCCCAAAGGTGCTGGATGGGGTTGAGGTCAAGACTCTGTGTGGCCAGTCAAGTTCTTCCACACTGAACTCCTCCAGCACGTCTTTATGGAGCTGCTTTGTTCAGTGGGACACAGTCATAGCTGGAATAGAAAAGGTTCTTCACCAAACTGGGTCCACAAAGTTGGAAGCATGGCGTTGTGGTCACCAACTGGGCTGGGCGATGGGACTCATATTACGATAATATGTGATCACGTGACATAGTGTCACTATATGGGGTCATGTGACAGGTGGACAAATCATATAATAGTAATATATGTGGTCACGTGACATAATGGTAATAAGTGGTTACGTGATTTAATGTCAATATATGTGGTCATATGACATATTGTGGACATTACTGTGGTCACATGACAATGCCAGTTACATGTCGTCACGATGTCAATGTATGTGGTAACATCACATAATGCCAATAGTAAGAAGTCAGAAACTGTTGTGCTTACGTTTTTATGGAGACATGGCTCAACGACAGCGTTCCGCAACATGCTAATGTACCGAAGCGACCGTGATGCTAATCTTAGCCTCAGAGCAAGAGGAGGAGGGCTTTGTGTTTACATTAACATGGACTGGTGTGTGAACGCTGTGCTGATCTCGAGCTACTGCTCACCGCTGCTGGAGTTTGTCCGTTAGATGTAGGCCATTTTATTTCTCCACCGTGCTCATAGTCGCGGTGTACATCCCGCCCAGCGCTAACGCTAACAACGCACTGCCAGAACTGTACGGAGCCATCAGCCAGCTCCAACACTCGCACCCTGACGGACTGTTTATAATCGCTGGGGATCTGAACCATGCAAACCTCAAGTCAGTTCTCCCCAAATTCTACCAACATGTGGACTTTCCGACGAGGGGAGTGGTGGTCTAGTGGTAGGATACTTGCCTCTGGACCAAGAGGGCATGGGTTTGAATCCTACCTTCAGCCCCACCACTGGGTTCCTGAGCAAGACCCTTAACCCCAAGTTGCTCCTGTAGTTAGGGAATGGAAGTCGCTTTGGATAAAAGCGTCTGATAAATGCCGTAAATGTAAACACGGTGGACAAACATCCCTGGCACGCATCCCAGCCGCTCATCAGACGTGCCAAGCCCGTCCAGAAGCAGACAAAGATCTGGCCCCCAGGAGCCATCTCTACTCTTCAGGACTGTTTAGAGCACGCTGACTGGGACATGTTCAGGCTGCAACCTCCAGCGGCTCTACCAACCTGGAGGAGTACACTGGCTACATCAGTAAGTGCATCGATGACGTCACAGTCTCCAAGTACATCACCACACGCTCCAACCAGAGGATGACTGCAGAGGTGCGCACGCTTCTGAGAACCCGAGACACCCTTGCCCTGAGAGGGCCAACCTGTCCAGGGCCATCAGAGCAGCGACGCGCCCATGCCCAGAAAATCCACAGCAATTTCAAGGACACTAGGGATGTATGGCGCATGTGGCAGGGCATCCAGACCATCACCAACTACAGGGCATCTCCACCTGCCTGTGATAGTGAAGCCACCACCATCATCCCCGTGCCAAAGAAGTCATCAGTTTCCTGCCTCAGTGACTGTCGTCGCGTCGCACTCACACCCATCATCATGAAGTGGTTCGAAAGGCTCGTCATGAGGCATATTAAGTCACAACTGCCTCCCTCACTGGAGCCCCTGCATTTCACATACCGTCCCAACCATTCTGCAGATGATCACCACCCCCTCACTCACCTGGACAAAAAGGACACTTATGTTAGATGTAATGCTAATATATTAATATGTGGTCACATGTCAATGTCAGTATATGTGGTCACGAATTATAGTGTCTCTGTATGTGGTCACGTGACACAGTGTCAATCTGTGCAGTCAAATCATGTGTCATTATGTTTGTATATTGGGGGGTGGTGGCCTAGTGAATATTATACTTGCCTCTGGACCAAGAGGTCATGGGTTCAAATCCTACCTTCATCATACCACCACTGGGTTCTTAACCCCAAGACCCTTAACCCCAAGTTGCTCCAGGGAGACTGCGTCTGCTAAATGCCATAAACGTAAATGTGTCAGTATACGATCCGATACTTTTATTAAAATAATATGCCGTTACTTAACATAGTCAGCTATGTGTGGTCATGTGACACAGTGTCGCTATATGTGGCCACGTGTCATAATGCAAGTATATCTGGTCACATCACATAATGTTAAAATATGTGGTAACGTGTCATAATGTCAGTATATGGTCACAGTCCATAATGTTAATAAGTGGTTATGTGGTTTAATGTTGATAAATGTGGTTGTATGACACTGTCACTAATATATGGTGAAGTGATAGTGTCAATAATTTGTGGTCTAACGACATAATGCCAATATATGTGGTCGTGTGACATAACGTCAGTAATATGTGGTCACATCACATAATGTCAATATACGTGGTCACATGACATTGTCAGCAATATGTGGTTAAGTGATAGTGTCAATAATATTTGGTGACATAACGTGACATAACGTCAATAATATTCGGTCACATCACATAATGCCAGTATACATGGTCGTGTAGCATAATGTCAGTAATATGTGGTCATAGGTAATTAAAAGTGATAATGAGACGTGCTGTGACGATTCCAATACTCATATTAAAATAATATATGTTTCGTGACATACTCCAATAATATGTGGTCACGTGACACAGCGGCGCTATAACGTGAGGGGGTATAAGGGGTCAAATCACAATGGTACCATATGAGGTCATGTATCATAATGTTAATATATGTGGTCAGGTGACATATACATAGCCATGTGATATTGCAACTAATATCTGGTCATGTGACATCATTTCCATAATATGTCATCACGTGTCATAATGTTAGTATATGTAGTCACATCACATCATGTCAGTGTGTTTATGTGTTTTAATGTCAATATATGTGGTCATGTGACAGTGTCAATAATATTTGGTCATTTGCATAATGAAATAAAAAATAATGAATCATGATGTAAGAAAATAAAAACGTGTGTATATGTGTGTATGTGTACTTGTGCGTGTGTGTGTGTGTGTGTGTGTGTGTGTGTGTGTGTGTGTGAAAACCTTTCAGGGAGCTGAAAATGGACTGTAGCTGTGAAGTTTACATGACATTGCATTCCATTCCATTGCATTGCATTCCATTATATGACACTGCATTACTTCACGTTGCGTTGCATTGCATTGTATTACATTGCAGTACATGAGATCACATTGCATACTGAAAATATACCGTAGCTGTCAAGCTGTTAGTTAAACTCTGTCACTGTAGTCATCGCCTGATGTTTTATTGGGAGTACTCTGTTTGTTTTCTGAAGAGTTTGAGGCTGAAGCCTGTGTGTCGATGCCGTATCCCAAATTCCAGGTGGCGATAAAGCACAGGCTTCTCTTAAAATGGACGTGGAAGAAGAGCTAAGCCTCCAAATCTGTTCTGAGTGTGTTCATTAAAAACATAATTTTATCAGAACAGATTATACACGAAGACTAAACGAGATTGCTTTAAGAATGGTAAGGTGGTTGCATGTTTAATGCAGTTTACTTTTACTGAGATCCTACTAAAGATAGTAACGTTGCAGGAAAACTATCAGCTGTTCACACATTTGTAGTCTGTTTTATTTAAACACTCCCTCAGTTCTGAATGTTAACACGAATGTTACCCAAGGTAGTGAACGTAAACGTGTCAGTTTTCAGTAACCAGGTAAACTATATAGTCAAAAGTATTGGGACACATCTAAGGTTCAAAATGAAGAGTGACTGCCCAGTAAAAGGATCCCTGCAGGGCAAGACTCCAGCACAGCTCCCTATTCTCCTAAAAAAAAAAATTTTTTTTAACTCCAACAAAACCTTGTAATTCGAGCTAGTTTTCTCTTGTGATATTAGCATCGTGGCCCAAAACGATACACTATGTGGACAAATGTATTGGTACACACCTGTTTTTAAGGGTTTGGGCTTGCCCCTTTACTTCCAGTGAAGGGGAATCTTAGTGCTTCAGCATACAAAGACATTTTGGAATGGGCACAGATTTCCCACAGAAACGCTCCCAAATTTTGTGGAAAGCCTTCCAAGAAGAGTGGAAGCTGTTATAGCTGCAAAGGAGGGGACCAACTACATATTAAAGTTTTTGAATGCAATGTCATTGAAGTCCCTGTTTGTGTAATGGTAAGGTGTACTGATGCTTTTGTGCATATAGTGCATAGAAAGAGCTGAACTCAAGAGAAGAACTAACCTGGAACTTTTTTTGTAAGATAGTAAACTCCTGGTAAACTCTCCCTAAGACAGGAGAGACTGACGCAACATTAAAGTTCCTCTTTTGTGAAAGACACTAACGCAGTGTTTAGGTTCCTCTTTATGTGAGAGAAACTAATCAAGTATTCAAGTTCCTCTTTGGATGTGAGACTAACCCAGAGTTCCTGTTCCTCTTTAGAAGTTTTCAACCTCATCTCTATCTACCATGTCTGCATCTGACCATTTATTACCATGGACAAGCATTTTGGTGTTTCCTCAAAAAACAAATCAAGTCAGTTTAACATGCATTCATAGTAAAAGCCATTTGGGCACTTGCTGAATCAAGAAATTGATGCATTTTCACACAGCCAAATGCATTTTTGCTGAACATTTTCACACATTATTTGATCAAATCCTTCACTCAGTTCAGAAATGGCCCAGTCATGGCCCAGTGCTGTAATAAGGTACATGTACATGACCATAAGTGTGGGTTAATTGATGTTAAATGAGGAGTGGTGTGCAGTATAGAGAACACAGCCCTGGACCACCTCCTAATCTGAAAGAATTTAGGGTCAGGCTTCATTTAAGTATATTTTTTAATATTACAGAATTCAACAACTGCCCTATGTACTGTTTTATAAATATGTTTTAAGCGAACAGGTTTTCTTGTTATACAGGTAAACGCTAAAATAAATGTCTGCAGAAACAGTGTGATACTGGCAGAGATTAGGTTTAAAAACCTGGGATATTCCTTTTAGTGGGAGATATTAACACAGTGTCCGTCTTGCTCTTTAGGTGGGTGTCGGCTCCGGCTGTGTGCTGTCTTTGTGGCTTTTGCACCTGTGGACACTGTCATGCCGGGGCCAGGAGCCATTAGACATTGTGGACAGGGCTGTGTTCCAGCCTCAAAGTGCCCTTACAGACATGGAGTTTGTTGCTGTAAGCTCCTACAGAGGCCCTGGCAACACTGACACACGCAGCAATAAAGAACTACCAATACTGCTGTGGTGGAGTGCTAACCTCTTTCCCCACTTTCCCGGGGACACTGAGCGAGTGGACTGTGCCCGCTCATCGTGCCTGGTCACGCGCAACCGCAAGGTCCAGCTGCACCGCCGCACTACAGCCATCATTTTCTATGGCACAGACTTCCGAGCATATGAAGCACCGCTTCCCCGCTTGCCCCACCAGACATGGGCACTGTTTCATGAAGAGTCACCCATGAACAACTATGTCCTGTCGCATGGTCCTGGCATCCAGCTTTTCAACTACACAGCGACTTTCAGGAGGGAGTCAGACTACCCCCTCACTCTGCAGTGGCTACCCTCACTCGGCTACCTCCTCAAGCCTCCTTCAGTCCCTCTGCAGGAAAAGAACCGCTGGAGGCGGGATGGGCTGGCTCCGGTTCTGTACATGCAGTCCCACTGCGACGTGCCTTCAGACCGAGACCGCTTTGTGCGGGAGCTTATGAAGTACATACAGGTAACTTTGTTACAGATTTGAGAAGAGTTAGTCAGGAGGCCACTAGTGTTAAAAAGTTGTCGTATTAATTTATTTGATAAAAATATGGGACTTAATTGTGGGCCTTTTTAATATATGAATCTGCTTATGCTGATACATAAATATTTATAAAATGTAGAAATTGGAACTAGATCTATCTGGGTTAGCATTACAGAGAGTTGTAATAGAGTTAGTTTTAGAACAGCAGCCCAGTGTTAGCTGTTCTTTTGGAGTACAATAAATATATCAGTTTGCTGAAAAGATCAGTTTTGCCTTTTATGCGGTACGATTCCAGTACTATTTGGCCTCAACATTAACAACTCATGCTGTACAGATGTGTATGTCGCAAACTAGCTGCCAAAAAATATTTTAAAATGTTTAAAAATAAGTATTTTAGAAACGTTCAAGTGAAATGATATATTGTAATTATCTTTTTTTACAACAACTAGCATTTGAAATGGTTTGCAAGTCTAAGACAAATGTTCTAAAGCTTCAGGTGAAGTAAACATTTCGCTAAACGCTGAAGTTATCTCATTCACTCTTGTCTTTGTTGTGCTTCATTTATTTATCCTTTGTTTTTTCCTTTACCCTTAAATATTCTCGGTCCCCTAGGTGAGTTGACTGTCTATAGGTTTTCCTAAAAAACGCTTCGGTTTCATGGGTGTGGGAGAACGTAAGAGAGATTTTTGTATTTCTGTTCCTGGCATGTGGGCTGCTGTGGAAGTAAAAAGCCATAGTTTAGAGTGCCCAGAGCTGATTTTCTGCATATGATTTACAGTGAGGTGCAGATTATTTGAGCTAGACCTTTTGTTTTTACACTCAACCTGTACGAACAGGAAACCATTTTGAATCTGTGTAGTCACCTACTCATGTTCTACTCATGTTAGCATGGCAGAGCGTGAAAGATATTATATGAGATAAAGAGAAGGGGGTTACAACTAGTGGCTAAATCAAATTCACCAAAGAAAATTCAGTTGACATTGACTAATGTTTATTTACGTTGACACTCTTTGTAGGTGGACTCTTATGGAAAGTGTCTCAATAACAAGCCTCTGCCTGAGCATTTGGAGGACACCAGCACGGCCACCGGTGAGGACCCAGAGTTTATGCGTTTTGTGGCCCGCTACAAGTTTCACCTTGCCATGGAAAACGGCCTGTGCCCAGATTATATGACAGAGAAACTATGGCGGCCCATGCACCAAGGATGCGTACCCATCTACAGGGGCTCATCGTCTGTGGCCGATTGGCTTCCAAATGCTCATTCTGCCATTCTCATCGACAGCTTTTCCTCCCCTAAAGAGCTCGCTGAGTTTATCAAGGATCTGGATAAGGATGATGAGAAGTATTTGCGTTACTTAGACTACAAAACACCTAGCAAGATCACCAACCTCCATCTGCTGGAAGGGCTTCAGAACAGAGAGTGGGGTGTCAATGACATGAGCAAGCCTAATTACTTGAATGGTTTTGAGTGTTTCGTGTGCAACCAGGAGAATGAGCGTCTGGCAGCGGTAAAAGCTCACCGACGGGACCCAGAGAAGAACCCTGTGCCCCAGCCCAGGATGGCCACCAACAGCCATATGGGCTGCCCACTTCCTAGTCCTGGCTATGGACTTGTAGAAGAGATCGACCCCAGTGATGGGTAAGTGAATGAACTGTGTTAGCACCCAGTGTTTAACCCCTTATAAACTCCCAAGATTAATTTTACAGGCTTATTATTCCCTATTGGTCATGAAACAGCAAGACATCGCAGATGAAACACTGATTTTTAAAAGTGTCTCCTTCCATACTATAATAGAACGCACTTCTCAAAGACTGCAACACTACTCCAGTAATCTACTAATTATTGTGACCATTACACGCCTTTCAAAGGTTCATAAGTAGTTTATTAAAGAGCAAAAACACTGTGTAAAGAAAATGCATAGAAATGTCTCTCTGGCTCTGTTTCTAAAAAGCAGCACAGGAATTAAAACTATACCCATGCAGGTATCAGAAAATCCTCTTAATTGCTTTTTAAGCATTTTTAAGTCATTTTGAGAAACCTGTAACGCTGCCTTCATTCAATCATAGCATGAACTTGTCTTTGTAGTGCATAGTATTACACAGCAGTGTTTAATGCAGAAATCTTGCCTTTATGAGTAATGCTAATCTTCTCTTGCACTTCACTGTAATGTTAGAGCCAAGGCAACAGTGGTTAACATTCACCACCTACACAGGTTTTGATACTATTCCATGCTCATACACAGACATTTGAAGATTTGAAGCAAGAGATTTTCACTTTGTATTCATTTTTAAGGTGAAACATGTTGGAGTACAGTACTGGCCTGCTTGCCACACTTTAACTTGTTTTTCAATGGATGTATATGCAATAAAAGTGCATTTTTTTGATTAGATAAAATATAAAGTATGTAAAATTGTAATGTTGGTCAAGTCCTACAAAATGTGTTTTTGTAAGGGGTCCAGTATCAACTGATTCATTTCTCAAAACATGTTAAGCATGTGGCAAGAAGATGCGAGAATAAACATTGTGTTTTGTGTTTAGCTGGCTTCAGATGTGGCCGCAGGACTACTGGCAGAGCCTGGACCAGGCGGAGGGTCTGGTGTCGCTGATAAGACATAATGAGTCTGATCCTGGACTGCTGTGGCAGCACATTCACAGACTGGCTGTGAAAAGAGGCAGTGGCCAGTGACCCAAGAGCCTCTCCAAGGAGGTGTTTTACCTTGAAGTCTCCAGCAACTCATGGACTGCTTTTACTGTGTCAAAGTACACCCACTCAGGCCAAAGCTGAAATATCAAAAGCTGCTTAAGGTTCGTCTACCCACTTGAGCTGAACTGAGCTACAAGCCAAGACATTATTCACACTAAATGCGGAGAATCTAAAGGTGAAATGATCTGATCAGTCACAGCTAAGCTTACAGTTACCAAAACTTCACAAACAAGTCTTGTAAACCTTTTGAACAATTTTACCACACAGGAAACCGCTTACATGTGTTCAAGAGTGGATGATGTCAGTGTGAAGGCATCCACGTTCTGCATTTATACTGTTGCTGATGGAATAAAACCTCGTATCTCACAAAAAAGTAACTTTACATGAGAAAGAAAACATTTGTAGTTAATTTTCGACCAGTCTATTGGTCAGTTCCTCACAAAAGCATTTTAAAAAGAAAAACAAAAATGGAGATTAAGGTTTTGTTCTAACAGGGACAATATACATAACTGAACATAAGGTTTATCGTTACTTTGACAACAGTGTAACAAGTCTCCAGTCTTTGTTTAATCCATGTTTATAGATGGACACTTTAGAACATAAGCAGCATAGAAACACAAGTCATCCTTATTCTGCATTTTACCAGTGCAGCTGTTATGAACAAGTCCTTCTGTGATTTATGGCGAACTCAGCTGCTGTTCATGTCCAACATCAAAGATCACTTTGTTGAATAATTGTTCAGGTTTTATAAGCCTCTTTTGCCTTTTTTTTGCCTTTTAGACATGCATGTAAGGACACAAATTAAGTATGAAGTATTTATATATTTATGTCTTTTTATACTTTATTTTGTAAGCCAGAATGACAACACAATAAAAGAGAATGTACACAAACTTTATTTACTGTGTGGCTGATATTTTGCAGTACTAAAGATAAAAGATATTAAAGATTCTGTTTTTTATTCACATTTTTTAGAATATTCAACCTCCAAAGAGTGAAACAGAAGAAGAAAACAGTTTGAAAGTCTCTAGCAAAAAAAAAAAGAAACTACATAATTCTTTTATTATCCCCCTAAAACATGTTTGTCTTTGAAGGAACTTTGCACAAAAAGATTAATATTAGAACAGTAGTAATATTGTAACAAGATGTAGGAACAGAGGTGTGACCAGAACATCATGTGTTGGTGGGCATTTGGCTTATGTGGGGGGGGCAAAAAATAACTATATCATCCATCCAGCACGGTGCTGTCTAGTGGAGGAGGCACTGAGGGATACGCCCCCTACTCAAATGGGCCACTTGGAAATCAGCTCAGTTTTGAAAACCAAATGGTTTTTTTTTCTCCAGAGTTTATATTGGACAGACAAAGCCTTTCGCAGGGTGGGCACGGCTTGTCTCTGGGGGGGGGGGGGCAGTACCCACCCCAGCGCACCCCCCCCAACCCCCCGCCCCCCCGTGGTCACGCCCCTGTGTAGGAATACAGGAAAATTCAAAGAGAACATAATGCATTTCTTTCCGATATAGTCAAAAAGGACACCGTGTCAGAACTTATACCTTGGATCTACATTGGTAACTAACATTCATCGAAATCATGAAGAACAGCACCTCAGTCTGAAGGCTAAAGAACATTGGCATAGCAACTTTCGCAATGGACCGTCCCACGGTGCAAAAACATGCTGGAGAGAAAATCGCCCATTGGTTTACTGCAGATACCGCACTGGAGGGAAAAAGATGGAAAAAGTCTTAATTAACCCCTGAAGTTTACGTTTCTTGAGAGAAGTGAATAATCACTGGTGCTTTTCACTTGCAAAGCAGTCCATATAGAATCATATTATATTGTGCACTATTTCAATATTATTATTACAAGCATTTTATGTCATGGGGGATTATAGTCTCATCAATAACTCGGTGGCCTATTTCATTTTAAGTCTGAAAGGCAGAATGGCATTAGAGAAAAAGCTGGTTGCATAAGTTCTGCCTTAGTAAATACCTTGAAGCATTCAGGGTGGCACGAGATGTTGAGGTGTTCAATGGTGATCTTGGCGTCATTCCCTACGAGGCGGCCGCAGTACGTACAGGCGGTCATGCTTGTACTTTTGAAAAAAGGCAATGAAGAAGTGAGTTCATCACAAAAATGACTAACTGGACTGTACAAATGTATTCACTAACAGAGGAGCTTCTTAAAATTAGCTGTGCTGCTTCACTAAATAGAAAATTGGGTATTGTTTATCAGATGATAAACAATGCAATTGTGTTATTACATATTCGGGACACTCTTGAGTCCTCAGTGTTTCATAAATGCTTGAGAGGCCTTTGTCATCCAGCATAATAGCCTCTCTAATATGGTCCTTCAGGCCTCAGGCCAGCTTTCATTAGCCTAGCTAGCTGCGTATATTACCTGGAGGGGCTGCTGTACGCATAGCTCGAGCTGGTCGAGGTCAGATAATCCATGTCGCTGTGGGTGAGAACACACACATTGGTCTTTTTAATACAAGATGATGGCTTCATTCCCTGATCATTACAGTGCTTGGTCTACTGCGCCTCCAAATTGAACACAATAGCAGCAGCAATTGCTTTGTGTTTTGGTGATGTGATTAGTACAGTTGCACATTGGCATCTTTTATTCCCATGCTGTTCGCCGGCCTACTGCCTTCTATTAGGCATCTTTGAGCTTAAAGAGCCTTAAAGAGCCCAGAAGCCAGATTCTGGAACATTTAGTAAGCTGCTGTTCTACACTGATCTAGGAGCAGTTTTGCTTTGTAGAAGTTAACTTTGGATTTGACCTGGTGAAGCTTGAGATAAATCAAAAAGCTCAGAGTCTTTGTGGTTAATTACCTCAGTCCCACACTGAAGCAAACTTAGAAAACCACAAATAATAAAACATGTTTTATCAACATAAGAACAATCATTCTTTTACAATGCTTGATGAAATCTGAGAACATGAAAGTGATCTAAGTTGTCTCAATACAGAGTCTGTCCAGGTCTACCAGGGCCTTTGGAGGAAAACAGGCCCAAATATCATAGATCTGCCACCATACTTAACAGTGGGGATGAGGTTATTTTCTGTACAACCATCCTTTTTGAGTGTTTGTGACCTTTGTCTCAGCTGAAATTTCAGCTAAAATTTGATTTGAGGGAAAACACTCTGGCACGTCCTTCAAAATTGTGTGTTGGTATGGAGGAAGAGGGAAATTTGATGACCCCCAAAATGCTACAGTCTTCTGTCAAATCTGCAAATGTTTACCACTCAAAGCATCTTCCTCACTTTAAACATGCATTCTCTTTCTGGTGGGCTCTTAATTGTTAATTATTGCCCTTATTCATTTGTGTATTCATTAATCTGATGTATTCAACAATGGTGACCAGGATCAAGGATAACCTCATCAAAAGACTAAAGAAAATAGTAATATGCCTCATTAAAATTTGATTTATAGATGTGCCAAAATCAATATATATGATTTTTTCCCCCTTTTATGTAGATTTTGGTTTTTTTTTAATCATATTTGTAGTAAGAAAATGAACCACACCTATATTACCATTTCACCCATCTTTACCAAGCGTGTCAATAATTTTGGAGCCGACTGTATTGCTGACTGTGCTAATCATGAAAGTATTGCAATGCATCTCACCTGCCACCGTACGTGGATAGCTCAGGCAAGTTCACGTACTCTTTAACATAGACAATGCCCCTGAAAGATAGGAGGTGCATTTGTGAGTTTCACAGATTCATTTATTTACCAGGATATACAAAAGGATCTACAATATAGCTACGTACTTTTTGCTATCATTGTCCTTTGGTTCCTCGGCACTGCTGTCCTCCCATCTGGTGCTCGATGTGTAACTACTGTTCAAAGTAAAATAAAAGAAAGCTTTAGCATTGAACACATGTGGTAGTGACCTGTTTGGCATTGTACACTTCATTGCTTCATGTACCGCAAACTGACAGATCACATTAAAAGAGCAGCTCAATCAAGCATGCTAACATTGCTAACATTGCTAACATTGCTTATTCTTTTCATATGTTGGAATGTTTACAAAGAACAAGAGGATGGAACCAACAAAGGCCCACAGTCTACTGCCCTTAAAGACACATGTCCTTCATGGCAGTATTATATCCGTGTTATCTATGCAGAAAGGACAGTTCTTTCTTTGAAAGCTCGACCATGCCGCCTCAACAGTCCATCTCTTATTACATCATGCAGGTAGTGAACTGGTAACATAGATGATATAGATGATAAGGTCTTGCCTTAAAAATAGCTTGTCCATCACTCATAATCTAGGACATGTCTACATCCTGTAATCCTAGATCTTAAGGGATTATGTTTCAATGTTTTTTGGGGTTTTTTTTAATGTAAAGCCATGGCGCTGTAAATGACCCATTTTCCACCAACAGCCAGATGAAATCAGTCATCTTAATGCATGCTATGGTCTGTATATAGTGGTATACAGTGATGCTACAGCATATAATGCGCATGGTGCAGCGATCAGTATCAGCATTCTATCTTGTTTTTCGGTAAACATCAAACGCTTGATCAATCCAGAGCCATTTTTAGAAAATAAAACAGTTTTATACATATTTAATCTCCGCAGGCATATTTGTAATTCTGGCATGACGAGCTACTTGGTTTTCCGGAGCACAGGCCAAATCCAATTTAACAGCACTAGAGCTAAAGAATATACTCTTTTACACGACCCTTTTTCAATTAGAGGTTACTAAATGGTTCTTGGCTCAGACATTTCTCTCACTCATACATTTCATTTATTAAAATTCTTAAAAGCCATGCTTCTCAAAGTAGGGATCATAATGTATGGGGGCTCTTAGTGTATATATACACAAAGATGCAGGGGGGCTTTTTGTGTGTGTGTGTGTCTATAT
>JBBJLS010000032.1:17237559-17259787 GCA_037577275.1 Bryconaethiops microstoma | reverse complement strand
ACATGTAGATGACTTAAGCACTGATGTACGTCGCTCTGGATAAGAGCGTCAGCTAAATGCCGTAAATGTAAATGTAATGTTGAGTTTACCTTAAGAAATATATGAGAGGGAGAGTGGTGTTCAAAGGATGCTACCATGGAAGAAACCTCGGCTTCTTTTTCGTATAAGAATGCAAAAGAATACCTTCTGCATGGGACTGAGCAGCAGCTACAGAAACAATTTTGTGAACGTTATTTCCAATTGAGGAGGTTCCACAACTGTTCCGATATTATTTTGATCCAGTTACCATTTCCATGTCCAGTGACTATCATTGAGCTATCATGTTTTTTTTAACAAGAAAAGGAAGTAGACTGTGTATTGTTTAAATACGAGTAATAATTATGATGTTTTAGTAACAACATCATGAAGAAATGTGGACAATTCTGTAAACATTTTACACAACAGCTAATTGACTCTATAAAACCATATATTGAGTTAGTAAGTCAGTTACTTCCTTCCAATACAGTTAGATACATATCTGAACAAGTGTTGCCTACCAAACATTACATCAACAAGAGAGATATGCAGTAAAACCTAACCAAGTATAATGGACTGTGGTTCTTAATCAGGTCGTCATGAATGGCTTGCTAATGATTTCTGAGCTCATTACACTCTACTGAGGTGAAGCCTTCCAGAACTGACACATTAAGACACACTAAAATATGAAGCGTTTTCTTTCTTTAAATGAACATTTCCAAGAATGTGTATGTTATGTGTATGTTATGAGTAAAACAAAACAATGCAGTTGACTGCTTGATTATACTCATGCCTCTACATAAAATGAACTGTGCACCAAACAATGTGAGGCAGGATTAAACATTGCGACACAACTTCCAAAAGCAAACATGTAGAACTGGACTAGGGAGAGGGAAGAAAGCAATCATGCCGAGCAAACAGAATGACAGGCAAATGGTTATATGGAGGCAAACATTCTTAGAGCAGTGAAAGGGTCCTATATATATATATATATATATATATATACACACACACACACACACACACACTGATCTAAGATAATCTCCCCTATACATTTTATCAAATTGTTTAAGGTTATGATAAGCATATATAAATTCTGTATGCTTGAATGTGCCCCCATGAAGAGGGTAAGAAGGCCTGATTTGAAAATACCTAATCCAGCCCCTTAAACATTTCCAGTGAAACATGGTTCAGTCTTGCTCAGCTCTAAGTACTCCCTAAGTTGAACCTTGTAACACCATAAAATGCTCTTTCACACACAAACTTACCTCGACTTAGAAAATACACATCCAAAAAGCTGCAAAACACCCAATATAGGCCCAGTGGGAGCTGCACAAAGCTCAGACTGGATGAGATGAAGGACGGAACAGCGGGAGTGTGTTCTTTGTCAGTATACACAGTGATATGAAGCTGCCTGTTTGACAGCTGTCTCCCAGAGTGAGCAGGTACGGGCGTTGGCACAGAATAACAAGCTGAGCCAGTTAGAGAAGCCTGGCTGCCCAGGGTGGGCGTGTATGCATGAGTGTGACTGAGTGCATGTGTGTATTTTATGTTGGAATAGGAGGAGTCCCTTTCTATTTACCTAAATCTCACATTTTCTTTCTATGTATCATGTGCCCAGACAAAGACAAGACAAGAGGTGTGTGAGATTCAGCTGAGATCTCACACAGATCCCTCCTTCAGCAGGTTTTCGGATCAGCGCTGACGGCCTGACCCCAAGCATGACCTTCTAAGGCCAGGGTGCAGACGCAGGTCCAGGATCAGTTTAAGTGGATGCAAGTGTGTTCCGATGGGACCATCTGTATGAAGTCCAATTAAGAAGTACACAGCATGCATGCCGGTAATTAGAACGAGCCATCATGGGAATACAGTCGAATCAGAATCTGAATACGAAGCTGCGTTCAAAATTGTACGGCATCAAGTCAGGCTGCAGTGTTTGAAATATCAAGGATTATTCTTTCAGTCATACTAATCAGTCATTCCACGGTCACTCTCACATCAGTTCTCTACGCAGCCAACAGTATGTAATGAATCACACAATGAGAATCTCTCTGTTGCCCAAGGACATATGACGAATTTCAACATAACCCATCACAGAAGCAAACATTTTAACAAAAAATAAATCAAGTCAGGGGGGAGAAGTAAGAAAAACAAACTGGAAGAAAAAAAACAGTAGTAGTACAATATAACGAACAGTAAATAAATAAATACAATACACAAAAGTGAGATATCTATCATTCACAGTAAAGACATGGGCCCATCAGTTTTAAGCTCAAACAAAAAAAAATCGAATTTATGCATCAGTTCCATAACTCCAGCTAAAGACAACTTGCGAAGAACTGTGTGACATAGACTTTTATTACCTTTGGCACAAAGTGAAAAAAGTCAACTATGGACAATAAAAATCTGTCTATCACATTTAAGGAAAGGAGACAATTGCGTAAATGTGATTTTCCAGTGAGTCATTCCTTTAAATGAGTGAACCTAATTAGACAGGATGTAGCATCACATCAGTGCTGACAGCAGGACAGGGAAAGAACTGCTGAGTGGCTCTCTGTGGAGAAGTAATGACAGCCTTATTTACCTGTGGGACATGCAGTGTTGTCAGTGGTAACACAACATAGAGGGAGGAGGTGTGGCTCAAACAGCGGGTTCTCCAAAACACAAACCGTTTCAAGCCTTGAACTGTTCCACATTTCAAGTGTATTTTTTTCTGAAACTTTCTAGAACAGTCTTGAAAGGTCACCTGCACTGCAACTTATATATATATATATATATATATATATAGAAATCGATCAGTCATAACATTAAAACCACCTACCTAATATTCTGTAGAACAGTTCTGACCTATTGAGGCATGTGCTCTGCTTCAAGGCATCTTCATGACGGTGGTATTCCCTAATGGCAGGGGCCTCTTTCAGCAGGACAACATGCCTTGCTACACTGCAAAAAAATGTTCAGTAATGGTTTGAAGAACATGGTAGAGTTCTAGGCGTTGACTTGGCTTCCAAATTCCCAGGATCTCACTCCAGTCAAGCTTCTACAGGATGTTTTGAACAAACTAATCTGATCCATTGAGGTCCCACCTCACAACTTACAGGATGTGAAGCATCCGCCGCTTACGTTTTAGAGTCCGATATCACATCTTCGGAGGTCTTTCGGAGTCCTTGCCTAAATTGATCTGAGCTGTTCTGTCGGCACATGGTGGACCTACACAATGTTGAGCAGGTGGTTTTAATGTTATGCTGTACATAAATGATCCACAATTATAACAAAATTAATTAAACGAGCACTCCACCATAAATCTACCACAGCTGTAGAGAATAGATAAGAATTTGGCCATGTTTCCAAGTGTGTTGAAAGTGTAGAGCATCTCACTAAACAGGACTGCTGAAAGTAGTTGGTCAGGAAACACTCATATAATCATCAACCCATTCTCATTCAGATCACCATCAGCAAATTCTACGCGTTCACACTTCAGTGGGCGGCTCTGTAACAGTTTCACCCCAGCTACCACGTTACCCACGACAGAAACAAGTCGGACAACCTGCTCTGATGTTCCGTGAGTCACAAGCTCAGATGAGGTGCGCATTATTGTTCGAAGAACGCCAGGTATCTCATCAACATGCCCTCTTTGTCATCTTGTTGAGAGCAGGAATGCCAAAAATGTGCCATGGGACAGGTTGAGTCGCATGAGTGTCTGTGTGGACACTGTAATGTATTGTGATGTAGTGGAGATAAATGGGTGAAAGGATCCGGCTGGGCTGGAGAAGGGCGTTTGCTATTGAGGGTGTGGGAATATGCGAAATGCATTGCGCAACCCATGCAAGCAGACACAGTTTGACCCTCCCTATGCTCTAGAACATTCTTAAATATTGTTTATATTCATATTCCATGTGAAAATAATTTATAACAGATACTTCTTCAGATACTTAACATGCTGCTTAAGTTCCTATAAATAACATCAAATGTATGACCTTTGCCACTAAATATAAAAATGAAGCAATAGCAAACTGGAATGTAAAACTGTTTTATTGAAAAAGTGAACTGCTAATATAAAAGATATAATCATTGAATTGTTAACAAGGCCTTCAGCTTTTTTTCCTCCCCAAAGTCAACTGTATGAACAGCTGTGTGAGGCATGAAAAACTGCATTAGTTAATATACGGCCTATACTGTAAACATGGGTAATCCAGGACATTTGTCAAAAGACTCAAACAACAGGTTCACAGCTGCACAGTTATGTGCAAAGCTTCTCAGCAAATGGAAGCTACATTTGAATTTGCAATGCAGCAAATATATGTGTTTACAGAGGAAGGATTTAACTGCAAATGAGCATTCCCTCTTGAATACCAGCTTGCAAAATTTAAATGGCAGTCAGCGGATTCCACAATCAGCATCTTGAAAAAGAATACTGCTTCTTTTTAAGTTACAGCGCTTGAGTTAAATATTGGCCCAAACAAGTTCTAGATCAACACTCCCGTAAGGCTTTAAGAATACAGGCTCACACACAGCCGGTGCAGTTTAAACGTGTTACGATACTAGGCTCCTCTCTGTAGATGTGGGTAGCTGGCCACAGTGCGGGCTATGGCCTCTTGCATGTTCACCAGTGGCCGGTAGCCCATGTCCTGTTTGGCCCTTGCACAGCTATAGTAGTGATGGGTTCCAGCCAGAGCTACGCGCATGGGGGAAAAGGTGGGGTTTAAGGTCACCAGAGGGCGCAGCAGCAAGGAAAACAGCCAGATCAGCACAGCTATTCCATAAACCAGCATGTAGGGCAGGTGGTAGCGAGGGGCATCATAGCCTAGACCCACCAGCACCTGAGACATGAAGTCCCAAAAGCGGACTGGCTCATCATTAGTTATGTGGTAAGCCTGTGGAGAAGCAGAATAAGAACATTCATTGGTACCATGGTTCCTTAACCTGAAGTCTATGTAAATGTGCAGCAGAGCAGTGGCTCCAAATTCTAGTCCTGGGGCCTCTATGTTCTGTATATTTTTGTGTTTTCCCTACTCCAACACACCTGACGTATCATATGAGGAGCTTGTTGACTAGCTGAATAAGTCGAATCAGGACTAGTCTTGGTAATGTTTCCCCAATTAAAATATCATAAACTCTCAAACTGTGGCCTCTGCAAAGTAATGGCCCATATAATTTATGGTTATTAGCAAATAAACATAAATCTCAGGTACAAACATGTAATGTTTTAGTTCATGCATGTTTTAGTGCAGGGATGTCGAACTCCAGTCCTGGAGGGCCGTGGTCCAGCACGTTTTGGTGATTCCCCTGCTCGGAAACACCTGGTTCACCTCAGCAGTTAGTTGTCAGGTTTAGTGAATGAGTTTGAGGAGGAGAACCATCAAACTGTGCTGGACGCCGGACCTCCAGGACCGGAGTTTGACACCCCTGTTTTAGACAATGCAGAATGTACCTTATACTGAAGTAGAAAGATTTCGCCCCATATAACGATGCCTTATCAGTGTAAGTGAAAATTGTGTAAGTGTAAAGTGGTCTTCTGTCGAGTGTGAACACACCACAGCACGGCACAGCACACAGCGTGAACAGAAAATTATAGATACGTTATAGACATAGTTCAACGATCTACAAAATCTCTGCTTTTCTAACCATACAAACACACACACATACCTTTCCACAAAGTGGAGAGTCTGGCCTGAGATGCTCTGCAGCGAGGATATGACCATGAACCACGTTCTCCACAAAGGTGAAGTCCACCAAGTTTGATCCATCTCTGCAAATTCACACAAAAGATCCCCGTTATCTCTCCATCCACAGTCTAATGGCTGAAGGCAGTCAAATTAGTTCTCACCACATATCAAATATTGATCTGATCTTTTCCTCCATCCCAAAATAAGAATTTTTCTTTCTGACTCAGCCCTTGTTCGCATACTTTTTAGCCAATAATCCTGCCACCCAAATTCAATCATCTTGAGGAAATGGGTGTGAAAAGGAAATCTGATGTGATTTGCTTTCAGAATCTATCTAAATCTCATTAGATTTGAAGCAGTCTGAACATTATTTTATTTGTGCAATAAAACGCAGTTTCTTTTTGCACAGTATCCGGACAGAATAAATATAGTCCTTCCTATATTAAAACGAACAATTTTCACCTCTTAATTCATTACCTGCTCATTTTTAACCATTTCATATATTAAAATCAAGTACTACACTTGTGTTAATCCTCATCAAACACAAAAAATGAGCATGACGTTCGGTCCTTGACGCGCATCTGTTTGAGAACAGGTTATCAGAAAAAAAATGAATAGATCAGAAAAAAATGCAAATGTTGGCAAGTGTACAGAAATAGCCTTGATCACAGTAAATAAGAGTGAAATAGAGGCACGCAGTGAGTCAATAATTCCCCCAGTATTCCTGAGGGCAGTCTGCCACCTAGTGGCTATATAGTTTAATGCAATAAATGAGGATGTGGTTGTTTGAAATCTTCTAGATTTCAGCAGTGTAGCAAACTGATAAACAAAAGGAAGCAGTAAAATAGCTACTTGCTAACTGTAATAGAACTAAAACTGTAACGCACACAAACACTAGATAGAACTATAGAGACATTTTCCTCAGTGTATGAAGGACTGTCGAGAAGGACCCACTGTTAATTCTACTGTTAATTCCAATGCTAACTTAACTTCGCAAAACACAACAATAGAAGCCAATTTAGACAAAGCATTCATCCATCCATCCCATGGGCTTAACTTTATCGAGGGTCACGAAAGGTTCTGAAGCGTATCCCAGCAGACACAGGGCAAGAGGCAGAGAAACACCATAGAGCAAACACACACACACACACACACACACACACACAGTTACACCCAGGGACAATTTAGTACCTCCAACTCGCCTGACACACGTTTCTGAACTGTGGGAGGAAACCGGAGCACCCATCAGAAACCCCACTTAAACACAGAACATAAACTCGGCCTGAGTTGCTCTGCCTTACCCAATGATGAACTTCATCTTGCCTCGGCGGGCTGTATCCACAAGAATAGGCACAAGCTGGGGATCCCGTGGGCCAAAGATGCCATGAGGACGGATTGCCACAGTTAAGAAACCCTTTTCTTGACTGCAGGCCTCCAAGACAAGCTACCATGCAGGCAGAAACAGGGAGGGAAATTATTCATTTTCCAGACAATTGTGCATTTGCCCTCATATTTCAGTCCCTAGGGTGGAGTTTTCAAATCCCAGTTCTAGAAAACAGACTGCACAGTTTCACTTTTCCCAGCACACAAACCATTAGATACAAACACATTCTTGTGCCGATTCAGGTAGGCTGTGTTAGAGCAGGATAGCACAAAGCCTCTAAACAGACCTAGCGGAAATACATTTGCAAGTTAGGCACATTCAATTAAGACTTTGAGTCTAAATTTACCTCGTGTACTAAACCTGTATTTGAAAGTCAGTTAAAATGCATTCCTGTATTTGAAAGTCAGTTAGAATGAATCTCGTATTTGAAAGTCAGTTAAAACGCATTCCTTTACTAATTAACCTTGTCGCTGAGCTCCTTTATATTTGTAGTCCATATTTAGCACATAAACATAAACAAATTAGCATAAATGTAGAGGAATGAAAACAGTCACTTAGCATGCTGACCTTCTCCTGTTGGATTTTGGTCTTTGTATAATAGTCAATAGGTTTTTTCGCATAAGGCAAATCCTCCTTTCCATTCTTGATGTCAGTTCCCTCAAACACCACACTGGCACTGCTGGTCAGGACTAGTTTCTGCAAAACACACGACAAAGCCATGACATACTGGACAAATCAATGCGAAGTCTCCATCCACCCATTCCTCTGAACATATGGACCATTCTGTGTTTGCAATAGGACTGTAGCACCCTTAGTTAAAATCAAGTGAGTTTACAAAAGCTGGAAACGAATAGAAATGTACTCTTTTGAATCACCCAAGCAGGGGCGCCGGAAGTTTTTTTTTTAGTTTTGGGAGGACACATCGGTTGGTGCGGGCGTGCAAAGTCTCGGCCGTTCTCCGGGGGGTGGGGGGGTGCGGGGTCGGTACAGCTCTATGTCTCGGCAGTTCTCTGTGGGTGGTGTTGGGGAGCTTTTATCCGGGAAACAAAAAGTGGGGGGAGGAAATTAATGTTTTTGAGAAGTACCCCCGACCCCCCCCCTTACCTGCACCCCAGCCTCTTGGCAGGCTTCAATGACTGAACGTGTGCCCTCGACGTTGACTCTCTGGAATAAAGCTTGGTCATCGCTGGAAGGGGCAGGAGAGGCACAGTGAAACACCAGTGATACATCCTTCAGAGCTGCAAGTAAAGCCTGGGGAAAACAAAATTATTCTCCTATGGTGACCCACTTATGACCTTTTTCAGGGTTTATGAGCTTTTTACAGACCTAAGAATTAAACCAGCGATGATTATTATTTCTTAAGATAAAGTTAGAGAGACAGGCTTGTTTACAGCCGTTTGACCGACATGGCAAGGAAGAAGATACTCAAGTGTGAACTGAATTGCTTTTGTTTATTAATTTACTTTGTCATTGAGCTAAATTGTGCTTGTAATATATAATCAACACTTGTATATGAACAAATCAAACTAAAAAAAAAACAAGCATGCTCCATATTAGTTCATAATGATGACAAGTGTAATATGAAAAAAACATTGTAGTCATAGAAACGTGTGTACTGATTGTTGCCAGATATTTCTAAACGTCTAATAAATTCAGTTTCCTTCCAAGTCTTCTATTTTCATATTTTTTACATAAAATGTCCATTCTGTTGTAGTCACAGCCATAACAAATAAACATTCTTTTCTTTTTTTTATTGTAAACCTGCTTGAAATTAAAAAAAAAAAAATTATAGATTTATAAAATGAGTTAGAAATGGCAATGTGGTACTTTGTCAACTCTGTAGGGCAACAACACCAACAGTGTTGACAGATGCGACCAAAGCATGATTTCTTACTCATTTAATTGCTGTTTATGTATGTATTTTTCTTATTCTAGAAAGGTTATTTGCTCATGTTTAACAAAACAGTCAGCAATCGTGTTATTATCTGCTACATACAGAGAGAGCACAGCTTTTTTTAATAAATATGTGCATTCTTTTCAGTGCATCTTCACTCAGTTTCATGAGATGCGTAAACGTAAAAGATTCAGAATTTTTTGGTTTATGATGTTGCATTCTAATACAATCAAGCAAATTTCCTTTCTACCTTTATTATCGTTAAAGATTTTTTTTCCATTTTAAACGATCGGGCTGGTTAAATCGTAATGGGTGTCAAGGAAATGTCAGTGCTCAGTTGATTTATAATTCTCTAAAAGGAAGCTATTCAAAGCACATAAAAGGGCTCACAAATAATTTCAAAACATATAATGTCTAACTTAGAAGGAGTAAGTAGTAGAGATGGTACTGAAAACAATATGCATTTTGTACAAAAAATGTAAATGTCTAAAAACTAAGTAGAACCAGGAGCTTGCAGCAGTCTGTGGTGTGATATGCCAAATCTTCAACTCCATACATGTTTAGTTTTGAGAAATAATCAGTATTAATAATTTTGCTGGGTGCTGTATATGTGCAATCCACAAGTCTGTGCCAAATGCATGCTTTCAAACTTGCCCTCGTGACTTCAGTGTGAATGAACAGGGCTGGACTGACGCAAGCTGAACAACCTGATCTGCGTAAATGCACTGGCTTTTGTGACATCATAAAAACAATTCTTTCCAGATGTGCTGTATCTGTTTGTGGACCGTATTGGGTTTGGGAGTGAATGGTGTATTTAGAAACTTTATCCATGTTCACATACTACATCACACTCTTACCCCAAAAGGTAAAGTTGGCCCTTTAAAAAAGGGCAGTCTGCTCACCTGTTTATCACACAGGTCTCCTTGGTGGAATGTGACCCCGGGAAGCTCGTAGCTCTGTCTGATATCAAATACAGCCACTGAGTAGCCCTTGTCCACCAACTTCTCAACAAGGTGCCTGCCCAAAAAACCAGAGCCTCCTATGACGGCACACCGCTTGCTGCTCTGGGGAGAGTGAACGTTGACCCAACAGTTGAGAACAAGACGTCACACATGTGCGGCACAATAACTAACCGAGTACAATTTACACCAACATTTAAAAAGACAGACTAGTACTCACCGGCCGGATACGTGTCGCCATAACCAAAGTGCCCTGGAAGGCAAAGAAGAATAAGGTCAAAGGCATGTACATTATATGCAGAAAAGTATTGGGGCGCCTGAGCATAATACCAACAGGGACAATGCCTTAAAATACATAAACTTTAATATGGAGTTGGTCCCCCCCCTTTGCAGCTAGAACACCTTCCACTCTACTTGGAAGACTTTCCACAAGATGTTCTGTGCCCATTCATTCTGTAGAGCATTTATGAGGTCAGGCACTGATGTTGGACGAGAAGGCCTGGCTAGCGGTCTCCAGTTCATCCCAAAGGTGTTGGATGGGGTTGAGGTCAGGGCTCTGTACGGGCCACGTCCTTCCACATCAAACTCATCCAACCATGTCTTTATAGACCTTGTTTTATGCACGTGGACACAGTTAAACTGGAATAGAAAAGGTTCTTCCCCAAACTGTGTCCACAAAGTTGGAAGCACGGCGTTGTCCAAAATGTCTTGCTATTCTGAAACATTAAGATTGCCCTTCACTGGAAGTAAGGTGCCACCTGAATTCAGTAATCAAGAAGTGTGTCCCAATACTTTTGCCGATGTAGTGTAAGTCACAAAGATAATATTTCTGAAACTACTATTTTACACTGAAAAACTAAGACACCACTGAACTTCACACACTACCTTAAAAAAAATCTCGACAGTAGTCCCTCCACTCACCTGTATAACTCACCTATATAACCCAGAAGACCTGTAGTGGTGTGGACTCGTGTGTGAAACAGTGTTATGGGCAGAGAGTGGAAGACGCTGCTATTGGTTGTACTGGTTCTCTGCTGTCGATGTAGAACACGTCTCTTACCAATAGGAAAGAGCTAACGTCACATTACGCCATTCAATGGACCAATCAGTGACCAGTTCTGTCCACCTGCCCGCCTCTAAACCTCCAGGGGCGGTCTCTCAGATCTGCGATGACTTTTTGCACACTACTTTTATTTGTGCAGAAATAAAACTTTGCTTTTTTGGAGCAGAAATTTGTGAGCCTGGTTTATCTACTTCCGATGTGGCCTATTTGAACTCCTCTACACTATTTAGTTTAGAGTGCAAACAATGTGAAACGAACGAAAACAGTTTTTGGTTTGTTTGTTTGTTTGTAAATGTTTGTACACAATCAAGAGGATTTGAAGGAAGAGGGTAACATTGTTCTATAATCGATTAAACCATAAATCGCTCAGGATTTTCTGTAGGACTTTTAAAAGCACATATTCATACAATAATCGGAGCATAAACAATATTCATTTTTTCCTTGTTTCTTTCGTCACCCGAGACTATTACTCGGTACCAATAATATTACGCAACAGCAATAACATTACTAATACCAATAATATTACGAATATCAATAATATTACTCATCACCAATAATATTACTAATTCCATTGATACCTTTTAGTAGCAGAGCCCTAGCGTACTGCGAGCGTGTTCAACGCAGCGTGCGCATGCATACGTAATCACCATAGCAACCACTGTGCGCTCGGCACAAAATGTAAAGACTGCTTGAATACGGATGCGGCATTATAATGTGCAAAAATAACAATTCAAACAACGCGATCTGCAAAAAAAATCTGAAACGATGTGCATCGAAAATGTTGTTTTTCATTAGTTCCTTGAGAAGGTGGTCCAGAAATCTGCAAGGGCCAATCAGCTTCTGCGAAGCCCACCCAGCCAACCGGAGCCCCCTGGACTCAGGGAGGGGTGTGATGCTGACAGTGCTCAGTGATGTAGCTGAGTATTATCTGTAAGATCTCTGTAAATTTGTTTCAGATCAAAAAGAAGACAGTATTGCCTGTCATATACGGTCATAGGGCGTCGTGCTGATCGTTTTTGTTCGTGTTATTACAATTGTTATGGTGAGTCACGAATCTATATCCAATGCTAGCTGTGATCTGGAACCCATACTGTGTTTGGAGATGATGTGGAGATGTGTTGCATTACGCTGGAGGGATGCTTAGCACATTTCAGGTTACAGGAGCTTTCTGGTTTCTGTACACCTTAGCTGGTGGTTTCTCCTCTTCTTCCGATTAGGGGTCTCCACAGCAATTCAACCGTCTCCATTTCCTTCACTCCTCTTCATCTTCCTCTCTCACATCAACTGCCTGCATGTTCTCCCTCACCACATCCATAAATCTACTTCTAGGCCTTCCTCTTCTCCTCTTCCCTGCAGCTCCATCCTTAGCATCCTTCTCCCAACACGATCAGTCTCTCCTCAGCACATGTTCAAACCAACACAATCTCACCTCTGACTTTTCCACTTTAGCTGGTGGTTCAATGTAAAAATATTAACGTATATATATATATATAGATATATATATATATATATATTAGAGTGCAAGTGTTCTGAAAGGATCTGCTTTTCCCCTTATTTTCTTACAGGCCACTAGTGCCAAGAGGCCCTCGCTCGGGGCTGTGGCTCCTCGAAAGAAAACCAGTCCCAAGCCTGAACTGACCGAGGAAATGAGGCAGGAGATACGAGAAGCCTTTGAGCTGTTTGACACCGACGGTTCTGGGTACATTGAGGTGAAGGAGCTTAAGGTGAGTTAAAAAAAAGAAGCAGCTGCTGTGCAATGAGAGAAAAACAGGCATGCATCTGTCTCAATGGACTCTTTCATGGTGCAGGTGGCCATGAGGGCCCTTGGGTTTGAGCCCAAAAAGGAAGAAATCAAGAAAATGATTTCAGATGTGGATAAGGATGGCACTGGCAAGATCTCTTTCAGTGACTTCCTCACCATCATGACCCAAAAGATGGTGAGATACACGTTCTTGTCGTAACATAAAAATGATATAATCTCCCAACACGTCTGCTTACCTATCAGTGGTCTTTTCAAGGCTGAAAAGGATTCCAAAGAAGAAATTCTCAAGGCCTTTAGACTATTTGATGACGACGAGACTGGAAAGATATCGTTCCGTAACCTAAAGCGAGTTGCAAAAGAGCTGGGGGAGAACCTCACTGACGAGGAGCTTCAGGTGAGAATCTTTCTCACACTTTACCGTGCATGTATGTAAGCCTGTCTAATATGGATGTCTTGGATGATTGATGAGTGGTCTCGGATTCATAGCTTAGTGTGAAAACACAGTTCTCTCAATGTTGTGATATATTGTCTGCATCATTAGGAGATGATTGACGAAGCAGATCGGGACGGTGATGGAGAAGTGAACCAGCAGGAGTTTCTACGCATCATGAAAAAAACATGTTTGTACTGAATGGGCGGAATATGACATTAAGGAAAGAGAGAATGATCATATCAGTGGTACTTTAATCCAACAAGTAGTTTGTAAAGATTCAGAAGATTTTTACTTTGGACTGTAAAATGCAGTCCATATAAAATTAATCAGGGGTTAGTGTCCCGATGGTACACCGATGGTAGAGTGAGGAGCATTTTAAACTGCAGTACAGTGAACTCAAGCCCTGGTCCTGAAGATCTTTCTGCACATAATACCAATTATACCAACTGCTCCAGCCCGTTTGCTTCCTCACAAGTCCTGGATTGTCTAGATCAGATGCATTATTGCGTGGCAGTGATATTTGAGCATTTGGCCCATACTGCACATTTGATTGTTTTCACTGTTCCTAATACCCAAGATCCAACCAATCGGTTCATCAAGCACCCCATACTGAGCTGAAGTGGGTGTTTCAGGAAAGAAAAGTGCTAAAATGTACCCAGTGCTGTGCATTTTTTGGTTGTTACCCCTGCTCGTAACACACCTAGTCCAACTATTCAGTTCATTAACAAGCCTTTTTCTGGTATGTTAGACCAGGACAACACAAAAATATGCAGGGTAGAGGGTATTTTCCAGGATCAGGGTTGACAACCTATGCTTAGTGTTCACCAGCCTTCTTCTTGCAGAGCTGCTTTCATATAGAGTTTAAATCCAAGTTGCGTCTAACATGCTGCCCCTTATCAAACACTACTGCATATGATCCAGCCAATCAAGGACTTCTGGAGCGGTTAATCAGCTGGAGAAGGTGCGGCAAACCTCCAGGACCTGGTTGGAATTAGGAAAGTAGATTTCCAGAGCCAGGGTTGGTGACTACATTGGAATGTCAAAAATCTATTTTATTCAAATAATTTTCCAAAACGTTACTACATATATTCATTGTCAAGGGACCATCTTCTCTTGGAGCTTCTATTTGTCTGTGGTCAGCGTTACCATCCACAGTGCCTACAATGGCCTTTGGTGATGCGTAGTAGGTTTTGACCTTAGTGTCAGCCCTGTCTGAGGGTTTTGTTATTTTTCTTCCCCTTTACTGTATGCAGATACTTAGCCTGACTGTGCTGCTTGCTACTCCTCTGGCCATACTTTCAGGGAGTTCTTTTGTGTGCAATTCTTGTGCTGACCTTGTTCTGTGCCTGAGCTTTCAAAAGAGGCAACTGTAACACCCTCTTTCTTAGATTCACAGCAGTTCTTGTAAAGTGATCTTGTGGTTGTATTTGTTCATTTTGTATCAGATGTCACCCGTTTATACTATCTATTCTTTGACCAGTCAAGTGTTTTGTACAAACCAAGATCAATATTACTGTTTAGAGCATAAATAAAATGTATCTGGCAGTTGTTGTTGTCACCGTATAACTCAATTAAGCAAGAACTCTTTACAATATCACTTCCACTAAACAGACTTGTCGTGTGGCTGACCTGTATCCTATACAAAAAAAAACTCCAGTACCTTTCCATTTCATTCTTTTCACTTGAAAAGACCTGTGCACATGCCTTGCATACCCATTAAAGCATAACAGGGAATGTGTGCACAGCAAGGTATGGGATGAAATGGATAATGAAACTTTCCATTCTTAGCACCACTGATGCAAGCTATAAAAATATTTGGAACTATTAAGCAATCAAAACCCAAAAGTAACTTGGGACATCTCCATCTCTCCCCGTTATAAATAACGATTTATTTTCGCAGTGATCAAAATATAATTCGATTTTTGTAAAAGCCAAGTGCCCTCTACATTCTAAACATAATCATGGTAGTACAACAGAAATAGTCCAAAATTACCTAGAAGGAAATCTCCGGATGCTACACGAAAATTAACGTACGTTCATATACATATATGAGTATGTATTTGGTACTCTTCTAATTTTCCTGGGTGCAGGTGAACAGGGAAATTGCAGACTTGTCTGGAATAAAACAACAGAGTAAGCGGTGAGGTGGGGGTGAGTCTTTCTACAAATTCGTCTTTCATTGAATTTCTATACCACCTTAAGTCATGAATGCCTGACCTCAGAGTACAGGGAGCACGGAAAGGTCCAGCGACTCCAGTAGCTATGCTGGTCCACCGTGCTGCATTTGTTTGATTTCTGCTGCACTGAGTTTAGGCACCGGGTAGACTGGTCACACTTTACCCAAATTCTCCACTACATGATAAGCGCAATGGCTAGCTAGGACTGAAACAGCAGCTACATGGTCTTACATAAAAGTAAACCACAATCATAGTAACTGGAGGCAAACCAGGAGAACCCAAAAGTAAAGAAAATTTGCTTGAGACAAACAAATGTTGCTCATTATTTGGCACTGATCAGGTTGAATTGTCTGCCTCTTTGGGCCTGTGTAGCAGCCTCCTTGATCGATAGCCATACAATGGTGTAAGTGACACTACCACATGACAAACAAAGCCAGCTTCAAATTCAAAGGTTCAGTGTGTGCAATGATGGGCAGCATTTGGCTCTACAGCACCAGAAATACCAATAGTATGAACGACTGCACCAGCTACAGGGCCATGGTGATCACTGCACAACTATACCTGGTAATCAGGCCCCTTGTGCCCCATGAGAGCAAAGCAAACCAGGTCAGCATGGTCAGAGAGAACATAGGCAGAACCGATAATTCAACAAAATGCAGGTCTACGTATCTATGTAGCCACACATACATCTCACTTGGATGAAGACAAAAATAAACAAGCTCTGCTTGCAAACAGATCCAGATTAATGACTGAATCCACTTGTCTAGGTATGAAAATAATTCACTTTATTGAAAATAGACATTTAAAGGACTATTGAAACACCACAAGCACACACTGAAACTTGTCTTCAGACAACACCACACTAGTCACATTAACAACACACAGTGGAATGCATGGTGAAGGCTCTTCTTCAGAGGATTTATCAACAGTCAATGTTAAATAATTGTTTCACAGTGTATTACATCACTTTGTTCATGAGTTGTCACACGTGAACATAATTCAACTTGTCTTTGAAAGGGATCTGAAGTGTAATGCCCAAATGTAGTTTCACTGAGATATATATGACCAGCAGAAGCAGTCATTTACAATCCGATCCCCAAAAAACCATACAACTGCATCCAAAATAGGGAATGCAAAATCGTATCATAGACCTGCACACTTCAAAAATACGAACCAGTTTCTCACAGCTGGAGATCCCTGAGGCAATCTAGGATCAGCTCTGGCTGAGGCGTGTCTTGCTAGCAAAGTTAGCACTGAGCTTGCGCATGACCTCAGCGTGACTCTGGCCAGCTAACTCCTGCCGAACTGTCCCGTAGTTCTCCTTCACAAAGTTGGCGAAGGGCGTTGGTTCCCGTGGCTTGGATGGAGTGAGCAGAACCAGCTGCCCAGTGCACAGGGCGCACACATACTTCTGGGTGTCCAGTGACTTAGAATGGCGGCCAATCCTGGGTATATACATAATCATAAACGAGAATATTTTTAATGTTTAAGGGCGAACATTCAAAGTGGAGTAGTCAGAGCTCTACACTGCGCAGTATGTATTACCTTTGTGTTTTCTCTACAGTTTAGCTAGTAAGAGGTAACTCAGCCTTGTGCAGAAAAGTGGATGAAATCCATAATTAGCTAAACACTTACGTGTTCTTGCAGTTGTTGCACTGATACTGGAACTTGTAGTTGATGTCGTAGCTGTGACACCGGGTGACCATAGGCAGCTCAGGGTGAGCCAGCGTGGCTTTGCGTGCGTAGATCTTCCAAAAGGGTCCGTGACCGTCACGCACATTGTTAATCAACCAGGTGGCAGCATGGCACATTTCATGAACTAGCGTGTCCCTTAACCGATCTGGAAATGAACAGCATGTCAGCAACAAAAATGGCAAAAATCACAGTAGTATCTTAAATTTATTTAAATAAATAAAAATGAAGAGACTAATCCCCTGTACTGAGTGCCTCATTTGGAAACTATGCTTTGGTTAGCAAGGGTCCGTAATGTTTAACAGAGTAAGAGAAATATGAAATGGGTTTGACTCAGTAGTAACATTACCTGCAGAGTCGCAGACTTTAACTGACAACTCAATTCGAGCATATCGTTTGCTGGTGACACGCTCCTGCCCAGTGACGCAGTATCCTGCGGTTTTCCTCATTTTTGTATTCCATGTTACTGACATGTCAGCAGGCAGCTGAAAGGATTGAAATTTGAATGGGACCAATTTAACAAGTGCATGTTTAGCGTTATAATTTAAGACGTGATGTAGAAAAACCTGACCTTGCTCTCAAACACACTGCTGTTATAGAGTTGGAAGAGTTTCTTGGTGAGCTCCTCCTTCTTCTGCTTGAAGCCACGGCAATACTCGGACCTGGGGACTGACAGAGACTGCAGGAAACATCCTGGAGTTTTACACACAGCCACCCTGTTGAAAAGGTGCAGAAAGGTGCAGTTCAGCATCAAACATACACACTAAGATTATAGAAATAAAAAGCACCAAAAATAGGAACTGTTGTAAGAACTACATAACATGAACATTTACCATGATCTTAAAAAGTAATTGATATGATACAAATTATATTAAGAACAGCAAAAAATATTATATCCTAAACAGTTCTAAAAGACAACAAGCCAAAGCAGTTATAATACTCGCTTTACCTGCTAATGCAGCCTGCTCGGGGCTCGGTCTGGCTCACAGGTCTGCTAACAGGGAGCTGGGCTGGAGTCCTATTCACTAAGAATCCTTTCACTGGTGCTCGGTCACTGTCTTTTTGACGCCTCATAGTTGGGGTCACACAGGCTGCTGTAGCTTTAGGCTCTATACAACAACAAACCCAAGAAATAAGTAAAAAAGTAGCAGAGGTTAGCACCACCTTAAAATGAGTCCTAATTAAGCATATACAATTAGAAGCCCACATTACAACTTAATTTTGATATGGATAGAGATGAATGAGGATTTCTACTGAGCAAAAGAAAGTAGCAACGACTTTACCTGATGGATGCTTAGGAGAAGCATGAGTGCTGCTGCCTCCTATCTTCTGGTTCTTCTTAATACGGTCCAGTAAGGACTGAAACTCATCCTCAGAGCTGGCTGAACCTTCACGCCACCCAGAGTGTAGGGGTGGGGCTGAGGAAGGCTTGGGTGTGCGGACAGAAACGAGTGGGGAAGGAAAGCGTAAGGGAACTTTGGATTCAGCCTCTTTACTGGAAACATCCCTTTCCTGTGAAGAGGGCTTGCTCGCAGGCCGGCTGTGCCGCGTCCTCCAGGTGCTCTTGATTACTATGTCACTGTCGTCATCACTGTCACTGAGAAAGACTGGCGAGTTATACTGACAAAGTGGCTGCCTCTGCAAAGACTTGGGAGTTTTGAGGGTCTTGGTTTTGCCTGTGAGTAAATATAGCACTTCAGTTAAAAGTACACCAGTTAAAATTTTCCTACATAAAACAGATATACAGTACTGTGCTTACTGGTCTTAGGCACCTGTGCAAATTGTTTGAAGTCATTTATATCAGCAGTGCGCTTTTTTTCTGCTAGCAAAAACACAGATGATTAGAATAATCATCAAGATTTCTTTTTTCTAAAAAGTAGTCAATATTTTGTGAGCTGGTTAGAACAACACAGGTTTGGATCCAGATTTCTGCTCAGTGCCTCCAGTCATTGGGTGAATTAATACAATTCCATAATCAACAAAACTAATCTAATCTACTGAGGTAAAAAGAGCCAAAGCAGGTATTTGATGGAACTGCAAGTAAAACTGGGCTTCCATGAGGAAAAAGGTCTAGAAATGGTTACGTGAACACTTTGTCATACATAAACCCACCATTTACTGTGTTAATATTGTTTGTATTTGTTGTAATATTAATGTTTTAACACTAACTTAACACCACTGCCCGGTAGTAAACAGGTTTTAAGCAGAATTTTCTCAGGTGCCTGAGACTTTTACACAGTACTGTAGATCCCTCCTGCTGTTACTGGAGTCACAGCCGGACCCCCGGCCTGCAGGAGAAACAGAACCTCACCAAGGAGTTGTGGCCCAGATGGTCTTAGATTCCTTGTGCTGAGCGAGCTGCAGGACCCTACAGTCACAAACACACACACTATCAGCATTCAACCGGCAGACCAGGGGAACCTGGCAGAGGTGAGATCTTTACCTGTTCGAGGTCCTGAACTCCCCTGATGAGAGAAAAAAGCAATGCAAACAGCTCAAAAGCAGTTCCACAAAACACAGGCACCCAGAGCACAGCTTTATAATGGCTTTATTACCTCTTATTACCATGCTGGATAACTGAAGACCCCTGCGCCCCCCCGGCCCAAGATGGAATCCTGGAGTGGAACATTTCCACAGCGACTGTTCCCTCGGCAACAAGTGTCACATGACTCCTCTTTGGAAACTCAGCCAAGCCAGCAGGCCTGTTCTCACTGTGTCCAAACACTGAAGAAACCTGATACTGCATGACTGCATCTCAAACTCAGACTAGGGGAACTTAAGGATGGGCCGTATGCACAAAAAACAAGGTCAAGACACTTGAAAGCATGATCTACATTAAAAAAATCTGCATAATTAAAGTTAAGAAGCGGTTCAGAGTGGGTTTGGTGTGAAACTCGAGTCCAAACTGATTACAGTGTGTGGTGGAGCCTAGTGGTAGGATACTTGCCTCTGGACCAAGAGGTCATGGGTTCGAATCCTACCACTGGGTTCCTGAGCAAGACCGTTAACCCCAAATTGCTCCAGGGAGACTGCCCCCTGTAGGTAGGGAATGGAAGTCGCTTTGGATAAAAGCGTCTGATAAATGCCGTAAATGTAAATGGTGAATGGAACCAGACGTCTTGGGCCCCTAAAAGCTCCCTCAGAGACAGTTACTCCATGAAATAGGTATCAGATGTTGTTTTAACCACTTTTACATTCAGTACCTGTATGTGATACAATTTGCTTGTTTTGGGTAAAAAATTCTTTGCCTTATTGACACAACAGATATCATGAAAGTAAAAAAGGCAACCAGAGGTCATTGATAAAAAGTGATTGTCACGCTGCATGATCCCCTTCTCCTCGCATGCAGGGCACGAACACACGCACCACGGGTAGTCGAAGTGCATATTTGTTTCTTTATTTTAAACAGAAAACAAAACAGGCATGAGAGCCAAACTCTAGAACTTTAGCTACTATAACTCAAAGTTGACAGGAGAAAAAGGAGCACAAGCGGGAAAACAGGAACTCAACAAGACGAAAAACCGGGAAAGGAACCAGGTAGTAACCAGGTTGACCGACAAGGAAAACTGAAACACAAAGCCCTGAAATACCCAGACACAACGAGAAAACACCAATGAGCAAAGTCCCACAGTTAACCCCTCACAACACCCAGGTGAAACTAATAATCACAGCTCGAAGGAGACAACAGACTTTAACAAGGGTGGCCTCTCGTGGCCACCCACCCTCATAAGCCCCCAGTCCTGACAGTGATGAAATGATCAAAAGAAATGAGGCAAAATCCCTGAACTTATTCTGCCCCAGAGAAAGTGTGCAGCAGACGTTACCGTGGTGACGCAGCCCTGTAAAAATGACCCAATATCTGAGATTGAACTAAGCTTGAAACCTTGATTTGTGAGGCAGGTTCCATTCATCACCACTGTAAAATAATACTGCTAATACGTTTCTCTACAGTGAACCACTTTAAGCCAAACCCACAGTGAAGGACTTTAATCTCAGTACCAGAATTCTGAAATTAGAATATTTGGTATAGTTTCCCTTTAAGAGGGAACTGGAGGGGAAATCAGTTAAGTAAATTAAGTAAAAAAAGATTATCATAAAGACCCCCAATCAGCCGCTTGTTACAACAGACTGATAATCCAGTCTTTTGGAATACACCAATATAAAGCGTATCAAGATGTAATTCACCAAAGTAACATATGAACACATTACAACAACTGTAAATCACTATTCTATTTATTTACACTATTCTATTTATTTACACTATTCTATCCCTTAAAAAACAGCACCGGCCACTTCAAATACTGAAATTATTTTTATTGCATTCCTTTCAACAGCCAACAGGAGGCGCCAGCAGACCCACCAGTGATGGAAAGAACTGTACTGACTTGGCAGAACCTCCTGGTTTAGCCTCCTGTACAGAAATGACACCAACTCAGTAGTCCCACCACACACACACACACACACACACACACACACACACACACACACACACACACACAGTAATAGGTCCTATAAGAAGTCTTTGGCCTTTAAAATCTTTTTACCAGACAAAACGACCACAAACATTTATTACTCTTTTTCTTCAACAAAGTTTTCTACTCCGATACTAGCGTTACAATCCTACTGCCGCATCACTGGGTAACATTAATGCTGTCAGTAAATAAAAGTGAGCAGCCAATTAGCATTATGCAAATTAAATCATGCCGATTGGTGGTTACAGCTTCCATTCACTGGTACTCAGATGAGCGTATTTGGTTGAGCTACTCCTTTAAGGTACCATAAGAACCAAATGGCTTTGATTAATAGAGACATTCAGGTGCAGGCGGTGACCAGTTGATGGCGCCGCAGAGGCCTGTGGGCTGTTTCTATGCACGGTTGTTGTTCATCATCTCGATGATGAGCTCGCGAGCGTCCTGCACGCCGGCGTTGGTCTCAGCACTCCCCTTCCGCACCTGCGTCCCGAGAACACACAGCTTACGGCCGTCACCCACAGAGCCCAGACCCAAGGCCTCGTACAAATCTGCCACACCACGAGCCCCCGGGACGTCCTGAGAGAGAGACAGAGAGAGAGAGACAGAGAGAGAGAGAGAGAGAGAGAGAGAGAGAGGGAGAGAGAGAGAGCGAGAGAGAGAGAGAGAGAGAGAGAGAGAGAGAGAGAGAGAGAGAGAGAGAGAGAGAGAGAG
>JBBJLS010000032.1:17201194-17237459 GCA_037577275.1 Bryconaethiops microstoma | reverse complement strand
CCCCAGCTTCTGTGTAAGAACCCAGCATGTCTTCTTCGAACGCTGGAGCGCTTCAAACGTCAGTCCTTTTTTCGGGGCACACCCTTTGACTCACTGCTGCTGCAGAAGACGCCCATGGATCTGATCCTGGAGCTGAAGAAGCGGGCTGACCGCCCCGCCAAAGCTCGCCGAGGCCTCACCCTGGAGCCCTTCCCCAACTTTGAGTGTGATTTCATCATAGATTCTACCTCCACTCCAGCTCCAGAAATGTACCCTACATTGGCTAACATGGAACTAGTGGAGGCCCTCATGCAAAGCCAAGTACCTCAGGGCAGTGTTCCACAGCAAGAAGTGTTTGTGTAGCATTCAGCTGACTGCAGTGAGACATATAGATAATTGTTTGCATTCATTCAAAAATCATGTCTTACTTTTACAGATAATCAGACCTGCTATCAGAGTTTGTGGGTTCAGGCACTGTTTTTGAACTTTAATTACAGTTTCTCTTTATTTCAATTAGACAAGATTCTCCAGTTTACACATAGGTATGATGGAAAGCACAGCACATGAATGTGCATTGACTGAATTAACATGGAATGTAGCAAAGTTGAAGCGGACTTACATAAAACCACAAAGCAAATTCAGTGATAAATGGATAAAAGATGTTAAACATTGTATAAAGATGTATTTTTACACTGATTAAAAAAATATTAATTTGGGAAACAATAAGAATGTCACTGAAAAAGTTTATGTACTTGATTCTGACTGATTCATTTCCACATGACTAAAATTAATCATTACAAGATAAGTAAGCCAAGAGTCAAAACTGTGTTGATGTCATATCAAGAGATCTGATTTGTTTATTTTTAATTTATAGGCAAGAGGCTGTATCAAGGTGAATGTTGTGTTGTACATATAGGTGACCCTAAGTGCTGATATAGATTTCTTGTGTTGGCAAATATTCCTTTAGCGTGTGTCTGCGTCTCTATCAAGCCACAGTGACTGTTTCATTGTTATAGGAAATGTTCCAGCAACGCGCCTTTAAGACACTCCTGTTTATTTGCACCCATTTTCAAGAGACACAAAAAATTTCATTCAAAACCAGAAAAATTATAGTAAATCCAAAGGGAATGTGCAATATGCCACATTTTCCTGCCTTTTTTGCATGATTAACCCTCAGATGCATATGTATGAGGGAAACACTTTTGTATTTCAAAATGTACCTCATACTTGTCCCCTAAAATGTGCTTTTAGGTCTGTAAGCCAGTTTTGGGCATGTTCTGATGAGGCTTACTTGTGATAGTTTCCCTTAAGCCAATTTTGTTATTCATCTTTTTCACATTCATTTTATGGCACAAATAAAAATGTTCCTGTGTTCCCTGGCCAGGTTCCCTGGTTTTCACAGTTCTCTGAGCTATTATTAATTACACATTGTGCAGTAAACTTTGATATTAGCGTAAATTAGAAACCTTAATATTCTAAATACCCACCGCCTCCACTTTTGCACAATATTTTCAGAACTATCGTTTCAGGCCTTTTTCCTAATGCACTTTTAACATGTGTCTTCAAGTGACTTGGGGGGCATTTTAAATTGTTAAATGTGGAGGAACTACAATTTCAGCTCAGATGATGACATTATAAAAACAAAATTTTAAACTATGTAATTTTTTATGCTGTTATGCCTGGCAGTTTTCATTGCCAACAGAGGTGTGGTACGTTTGGAGCAGTTTGGGGTTGAAACATCTATCAGGGTATAATGAGCTGGGATCAGACCCAGGATATTCTCTAACCAGTCAATCACTAATACACCATATATGAAGTCATTTATTTTATGTTTCAGGGACAGAATCTGTTTTCAAGTATTTTTCTCCCTTGATGTCTTCATTCTGTCTGAGATGGTGGTCCTTACTGTTTGCCCTAAATGCCCCAATACCTTTTATTCTTTCTTGTATCATTAAATGTGTATTCATGTGTCTTTATTCAGAATATCAAACTTTACTTTGTTAGATAGTGTAAAGCTGATGTTTTGTGTCGATTTCAGTATTTTTATTACAGTTCAGAGTACAAGAACTACTGTAATTGATATGTGACGTTTTGCTTTTAATAACAAATTATATTCTAATAAACAGGTATGTTCTAATACAGGTGAGTCAAATAAAATGTTGCAACATACTCTTTACCGATTCCTTCATGACTCAGCATTCTCTTTTATCCAATTCCTTAATTGTCATGCCTTCGTATACCGAAAGCACTGATCATGTGCAAAAATGAAGCGTGAGTTTGTACAAGCAGAATAGTAGCTATACTGGTACGGTATACCCTAACCAGTATACAAAACTACAAAAACAAACAACCCTTTCAGTCAACCTAGCAAAATAATAATATCCTTAATCACAATTAATATCCTTATTCTCGCTATTCCTCCATCAATCGTATCAAAGTGCGTCCTTACTAAGCACCCACTTTTTCTCCCTCTGTTAGACTTTTGACGCCTCCAGCATCTTATGCTGAGAAACACCGCCCTACTAGCCTACGTGTAAACTGACATGCTTCAGATGAGGTACGTGTGACGTCAGAAGCACAACATGAATATTCACGAGCTTCATAAATATTAATTAATGGGACATGCTTTTGTAAGCGGTCACGTTGCGCTGCGGCGTCCAGAACTGCAGATTCGTGTCAGTAGTCCATCCTTTCCATTCGCGTTCCAGCTTTCACACTACAAGAAGGTGAGTTAATAAACACGCATACGAATGTTAACCGAATCCTACGTTACTTTAAACGTGTTGAATGAGCTAGCAGTATTTTTCACTGTATGTGTTCTACATTATTTTATGTAAGCAACGTGAATTATTCGACAGGCGATGCTTACAGACATCTTCACATGAGCATCCTCATTAGCAAGCTAGCTTACGGTAACCTAATGGTGGCGTTCATTTATATTACGTAAAGGTGCATGTATAAATAGATTTAAATGATTTATTGAAATATTGCGACATCTATCTGGGTCTTTATAATGTTAGTTTAGTAGAGCCTTGAGTAGGAAAGCGTGGAGCAGCATCATGAAAAAAAAAATGTCGCCAGTCCCCATCATCACGGGCAACGTTGAACACGAGTCAGGACATTCCCCTCCTTCCCTTCCGCATTGTGGTCTGGAGAACCTCTAGAATGATTGCACCTTTAAATTAGACACGGTTTGTCACAGTCGGACATGTGTCCGCTGTGTGTCTGCACGTAGGCACCGCCACCACAGAGCTGTGTTAGTTTTGGTTCGCTGGAAAAAAGCTGCTGCCGCCAGAGTCATCGCCTCACGCCCTTTCTTAGATTATAAAACAGGAAATAAAATACGGACAGGTTTTGGGACATTTACACTCATTTCGACGCACGGCTCTCGTGTGGGTTTCATGTGAAGTCCGGTCCAGTTTATTATGTTTTAACGTTCCTTTTAATTTAATTTTGTTTATCTAGTGCCATGGGCAGAAAGTTGCGACTGGAAGCAACGCAATAAATCAACAAATTATCCAGAGTAAATACATCCATTACAGTCCTTTATCCTCGACGCTGAACATATAACTTTAACAGCCGTTAAAGCGGAGAATATATAAGTTTACTAACTTAATAAGTAAGTAAAAAAAATAGAGGAGTACGTAAGGAAGGGCGTTCAAGGGCAACATCAACAGCGCGTCCACTTAACGCTGCCTTTGACACGGGTAGGCATTAGGAAACAAGCGTCTCGGCGCGGGCCCTTTAGCGCATTTTAGTTGCTCGGGTGACCCCGCGTTTTGGTGACATAACGGAATGTTTACGCGCGTTATCCTATTGGTCTGTGTACGTGTGACGTTTCACTGCTCCCGCTCGTGTTGCTGTGAGTTGACGAACAAGTCGCCCGGTAGAGTCTCGACGATGTTTCCCCTCGTTCATTTTAGTCCACGATTGTGTTTCCTCATTTTCTTCCTCACTTCGGTCACACTCTTTAAGCCACGCAATACTGGCCTTATCTCCCACAAAAATCGCCTGGACGGTAGTTTGTCTTAGTAAACGTTACCCTAACTGCAGTGAGTAGTCTTCAGCCCTCTGAATTCAAGTTCTTAGTGCACCCCCCTTCCCTCCTTCCCTCCCTCCTTCCCGTCAGATCGTCTTCTGTGGTGACGTTGTATGTGACGCGTACACAAGGGGGAGATGGCTGGCTGCTGGCACGACGCAGTGCAGAACACCAGACCATGTTGACAGTGAGGATGCAGACTGAGTGATTAGGGTGTTAGGCTGTCTTTTTTCTTAACAGTCTCTGTGTGCTCGCCCACATTGATCTGTCTATGCAATGAAGAGAACAGCTAGTGATGCATATGAGAAAGACTGACTAGGGTATGAATCTGAGGCATCTGTATATCTCCAGATTTTGTGGTCTTAGGTACACGCAGCAGTTATCAAAACCAGCTTTTGATTTAGCTTTTGATTTAGTTTTTTAACCTGTTTTGTGTGCCTGAGCACATTGCGTTATGGAAATGTCTTGGGTGACCTTCTGTTGTCCTTCCCAGAACCTATGTGCTCAGGGGGTTGTCTCAAGTCTGCAGTCATTAGGTAGTTGCATCTTGCTATTTTTAGATGACGCTTCAGCGCATCATGGCACTGGACAATCATCCTCTGTGGTCATAACATCTGTGAACCATGTAATCCAACTGAAAAACAGGCTAACCAGAAACTACAATCCAGCATCCTGTCCAGTAAACCAATACAGCAATGTTTTTACTGTAATTTCATCATGAGTTGTTTCTTTCCTGTGAACCCAATTATTTTTATTCACAACTGGTGTTGGAAAACCTAATGCAGTTGATCATGACTCATCAAAATGTGCCCTATTGTTTTAATCCTGTTTTGAGTTTTGTCATTAAACAAGCTAATCTCTTAAATTAAAATAGGGCTCAGACGACTTGGGCTTCTGTAACATAATTTGATGCCTGTGATTAATTCTTTACGAGGCTCACTCTGCACCTTCGCATGAATGACCTTGGGTTTACTTAACTTAATATTCCTTTGTGGATAATCTTTCCTGTGCGCCCTATAGGCCTCTGTGGGTCGGTTTCCTGGACAGAGATTAAGACTAGTCCTGGATTATGTAGTGCTGTGAATAGAGATTTTCCATTGAAAAGGAAAGGGTAGTCCAAGACTAGGCTTAATCCCTGTCTGGGAAACCGACCCTGAATGTTTAAGAGAACAGAGCTAGATGTGCTCCCATACATCCCTTGTGTACAGCAGTGATGAATGAGGTTGGACGTTGCCTAGGCTCAGGGCTTGTTTTCAGTGGAAACTTCCATTGGTGTGCTAAACTCATGAGGGATTCTCTCCAACAAAACCTATGATGTATCGGATCTAAGCATGCATTAAGAACTGAGGGGAATGTAAAATGCCCCCTAGTGGCCCTAGTGGTCATGCGTGAAAACACACTAATTTCAGAAAGATCAATAGGCGTGGTTAATCTTTGTATGTGGCATTTTGCTATGACTCTACATTAGAACAACAGCGAGATGTATGTAATATTAGTGATGTTGGCATTTTACTTAATTGGAAGGGATCTTATTTGGATATAATTTTTTGTTAGAGCTGACCAGTATTATTCACACAGCGAGTTAGCCAGTCAGTACCGGTTTTGACTTGTTCTAGTGGGCATGAGAAGAGAAGGAGAGAGAGAAACATTTGATGTCAAATAAATGTAGGGGGGTGAATCTGTGTATCCTACAGTGTGTTCAGGCAAAGAGTAGGCCTTAGACTAAACTACTTGGTCAATAATAGGTTGTTTCTGTTTTACAGTCTGGATGCATAATACAGAAATAAACACTGATTAGAGTACAGAGTTCTAGAATGAGGTTGAGAGAAGGGAAAGTTGAATGTGTGGCTATATATGGCTGTGTGTAGGGCTTCCTAAAACCCTTTAGAGGTTTTATGGTGGAAAACTGCGTAAACACTGAGCTCCATCCTCAGCACACTGACAAGTGAGCAGATATAATGAGCACTAACAGCAAGTATAATTACATAGTCTCGCTCTCACATTGCACAGGTGACCAATAATAGGGCAGTGGACTAAAAATGCCCTGCTGGGCTCTCTTCAGCCATTATTGTGTAATCCGGCCTTTTTCTTGTAAGCTGTTGAGAAACAGTGGAAGAATTTTAACCGGAGCTCTTTTGATACTATGGCACATTTTTGGATAGCCGTATTCGGTGGATGTGTGCTACATGAATGGACATGGGGCTAAATTGGCTTACTATAAGGTTTTTTAGGCTCTGCAGTTTTATACTGTGTGGATTTCCAGAGCAATTTTCCATAGTTCATTGTTATCCTATTTTTCCTGTAACCACATAGGCCAACATATGCAGTAATGAGGAAGTCCAAGAAGCTTTAGAAGCCACATAGCTAGGGATGGGAACTGAAATTCGGTTCCAAATAAGAACCGATTCGAAAATACCCTATACCGGGTACCCACTTGTTTTTTTTTGGTTTTTTTTATTTTGGTTCTTAAATCGGTTATTAAACACCACATCTGCCAGGACGTGTGTGGTTATCTGCCAGGACCTGTTTTAATTGAGACTAGCTAGGTTTGTCTATTTTAAAAAAAAAAAGTTTAGCCAAAATACACATTTATTTTACATGATGTTACTTTATTCAGTTATTTATTTAAAGTAAAATTGCAAATTGTTTTATTGTTAACAAATCAGTTGATTGTTTGGTTTGAATCATTCTGAATAAAGATTGTTTTGTTATTTAAACAGTTGTCCTCTTTTTTTGTTTTGTTTTTTTACCTTGGTGGAATCGAAATAGGGAATCGACAAGAACCAGAATCAATTCAGCGGAACCGGAACCGGAATCAAATTTGAAAAATTTCAAACGATACCCATCCCTACACCTAGCTGTGAAAAACGCCTGCTTGTCTCTTGGGATACCCTTTGTATGTGGATTGATTGCAGCAAATTAATGTTCTATGCATGAGTGTGATTACCTCAGCCTCCTCTTTTGTTTGCTTGTTTTTGAGCAGCAGTCATCATGACTCACCAGTACCCGGCTCTGACTACTGAGCAGAAGAAGGAGCTGCAGGAGATTGCTCAACGTATTGTCGCCCCTGGCAAGGGTATCCTTGCTGCAGATGAGTCCACGGGTAAGAATCAGATAATTAGTAGTCATTTAGGAACAATTAATGGTCTATATTGAAATAATCTGTGTATTCATTAAGTTCATTAAGTTTAAAGTGCTATAGCACTAGAGGTGTAAAATGATTTCTTTCACATTTTTTCTTTATGTACACATTGCACACTCATCTATTGATGGGTGTTTGTGTGTAAACAGGCAGCATGGCCAAACGCCTAAATCCCATTGGCGTTGAGAATACTGAGGAGAACCGCCGCCTGTACCGCCAGCTCCTCTTCTCTGCTGATGAGCGCATCAACAGCTGCATTGGTGGAGTCATATTCTTTCATGAGACGCTGTACCAGAACGCAGATGATGGCACACCCTTTGTCAAGATGATCAAGGATAGGGGCATTGTCGTAGGCATCAAGGTAAAAAAAATTCACAAATTAAATCTACTATATTTTTAGTAAAAAAATTGTCTGTGAAGTGCTATGAATAGTGTCAGTGGTTTTTGTAGGGAACAATGATTCTGCGTGATTCCCCCCTGTCCTTCTACATTCATAAGCCCTGTAGCTGCCAGCGCTTATAAATACCAAAATGTCCTTTTATTTATACATTTTTACTGAATAAACTGGGTCTGTGTCCACATGCTTAACTCTCAAAAATCTTCAAGCTTTCTGATTTTATGTTGGTTCCTTTTCCAATAGGTTGACAAAGGTGTTGTCCCTCTGGCGGGAACCAATGGCGAGACAACAACTCAGGGTAAGTACATTATCTGCTACATAAACATGGTGCAGGTAAACCCTGGGATCACCAATTAGGCATTTGACTAAATCTGATTTCCATCACAATATTGAATAATGACACTGATTGAATAAAAAAGGTAAATAAAGAAATAAATGTTTTGGGGGAATGGGGGCAAAAATGGCTCTGTGGATGTTTGTGTGTGTAGGGCTGGACGGTCTGTCAGAACGGTGTGCTCAGTATAAGAAGGATGGCGCTGACTTTGCTAAGTGGCGCTGTGTGCTGAAGATCAGCGAGACCACACCTTCAGAGTTAGCCATCCAAGAGAATGCTAACGTTCTGGCCCGCTACGCCAGCATCTGCCAGCAGGTGAGATGTAAACCCTTCTGCTCAGGTTAAGAAACACTGAGCTGGATTAGTTTAATCAGAAGAGGTTCTATGGTGTTCTAAGGAAATTGACAAGATTTTTCCAAACATACCACAGATGTATTTAAAACTAAATTGAGAGGTCATACACTGTTACTTAGTTTATAGTACATCCTTAGGTATAACTGAGCCAGCTCATATTGCGCTTAAAGGCAGAAAATGTGTCAAAATAGTCACTAAGAAATTTTTATGATTTAATATGCAATATTATTTTGTTTTTCATTGATTTGAAGAATGGCATTGTGCCCATTGTGGAGCCAGAGATTCTGCCTGATGGTGATCACGACCTTAAGCGCTGCCAGTATGTCACAGAAAAGGTAGGTATTTCTTGTTGTCTTTTTTCATCTTTTAATTATATTTTTTGTAAACAATTAAATCAGAAAACAAAGACACTTGTTCTCTAATGCATCCATTTGTCTGTTTTCTGCAGGTCCTTGCTGCCTGCTACAAGGCTCTGTCCGACCACCATGTCTACCTTGAGGGCACGCTGCTCAAACCCAACATGGTGACAGCTGGACACTCCTGTCCCACCAAATTCTCCTGTACAGAAATTGCCATGGCAACAGTCACTGCCCTGCGCCGCACTGTTCCTCCAGCAGTCACAGGTAAAGGCCTGATGTAGTTGTGTATATAATTATGCCATGCCATGCCATGCTTACATCCCAAGAGGGGTTATGATTTCAGTTGTAATGTACTTGTTTGCTAGCCACGGTAGTGGGTTAAGTAGATTGTTCTGATTTATTTTATTTTTTTAAATTTTTTAATCCAGGAGTGACTTTCCTGTCTGGTGGACAGAGTGAGGAGGAGGCATCCATTAACCTGAATGCCATCAACAACTGCCCCCTATCCAGGCCCTGGGCTCTCACCTTCTCATACGGTCGCGCCCTGCAGGCCTCTGCCCTCAATGCCTGGCGTGGAGCAAAAGAGAATGAAAAGGCTGCCACCGAAGAGTTCATCAAGCGTGCTGAGGTCAGTTATTCAAGTCCTGTCTGATATTCAGAATCTATTACCACTACAGAGGTTTATTACCACAAACAAGTTTAAAATATCTGATGTTGCTGCAATTCCACTTGATTGTGATTATTTTGGAAACAGTTCCAACACATTATGAAATTTCAAATTTCACCACAATTTAATAGGATTTTGATATTCTTCAGAACTTTTTGAAAAGATATTCTGAGGTCACAAATGGCTGTTTACTAAATTTTAGCATGTACACAATAATAGCAAACTTTTTATTTTTATTTATTTTATTATTATTGTTATTATTATTATTATTTGTTGAGGCAGTTTTGAAAATAACTTGAAAATGTTTTGTTTTGGTCCTGATTGTTACGTGTTTATTTTGACAAACGGTTGCCTCTAATCAGTATGATTGCTAAGATACTTCTTAGATGAGTAGCTGAATGGTCACTTATACAGACTTACAACAGACTTAAAACTGACTTGGCTCAGAAGAAGGTTTCTGGCTTTTTCCCCCCTTTTCCTGCAGGCTAATGGAATGGCTGCTCAGGGCAAATATGTGTCAAGTGGAAGCAGTGGAGCCGCAGCCCAGTCTCTGTATGTGGCCAACCACGCCTACTAATACATCCCCATCACCCGCCTACTCCAGCTTCCACCGCTGCTACCCTCCATGTCAGCGACCAATCACAGACCTGCCCTGTCATCTAGGGTTGTCTTTACAATTTTCTTTTCATCTGTCTATTTAGAATTTATTGAAAGGGGGACCATAGGAAAGCAGAAAATGGAGAGATTAAAGGGCATTTAAAGGATATTAGGGTGCTTTCAAATATTGTGGGAGATCAGAATTAGAAAACCGTTGAAAAGATGCTGATGCTGAATTCAATGAATCTGTTTAACATTTTAACAAAAATGGTTATTGTGCTGTATTTAATAAACGGTATTGCTTTTACGGCCAGATTATTAACAACTGATTTTAGGTCGTAATCATTATTTCATTTTTTTTGGTTTAAGTGTTAAGTCTGGTACCCTTCCTCCAGCTTGTATAATTATCGCTTAGTCTATTAAGTTCTATTCCCACAAAGTGCAGCCACAGCCTTGCCAGTTGATATGTTGTGTGGTCTCATCTGTTCGTCCTGTGCAGATCAGTCTGATCTTACGGAGTGAGAGAAGGAGATTGATGTAAGGAGAGATGGAGGGAGTGGAGTATATAGTTCAGTACCTATGAGAAGACAAAAACGCACAGCCTCAACTGTTTGAACAAATTAACATTTCATTTCTTCATTTGTCATCTATTGTAGTGATTTTGGGTTGTGTGTGTTTACTTTTTGATTAAATATGATACTAACTATATTGATTAAATATGCTATTCTGTCTATTCCACTTGAGTGTATTATGCTCTCCCTCCGCTTTGTGGCACAGTGGTACAGAGACCCTGAAGACAACGTAACAATGTAATGTCAAAAGTAATTCCTTGGCTTAACCTGGTGGCATAGACCTAACTTTGAGGCCGGGTGGGGGGTGGGGGGTAGTCACTTGAGTCAGATAAACCGTGATGTTGTTGTGGTGTTCTCTTAAACACTTGGTGTGTAAGATTAGAAAAAAAAGAACTAAAATAAAAATATATTGAAATCTCAGACACGGCTCCTTGTAAATTTATTTCATTTTGCTGAAGAATGTAGTATGCAAATCTGCAGTAAATGCTTTGCATAAACATTGTGTAGTCTTTAATACATTTGCCTCTTATCATTGGTCCAAATGCCCTGCCATAACTACATATCCACAAAACAGCATCCATTAGATCATTTAGTGGGTACCATTTTAAAATTTGAAGTAGTACAGTGTTCCCCAACACTGCTTCTGGTGTACCACCGGCTTAGCATATTTCGGTTACACGTGGTGTCTCTTGCTGTTGCCTCTGTGTATTGTGGGCTGTTGTATGTCAGGCCTTACAATGCTAGACAGACTACAGTGATTTACAAACGAATACATGACATTTGCAAATGGGGTCATTACAACTTCTGTGTAATGAAATTGTCACAGGCATAGCCATGACTGGTTTACCTCCAGAAATAGTGATGGTGTTCTGCCTGCTGCTTGGTTAAATATGTAGGTTATACTGGCAGAAGCAGTCTTGGGCTTTAATGCACTTGAAGCTTAGCGAGTTCATGTATCCCAACAAGGTTTCAGAATGTTTTGATAGGAAGCACATATTCTCTGACATGTGTATAGTGGATTGACTAATTGATGGATTAGTTGGTTGCAGAGCCATATGTCCGTTTATTCCAAACATGCCTGTGATGTTTGTGACAAAAACCATGGTCCTGTCTGAATGTATAACTAAGCACCAACCAAGGCTCTAAAGTAAAGTCATTACAATTAAATTTCTTGTTTGAAGAAACAAGAAGTGGATGAATTTACCCTACTAAATGCTCGTCTACTACCCTAAGAGCAAAGAAACAATAATAATACAATAATAGGTGTTTTATTAATGTCCACAGTCTTTTCTCATTTCATTTTTGTGTTTACATTTCTCCTCCTTATTTAGAATAGTAAGAAAGTCGAATGTATTTTTACTACAGGAATACTGGAAGTTGAAGATCTTTTTAAGCATTCTTAAAGATACAAATGAATAAAATGAAATTAATGAGTTTATTTGTTAAATATTTAATATTATTTTACAAAGTATGTGGCATAAGTGGATTTAGTCGTTAATGATTTTATTGAATGGAAACATAATGAAAAATAAAGAGTTTTATACAGTTGATAACCTCAGCAGCTCAGTAAAGAATAGAAAATGGTTATTAAAATCCATTTGCTATGGTTCCGTTAGCCAAAGGCCATTTTGGCTTTTCCTATTTTAAACTCACTAATAAACTCACTGATGACTAAAATGAAACAAAAGTGTATTTTTAAATTTCAATTTACTTTGAATTGTTTTGCAATTTATTTTGCCCCTAAATATTTTGCTTATTTTATATATTTATTCCTTTTTTTAGTTAAAAATTCTTAGTCAATTTGTGTACATTTATTCTGATTAATGTAATTAGTCTAGTACGGTGTAAATATTACATTATATATAAAAAATTGTATGAAAGGACCCCACCCCAATATTCATATAAAACAACAGAGTAAAAAAATAGTCCCAAGCGATTAATGAGATTAACCCGTAGTGTCCGCTCAACTCTTTAGCAAATCTGGGTGTCAGGCCTGGGGACAGTGACGGTGCGTGGCCGCTATAGGCCGCCCTTGGTTAAGTTTTGTGTTTTGCTTTGAACCTTTATTTTGAAATTCTGAGCACCGCCGGCAGTGAGCTCTGGGTATTATGAGTTTCAGATGCTCAGAGTAACAAGGTTCGTGTTTGAGAAGGTATTTAAGTTCAGTTTGGTGGACTGTAGTTGTCGGTCCACCGTCATTCTGCAGCACCTTGTCTGAGTTTCGGAAGTATTTCTCTATTCTCCCTTTGATTTTGTTTAAAGTGTGTTTACTGGCCTTCGTGCCCTCTCCTTTCGTTAAGTTTAAAAAATGAAAAATCTAAAGATGAATGTCTGCCTTCGCGCCTGCCCTCATTCGGGAGAAAGGGGAATACGTGACACTGGGGCCTGTTTCAGAAAGCACGTTTAGTGAAGGAAACCCAGTGTTCTAAAAATTTTCCTACCTAAATTTTTTCCCTATCAGTGGGCTAAATTTATAAGTAGGCTAGACTGTCAACTAAATCTACAATTTTTTTCCTACCTAATTTTTTCCCCACAATTAGCCAAAGTTTGTAATCATATGGTTCTAACCTAGTAGGAAAATAGGTCCTACCTTGAGAGAATATCCTACGAGTGCAAAAACATGCTTCTCTAAGTGTTCAAAGTGGAAGGAAATTATTATAGTAAAAACACGCCCTAAAAAGATGCTTCTCTAAGTGTTTAAGGTGGTGGAAAATTAATATAAGGTGGTACTAAAAAACACAAATATGTGCCTCCATTAATAATTTCACAATGTCAGAGTTAAATCTTCTCCACCGAAGGTTGGTCCTGTTCGGGAATGCATGTCTGAACGTCCTTCCCCATCCCATTAATCATTAGTGTCACAGTTCCGGCTGGGACCACTAGGGGGGGACAAAGACCGGGACTGCTGACGCCCTTCGGCTCCTTCGGGACTCTTTAATGAACGAGCAGAAGGGCACCTGATCAGAATTAAGAACTTAATGATTCCTCGTTTCTCATTGGTGTTCAGGGGTTTAAATAGGGGTTTGCACTAGAGGTTCTTTGTGGAGACATACGTCTCGTGAGGTCTGCTCGATTCCACCATTCTCAAGTATTACCTTATTTTCTCTGTAAGTGTGTCAGTAATAAATCTTATTGTTTATCATGTCCCTTTGCGCGTGTGCCTCCTTCGCCTCCTTCCTCACTGGACACCGCGTGACAAGATTAATTATTTACATTCAGTAATGAAGTGACAGAAATCTGACCTGAGAGTCTCCAGTTTACAGTGTGAACTCTTCAGTCCAGCAGAGAGCAGCTCCACTCCTGAATCCTGCAGGTCAGTTAAATACACACTTTGTGCTTGCACCCCTAATGAAGTGCAGCACATACGATTTAAAAACATTCTAAGCCTAATTAAATTGTTTCTTTTTCTAGACCCAATGCAACACACGCAAAAGACGGTTCCATGACTTCTGCATTTCACAGACCGAGAACGTCCCAGGCACCGAATTGCCATGGTACTGTGTCTTGTGTAAAATGAAAATGTAATTAAAATTATTTATCCATATCCATCAATATCTATCCATCTGTATCTCTCTCGTATTTTTCATATATATATATATATTATGCCATTGTGTAATTAAAATGTTCCCCTATGTCGAATACCTCTTTTATTCTCTGTCTCAATGTCTCTCTTTATTTTGATCAGACATCATGTCATGAGGTCACATGGTTTAGGAGCATAATGGATTTATATGCATTTTTAAGGTATTTTTATTATTTAAAAAAGTACAAATGATCATTTTGAAAAATCAAGCCTTGTGACATATGTAGGACAATAATCTCTATGCTGTACAGCTGGTTTGCTGTCATCAGGTCACATGGTTTAAGAGCGTAATGGATTTGTATTTTGAATATTAAAAGAATGTTGAATATCAAACTAACTTATCAACCGTGACCTCAACCCCATCCAACACATTGGGATGAACTGGAACAGAGATTGTGTGCCTGACCTAATAAATGCTCTGCAGAATGAATGGGCACAAATTCAGACCTGAAACACTCCAAAATCTTGCGGAAAGCCTTTCAAGAAGAGTGGAAGCTGTTATAGCTGCAAAGCGGGGGACCAACTCCATATTAAAGCCTATGGATTTGAATACAATGCCAGTAAAGTACCTGTTTGTGTAATGGTCAGGCGTCCCATATTTTGTCCATATAGCGTATATTTTAATTCCTTCATTCCTTGTTAAAAGAGAGTACACAGTCATCAGTGCTACAGTGCAGCGACTGCTTTGAGGTTTCCATGAATATTTTCAGACATTAGTATGCTAAAATATGAATATTTCACAATGTTTTTACGAAATCCTACTCAGGAATTGTTTATTGTTCTTATTAAAGCTCAGTTATATTAAATGTGGGGACCTAAATAATCCGTCTCTGTTGTGTGTGATAGATAGACAGACAGACAGACAGACAGACACACACACACAGTAAGCGCTGCGTCCTGTTTTCCTTCCTAGAACAAAGGGTTTAAGATGTTTTACACAAAAACGTCGAGCCTTTTACTCTGTAGCAGCTAGAGCCATGCATTTATAAATTCATCTGATTAACTAAATTAGCTTTTAACCAGTTATCTATTTATCTTTTTTGAACAGTAACAGACTGTGTGCTCCATTAATACAAACATGAAGTCCTCAACAAGGCTGTTTAGCTAAATAGGCTAAATTAGGCATTTAAATGCGTTTTCCAACAACAACGTTCGGTCCAAGCACCTGTTAATGAAAGTACGGACACAAATAAATACCTTTGCTGACAGAAATAAAAGTATAATTCAGATTTTAAACGAATTAAAGTTAGATCAAACCTGAGAACGATGCGTACGTTTTAAATTTAGCTCTCCGGATGTAGTCACGACCTCCAGCAGCCTGGGCTTAAAGCTACAGGCACCGTGGTTTTTACTCGTTGGGAGCTTTATTTTATATTTATATGGGTCATTCCACGAAATAGGTACATTTTTAACTTTGAAAATCTTAAACAGAAAATCATTTTTTTCTCAATTTTTTTAAATATCACTGTAAAGAAGACATCCCAAAGTGACAAAACATTTTATGGTGCCATCTCAGGCTATTTATTTTATTTATTGTATTATATTTTATGATATGACATCACAGAAAAGTAACAGGACTGACAGTAACAGGGTTGACAATTTCAAGCTAATTTGCCTCTAGTTATCTAATGTTCAAGGTCACAAGAGCTGATGTCATACAGTTTGAAATGATATTACTTATAGATATGGTAAATATCAAGATACAAAAAGTATTATTTTAATTAAAATGTTACAAATTGATAACAGGAATGACGCGGTATGATCTCCCCACCCCCAACAATCTCATAAAACAACAAAATTCTACATTATAGAAGAGAGAAACTTACTTGTGTTTTAAATGTTGCAAATCGTCTCCTTCCTGTAAAATATGTCACTGCTGGAATGTGTCATTATTTTACAGGGGTTTTTTGTGTCAGTAACAGGGTTGACTTCAAAATCAGGGGACACTGATAAAATGATTTAATTTTTATAGAGATGACATGTGTTCATGGTAAAAACAGTGCTTAACAATGAGATTACTTTTAGAACAATATTCAAATTTGAAAATGTGATCATTTTTTCAACAATTTACTATTAAGAAGACCTGCTGAAAAATAGCTTTCATAGTGAGGGACAGGCCAAAATCCTTGCCTTATCAACATAAATGCAAATTTAACCATGGACAATAATATTTAATTTACTTAATTCTGAGGTAGTATTGATGATAGAAGACATACTAATGTTATGTTTTCAAATTATGCATGTATCTGGTATTATAGTGATTTTATGACAGATAATTTCTCTGGGACGCAAAATGTACCGATTCCACGGAATGACCCATGTATTATTAAAGCTATTACATTTTCATTTTGAAACAGTATCTGCAGGCAGTACATGTTAGAGCTGTGCCTAACCCAAAAACTAACCAACCCAAACCACTCAGGAATTTCAGTCTAAGACTTCAGATGAGAGAGTTTCTAAAAATGTTGCGAAATATTTGCATTTTAGCATACTAATTATTGAAAATATTCATGGAAACCTTTTAAAGCAGTTTACTGCACTGTAGCAACGATGACCATGTGCTTTTTTTTTTAACAATTCAATGAAGGTATTAAGATATGCATTGTGTGGACAAAATTATTGGGACGCCTGACCATTAGAACACATACAGTGCCTTGCAAAAGTATTCACCCCCTTGGCATTCTCTTTTTGTTACCTTACAACCTGGAATTTAAATGGATTTTCAATTAGATTTTAAGTGATTGACCTAGAAAACAAACTACAGATTAATGAAGTTAAAAGGGGGAAAAAAACTTATTTTAAATCATTCTAAAAAAATGTCAAACTGAAAAGTGGTGCGTGCATATTTTTTTCACCCCCTTTGCTTTGAAGCCCCAACTACTACTTTAAAAGCCACTTAATTAGTTAAATAAGATCCACCTGTGCGCAATCTAAGTGTCACATGATCTCAGTATATACACTCGTTCTGAAAGGGCTACCATCAAGCAAGTGACAGCGTGAAGACCGAGGAAATCTCCACACAGGTCAGAGACAAAGTTGTGAGAAGGACAGATCGGGGGTGGGTTATTAAAAAAAAATCACAAACCCTGAAAATCCCAAGGAGCAGCATTAAATCCATTATCAGAAAATGGAAAGATTATGGCCAAGTATCAAACCTGCCAAGAGAGGGTCGTCCACCAAAACTCAGACCAGGAGAGGAGAGCATTAATCAGAGCAGCAGCCAAGAGGCCGAAGATAACCCTGAAGGAGCCGGCGGCTCTACTGCGGAGATGGGAGTATCTGTCCAGGGGCCACTATAGGACGACTATAAGCCACACACTGCACAGAGCCGGGATCCATGAAAGAGTGGCCAAGAAAATAAGACAGACCGTTTGAGGTGCTGTGGTCAGATGAGACTAAAATAGAATTTTTTTAGCCATCAATGACAACACTGTCTAGCACAAACCTAACACCTCTCATCACGCTGAGAACACCATCCCCACAGTGAAGCATCGTAGGGGCATCATGCGGTGGTGCTTTCATCGACAGGGACTGGGAAACTGGTCAGAACTGAAGGAAAGATGGATGGTGCAAAATATAGAGAAATTCTTGAGGGCAATCTTGAGTCTTCTAGAGATTTGAAACTGTGATGGAGATTCACCTTCCAGAAGGACAACGACCCTAAACCCACTGCTAAAGCAACACTCCAGTGGTTTATAGAGACACTGGTAAATGTCCTGGAATGTCAAAGTCCAGACCTCAATCCAATTGAGAATCTCTGGGATGATTTAACGATTGCTGTACACAAGCGTGCATCCAACTTGAAGGAGCTGGAGCAGTTTTCCATGAAGAATGGACAAAAATACCAGTGTCTAGATGTGCCAAGCTCGTGGAGATGTACGTGGCTGTACAAAGTATTGATTCTGGGAGGGGGTGAATAGTTAGTTATGCATGCTCAGGGTTTTTTTTTTTTTTTTTCTTATTTTCTGAAGGCTTTCCACAAGACTTTGGAGTTTCTGTGCATTTATTCTGTAGAGCATTTGAGGTCAGGCACTGATGTTGGACGAGAAGGCCTGGCTCACAATCTGTTTCACTGGTGTAGTAACTTCACTGTAATTATGAGGCATTTGCAATCAACCTCAAAATAAAAACCCAAATTGAGATTCATAAAACTTTATGCACAAATAATGTCCATTACATTGATTTTTTTTTTTTTCCCCTATTCTGGCATTTTTACCTTCAGAATTAATGAGCCGCATTCACAGTTGAATAAAGGTGTCATAGATAAGCTGTGTTCATGGGTCCAGTCCATATGCATTGGTCATAATTTCTAATTTTTTTTTTTCTCTAATCCAAGCTTGAAGTGCTTAGAAAATTCTGCACAGCTAGAGTTGCTGGTTAAACTGCAGTAACAAAAATAAAATTTCAAACAATAGATTTAGCAAGTTTTGGGGTTTTTTTGTGAGATGAAAACATTATTGCCAAAAGCAAACTGAAAAGCAAAACCATTTTGATGTATTTTATTCATGTTAAACTTACATCAAGCAAATTCAGTGCATTTTCAACATGTTGATCCAGCAAAGCACATGTACAATGTAATTGCAACGCTACTATACAGATCCCACCTTGAGGGAAAAAAAAAATAAATACAAACCACCTTGGTGAGGTTTCAGAGCGCGCATGAGCTGGCTGAGCTCTGAGGATTAAGGCAATGCTGCAAATTTAAGTGATGCCTTGCAGGCTTTTTTTTTTTTTTTTTAAAGTATAATGTGTCAGTTTGTCATACATGAACACACCACAGCACAGCGTGAACACCACGAAAATCTTCCTCTGCATTTAACCCATTGACCAAGTGAAGCAGCAGGCAGCCAGGAACACAGCGCCCAGGGAGCAGTGTGGGGACGGTCCCTTGCACAAGGGAACCTCAGGAGGTGCCACTAGCACTCCTGGGTTTCAGACCCACAACCTTCTGATCACTAGCTGCCCTGACCCACAGCCTGTGCAAAGAGCCAAGACACAGGAACACTACTTTGCAATAGAGGACACTTCACAACGTAATTAAGTATTTTTTTCCCCACAGCACTTAAAACGAGACCATACCTATTGCCTTTAAATACAAATTTTGAGCCCAGAGCAAACTTGTGCACTTTTTTGGGAAACAGAACTAACATTTTACACTAAATGCACGCTACTTTTCCAGAAATATTAGACAACTTGCACAAAGCAATACTTTTTAACAAACCAGCAGTCATGCTTTTACTTCAGTCCCTTATTAATCCTTTTTGAAACAAAGATGCATGGAAAACAGACTTGCAGCTCATTTTGAAGGTTTGCCACATTTCTTTATTTCAGTTAATGTAAGAGCCTTGCAGAGCTTCATTGACAGGACATAAATAAAATGATCAATAGGAAGACAGTGTACAAAATGAACAGCTTAGAAAATACTTACCTACACCTTTTCCTGGTAAAAATAAAACAAATTAGCAAGTGGGGTCAAAACCTTTGAGTAGTTTGCAGGCCACTTTCACTGTCTATTGAGAGGCTCTTCAGTCTAGCTTCTCCACAGACATTTTGAGACAGTTTAACTTTAATGACATGTTGGCAATTAGCAGGGGGAAAAAATGATCATTCCCATCCACATATATTCCACACAATTTTAGGGTCATGATGAATTGGATGAAAAGACAAAAAGTAAATCTGGTAACTAAAAAGGCTAATGTTTGTTAGCATGTTAAAGCCAATCAATTCTTTTAGTAACATATCAAAGCCCTCTGACCCTTGAAAAAACCCTTCATCTGAAAACATGAACACAATGACATAAGTGGACTCTACGTCCCTTTCAGATTCCACACACAAGCAAAAGAGAGAAGCAGCCGGAGATAAGCCAGCATGAACAGGAGATTTGGAGGAAAGAGTCTCAGTGAAGGAGCTCAAACTTTACGCTCTCCTCGCCGGCTCACAGGAACGAAAGCTGTGGCTGTATGGTCAGATTGTTATTATGGTGCTCAATTGCAGGCTCTATAGAGTCACTGACACCGAAGAAAACGGATGGAGCATGGGGGTGCATGGGAGTTTGGTAGCTGATTCACGGACAAGATCTGGGATAGATGGGGAGAGGAGGACGTGTGACTGCAAGACAGTTCAGGTGCTTTCACTGCTCTCAAGCGTCTGCACCTTAAGTAGGTGATCAGGCTTATTTCCACTGGCGTGGTGCTCCCACATCTGCAGGTACAGGCGTTCCAAGTCAATGGTGTACTGTTTGGTGTTGAAGAGTGGGCTGCAGATGCGCTGCTTCCATACACGCGAGCGAATCTTCTTAAGGCTGCAGGAGATAACAGCACAAGTTTTTTTCATTTTTTTTTTTTAGGTGTGTGAAAGCACTTACTGGTATTCTCACAGATGTGTGTGAAAGTAAAAGTAACTGGAAAGTTGACTTACTATTCCATATCAGTGCCAAGCTTAACAGCAACATCCTCATACTCCTGGCGACTCTGGGCAATGAGCTCAGGACAGCCAAGGCAGGTCAACTGAGAGGCAGCCACTCGGGAGGCAAGCGTCTCACCTGCAAAAACATTTAAGAGTCACAAATTTGTCACATAAATATACATTTGTGATATTAAACAGTTACATGCTTTGAGAGATATATGAAAATAAGAGGAGGCAGTTAAGTGATCTTTTGTACCCCTACAGTGTGTTGCTTACCAGGCATTGTAACCATGGGGGTGCCAGCCCAGAGGACATCCATGCCAGTGGTGTGGCCGTTGCAGAGCGGCGTGTCGAGGCACACATCAGCCAGCTGGCCTCGTCTCACATGCTCCTCTTTGGGTGCCACAGGAGAGAAGATGATGCGGTTGGCAGGAAGGCCCATATTCTGGGCATACTGCTGAATATTGGGTTCACCAACAGCTGGGAATCGCAGGAGCCAAAGCACACTGTTCGGTACCCGTTTAAGTATCTGGAATAATCAAAAAGATGTATTTGAATTCATTATTTATGTTTCACCTCATTCTTTCACTTCTCATCTAATGCCAAATAAGTCTCATTAGACCTGCGAGACTATGCGCAGTATACCACAGTTCTATCATGTCCCTTAGCCACTGTTCATCTCAGCAGAAGTGCAGTATCAAATAAATATTGGTGTATATGGGCCACCAGCACACTGCCTGAGAATGTTTTCAGCACCCAGAAAACAAACAAACAAACAAAAAAACAGTTGTGAATAATGATCAAGAAGGCTGAATGTGCTGATGCCTAAAGAAACAAAACTAAAACTGATACAGGACATGGATTACAAAAGAAAACGGATTCAAAGATAAATGTGATTATAGAGCAGGGACAAATGACTTTTTCCTGACATTTCAGGATGGTTGTTTCCTGACATTTGATGCTGATATTGTCAATTAGCTCAAGCCTAGATTTCATACAAAAACAGCTTGCCAGTGCTTACATTAGCCCACATCTGCAGAGTTGGGGGGTCAATCTTGTAGAGCTGATTAAAGTTACAATAGACGATGGAGTCTTCTGGGAGACCATACTGAGATCGGGTGGTCACCACAATCGTTCTAGGAACCTCCTCTCCAGTGGCTGCTTTGTTATTGATCTATTGGGCACGGGGAAAAAAAAGAAGAGATCAAGACATACTTATGGATAAACTGAGAAACGACATGTGCTTTGTCGTCTTTGAAGGAATCCAGACTGAGGTTTGCTATTTGTCAAACTTTCTGTTGACTGTGTTTTCTCATAGGATTTGGACAGCATGTGTTCTTTCCAAAACTTTAGCTGCACAAATTAACCACATCTACTAAAAGTCTTTCAAATTCATCCAAGGGTGGTTTTTAACAAAAATAGTTTCTGCCCAGCCATGAAGGAAACCCGTTTGAGCTACAAAACCATACAAATGACATAAATCAAAGAGCAAATGTGTAGTATGGTCTGGCCTTGAAGTGGCCGGTATTAACGTACCAAGTTATTTTCACCTTGTTATTTACACAGGGCAATTGGAGAAGCTTGCCAAAATCCTACTGCTTATATCTTTGGAAAGAACCCAGAACACAATTATTAGCTTCCAACTAACACATTGGAATCACTATAATTCACATTTGATCTGACTATCAAAAAGAATTGTTAATCCTTTTGGGTTTTGGAACAGAACAGAACATATTACTCAGTTTGCTGTGTTCATCGGTTGTGTACTGGTCCTTGGAATGCACAACCCTGTTGACTATACATTTCACGTGATAATGTTATACTTTTGTATACATCTAAGAACAGGTGTGCAATCACTAGTTGAGCTAAATCCATGAAGAAATATAAAACAGTTTCCCAAGGATCCCAAACATTGGGTTTCAATTTTCCTGGTCAGGTAAAAACAAAGAAGCACACTGTTAAACAACGCGAACTCTTTAAATGGAAAAGAACGTTCTACCTGCTTTTACTGAACTGAATGTGTGCTTTTCACTTTAAATGAGGGAAAATTTTTTGTGTATGTCAAGATAGATGTGGCCACAACAATTCTGATCAATCTAGCCAATCATCATGACAAATACCAAATATCAGTCTGAACTAGGCTTGTCACGATACTGAAATTTCACTTGATACCGATACTAAGGATGGTGCTCGATACTATTTGATACTATAGGGGGAGGAAAAAAACAAACAAAAAAAACCACCCAGGAACGCCGGTTCGCGCCGGTTCTCTGCGAAGGAAAGTTTCGCGACTGGCCTTGTTCAATAGGTCTTGGGGAGCTGAGGGTCCCTGTAAAATTTTGCGGCGCTAGGTTTGAGTAGACAAACAAAATGCTCCGTTTTGTTTCTCTACTCAAAATTGTACAGCGTCTTTGGGTATTTTGAAAAGCACTTTATAAATTAAATGTATTATTATTATTAATATTAGCCGGCTCAGAACTTGACAGCGCATATAAAGGCGCACGGCGCTTTTTGCCCCGGAAAGACTGCTCACGGGACCGACGCGCCAGATCTGCGGGGAGGAGAGCTTTGCCACCAGCTACGTTCAATAGGTCTGGGGGAGCAGAGGGTCTGTTTAAAATTTCGCGGAACTAGGTTGTTCCCCGGCCGAGCTACACTTAAAGGTGCGTACCATTTTTTCCCCCCTCCATAGAGAGCCAAAGTCCCAAAGCTCCTGCTGGCTCTCTACGGAGGGGGAAAAAAAAACGTGGCACGCACCTTTAAATGAGTCCCGATATGGCTGTCATGTAAACATTGGATCCTCCAGGTAGCCGTGGGAGGGGCTGCCCGCTGCACTGCCTGTTGAAAATTGTAGTCTGCCGGCGATTTCCGTGAACCGGCAGATGCAAAACTGGCATTTAAGTGCTAATTGATATCGAACTCGATACTAAATGTTAGTATCGATTAGTATCTGAGAATTGACATTAGCCTGAACTTGATCTTTGTGTTCATCAACACAAACCACGCAACACCCCATGTTGTGTGCGACCTAGAGCTGTGCAAAAGACCCAGGTTAACTGAGGAATTTAAGGTAGAGCTGCTGTTCCGCCTCCAAGCGTGCTCTTCTGAACCAGCTAAAATGTCATACCTGCAAGGCTACAGTCCCAGATACTACAACCTCCTCGAGAGAAAAAATCTGTAAAAAAACAACATGTAGTGATATTCCATCCCTGTCCACTAAAAAAAAAAACTATTACTGAAAGGGTTGGTTTCTCTTTACTTGATCTTGCATGTGCAATTCAAGCACCAATTAAGAAGACATGCAGATCTGGAGGAGTTTACTGGAATTTCTTTTAGCATAACCCTGTTAAAAAAAAAAACCCATCGATCACAAAGCCACAAACAAAGCTTCTTTCCACACTGCTGTTTAACACCGTTATCAGCAAGTGACACAGAATAGTCAATTAGGACAAAATCAGCAAAATGGGTAAACATTTTAAAAACCATCAACATGTCGATTCTTCTGCCAACCTTAGCAGTTATAGAGGGCCTAGTAAGAGACACAGCGCCAAAACCCACAGGGACAAAAGGAAGCTAGTAGATACGAAATCACATAAAAGCACCTGCATGCAAGAAGACAAACGACTGTTTGGATAGTAGCCTTTAAACACCTATGCTTTACTGTGTTTGAGGCGTTACTCTGTGAATTCAACAATACCTGAGTGGTAGCCAGGCCATTGCTGACAGTGAAACCATTGATGGTGACCTGGATCTGGCCCTGATTGATCATGTTTATAACAGCCTCTGCTGCGGTGTTCATAGGAATGACTGGCATGGAGAGGGTTCCATTACTGTCTGTAGCCTCCTGACCATCATACTCCATCTTGAAGAAGATTTTAGAGTGAGGTTAAAAATTAAACATACATGTAAATGTGCAAAAAAGTGTTAAGTGTTCTGGGATTCTTCATTTACCTTGATGACTTTGACATCTGGCAGGCTGTCAAGGAACGCCTTGAGATCAATGCCGTTCAGCACAATGCGATTGTCAAAAATGTGTCCATTGGACTTGAAGTCAATCACTGCCTTTTTCTGGAGAACATAAAAGCAAATGTTAAAGGAAATTGTAACATGAGAGACTGCTACATGGAACGCAATGTTCCTCCCTTTTTCCAAGATGCCATTCTTGAAATATTACAGCTGCTTCATGAATTCATATATATGATCTTACCTTGAGGTGGGGAAACATGTTAGCATGGTCTCCAATAAAGAATGTATTAGGCATGTAGGCCATCTTTTCAGAGTACTGCTCAGCCACCTCAGCTGGTGAAGTCTCTTTATCAGTAATGATGTAGTCCATGAAAGGAGCTCCACTGGTGCCTGGGTATCCAAGCCACATGGCCTGAAGAGAAAGCAGGTTATTCAGCAATGTTTTAACTAACTGATACAATCATGCCTGTGTGAATTATCAGCTGCGTACTTGAATAGGAGCTGGACGCAGGGCAAAGAGCTCATTGCGGGCTCCTTTGGTATAGCCATTCATGTTGACAAGGATGTGAACTCCATCTTGGTGGATCCTGTCTGCAGCCTTGCCATTGCAAGGAATCTATGCCAAAATCCATAAACACATAAAAAATTACTGAAATTAACACAGAAGAAGACAAGACTAAAGGTATTCTACTCGGCTTTATTTCCTGCATGTTCTCACCTGTGAGAGGTCAGTAAAGTGATGAGCCTCAGCCATCACTTTGACCCGGAAATTGGTGCTGTCATCAGGACTGAGGGCATAACAGAACACCTAAAGACAGAATAGAACCAGATTAATGTGCTGAGCTTTCTTTTAAGTTACTAGAAACATTGGATGGGTGCGTTAAACCTAAACTCACCTCAAACTTTTCAGAGTTATGCATGCCTGGAATGGACTGCATGAGGTGGGAAGTGGGGTGGTTGCCAAAGTCTGAGCTGACGTAGCCAACGCGCAAACGCCCTCCACTGGTTTTAAGGTCTTTAGGATGCTCATAGGCAGGTTTATGAAGAGCATTGATCTGTAGCACATTTAACAGGGTTCTTAAAATATATGTCTTTAAGACTGTCACAAGTAAATACCTTTAAATATTTCCTGCTAGAAATGTTTGTGCATGGAAAAAGTTCAGCAAAAAAATACGGTTTAGGACTCAATGTGACTTATGGTGAGCAATAAAAATGAACAAAATCATTATCAACACTTTTAGACAACAGGAATAGAGAGGAGTGATCTTGGATCATATTTGTCCTTGTTTATGCCATATTTATGTCTCAAAAAAATCTAGATCAGCTGATTTACACCCCTATTGCCCTATTGTTTGTGAAGACAGACACTGTTGTCTTGTAAAGATGCCCCCACATTTAGCTTCACATTGATTTATTTTTTAATAAGTCATTCCATGTCCTAAACCACTGACCTTAATAAAAATGTCTTGGCTGATCTACTACATCTTGGAATGAAAAGTAGAAATTTTCTAAACCCTTCCTATAGCATTAACATACCTTGTCCAAACAGAGATTCCCATGTCTCTCAGCAATGGCTTTACGGAAGCCATGGGAAAGAGGATACAACATGCTATGGTGGGGGTGTACTGAGGGCAGACGGTTCTTTTCCAACTGGTCAGCCACAATGCTCACCAATTTCTTCATGCGCTCATCATAGTCTGTCCAGTCACACACAATCTGAAAAAGAAAATTGGTTCTAGCAATACTACATGGGGGAATAAAAAAAATACATACAACATACATAAATGAAATTTACCTGTAGACAGTGTGCAAGATTGCAGTAAGCATCAGGGAAATCAGGCTTGAGTTTCAGAGCAGTGCGGTAAGATGCAATAGCTTCTGGAATGTTCCCAGAGTCCTATGAGGTACAGTGCATGCAGTCAGTGGATAAATCAAAAATTAATGTCAAAATACTGTCTAAAGGTTGAAAACAGAAAATACCTTGTGAATGGAGGCCAGGTTGCTGTGAGCATCTGCAAAAGCAGGGTTGATCTGAATGGCACGTGTGTAGCACTGCAGTGCCCCTTGCACATCTTGCATTTCTTTCAAGGTGTTCCCCATGTTGGAATAAGCGTCAGCAAATGTTGGACTAATCCTGTCATTCAAAGAGGAAGGATTATTCTACTTTTTTTTGGATACTTTATTTATCCTGGAGAAAATGGTTTCTCTGCATTTAACTCATTCACCAAGTGAAGCAGTGGGCTGCTGCCAATGATTCTCCCAGGGAACAGTGTTTGGGGACGGTACCTTGCTCAAGGGTACCTCAGCCTTGACACTAGCAGTTGGCAACACCCTAACCACTAGGCCATTCAGCCGCCATCCAGGTATGCTGTCTAACAAAGATATTAGACAGCATACCTGTTGTTTCTCAAATCAGAAACTATGAAAAAATAGTCAAAGGTTAGCTTGCCTGATAGCTTCTTTGTAGTGCATGAGGGCTTCCTGCAGCTTGCCCTGCTGCTGAAGGACGCTGGCAAGATTGGAGTGGGCTGCAGCAAACTCTGGGAACACCTGTGAAACAAACAAGTTTGTTTCTGCTTTCTCAGACAATATGAAAAGCAACAGCATATCATCGATTATCCACAAATGTAAGATTATCACACCTCCAAAGCCTTCCTATAGAGCTGCACAGCCTCTTCAATATTGCCCTGCTCCCGTTTGATGTTTGCCAGGTTGTTTAGAGAGTCTGCATGAGTGGGGCAGAGACGGAGTGCTGTATTGTAGCATTCCTCTGCCTCAGACACCTTAAAGAAGACAAAAAGAAGAATTCAGTCAAAACAAAGTGACAACTCATGATCAAGTTATTTATACAGTATAGCTACTTCCTACAATTAAACTTGAACCAAATTTAACAAAGACTCCAGCTAGCTCCAGAAGGAAATGCAGATCCTTACATTGCCCTTCTCCTTCAGTGCATTGGCAAGATTGCAGTAAGCATCAGGGAAGTGAGGCTGCAGCTCAATGGCACGACGGTAAGTATCAATGGCAAGGTCAATAAGACCCTGCTCATAGTAGACGCAGGCCAGGTTACCATGGACCACAGCATGGTTGGGACTCAGGCTGAGGGCTCGCAGGTAACCAGCAACCGCTCTGTAATGAACATTTATGATTTCTGAAACTTCTGAACTTACATATCAATTTATAATTAATATACTTTAATAATAAATATAATAAAAGTACATGAATCAACTCTAAAATCACAAACACATGAATTTGCCAAAAATACCTGTCAAAAATTCGGGCTTCTTTAAGAACATTGCCCAAGTTGATGTAGGCATCTAAAAAGTTGGGATCCAAAGTCACTGCCTGCAAAACAAAGAAAAACAGACTATTAATAAAATAAGACTACATCAGACTCAAGATTGCTTTCCTCAGACATGTATGCAATTCACTTGAGTGCACTTGCCTTCTCAAAATGATGAATGGCCAGCCAGATCTCTCCCTGGGCATTAAACACACAGCCCAGGTTGCTCCAGGCCACAGCAAAGTTTGGCTGAGTCTCGATTGCCTTCAGGTAGCAAGCCTTTAACGGGTTAACAACGAAAACAACAGGAGGAAGGGGGGCAGAGAGGAGCAGTAGAGCAGACAGGGAAGATGGGGGTTGTAAAATAAAATAAAAAGAGATTGAATAAAAAGAAAGAAAACAAAAAGGGCAGAGAAAACAAGAGTCAGAATCTATTCTCCAAAAAGCAAAAAGTGAGTCTACAGCGTGGGCTCGCAAGCGCACCATTCTGCCGCGCTAAGCTGCACGCTTTTTCCTGCGCTGCGCAAATCTGACCAGCACCTACACTCCGACTGACATTCTTCAGTTATGGTCTCACCAGAGAACAAGAATATGAGACATTATAGAAGAGCCATACTTTAAATCTGACATTTCATGTTACTGCAGTATATCATAACACATCCAAATTTACATTTTAAAAAAAGCACTTATTAGTTTAACAACATTACAGTCACAACCTTAAATGCCTGTGGAGCATGCAGATGGAGGTCCCTGTAATGCGAGCGCAAAAAGCCACACGGGCGGCCATTGTGTCGCGCCACGCCGCGGTCGCTGCTTGCGCCATGTTTGCTTTTCGCTTTCGCCAGCGCATACTCCAGCTTACAGCAGAGACCACAGACCTATAGCCTAGAACTCCTGACCCCACTAGTCTGGCACACTCTCTGAAGCCCACCACCATGCAGGAACACAATAAAAAAACAAACAAACAAACAAAAAAATACACCAATGGTAAGACTGACTGGATAATGACATGGGGAGCTTAATACAGCTAGCTAATATTACAAATGATGCCAATGGTGTCCTGTTTTGGGTTGGGGGTCCGCTGGGTGCCATGCTAGCATGGTGGACAGGCAGGTCTGTGGTCCGCAGGCCAGGAGGGGAGGGGAAGGGGGAGCATCTGTTGCGCGCGCCTTTGGGTCGCATTAGAGAGCGTTTTGTCGCTGCGCAGCCCCTGCGTCGCTGCAGACTCACAGCGCATCATCTGCTCAGCAGAACGCTGCAACTCCAAATCAAGAGGAAAAAAATGATAAACCAAAGCAACAGGAAAAAATAATTAACAAGTAAGAGTTAGAGGGTTCTTACTGTGTTTTTGTTTGTTTACTGCATCCAATCCGTGTTTCTTTTAAATGCGTTGGGCGATGTTAAGTTGTATTTGTAAATAATATATTTTTTTCCCGAATTACTTTTTTTTCTTTTGTTCTTCAAATATAGCCACAAGACAGAAGAACTCAGGCATGAAGAAGTTTTTTTTTTTTCTTTTGTTGGCAGTTACAAACCCGTTACCATATTTATGGACTTTGTCTGGGGGGGCGGCCGCAGCTGGAAGAAGAGGAGAGGACTGATGCTGCCCTAGTGTTCCTTTCCGCCGGACCGCACCTACGCAGGAATAGTGTCACCCACCTGAAACCTTCTAAATAACAATATCAGTGGTGGAAAAAACCAAAAGAGACAAAATAAGAAAACAAGACCGTTAGTAAAAGTTCGTAATCAACACATTTGTTTCATATGGATATGAAAAAAACTCTACTCACAGAAACAAACCAAATTTTTTTTTTTAAAACATCCTACTCAACTTCCACTCATGCAATAAATAGAATTTCAGTTTCAAAAGTGAAAAAAAGCTTATAGGGGGATGAGAGAGAAGAAAGGCTTTGTGTTATTTTTCTTACAGAAATTTGATTCATCCTGTTTCAAATATAAATAAAGGAGGGAGGCTAACTGGCTTGATCTTCCCCAAATGAACTGAACACATTTCTTTGGGGATAAGATTAATCATAACATTAATCATACTGGGAAAGACAAAAGTGAGAAAATAATCATTAATTCTTTTCCTTCCTTTTTTAAATTCTTAGTTTACAGAGTTTAATACATTGTTTGCTTTATGCTGTCCTGCCTTCTTGAATCCTGGCCAATGGGTAAAGAAAAAAAGCCTGTGGTTTAATGATTTGTATCTAGAAGCCTCCACAGCTCTGAAATAAAGAGGTCAATGCTTGTGCTGCGCATGTGTATTTCTTTCTCTCTATCAACGCTTCTGACGCGTGCAGTGGAGTGCAGATAGGGAGCCGCCTGCCTGGCACAGCCCAGGCTAATCACAGTGCTGACAAAAAGTTAACACCCAAAACCTCCCAAATGCCCTTTAGCCATTCTCCAGTGAAACAAATGTCGGGGACAGACAGAAAACTAGACAGTCACATAGTGGACTACTGGGGACTTACAAAGGTCTAATTATTTGCAAAAGCATTGTGGAGCCCTTGAAGAGCATCAGTACACTCGGCTGGAGGGTCAGGCAGGCAGCTCTTTGCGCGCACACTCCACGAGCCCTGAGCAAGCGCGCGGGGGGGCAGAGCGACAGAGCCAGTGTGGCGGGTGCTGGCACCCCAGTGCTCCTCCCCACTCCTCCCCCCTGAGGCACAAATAAGAGGGCTTCTAACCAGCGAGGAGAAATCTCTCTGCAGATGCTTCTGAATCTCTCAAAGATCCACCTTTAAGGGGCCGGAGCCCATATTGGTCCATGTAAGTGGTGGTCGGGAAGTACCAGGGCCATCTTTACTGTTCTTAAGCCTTCAAGAAGGTGAGAATGAATTATAATTCCGTACACAAAAATACAAAGCGGAAACATGTCTGGGTTAGAAGCCATCTTATTTTTTGCATAGCAAAGATCACTAACTTCATATCAGTCCATTGCGTTTCTTTCAAGACCGAGCCAGCATAATCCCTCCATAACACTAAAGGAACAACATGCCAGAACAGGAGTGTGTAAAAGGATTCTTCATTTGGTGAGACACAGAAGGCCCCAGCCTTTCTTCCTGTGTGGAGGGGCACTGACAAAGAGGCCAGGCCAGGATGGAGCACAGTGTTTAAACAGAGAGAAGCAGAAGGAGTGAGAGAGGGCAGAAGAACGCAATGGAGAGAAAAGGAAGGGTCTGGACATTGTTCAATAAAAAAAAGCAAAGACCAGCATGTGTGTAATTCCCTATGATTGCCATGAAAGTGGTTGGGGCCACATCTGGAAAAAGAAGAGTGGGGGAAAATAAAAGAAAGAAAAAAAAAGAAGGAGGGAGAAAAAAAAAAAAAAAAAAGTTCCCATTGTCAAATAATAATAAACAGTAATCTGATGTTTTACCCCTGAAGTATTTTGACATCTGAAATGAATGGGAATATTTAAAGGCTCTGGGACTGTGTATACAGAAGGGCAAAGGCTAGGCCTATTGAGCAGCAGAGTGAGTGGTGATGGTGGTAGGGGGTTGGGTTTGTGGACTGGAATAAGGGTGGGGGGGAAAGAAATTATACTGAGCACCACACTCAAGAGCATAAAAAGTAGAGTAGGGTGAAGAAGGAAGCACTCACTCCAAAAGGATAGAAAGCTATTGGTGGGACAAAAAATATCTAAAAGAAAAATAAGCAGAAATAAACAAGGGGGGGGGGGAAAACTCTACAAAGACATGCACAGGCTGACATGTCAAAACAGACCTTTGCTTCTTCCAGACGCCCAAGAGCTTTGAGAAGGTTGCCCAAGTCACTACGCACGCAATAAAGATCCTGTAATGACAAAAAAAACCTGTAACTTAACTTTCAATCAAACCACAGCTCTTGAACAGAAGAGTAAAGTGAAAAAAAAGTAAGAAAGTGCAGTTGTGAAATCAGCACTGTGCTCACTCACAGGATTGTACTGGAGAGCGGACACATAGGCCTGCACAGCTCCCTCCATGTCCCCTGCAGCAACCAAGGCTGCGGCCAGGTTGATGTAGCCATCGATGAAGTCCGGCTTGAGGCGTAGTGCGTGGCGGTAATGCTCAATAGCCTCCTGCAGCTGACCACGCTCTTTGTAGACATTGCCCAAGTTGGAATAGGCCTCAGCCAGCATGGGATTCTGTTTGATGGCCAGAGTGCTGAAATGCGCTGACCTGCATGGCAAGACAGGATCCCCCCAAAAATAAAAAAAAATGAAAAACAGAAATTAAATATCAACAGATAAGTACAGCACATGAAGAGCAGACTCTAGAGCTCTGAATTGACAAATGCTACCCAAAATTTAGCATATAAACAAGTACAAAGATATATTAATACTATAGCTTCGTTGTTTTAATACTTTTAAGAACCACTTTATCTACGGCGATCTAAAATGACACTTCTGACATCTCATTTTCCTCTATTATAGGTTTTCAGCTTTCTTTAGTTTTATGTTACCACCACCAAGAAATATAGCACAACTGATACAATTTTTGGTGTCGTAAGGTCCTTGGTCAGCGAGGGAGAGAGAAATAAATAAATAAATAAATAAATAATTCCTAGTTGTCAAACCAACGTAATCGATTTCTAAAATAAGACACAGATAAGGTGCCCCAGTTTCAAAGGATGTCAGTTTAATAAATGTGAAAAAACTGCACAGCAACACCCCTGATTGGTGAAGCAAGAAGCCCCACAGCAACCATCATTGTTAGAAAGATGTCATTGCAATAAAACTAGTCAATGTAGAAAAACAGAAAACAACTGCAATGTTAAACCACCACCACAAGTAACACACAAAACAGCCAAGAGGAAGAAAGGTCTGAAAGTTGACAGAAACGTGAATTTCCTGTATTTGCCTATACGTCCCAACCAAGAAGAATGAGCCAGGCCCACTGTGCTTCAGGCAGCCCACTGAAAGGGCACAGGTCTTCCTGAGTCACCTCACCTGTCAAGCCTGCGGCACTGGAAGTGGATGGAAGAGAGCAGCAGCAGCACGCCAGTATTGTCGGGTTCCTGCCTCCACAGCTGCATGCAGTGGCGCTCTGCTGCCTCAAAATCACCTGACTGATATTCACGGTGTGCCAGCTCAGCCAACCCTTGGAAGGAAAGCATACGTTTTGTTGGTTCTGTGGCACCAACACAACCCAAAGGAGGAGGGGGGAAAACAACATGTTAGAAGAAATGGAAATGAGACCAAAAAAAAAAAAATGACAAGAACAAAAATGACTTTTTTAAAACTGTCATGCAAACTAGACAAATGAGTGCCTTATGTTAAAAATAAATAAATAAATAAATAAAATTAAAAAATGGGTGCATGGAGTTTCTCTTAGTACGAGAACACAAATATGAGACAGCCTACATGAAAAAGCTCAATTAAAGAAAATACAGAGAAACTCATTCACAGACAGATAAAATAATTTTGAAACGACTTAAAGGATGAGTTCAGACCACTGCGGTCTCATGAAGTGTAGATACATGTGATTACTGAAGCAATTATTGCGTTTGATTTGGCTCAAATGCTGAACTTATCCTTTAAAAGAAAGAAAAATGCAGATGCAGGGAAGAGGCATGACAATGAGCATGACAAGACAGGAGTTCCACATAAAATTATGCACTGATTAAATCTGACAAGACAATTACCTTTAAAAAAAAAAATATCGAGCCACAATAAATAAGAAGACAAGTACAACATTACGGAACAACGCTGGGGCTGCAAGTAGATAGACCTATTCCTTCTACTGATGCGAAATACTCTCTCATCGTCGTCTGAAAGATTGACAATTTATGACAAAATTTAAGCAAAAATTACCCTTGCCATTTTCTCCTGAACATTCTGACTCTGTTGTCTTTGAACTTTAATTTATATGGCTGTACAGAGGTAAAACATTGTGGCCTCATATAGTAAATTCTAATTGAATAATTCCTAAACATATTATAGACTTTAATTTGGTTATTGTCTATAGGTGTGGCAAGCAATTCTTGGGTTTTCATATATGTTCACATCTTATCCCAAATCCCTTCCACGGGTAAACTGATGACAAAATATTATTGAGAAACAACATCTATATGGTCGCCTTCTACATAATCTTTAGACAGCAATTTTTAATTAATTGAAATCACACCATTTAATACCAGTTAAAGGTGTGGTTTCTCCTGAGTGCAGAAAAGCATTAAATACATAAAAGTAAATGTTAACAAACCTGCAAAGATTAATAATAAAAGAAAAAAAGTGATGAAATCAGGTCCATCAAAATAAAAGACTAACGCCAACAGACATCAAAACAAAAGACTAAAGCCAATAGACATCTCTTATGTGGTCTACCATTTAGACAGAGGAAATAAGTCAATGGTCAAACTGGCCGTTTTGGGTTCAGCTTATTAAAGCTGGGGTAGGGCACGCATTTTTAGTTGTGTTTTTTGGGGGGGCTGATGCTGTTGAAGTGTTGGTATCTCCAAATCAATCTGTGTAGTATATAGAAAGGGCTCTACACAACTAACATAACATAAAATGTTGAAAATTGAATAGAACCCTAACATTAAACTAAAAAATTACGCACTGATTAAATCTGACAAGACAATTACCGTAAAAATTTTTTAACCGAAGCCAGCAACGCATTCATTACATGTGATGTTACACTATACAGGAACTAATATTTATATGTGTTAGTCTATGTGAGATGTGTTGTTTATATAACGTGCTGAAAACTAAAAACAAAGCCAAGGTCAGCTGCAAAGTGTTATGATTAAGGTTAGTCAATAATCACAAAGACATCAGTTTTCTCTTTTTTAAACAAGAATAAAAACAACAGATCATCAATTACCTTCTTCACAATCAGGTTAGGAAAGCTATTAATCAGGTAAGGCAACAAGCACCTTAACATTAATGGTAATTTAAGATTTTCACTCTAACAGAATAACTAACCTGTTTACTTACAAAGCTAGTACACAATAAGGACAAAAGTATTGGGACGCCTGACAGAGTACACCAACAGGGACTTTAATGGCATTGCAATCAAATACATGGATCTTAATATGGAGTTGGTCCCCCCTATAAAAGCTTCCACTCTTCTTGGAAGACTTTCCTCAAGATTCTGGAGTTTTTTGTGGGAAGATTTATGCCCATTCATTCTGTAGAACATTTATGAGGCAATGCACTGATGTTGGCCGAGAAGGCCTGGCTCGCAACCTCGGTTCCAGTTCCTCCCAAAGGTGTTGGATGGGCTTGAAGTCTCTGTGCAGGACAGTCGAGTTCTTGCACACCGAAGTCATCCAACCAAGTCTCTATGAGGATTGGAGCAGTCATGTTGGAATAGAAAATGGCCTTCCCCAAAACACTGGGTCCACAAATTTGGAAGCATGGTGTTCTCCAGAATGTTAAGATTGACCTTCACTGGAAGTATAGGGCCTAGCCCAAACCCTGGAAAACAAGTGTGTGTCCCAATACTTTTGTCCATGTAGTGTAAGTGTGGTGTTATTTCAGTCCCCTGTCACGTTTACCTGTGCTGTCGGCCACGTTTCCCACCGAGCTCGCCATCTCCCCTTCTGCCTTCGAGTCTCGCCCAGAGGTCGTCAGTGTGCCAAAAAATGAAGCTACCGAATCGAAATAATAAAGACAATAACAGGGCAGACTCTGTACGAGTTACCCTATTTAGATCTTTTAAAATCTGTCAAAAACTCTGACAAAGCCGGCGTCTTCAGGAACGGGTCTTCTTTCCCCTTCTCTCCTTACGATGCTAGCTAAGCTAACCGAATAAAGGAGCTTAATTGGCTTCAGTTACACCTCGCAGGCACACACCAGCGACATAAAACTGTCTTTATATTAATCTTGTACAATGAAATGCAAACCTATAAATATTTCCTTTTCAAATTTGGTCAAAACAACTCAGGCTACTGCTTAATCTCACCATCGCAACAACTCGGCTAACAATAGCCTCTATCGAAATGGCGGAATGTGGCCGGGACTTCTTTTGATACAAAAATAGTCCTTGTTCGCCCTCTCTGACATATTTAACTGGTGTTCTGCGAGAAATAGTATTTTTTTATAACCTGCACACATCTATTATACCGAAAAAGAAAGAAGGTCTTGTTTTAATCTAATAATTTAAAAAAAAACAGCATATGTAGTTGCCAGGTGGCGGAGGAACATAAATAAAAAAAACCTCGGCGCGTCTTTCGTTGTATCCTTGCGCCAACCACTGCGGCAAAATGAGGAATGTTCCATTTTCAGAGGAGGAGGGGGTGCCCTGTCAGCTGTAGCAGTTCTCAGTCGCGTATCTTTTAATGACGCGCAAAATTGTACCGCCGAATACCGCCAGTTACTGAACCGGTAATGTGTTAATAATTATTCATGCGTCATTGTATTAATATATTAAATTTTAATTAGCCTTAGTGTCTCGAGACAATGGGTTTCAGCATGGGTGGAAACTTTTGAGTAATCATTATATTAGAAGATACGTAATTGACTCAAGTATAGTTGAATATACTCACACCACTAGATCTAACACTAACACCAAGGTCATTATTCTAATTTGTTAATACATTTTACGTTTATATACAGTCCTGTGGAATTATGTAAATATACACACACACACACACACACA
>JBBJLS010000032.1:17185524-17200093 GCA_037577275.1 Bryconaethiops microstoma | reverse complement strand
GGGAGACTGTCCCCTGTAGTTAGGAATGGAAGTCGCTTTGGATAAAAAGCGTCTGATAAAATGCCGTAAATGTAGTCTAGAAATAGACTGCTTCTCTTGTGCTTTTTCACATCCAAACTTCAGGATTCCCCTAAATGACGCCACAAACAAAGGCCTATAAGAGCTTCCTCTAAGCCACATGAAGCATTAACACATCATTTCGAGCTGCCAAAAACAGCTCATCATGCTTGGAGGAGAACACTAAGTGTCAGTTCTATCAGCTAACTCATTGCTACGTTGACTAGCATTGTGCCAGATAGATCAAGGCCAGTTATGTTTTCTCTGACTTCCAACCACTGATTGCTGTGGCACCTCTATAAACATATTCTGTTTCTGGTTTCATTCACAAATTGAACTTTCTTATGATGAAACTATATTACAGTTGTATCTTTGGAGGATTTTTTATTTTTTTTTTACTTCACTTGTTACTTTTTGAAAGTAACAAGCTTGCTGATTATTACTGGTCACAAAGTTGCCAAAATCAAACCAATATGAGATTTACTAACATGCTCATTAGGGAAGCAAAGGGGGCGGGAAAGGTGTGCTCCCTCACCCTGCCATTCCAACTCACAAAGCTTCATTTCAGTTGTAAAAAAAAAACCAAACACGAGGAAAGCAAACACACCATCAACCTATTCACCCCCATGTCTTGCCCCAGCCTCTTGGGTTGATTGACATGTCAAAAGAGCCCCAGAAGGATCAGGCCTGTGATGTGAGAGTCTCATTAACTTCTCTTGTCCACCCCCTCTTTCTCCCAAAGCCCAAGTGCAACCTTGTTTGCCTCTTGTCAACTCTGTATGGGAAAGAGTTGACATCATCGGCCCGGATGGTTCGGCAGTGTGTGCCTAGTTCATGTCACAGTGTGGGAGCTTGCCCCGGATACCCCTCCTGCCCACTGCGCCACTTGGACGTTGCCTTGGGAAAAAAGCTGGCTTGGGGAGTGATGTCATGGCCGTGTCTTTGGCGATCGCATCTGACATGCTTTATCTTTGTGCAGGCTAGGGCGGACACCTCTCCTTTGATGGGACGCTGCTGTTTCTTCCACCATGGCAGTCTTTTCACACGGATATTTTAGGCAACACGTGAACACGCGGTGGGTCACGTATCTAAATGTAGATAGGGTCCTGAACAGTGGTGTCTGAATTTTGGGCACTGTGCTGCGAAATAAATGGAGCAGAGTGTTCGGAAATCTTGGAACATTCTTTTTTTTTTTTTTTTAATTGTCAGATTTCTGGTCGGAGGTAGTGGCCCACATATTTCAGGTCACATCAGCTCACAGTAGGCCCAAAACAATGACCATGTTTATTTCAGTCCTGGACGCATTAGATTGCCTCTCTCCCATTCCAGCTGGAGTGATGTAGACTGTGGGTTCAGTGAGGGATGTTTGCACAGTCATGGTGACTGCTGTGTGGACAGTGCAAATGCATTCTATTGAAACTGAAAAGTTCTCACCATGGTATCCCTTATATATGCCCATAAGTCATCCAGGATGGTTTGCTTGTGCTGCTTTTACTTGCTTACATTACTTTACTATCCTACATCCTTGTTCCATCTTCCTGAATGGTTCATCAGTTCAATGGTTGAGACCTAATGCAATTTAGAGTAATCTGATGTGAAATGGTGCATTGTAGAGCTTTCCTATCAGTGGTGCTGACAGTAGCCGGGGGTTCTTCTTTGATTCTTTGATTAATGCCAGAAAATCATTTTTTGTAAAGGGTTTGTGAATGGAAAGAACCTTTTAAAGGAATAAAGAACCTCCACTTAATACAAGAGCAGATGGATATTTTAGGCAACACATTTAGGGGTTCCTTGAAGAACCTTCACAAAGTATGGAAGTTACTTAAGCTTTAGAAGAGTTCTTCCCATGAATACATCTTATTTACAAAAGTATTTCTTTTAAGAACAATCTCTTAAAAGTCTCTTTAGGAAACCAAAATGGTTCTTCTATGGAATTGCACAAAGAATTATGTTATAAACAACCGAGCAATTTGATCTAAAATCCTACATTTCACATAAACCCATTATGAATTACTTTCTTCACTTCTGCACAACTTATCCATACATTTTTTAAAAAAATCAGTGGAATTCTCCCTTAGCTGGTATAGAATCTTTGCATAATGTGGAGGTCCTTTAAATTGTAAAAAGGTTCTTTATGCTCAATGCACATCTCATTTGTAAAAATAGTTGTTTAAAGCCAGTCTTGGAGACTGCTCTGCTCTTGACTATCCTACACACCTGGTCGAGACAATGACCTGATTAAACTTATTTTATGAGTTTAATCAGGTGTGCCATACAAGTCAAAGCACAAAAATGTGCATAGTGCCAGTTCGTTTGGACTAGTTTTGGGAACCCTTGGTTTAAAGAATCTTCAAGAACTGAAAGTGGTTCTTCAGTATTTTCCAACCTAGAAGCCCCTGCCCTGCACATTTGAGTTATTTCACTGCCCTCACTTACCATTAATTAATTAGTTATTTGATTTGTTGGACCAGGTGTGCATGGAAGGGCCATAGCTTGGAACCACGGTTCTATGACATCTTTTCATAGAAGCCTTTATTACCCCGTGTCATATAGTGACTCCTGCACAGGGAAGCATGATGTTCTTTCAGTCCAATCTTATCCATGACACAATGGAACAGACATACTGTCTGTGCTGATTTCACAGTCTGTAGATGAGGCTTTGTAGGAAAAACACATTTAGGGTTATTAGAGGTTTTGAGCTTTCAGAAATACTTGGATGAGTGGTCACATTCTCTAGTATTAATTCCAAGTCCATCCTACTATGTACTCTGTTAGCAAGCACAGTCTCCAGTCTTCACCAAAATACTTCTTTAAATGCAGTCAACACAATTTGTGCCCTGAAAGGTTTATTCCACTGTTATTTAATGTGTCGTTACCCCGCTGTGGAGTGTTTTTTTTGTTGTTTTTTTTAATAAAAAGTATTGTTATTTCATCTTTGTATAGCTCTTTGTGTTGAGAAAAACACTAAATGACCAACATTTGTCTGGTATTTTATTATAAGTAACGGTCATCTTACAGGACCATTTTCCAACCATTCTTTATTGTTTAGAATTAAAAAGTCTGTTTTTGCGTGCAAATGATCTCTGTCCTGATTGGCTGCCCTGTATTGTGGCTCATTTAAAAAGCAGTCCGACCCGAAGCACTCCTTCAGTGTGAATGGGCTCGGCAAAGCTGCTGTAGGCTGAATCGATATGTCTAAATAGTTGTTTTTTTGTGACATCACAAAGACAACGAACTTAAAAAGAGCTGCATAGCTCACTATATGAACTAGGGCGTGAACGGCACATTTGGAACTGCTGGCAATTTTTATACACTACATAAAACTTATTTAAAATGAGCAAGGAAAATCTTTTCCATGACATGCGTTCTTTAATTTGATGGTATTCAGTGATAAGTGGGTTGACACTGTCACTATGGGATAGCTAATAAGTAAGATTGGTAGGTGTAATCTTACTGAACTGATACATTAGCCACATAACTTAAACTTAAAGTTAAAAACAAAAGAATCCACACAATTTCTTGGTGGTTGACTGATTAGATTTCATGAATACAGTAATAAATGTAATGAAACGTAATATTTCATTTGAATTTACATATTGACGAGTCATGAGGCCTCTTAATGCCTATATGTTTCCATGATCTCATGAGGTTCTAAGGTAACTGAGACCGAAACCATTGAAAGGTTTAGTGCACCTTATAGAGTAAAGCACTGTTCATGTGATCATCTTGTTCTTAGCTCAGTGACCTAATGCTGTTTTGTCCATAAAGACAAAAAATTGAAAGAATGCATTTATAGTTTAGTTAGAGTGCATGCTCACGTTAACTCACAGGTAAAAAGGTGTAAGAATGACTGGAAAACAGGACAAACAATACCATAATAGCCTTGTCATTCGTATGAGTGAGGAGGCCTCTGGAGAGCCAACCTACCTCTGCATCTCTATTCAGCTTCATCTCTATTCAGCTTCATTTCTAGAGCCTGGTATTATTCCACAGAGACACTGACAAAACATGCCAAATGTATCATGTCTCGAAAGAACTGATGGAAAAAAACATGTAGGCCTATCTTATGAAATATTTTACTGTAAACTAGAGCTTTGTAGCCCCAGTGAGGACAGATTTGCTTCTCGTCTAGAGAAGGCCATGGGTGGAAATGGGAAATGGGTACCCTTACACTACTTATGTACTTCAACAGGTGGTTACATTTGAAATTACTCCACTGGTCTTTCTAATAGAAAGAATCAGTTTTTATATTTGTTCTGTTGGCGGTAGCATGGTGGTTAGTGCTATTGCCTCACAGCAAGAAGGTCCCAGGTTTCGGTTCCTGGTTGAGGTGTTCTCCCTGTCTGAGTGGGTTTATGAAAGGAGATCTATTTTCTCCCACAATCCAAACACATGCACATCAGGTGAACTGAAGATGTTAAATTGCCCCTAGGTATGAATGTGCTTTGCCCTGTGATAGACCCGTGAACTGTCCTGGGTGTTTCTGCCTTTTGCCCTATCAGTGCCCGTATACATATAAATACGATTGCACATGTAGAGTATACAATCATATGTCAATTTTGGGTCAGTTTCCAGGACAAAGATTAAACCTAGTCCTGTATTAAATAGCACTGTGACTAGAGATTTTCCATTGACTGGGAAAACGTAATCCAAGACTAGGCTTAATCCCTGTCTGGGAAACCGACCCATTATGTCTATCTTACACAGAATATTTTGTCTTATTTTATTTTTGGTCTATTTTTTATTATTGGCCCTGCGATATGCTGGCGACTGTCCAGGGTGTACCCCGCCTTCGCCCATAGCAGCTGGGATAGGCTTCAGCCCCCCCACCCCACCCCACTGCCCCCGACCCCGACCCCGAGTGCGGGACAAAGGGGTAGAAAATGGATGGATGGATTTGTTATTATATCGTCTTTTTTTTTTCCTATTTCTCTTTATTCGCACACTTAGGTGTGATTTGGGGTGCATTTCACTGCACGTTGTGCTTGTATAACTGTGTATGTGACAAATAAAGGATCTTGAATCTTGAATCTTGATAGACTCCAGGACCCACTGTGAGTCTAGCTGTGATAAGCAGCTTGGAAAATGTATGAATGAATGAATGAATTATTTTGTTTATTTTGAATTCCTTGAAAGCAATACTTGGTGTCTTTTCTATCGGTTAAGTCTGATTTCTTTGTTTGGCCTTTTTTTTTTTTTTTTACAAACCTCTTTCAAAATGTCAAAATAATTGATAGACCTCTTTATTACTAACATATTCAGTAGTGGCAGCCCAGGAAATTAGAAATCATGTATAGCTTTCAAGGAATTCAAAATAAAATCATTTAAGTCTAATTTCTTTGTTTGGCCTATTTGTAAATAAACCTCATTCTTGACTACATGTCAAAATAATCGATAGACCACTTTATAACGAACAAACTCAGTAGTGACAGCCCTGGATGTAAACTGAAATAAAATTACTGTGATTTAATTCTATTCTAAAAGGTATTGCTACAGGGAATAGCAGGCGTAATAAATGACTTTCCACGTCTGCCAGTGTCTTTCCTGATTGCCAGCTGGAGTGAATGGTCTTTTTGAAGTGCCTCGCTCAAGGACACGTGCAGGCAGTACATTATCAGCCGCAGCCAGTTCTCTGTTCCCTGACTCCACCACCATCTCCAGCAGATACTTCTTCGGCACGCACTACCTCCCTGCTGCTTATTCCCACGTTGTTTACATGACAAGCAAGCCGACCTTGAGTCATCCGCATTCGACTGAGGCCTGTGCCACGCTGCCTAGTAATTCAGCTTTAGTGAGACAAATCCCACATCCTGACCTGACCCATGCTTTAATGTCTACGCTGACAGTGTTGTGCCAAAAACACTTAGAGCTAGTGGGGAAAGAATCAAGCACTGAGAGAAAATGCAGAGACTACCAGCTGCTAGCTGTTAAATATCAGGTGCTGGGTGTTTGATTCACACCTGCAGCCTTTATTTAATACAGTGTAAAGTGACGGGGGAGTACTGCACTATTTTTATAGCCTTTTATTTTGTGGTCGGATTATGTTTGCCCGGACAACTCAAGAATGTGCACCATTTAAAAACCTGGAGAACCTTTTTTTTTTGTTGTTTTTTTTTTGAAGTTCTGAGGCTTTTTTTATTGCTTTGGAGCGGGAAATCGTGCCGAGTTTCCTGTAGGTCTATTGCTCATAGTTTGTAGTGCAGCCTTGCTTCAAGCTATTACTCAAGCACTCAACTACAAGGCCTCCAGATTCCCATCACACGCATATTTGACTCACAAAAATGTGTTTCTTAGCTAATAGCATGTGTTCCACTCATTGTTTTATAGTTGTGTCATAGAGCCACTGTACCATATATGTACAGTAAGTGAAGTAGTAGGGTAGGAGTCGCTTTATTTTTTATATTAAGTTTGCTCAGAAATACGGTCGGTCCAGGCAGATGGAGTTTTCACAGGCACATCCATAATCAGCAAGCAGGAACAGGCAGGCACAGAAATACGAGAACTCGGTGCATGGTGCAACAAAGGAACGAGGAATTAGGCTCTGGCCACTCAGCAATGCTAGGAAGAGGTAAGAAAAAAAAACAGGAGGTTAAACAAAGACAAAGTAGTTTATTAAGTATACCAACCGAGTTTCTACTCCGATCATCCATTACAAATTGTAGTCCATCTGTTTCTCATCATTTGTGAGCCCCCCTTTACCCCCTTCATCTATGATCAGGACCCAACAGGACCACCAGTGTGCAGTTATTGTTTGGATGGTGGGTCATTCATAGCACAGCATATTAGTGTGTGAAAGTGTGTATGTGTGTGTATGCATGTGCGTGTGCACAATACATATTAGTGTGAAAAACTGTATGTGTGTGTGTGTGTGTGTGTGTGTGTGTGTGTGTGTGCACTGTACAGAGTGGATCACACAAAGCAGTGCTGCTGGAGTTTTTAAAACACTGTGTACACTAATTATCCACTCTGTTAGACACTTTTACCCTATTGGTCCACCTTGCGAATTTCAACCTTTTGAGGATAGTCCATCTGATGCTGCACCGTTTGTCTTGGTCATTCTCTGGTCCTTCATCAGTGATCAGTTTCTGGTCGCAGTTCACTGCTGCCTGGATATTTTGGTTGGTGGACTGTTCTCAGACCAGCAGTGACACTAAGGTGTTTAAAAACTCCAGCAGTGTTCCTGTGTGTGGCCCACTCTGTGCAGCACACACACACACACACACACACACACACACACACACACACACACACACAAACGTCCCACTACCAAGTCAGTGTCACTGCAGTGCTGGGAATGAACCAAAACCCAAACAATAACTGCTCTAATTGTTAACACAGTCATTCAGAGGGAGGGGCTATAAAATGTGCCAGTCTAGAGAAACTAAGTAAGAATTGTTCACAGCATAGGTGAAAGAAACTAGACGTCTGAGGCATTTATCGCCTCTAAAAGCTACCTCAGAGAATCTTATTACATGACGTGGTTACAAAAATGCTTCCCTGTGCCTGGGACATTGTTTCATTACAGATTTGTGCCTTTATCCAAAAAGTTTTTGTTTTTTTTAAAGATATTCCGTGCTGGAATATCCAGGGTGTTGTAAGACAGGTGGTTCCCAAAGACACATTTTCTTTTACCACTATTTTACCATTTAAAAAGTCTAAAACCTCAGAAGACACATTTACTTTTGGATTGTAATTAAAATGGCTGTACATGTAACTGTTTATAATTCAATTATTTAATTATACTTCAAAGTTGAAAAGTTGGTGGAATGCCCCTTTAAGGGGGTCTGAGTAACTGCAGACAACAGTTCTGAAGACACTGAATACTCAGTCCGGTGTGTTCAATGGCATTGTTCCATAGAACACGTTTTTGTCACCTTTATTTTTAAGATGGCAAAGAATGTTTCGGCGAATCTTCATCACTTTGGGCTAAGGCTTAACTTGATCCTTTTATATTTTTTGCATTAGGTGTAAAGTGCACTTTTTATTTTCAGCTTGTTGTGTTGTATAGCTTTTAATCTATCGTTTTGCTGCTCTTACCGTTGTGCTGTCCACCTTTTGCCCTTGCAATGTAAATTTCCCACTTGTGGGACTAATAAAGGTTTATCTTATCTTATCTTTAAAGCAAGATATGTCAAACTCCAGGCAGAGGACGATTTCATAGGAAAGTAGACTATGCTGTTGAGGGCTTGTAGGGCACACTCCATGAACCAGAAGTTAACTCCCTTAAATAATTCATTATATGCAAGCAGCACTCCTGCCCCAACACTTCTCATGCTCTTAAGGTGTGTTAGCAGCTGTCACCGACCCTGCACTGGCCCCATACCACGACTGACCAATACACCATCCGGTTTTTCTGTGTTTATTGTTTCAGTTCCGGCCAGACTCTTGCATCGGGGAGTCCAAAAGACATGCTTTGGTCGGGTCAGTCTGAAACTTAACTGTTTAAGTCAACAAACATTGTGGATGAGGAACAGAATATCTGGCATTTTCCACAAACTACACATCTGAGCTGTCTGCGTATTCAGACAAACAGTGCCATCACATGAACTCTTATAAATGATCATTTCACATTTTCATGGCTGTAGAGGTGGCAGTGTGGTTTTTTCCAGTGTGTTTTGGAAAGCATTCGTGTCATCCTTGCTGGTATGCAGAGTGTTTGGATCATTATTGCAGCACTAATTATTCAGTGATGGAAACTTCTTGGCTTTGTCACTTTTCATTTCGATCTGCTTTACAGCAGAACAGTGCAGAGAACTGTGCAGGCAGCCAAGGTGGAGAGGATTAGGGGCTCTCTCTGGGTCTCTGAACCTGTGAGTGTGTTCTCCGCGAGTGAAAAACAGCGGGAATTTCCTATTTGATTTGTGTCATACTGTTTATTATATAACATGTTTGATTTTTTTCTTTTTTTTTTGAGAGCGTGAGTGGTGCAAGGCAGCAAAATGATTTCATAATTCAGTCATAAATATACTGGAATGATCAAATCTGCAAAATATTGACTTGTCTAATTCATCAAATTATTTAATTGAGTTAATTATGTTAATCGGCTTTTTATATACAGTGTCATGGAAAGTATCGCCCCATTTTGATTTCCTCTACTTTGCATATTTGTCACGTTACACGGTTTCGGATCCTCATGCAAAATGTTTTCGAAGAGGATTTCCACTTTTCTTTGCAGAATCGATTTAATTCAAGGCTTTAGTCCACGAACTGTCTTGCCACAGCATCTCAGTGGGGTTCAAGTCAGGTCTTTGACCGCTTCAAAGCTATGTTTGGCTAATGTGAGAGAGAACCTTCTTGTTCCTCTTTGTTGGCAGTGGTTTTATTGTGACCTTTTGCTCTTCTTTACAAAGGTTATATTTCAGTAATGTATAGATTCAACAGGGCTGGAGTAATCAGTTATTAAATTAGTTTTTTTTTCCCCATCAGTAAATTAACTGATCATTTAAAAAATCCCTTTCATTCTGTATCAAATATGACTAAATAAATAATATCAAACTTTTGTCCTGCTCAAAAATCTTAGAAAGGTCCTATCACATTAATCGATGAAGATTAAGTGAGGAAGTGACAGTTAAGACTTCAGGGCAGCAGAGTTCAAAAACTGGTCAATTTTACATTACTTTAAAAATTTACATTCAACCAATTCATTGACAGTTTGTTGTTTACATCATCCACAACAAGTGTAGACCCCCTATGACAAAAGAGGGAGTAATCAGTTTTAGGATTTCTTTGGTAAAGTAAACACTAAAAAATGTAATTTACTGTTGAAGTTCCTGTTAATTCATTACTTTGATAATTAATTTGCCTTGATAATGAATATTGCTATTATTTGGCTCAAAGAAGTCAAAATGTTTATGTGTGTGTGTGTGGGGGGGGGTGTTTTTGTCAAGGGTGATATGTAACTGAAACTACTGATAACATAAATATGTACATTTTTCAACTTAGCAAATGTTAAACCAACATGTTCTTTCGGTACTGATCTCTTGGAATGACTTGTAACTACATACTTTATGGGAACTTTAATCTCATGCTATTTCAGTTCATCACTGTCAACTGTCAACATCTTAAAATATCTTTTTTTTTTTACAGTTTTCTACTTATTTTGAAAAGCCATTAAGTTATACAATCCAAGCATCACATTAGATCAATGTATTTATGTGCCTGGTAAGGTTTCGCACTGTTGACAGTGTGTTGATATTTATAATATGTTTTCTGATTCAGCTTTTTTCAAAATCACTCGACTGAGTAAGGCGCCTAATTGTATTTTGGCGTGACTGTTTTTGAACACTTAATCTTTGTTATTCTCTCCTGCGACAACACTCGAGGTGTGTACACTAATGTACTCCTCATAATTACACCATAATTACAGCCATGTTAGGTGTCTCCATAGCGGCAGAGATGAACAGAGATTATAAAATACTAATAGGCCAAGCTGATCTGCCCGAAAGAGGTGTCTCGAACTCTCTGTCACGACAGGGCAGCCTTGTGCCAACAGGCCTGTGCTGTCCCTCAGTTGCATGCAGAAAGTCATGCCGCTTTACTCCCCTTCCAGGAAAGAAAAAAAAAAAAGGATCACCAGGCTAAAGCTGGTCCTCCCCCCCTTCCCACTGGTTGCATAAGAGGCCGTACCTTATGAGGTAGCAGGAACGGAGGGGGTGTGAGTAGGGAACAGTCTGATCGTCCTGGTCTTGCCTCAGTGCAGAAATCAGGGTCAATTTCTGCTTGCCCCGACACAATGCAGCTCTGTTAGAGCCATGCTAATGGTCACATCAGCTCACCACCTGATCGCCTGCTCCATCCCCAAACCATACTTATATACCCTTGAACACAATGTACCCCTATATGATTCTTTGCCAAAATGTCTAAAAAATTTTATTTGGATAGAATCCTATATTCTGAAGTAGCATTGATTTGTCTTCTTTCAACTTCATTTAATCTCATTATTTTGTTAACTCACTGGATATGACAAATCCAATGAAGAAAGAGTGTAATACTTAGCTACATACCAAATGTGCACTCTCCTCTCATACATCCCTTTGTTGAAACTCAGTACACAACCTCTACAGAGAACACACCTCTGTACAGTACACAATTACTGTTTATTGTGTACATATTGTGTACAGTTGAACATATTGGGAGAAATGCATAAATTTTTTTATGTTTTATTTCAATATGATAAAACTCAGTAAATAATATAAACTGTGCACTACGATTAGCAGAAAAATGCCATACAGAGATTTGTCAAATTCTTTTTATTAACAAAACATGGAATTTAGCCAGATCACAATCTATCAACTGTAAATGTCAGTATAATCTTTTGTCTGTATAAGGGGTCCAGGGCTGTGTATTTCATTAAAACCAAACAAATACTAAATCTTTAAATGTGTCACTGCCAATATTGTGCTCCAGTAAGGATTTACAGTGTCCACCCCTTTCACCCAGCCGTCTTTTCCTTTCAAGTTATCCTGTTTACATTAGTTTGCACTGAGGTGATTTGAGGAAACAGAGGGTCAGATTTAGAGCCAATCCAGGCACTAATCCATTGTCAATACGGGACAACATCTGCAGCGCACAGGTTCCTTTCAGTCTGAGACTGAGATCAGTGCGTACATGCTTCAGACCAATATCTCCGGTTTATAACATTGTCTGTGTGTTTTCGGCCTCTTTCTCCAATTAAGCCCTAACATCTGTGGTGTATGACTGATGCTCAAAAGTGGACGTTGGTTGTTTGTGGGTGTGTGTGTGTGTGTGTGTGTGTGTGTGTGTGTGTGTGTGTGTGTGTGAGTGAGCATTTGAGTGGGAGTGTGTGTGTGTGAATGTGTGTGTGCATACTTTGTTAATCCAAGTGTCGGCTGGACCCACACTGGTGAGCCTGTGAGAAGCGGAAATGGGGTTGACCGACGGCGACTCTGGAAGTGCCCTGAGAGGAAACTGCAGGAAAAGGCGTGTCAGCAACAACCCAACCACAGGACAAGTACAACAGCAGACAGGTTCATACTTATTCCTTTGCAAAAGAACACAGCCGTGACACACGCTGAACTCCCCCACCCAAACCCCAAAGGCAAGGCAATGCTTTGAGAAATTATGAGCCATAGCCTAATATCTGTTTTAATTCAGTTTTAATGTCTTTCATACTAAACTTATCAGAGGAACACAGAGTAGTGATATTTCTGAAAGTGTAGGGGTTCTGAAAGTTCAGCATGCCTCACATTGTAATTCAGCTCAGTTGTGCCAGTGCAGAGGCTTTTAAGGGAAGTCAGTTAAATATACTTAATGAATATTTTCACTGGAAACCTTAGTGTTGAAGATCATTAACTGGATGGGTAGAATGACCCTTTCCGCCCCCATCACTCAGTGTGATACTAGCCAGCAGTTGCATTTGTTAGCTGGCATGACACGCAATCAGTGCTCTCCTCCAAGCGTGTTGAGCTGTACAATGATGTTGAACCAGCAACAGGTGGTGTTTCACGTGAGTGTTTCATAAGAATCTGCAAGTTTTCCAGTGTTGGTGATCTCATGTGAACTAAACTGGGCTGAAAAGTAAGAAAAATGAAAAACATATGTATTTAATAACAGTTATGTAAAAGTAGACACATGAGTAGGTTTGAGTTCAGGAAAAAAATTTTACATTAAGTTCAGTTTGTTAGGTTTGAATTTTACAGCTATTTTATTATTTTATGGTATTTTGTGGTTAAAGCAAGGTGTCTTAGTTTAGCCAGATAACTTAGGGCTGAAGTCAAGCTGGCCAATAGGATAAAAGCCGAGAGACATTCCTATTCGACACCCTACAACTTTTGGGCTTAAATTACACAGGTCAACAGGTCAAAATCATCAGAGATAAGTTTATGTGGGTTTTGTAGTGTTTTTCATGCTGATTTCAAATCTGTGTTTAATTTTTCCCGCACGTACAGTTTTTTGTGATAAAGCTAGTTGTATATTGCATGGTAGTGGTATAATTATCATATAATAATCATATACTAAGCGTTTTTGAAGAAACAGTGGTTGCTGACTGACACTGATCATTATTTCTATGCCACAGTGTGCGCCTGTCTGACTTTGCACTGAAAATATTGAAATAGTTACTTGACTGGTGCCCGTGCTTTAATTGCAAGTCTATTGCAAATCAAACATTACTCATAATAAAAAAACGCATGCAAGACTTGCGATGATGTGACTGAAAGCAGATCTGAAATCAGCATGAAACATGGTTTAGAAAAGTGTGTTGTGGTTTCTGATGATTACAAAAAGAATTTTTTTGTTGACCTGTTTTATCAAGCCATCTCCAAAATCCTGACATATTCCTCTGTTCCTAACTCTGTTTTCCAATTATTATGGCGGATTATAAGGTGGATGTCCATTCATAAAATGTAATGAATGAGCTTCAAATTTTAAGGATATTAATTACCTTTCGTCCTTTGAGTTTTAATAATGAATGCAAATTTACAATGTGGGGTTATTTAGATCTATTGATATGTAGTACAATTCGAACAAATAAAAGGAGCTCCCATAAACGATAAAAGTGCTTTGGAGCCATGTCATAGACAAACCCCCTTTGATCCCACAATTAATTGCTTTCACTTTAGTTTTTTGGAATAAAAACCCTGTCATATGTAAACACTGTAAATTATTCAAAATGTTCTATTAATTCCCCAGTTCATATAGAATCTATATGGAAATTAAGCTGCTTTTTGAATGAGGCACAATAGAGGATGGCCAATCAGAACAGAACTCATTTCCATACATCAGTCTCGAAGGCACAGGTACAAAATCAGTCTGTTTAATAATATTATTTTTGGGATAAAGCACCACATATTTTGCATAAGTGGACCTCAGGGAACAAAATCAAATACGAAGAAAATGCCGTTTAAAGAACCATCCTTTGACAGGTCTGTTAAAAAATCAGAAGCATTTCTTTTATAGCAACTCTCTGAAGAGCCTTTCTGGCACCTTTATTTTTAAGAGTTTTTTGAGTTTTTAGGATGTCATGTCCAGGGCTGCAGAGGGGGCACTAACTGCGCTATAACTGGGATGCTCCTGCGACAGCTGGTTGTCGAGACGTGTGAAAGCAGAGTTCTGCCCAGGACCATGTTAAACAGCCGCTGCAGGGAGGGAGACAGCACTTCCACTTTCACCACCACGCTCTTTATAGACCAGCCCAAGTTCAGGCTTGTTAAACTCCTTTTACACAGAATATTCTTTGCCTTTAAGTAAGGGATAACAGCAACTTATTATCCCGGTGAATTCGCTTTTTGTGTGTGTGTGTGTGTGTGTGTGTGTGTGTGTGTGTGTGTGTGTGTGTGTGTGTGTGTGTGTGTGTATTTATCAGAATGTGATTGAAAGTGATATTCCCAGTAAAGATGTCAGGTCACATGTAGGACTCGAGTCACGTGTGTGTGTGTGTGTGTGTGTGTGTGTGTGTGTGTGTGTGTGTGTGTGTGTGTGCGTGTATATGTGTATGTGTGTGTGTGTGCGTGTGTCTGTGTGTGTGTGTGTGTGCGCGTGTGTGTGTGTGTGT
>JBBJLS010000032.1:17159278-17185424 GCA_037577275.1 Bryconaethiops microstoma | reverse complement strand
GTGTATCACTTACTTGTCCATGAGACCAAAAATATCCATATATCCATATGCACCCAGTGCTGGACTCCAGACAGCCTCCAAAAGATCAGCTGTTCCAGACTGCACGAAGTCTTTCACTGAGACAGACCCTCAGTGTAAGGCTTTGTGCAGACAGGCAACTAGAATCAGATTTTTTATTTTTTTTGGCATGTCTGATTTGGACAAAACAGAGTTTCTGAATTTTGAATTTCAAGTCACAGGAAATGTGATTTTATACAGAGTGATTCAAGTCACATTTGTATGTGGTTTCTAATTCGATTCAGATTGTACGTATTTTTTTTTGCCATTTGGCACTACCTGACGTCATAATGTCAAACAAAGCCAAAATTTCATGATCTAAGTAGCACTTTATGTAGAGGGTAAGGAGACATTTGAGATTCGGTCATATATTTACCCAGTCTGTGTAAGCATGGACTCCCATCTGACCATACAAATCACAAAGCGACACTCGCTTTGTTTAAGGACAAAATCCAGTTGGCCTCACCATGTGAACAAAGCTGAAGAGAGTTTGTCCAAGATTGTGCCATACCTGACCAGTGGGTGATGTTTAAGTAGTTGTAAAGAAGGAGCATAATTGCCAAATAAATACACACATCTAATTACATCTGATCTAATTTCAGCAATGGCTGACAGCAATTCTGTCTGAGTGCTTTTTTGTTTTGTTTTGTCCAATGTCACCATTTCAAATGTTTGATGAAGTGGACAGAAATGAAAAATGCTACTTAACTGGAATAACCTGTTTTACAGTTGTGGGCGCTCATTTTCCTTCCTCCCCCCTTCCTCTCTCTGTTATTTCTTTTCGCATGAACGTTGTGCTGCAGTGGGTCTGAGGGGCGTTAATGGGCTCACCTTTATATAATCCTTCCAGCACTTCAAAGTGAGATTAAGATTTCAAAAGGACTGCCCTGGCGTAATCCACTGCCCCTGACCCTGACAAGCAGCCTCTCAGTGCTAAGCCATTGACCACTTAGCCCCTGTGTGCGTAATCGGAGGTGGGAAAGAGGGGTTCTTCTCCGAAAACATTCTCACGCTCAAACGGTTTCTCACTCATTCAGACATTTGCACAGTCTATCTATGCATCTATTCATCACTGACTGCAGTCTCATGTCTCATCCATTACTTTCTTGGCCAACAACTTGCAAAGAATCATCATTAGTACTACTAAGCACTGCTTGGAAGTGAGGGATCAAATTAAAGATGTTATATCAGGGTGTTTCAGTGTTGATACTATCCGGGTAAATCGTAATCCCTCGAGGTGTAAATAATGTAAATGTGCTATCAAAAAATGAAATAAAATCTATTAAATCAAGACAAGGTGTATGAAATGCAACAGTGCTAACAAATGTTTTTCCGTTACAAATAAAGCGACCTGTACCCGACCCGGACCCGAGCTGTTCCTGTGCTGCTCGAAGGGCCACAAGCGCCGCAGCTGAGCTCACTACGTCCCTGCTTTCTGATTGGTCAGAAACATCACATCAGCTGCACAAAAAAAAAAAACACCATTGGAGATACAAACTAACAACTGGAAAGCTGGCAAAATACAAGCACTACTATCTGTTTGGGCTGAAGATACATTTCAATGGAAGTTTTCTACGACGCTAACAAATGTATCTTTCATGCTGTGAGAAACGCGAAGGTGTACCAGACCATTGCTATCAGTTAGGTTAGGGGTTTTTTTACAGCATGGCTAAATAATGCTGAGAAGAAAATACAAACTCAAACAAGACTATAAAAACTAAAAGACCACAATAACAAAAGTGGCTCTGACAGAATATTTTTCCACTGGCACAGCTCCATGGACACGGTTTTGGGACGACGACTGTCCATAAACAGGTGGGGAGAGAACTTTGCTGCCAACGTGTGAGATGCAATGGAAAATCAAAGTGTGCTCCAACTTCTGCGCCATCACAGTACAGTTTAGGTACAGCACAGTCCCCATATGTCATGGAAAAGTGCCTTTTATTCCCTAACAAAAGATACTGAAGATGTAGTATCACGGAAGTAAACATTTGCTTGCATGAAAGGTACTTTTTGCTGAGAGTGTGTTCGTAAATTAACCGGGTGAGACGATGAACATTTTTAAATAATGTACTTTTAAACATTTTTACCTACCCTTGGACTCTCGGCTACAGAAAGCTGTGAGATCAAACTGATGATCTGATAGTTCCAGTGTTTAGACTGTTGTGCTGCATGGAAGCCCAGTCCGTTGGTCATCGGGATACAGAATAAGAAGGATCTGCAACACTTGATTGTGACTCATTGTTTGGTAAATCAGCTTTAGGGTCTAACCATAACCATGTGCCAAATGCAAGGAAATGTTCCTTCAGTACTGGTATCCTCCACATTATTACAAAAGTTTAGTCCAAATGACTGTTGCCCTGTGAGGCTGTACTGAAGAGTTCTTGCTCCAGAGTGCAGAACTGTGTCCCCGAATATGGCTCTAATGGAGCAGAGCCATGGAGCTGAAAGCTATAGGGGCATAACCTTGCTCTGTTGACTGTGACGTGCAAGATTAGGTCGTCCTAAGAGCAAAGCTAGCATGGCGTAGCAGCACCTCCGGTGCCTCCGCTGAGTGACCTGTGTCATGACTCAACACTTGCACTGTCACATGATAGTCTTGCTTGTCCACACATAGCTTGACTTCAGGGATCTTGGCTTTCCCGGCCTTCTTCTTTCTCATGGAGCTGGAACGCTCCTCACTCAGTTTCCCAGGATCAACCATGTTTGATACTCACCTGACCCTCATCACAGCTCAGATCAAGGCCCTCAGCACCAGAAGGGCCAGGTTTACATTGATAAAGTTGAAAAGGAGACTCCTGCCCCTCTGAGTGAAAGCTAATGATCTTTTCATCATGGTTTCGCCATGGACAAAGTCCAGCCTGTTCTTTCGTACACATGGCATTCAGGGTTAACACAGACGTAAGCTGAGAGTAAAAGTGATAAACTATCATTTTTTGTGAGATCACAACGAAACATGGAGATAAATTTGTGTCGAACACAGCGTCATGAGTGCTGTGGAGTGATAGACTTTGAAGAATGAGTCATGAAGACCTAAACGGTGCAACCTGTTTAAAGATGTGTGAAGACAAGATTGGCCTTTACTTGTTGGTCTTGTGTGTAATTAGTGTTGCCTTAAAAAACTTCAGTTTGGATTGAGTGCTGAGGTGGCTGGCTCTTCTGATATGACCAATATCTGCATCACATTCATGTGGAACTGATGTTCATTTTAACTTAAAAATTCAGGGTTTTTTTTTTTCATAAGTTAGTGCACACATTCTTGAATGAGGACTTTTTTTATTTTAGTATAAATGAACAATCATAGCTAACTATTTTTACACAGGAGACATTTTTGTTAAGAACATGTGCATGGTAAGAAAATATGGAATGTAATTAAAGAACATCATAAAGTCAAATTCAGCTAGTCTTAAAATTAGGCAAAAATATAAGACATCTATTCTTTTATATGCTTTAAGTTCCAAAGGGAATTAATACATACAGGTTATATATGTAAAACAAATGATTATATATTTCTGATTCACTAAACACCCATTTCAGTCACATCCTGAACCCAGGGCTACCTCTGTGTGTGTGTGTGTGTGTGTGTGTGTGTGTGTGTGTGTGTGTGTGTGTGTGTGTGTGTGTGTGTATGACCATGGAAATTATCCCTGAATGTCCACACCATGAAAAAAACCCCATCCACTCTGGGGCATTTTCCATTTTTATCATTCACTACCACACTTTTTCTTTGTTTCTTTATACAATTGCTATTATTATTTTTCCTAAAAACAGACATTACTATTTCCTCTTATTATATTTTCTGTTTTTGTAAATCATCAAATTATTACATATCATTTATTAATCACTGAATTATTTATGTCTTTAAGTTAAGACTAGGATCACGTTAGGCACGTTAGGACGGAGACTTTTAGGTACTTTAAAGGTTTTCATTCCAGATTTCCAGCTTAGCTGAGTGGAGACATATATGTAATTTGTCATGTTATGAAAGACCTTGTTTACACCTGGTTACTTCATGTGACTAGTATCTAGATTGTATCCTGATCAGATTCCAGTCACATGCGTTTACACTTGGTAGTCAAATGCAACCCTGGTCAGCCAGACTGAACTCTAATTACTGTGTGGTGAGTAAAATGCAAATTACCTTGTATACAATTACCAATCGCAGGTACAAATGGGGTCTAATACTCTTTAGCGCCGCACTGCATCCCTTTGCAGTAGCACACTGCAGCCTCATTGGTTTTCACGATTTCACAATTTTCCTCACTGTATGATTTTCATTACTGTACCATCATTACAGCATTCATACATTAAGGGATGGTGGTGGCCCAGTGGGTAGGATACTTGCCTCTGGACCAAGAGGGCATGAGTTCAAATCCCACCTTCAGCAAACCACCACTGGGTTGCTGAGCAAGACCCTTAACCTCCAGTTGTTCCAGGGAGACTGTCCCCTGTAGTTAGGGAATGGAAGTTGCTTTGGATAAAAAGCATCAGATAAATGCTGTGATTATTCAGAATGCATTATGCAAATATATATATGTTATAAGCACTGTAAAAAAATAATGAAATCTCACTGCTAGCCTAGCCATTTTTGTAGAAACTGGTGAATAAACATGATGTTCAGCTTAAAATTATTTACTGCCCAGCCTTACACTATATGCATAAAAATATTACGATGGCTGAGCATTAGACCAAGTTCTTCCACACCAAACTCATCCAACCATGTCTTTATGGACCTGGGGTACAGTCATGCTGGCATAGAAAAGGTTCTTCCCCAAGCCGGGTCCACAAAGTTGGAAGCATGATGTTGTCCAAAGAGTCTTGGTGTGCTGAAGCATTAAGATTGTCCTTCACTGGAAGTAAGGGCCTAGTTCAAACCATGGAAAACGGATGTGTCCCAATACTTTTGTCCATATTGCGTATTTCACAGCAAAGCATACAGCTTGCGTGTGAATGTGTTGTGCGCATGCGCGACTCACCAGCACGCTCGGCCGGCTCAGTGCTCTGTTGGACCTTCAGAGAGTGTCAGAGTCAATACAGTGTAAGGAGCAGCTCTTAGGAGTGGAGAAACTGATCATCTGTACAGTTCGAGGAACTCTTTGGACGAGAAGAGAATGAGTGCGCTTCTTCAAATAAAGCCGTGAGTACTTGTATTGTGTTTTTCTCAAGTTTTGTCTGAAAGTTTGAACCTGTAGAAGGTACCTCCAGTAAAGGTGTGAGTTTGTAGGTCTGGGTTCTTCATAGGCGTTCAGGTCGTTGGCTCAAGTTGTTCCTCGTTTTCTTCTGCAAAAGTGAGTGTTCTCTCTGCAAGTCGGGTGTTTTATCTTCAGTATTTTTAGTTTTCAGTACTTTTATTGCCAAAATGTGCTGGACCGTATAGAGTAGAAGGACAAACATTTCATGCATTTTCTGTGAAATTTCCGTCAGCACCTGAAGACTCCCCTGCACAAATAAAATGATGGTCCAAAGTGCTGTCAAACTTTCAAACCTCTTGGGTGGTTTATCCGAGTTGTGATTTTTTTTTTGTATTATTTTTTTTCCAGAGGATTTGATAGATTGGTTTCCATTTTTTGGCCAAATCATGGGTCTGTGAAATAAAACTCAAATTTTTCTTCAGGAAATTATCTTTATATCACTTTTGAGAGCTAAATTCAAAAGTTATTTTATTCCAACCCTATTTATTTGAAAGTACTCAGTCTAACCAGAGCCCTCTGGTGGTACATGTGTGAATTATATGGCAAACTCCTTGTATAAATGTCCACAAGTCCAGGCATCCTAACAATGAGCAGTTGTATTGATATTCCCTCAGATGCCCAAAACATAGGAAATGTTAGTCAAAAATGCCTTTCGCATCAGCTTTTTTTTTTTTCCCTTTCCTCTTGACTTTCCTCAGGAAAGTTTCAATGGATTTTGTTCCTGGCGTTACTGTATGTGGAAGCTGTGCTTTTTTTGATGGTTTCCTCTGTACTGCTGTAGGAATCAATAGATTGTTTTATTGCCACCATTTTTGTTCAAAGCTCATTCCCATCCAACCTTTTTGTTTTTTCTAAAAAAAAAAAAAAAAAAAGCTCTGGAATTCCTTATCTGTGTGCGTGACCCTGTGAAACTGTGTCAGTTCGGTAGATCTCCTCCTTTGCTTCTTTTTATCCCATTTTCCCACCTTTCACATTAATTAAAGAGTAGAGCTGAGAGAAAGCACCAGCCTCGTACGTCCAAGCAGGACCAAACATGCCACTGAAATGGGAAAGCACAGGGTCTAAATGGTCTCCCACGTGCTGCACATCCCCCAGCACCTTGAACTTCTCCAGAAGTTTAACCTCAGGTGAAGGGCAGAGAGAGAGAGTGCTTGATCTTCTGCGAGCGAGGACCACGCACACTCATTACAGGTCCTCTCATCCTAATTAGAGGAGAAGAGTTGCCAGGTGTTGGAGCACTCGTCACAGCAGTAAACAGCCCGAATGGCATGCTGACCTTTACTCAGAAAGCACACTGGCAGAGAGCATGATGTCATCGCTACTCTTTTCCAGCCTTTGTCCGCTGGTAGTGGTAGTTCATTACAAACTGGCTGTAAACAAATCCCTGCTTGGCTTTGAGGTTTGTCTATAGGGCTGACAATGACCGCACTAAGGCAGAAGGGGAAGGGCTCGATTATACCACTTCACTGCACCGAGCACCAGAACCTTTGGCTCTAGAAGTTTGGAACTGTGCTTTTTTGGCCTTTGGCCCAATACCAAAGGTTCCAGTTTAATAGTTTTTAAGTATCTGCTCAAGACTGGCACCAACTGGACCTGAGGGGTTCGGTGTAGCAAATTCTTTGCACTTCCAGATGAAGATAAATCACTGATTTTCTGTAACACAATTTGATATGTCTTCTTTGCTCTGTTCTCAATCTCATGCTCTCTTGGCCTTCCAGATAAGCATCGGAAACTCAATAGGAGACAGCCTCACCGAGAGAGCGCCGTGTAGAGTTAGTGTGAGGACACTGGCTGCTTTGTGAGCCCTTGCGGCCGCACCCGACCTCTATGCGCATCTGCCTGCGTGTGGACCCCAAGGAGTCTCTGGCCTTTCATGGAAGGCTGCTTGGCAGCATCGGCAGTCAGGCATCGGAAGTGACAACCATGAATGCCGCTCCCGTCCCGCCGCCGCCGATTCCGCCTCCTCCTCCTCCTCCTCCTCCACCACCCCCTCCAGCCCCGGCCACCTCCCTCAGCCGCCTGGACTCAGCACGCCGGCAACGGCTCCGCAACCTCAACTGGGAGCGGATCCCCAAGGAGCGCGTGGAAGGCCGGAAGAGTGTGTGGAGCTTCTCCTCGGCCAGTGATGACGACTTTCCTATCGACCTGCACTCTCTGGACGAGCTCTTTGGCCAAAAGGAGGCTCAAAAGCCAGAAAGGGCAGACAGCTTCAGACGCAGTTTACGCCGCTGCAGATCTCCACAGGAGGCCTGTGCCGACAAGGTGAAAGAAGCTGCCTTCACTGTTCACTGAAAAATGTAGAATTAGGGTTGCTGGTCATGGCAAATAATATCGACCAGCACTATATTGTCCACACCTATTAGTACTGACATTGCAAAAGGGTGCAACATGCAAATGAGCCCTCTAACAAATTGCATTTCTTTATGTATTATGAGCATCTTGTCCAACTTTGAATGTTTCAGGACTGAGTGTTTTGATGAATCGTGGTATTCACATCATTCAGCAAATCAAAATCACTTTTGTCAAAAAAATGCAAGGCAATCTGTTATCATGTCACATCTGTGGTTCACCAATAACATGTAGCAATAAAATCACAGTATGGTATGTACAGCCATATCCACAGTCAGTCACCTGCTGTGAGGTCATGAGGGATTTTCCAGTTTAGCCATTACATTTTATATGTTGTAAATTAGAATGTTAAGACTGAGAGTCAGTGAAATCTGAGAAGTAATGCAGCTTTTGGTCTTTCGTAGGGATCGCTGAGTATCAATGGACGGTTTATCTCCGTGACCTTTTCTGTAAAGACATAAGCTGCCTGATGACGTAGACTATCAAATGCCGTAAGGCGTTGATAAGTGTAGTATGACATTATCACACTAACGAACATACTCAGATTTGCGCAGCATTTACTGGGAAAAAGTGCCTGGAATTGATTGACGCAGTAGCCGGATACAGAATAAGTCATTTATTTGTGTCTGTGCTTTCTATTTCCAGATTTCCTTACTTGACTCAAAGCGGAGCATGAACGTTGGGATATTTCTGCGGCAGTTCAAAACGTAAGGACGTGGTTTGCTTTTCACACTTTCTCATGACACTAAGCACTCTGAGCTTGTGAGTACAAACGTTGAATGTGAAGGTGGTGATGTTGTTTCTGCCAGGAGAAAGGGGAAATGGAGGGGTCTTGAATTGGCCTGTAAACGGAAGTGCTTAATTCTTCCCTTGATGGGCAGCAAAATGCTCTGTTTATTTTAAGTGTTAGAATTGCCCTCTTGAGGAGAGTGGGAGTGTGAAAAGAGGGGGGTGGAAAGGAAAGGAGTGGACAGCTGTTGAGGGGAAGAGCTGGATTTGATGGTCAGTATAGAGGTTGAAGGTCGCACCTGCTTTAAACCCCAAACACATCATCTTAAGGGACTGCTCCCCTGCAGAGAGAGTAGGAAGACACTCGTAACCTGTTCCTTGAGCTGCGTAGAATGTTGTCGGCTTCAGTCTCAGTCTGGTTGTATGCCTAATTTTACTCATCTGTAGTATTTATACCCAGCGTTGTGTATATAGTATAGCGTATTTCATATTTGGTTTCTTCTGCAGAGTTTTATTTGATTTTGTTAGACTTTTTATTTTATATCGCTCTTGTCTCTGTTTCTCTGTTGTGTCTGTGCAGTTTCCTCTGGGATCAATAAAGTTCTCTTATTCTGATTGCTTCCAACCCTTTGACTGCAGTTATCAATAAGTTATAAATATTCTGACAGGCTAAGGATCAGCACTGTGCTCCATCTCATTTACTCTAAAAGCCTGTATGTGTTTGGTTTTTTTCGTTTGTTTGTTTTTTTCAACCAGAGCTCTGCAGACTGTCATTAGTATAGTGCCACTAATGTCCTTCCCTTTCTAGTGATTTGAAGGGAAGTTTTACTCTTCGTTCCTGAGGGTGTAACATGCAGGCTTGAGGTTTTTTTTGTTTGTTTGTTTTTAGAAAAGTAATAATTGCCAGGTTGGTGTATGATGTGTGTGTGTGTGTGTGTGTGTGTGTGTGTGTGTGTGTGTGTGTGTGTGTGTGTGTGTGTGTGTGTGTGTGTGTTTTGCTGGGGCCCAGCTGATATACCGATTTGCTTACAGTGTTGACCGATATTGACAGTGACCTGTTGTCTGCAACACAACGCCCATTATTTGGTTGCATAATCACTGGGGTTTGATTATTTGATCTCCAGAGAATAGTATAAAATGTTTGTTTTGATTGTTGTGCTGCTGGGAAACTTAAGACACTCCCAGTATAAATATATGACGGCAACTCGGGCTCATCACAGTTAACATTACAGAAACATGCCAGAACTGACCATTAGACCAGGAGAATAACATCTTATAATGAAAAAGAGATCAAAATTAGTATCTTCAAGCCCAGCAGTGTAATATTTCTGTTATTCTGTTAGTGTTACTTGACTTTTTACTATCATTGAGAACTGACAATCTTCTCTGTAAATCAGTAAAGCACTGTTTAAAAACCCACTTGAGTACAAAATTAAAATCTAAAATGTTGAGTTATATTGATCAAAATATATCTGCAGAATATTCATATCTGTTGGGACATATCTGTAGCTATATTTTGAGCATAATATTTTGAAATATAGCATTCAAGATGCAGGCTAGGTGTCTAGGTCATACACCAGAACTTTTGCGTGGGATAAAGTGTGCAGCAAAGAGCGCGTCAGTGTAGCGAAACTTTTTTTTATTTTCTTAAAAACTTGATGTGGAAAATGGCTTCGTTTAAAAAGGTTAGACAGACATCCGTCTTACTTGTTAGTTGTGAGACACTTGTGTATATACTATCCCACTAATAGACTGTTTTCTCAGTAGCACTGACATTGTTGAACCAAAAGATCTCATTCAGTTAGTTTTCACAGCTGCTGACCAAATGCTGGGTAATTGTAAAAAGTAAATGTCTTTCTTGGGTCCTGCAAGTTTCCCCACTAATGGTGACCCTGAAAATGACCAGTGACTGTTAAGTCAAATATATAAATCCTTTGTTCAGGACTTTGTTAATTTTTATTATGAGATGTTTTACATTAAGCACAATAGTGATGAGCTGTTGGGAGGGTTAGAATGTAAGAGGACTTCGTGTCTTTTATCGTTGTGAGCTTGTACGCCTTCATGTCGGCACATGTAGTCTGAATATGGATGTGGTTTCAATTGACCGCGTCATAGCTTAATTGAAGAGCAACGTGCTGAGACTGATCTGTCAGAACTTGCTCTGAAAGACATTTTCAAAAAGTGCAAGCTAAAACATTTGTTTCCACTCTTTGCATATTTGTCTAGCATGACCACATAGGCTATTTCATGGCATTCTCTGTTTGAGGAGGGGAAGCGTTATGAATTACGCTCACCCCTGCCCAGCGAGAGGTTCTTTGTGTTCTGCTCTTGTACCTTTTCATTATTTCATAGTACCGACTCCTAAGGGCCGACAGTATTCTCTTACATAAACAATTACAGGCTGGAAGATACAAAAAGATGAGCTAATGCCTTGTGCAAAGACGCCTGGGAGCAAAGGAAAAGAGCCACCTGTGTGTAGTGTATCATGGGGAAAGGTTTCTTAACTTGAGCATCCTGAAAAAACTTTACTGACAGGTGGCGAACCTATGGAACCGAAAAACAAAATGCTGTTAAAGTATGTAACAGTAACTTGAAGTTTGTTGCATGAATTTAAATTAAGAAAAGTCTTGTTTTTGGCAGCACTTCAGAGGCTTGAGCTGAAAGAAAGTTAGTCTGGCCATTTCCTAGAAACCTGTTTTTTGTTTTTTTGTTTTTTTTCTTTTTCTTTTTCTTTTAAAGGGAGTCTAGTATGTTTGCCTAGTCTCTGTATCTTCTTTTCTGTCGCCATCGTGGCGTCCGTGGCCCTTTTTCCGTGTGCCTCCCAGATAAGTTTGATAAGTCCTTCCCAGCTCAAAAGGAAACAAAGCAGGTGAAACGTCAAGGTGCCATTTTGCCTTTTGTCCATTTTGTTCACTATGTGGCCCTCGACAGTGCTTGCTCAGAAGGTTGAGATAATGTCGTTATCCGGGGGTTACGGGCTGAAATGTAGAGCGCTCAGTTTGCAGTGACCCCTGCTTTGATACTGCAGCTGCATGAGATAGCAAGCCTCAGGGATGTTGTGAAGAGTGATGTCATTCTCACGTGGGGTGTTTCCTTTCTCCACAGCGCAGCCAAGGAGATAGTGGAGGACGTGAGGCAAGGGTCCGGGGAGCGCTACGGGGCCGAAAAACTCATCGAGCTCTGTAAGCTGCTGCCTGACAGCGGAGAGGTAAGGCTATGGAGCTTGTCTGGCACAATACTTTCAGAATTGTGTTGCAGCCTCTCTCTCTTTGCTCAGTCTGGTTTATATAAGAATGAATACTGATTTCTTGTGGAATCCCCTCACTCTCTGTAACATGTAGTTCTCTAAAAATCACAACGTGTAATAGGATGTTTCTATATTAGTATTAAATATATCCTTCCCTTCTGAGGGTTTCTCATTTTGTCATCTTTGAAATGTCATATATCAAATACCTGAGTGCAACCTGTCCAAAGTTGTTTATAAATGTGACGTTGGTGTGTCATTATTGTTTTTGGGTTCCCCCCCCCCCAGGAGAAACGACTGAAGAAATTTATCGGAGATCGTAGTACGCTCGGAGAGCCTGACCTCTTTATGCTTTTACTGATGGAAGTACCAAAGTAAGTAATTAACTTCTCTAGACCAGTATTTCCTTGACTCCCTTCCCAATCGTTAGCACGTTCTTTCCAGTTTCCTCAGTTACTGTCTACCCTTCTCAGTAAATGCAATCCTTATCTTCTTTGTCAACCCAGGACTACAGTATAAACAAAGAAAAAAACAAAGGCACTTTGCACTGACTGCTGATTGATCAGTCTTTTATTTTCCTCCCGTCGTTGCCTGTCTCCATTAGCGTTCGCCTGCGTCTGGATACCCTGATCCTGCAGCAGGAGTTTGACCCTGCTGTGACCTCTCTCTGTGTGGCGGCCAGATGTCTGGGGGAGGCAGCCAGAGGTAAAGTCAACCACAGGGGGGCTGTGACTCTATCCTTTCAGCACATTTACTCCTGTTGTCACTTTGAATCACTTTAGGTTGCCCTATAAATCACCTTTAGACATCCCTTCCCATTGCATAGCTTCAGAGTCATTCTACTCTACCAGAAAGATCTATGGAGTTTCAGATGCATGTAAGCGACTGTAGTAAGGAAGGAAGGAGGAAGGAGTTTAATGTAGCTAATGTGGTGCTTTGTCGTGTCTTTTCAGAGCTGTTAAACTGCCACAAGCTTCACTCCATCTTGCGGCTGGTGCTGAAGGCAGGGAACTACATGAATGCTGTAAGTATTCAAGCACAGCTCAGTGGATTTAATGGCTTTGATATGAACTGTTTGTTTAAGTCATGCACCGTGGAACACAATTATGCTGACCTCTGACAATTACTCTGTCCACAGGGGGGTTACGCGGGAAACGCAGCAGGCTTTAGGATAGCTTCTCTGCTCAAACTCGCCGATACCAAAGCCAATAAACCAGGCATGAACCTCCTGCATTTTGTTGCCATGGTATGTATCGTAATCTGTGCGTCACCCAGCTCGATCACTTCTGATCATTAACAAGCCCACACAGTAAAGTAGGGCTACCTTCATTGTGTAATGCTTTTGTTGCTTTTAATCTGTCTGAATGGAGATCACGTCACAGTCCTGATGTAAGAATGGAGACAGCTGCGTGAATAACGTTTTGTGCAGCCAATGCTTGAAAGTGATCTGGATGCTTGTTTGACTAGGATTAAGATATACATGCAACAGTATAAAGTTTTCTCATGTCCTTCTTGCTTGTAAAATGACAATGGGGGGAAAATATATAATTATATTACACTCTCAAAGTGTAATATTCAAAATGAGTTGATATATATATTTAGAATTGTAAAATAATGGATTAAAGAAAACAAACTTCACTTTACAGTGCCCTGCATGGGTTTTAAAATATGTTTTTTAAAAAAATGTAGTTCAAAACTTTGTCTAAACAATGTCTCCGGCATCGGTCAGCATATTAATGTCCATTTTGTGTGATAAGTTTCTGTGAGGAAGCTTTTAGAGAGGACATAGCACTTTGGATGTCTGGCTCCTGTCACTGCTCTAGGACTACTGATTTTTTAAAAATACGAACATTAGAGGTTTCTAATAAATAACCAGTAAAATCATGGGTCATGTTATGAGTATGTCATGGCTGGACAAACCTGTAAACAGTGTTACTTTTGATGTTGCAGGAAGCTGTAAAGAAGGACGAGGACTTGCTGACTTTTCCAAGCCAGCTAAATCATGTCAGTCAAGCTTCAAGGTCAGCTATTGAACCGTTTGCATGCTAACTACATTTGATGCTGTTGTACCTTCTTTCCAGCTTAATATTTCACTCTTCATACATTGTTTTTGGAGGAAAACGAGACAAGACTGATAGGCTGCGACTCCATCTGTGTTTGGTTAGGTTGTCGGAGGAATCTGTGCTTGAGGATCTGTGCCGGTTACAGAACAGAGTAGCAGAACTGAGAGTCCGCGCTCAGACAGAGCCTGAGATCGAACAGCAGACACAATCTTTCCTGGAGGTAAGAGTTGTTTAAAAGTAATTTAATAATATATTTTGTAATGTACAGTTAAGGTCATGTTTATCAGCCCTCTTATCCAAAATTGAACAACTCCATTTATTTTTCTAAGACACGTGACTAGTATTTCAAGTGTTTATGAGAACTGCTTCCAAAAGAACAAAGACACAATATCCGAGAAGTTTGATGAACATGTTTTACTGATGCACTTAAATAAAACAAGGAAAACACAAAAAAAAGCATGGTCAAGATTATTAGCCCTCTGACAGTTACCAGTCAGTAGTGTACCCCTTCTGACTCGCAACCGACGGCATCCTCTTACTGTAGTTTCTTAGGTTTCTCTTGAGGGTTCTTAGACCATTCCTCCATGACAAATCACTCAGGCAAATTAGATGGTTTTCGAGTGTGAACCTTAACCTTAAACTCTTGAGAAAAGTTCTCATTAGGATTGAGATCTGGGCTTTGAGATGGCCAATCAAAGTCCTTGATTTTGGTGTTACTCAAAATTCTGGACCTACTGTGAGGTCTGCTCTGGGTCATTATCATGCTAAAGGAGACCGAGTGACAACCCAACGCTGGACCAGCAGTAGATATCTTCTTTCTTCATTATGTCATGTACCTGATCAAGGTTTCCTGTGTCTGAAGCAGCAAAACAGCCCATCAACGTTAGACTCTCACAACTCACAAACAGCTCTAGTTACATCTCATTAGACCAAAGGACAGACTTCTAAAATGTGGGTTTGAATCCCAAGACTCATAGTGGCACCACTGAGGTACCCTTGAGCAAGGTACCGTCCCCACACACTGCTCCCTGAGGGCTGTGTTCCTGGCTGCCCGCTGCTTCACTTGGTGAATGTGTTAAATACAGAGAAGAATTTCGTGCTGTTCACACCGTGTGCTGTGGCGTGTTCACGTATGACAGAATGGTCACTTTCGCGTGATGAAATGATTGTTTGTTTGTTTGTTTGTTTTTTAAGTACGCATGACTGCTCTCAATCTTGCCACTAGCCCTGCTCATTTCAGTCCATTTAGTAGAGTGTGGTGGTAATTGATTGAGGCAATCAAGACATATGACTTGACTTTACTGGAATATTTCCTGACAAATTCACATGGAACTTATCATTTTGACCGCCTGCATTTTCAGTAAAGTTATAAAGCAATATAGAAGTTGTCTTTTTAAAATATAATAATAAAAATGTATTTATAAAAATGTACCAGTTAGAGGTTTTTACACTGAATATTTGACTTTGCAACGTTTGGAAAAAGGTTAGAATTGAACAAAAATGTTGGAAAATGTCCTACATTTCTCAAAGGGGGATATTAATTATGACCATAACTGTTTATCAACATTTGTTACCACTTAGGGGAGGTCAGTCCAGTCTTTCAATGTTTTCTCATTCAGATTGCAGAGGGGAGACTGAAGGAAGCCCAGGATGAAGTGGAAAGTTTACATCAGACAAGTCAGGCTTTGGTGGATTTTTTTTGTGAAGATGAGAACTCCTTCAAGCTGGAAGAGGCCTGCCGCATCTTCCACTGTTTCTGCCATCGCTTCCAAAAAGCTGTGCGGGTGAGTACGCCTTGGAGCCCTGAGGGCATTATTTAGAATTATTTAGAGTTTGGTGGAATGTGTGATTTTAAGCAAATAAATAATCCCACCTGTAAGTTGATAAGTTTTCCCCAAAGGAAAACATTTCATTCATTCATGCATTTACATGCTCTGTCCTTCATCTTGTGTCTCAGGAGAATTCTGAGCGGGAGCGGCAGGAGCAGAGGCGGGCAGAGCGGGAGCGTGAGAATGTGGAGAAGCGACGTTCACTGGCACTATGTGGTGTTCCCGAGCTAGGACGAGAACCTGATGACCTGGAGCGAACCCTGGAGAGGAGCCTGAGCTATACCTGGAGTCGCCGCAGCATCCGCAGATACTCTCAGACACACGTCATCGGCCAAGACTGCAAAAGCTCAGACTCAAACTCTAAACAGCAACTTGGTTCTGAAAACCAAGACTTCCGACATGTCCTCGGTTCAGAGGGTTACAGTCGAAACTCTGGAATTAGCAGGCATATGCTATCTAAGGACATTGTTAATAACACAAATAACCAGAGCCTGGTGAAAATGGACACCACTATTGGGGAATGTATGTTAAGAAAGGACTCTGAAAATGGTCTTCACAGAAACACAGACGTTGTTCACAGTAGTGTGAAGGGCCAAACTGAGGCTTCAAGTATGTTAATTTCGAGACTGTCCAGTGATGGCGACTTTACTTCTCCAGAAGAGAACGTCAAAGTGCAGCAACAGGGGGCAACAGAAGTGTCATCCCACACTTCTATGTCTCCTATGAAGGTGTTGAAAGTTGAGAGGCAGGTCTATGACGTATCTGAAAGGTTAGCAGATATTACCACAGATGTTTTGGAAGAGGTTGGGAAGCAGGAGTGTATGGATGCTGCTAAAGCTAGCTCTCAGAATTGTCTTTCTGAGGGAAAAGAGACCCTGGAGACTGATTCTAAGACATCAGGTCGAGGGATGGAGATTTGGCCAGGATCCTGCCCTCCTGAAGTGGCTCCGCAGCTGGCCCAGGAGCCAGAGCCAGCCAGCTCAGACAGAGAGCGTGCGTACCCTCGAGTGGGTGAGACTGTGGAGTGCCACACTTTAGTAAAGGGCTTGCGTTCATACGAGTCCCTTTCTCCCACTGGGCCGCGTCCTGCTCCCAGCCACTGTTCCAAGTGGAGGAAAGAGCTAGAAGCTGAAGAGAGGGACGGAGCAAGCTCTCCTCAGGCCAAGGAAGACCCACGTGCTGGAAAGAGCTTGACTCGTATGTCTTCTAAAAGGGGCATGGCACCCCGAAGTTTGCTCTCTAATAGCACTGGCCTTCAAAGAGTGCGAGCAAAGGCTGAGTCGAGCCATTCTGAGGGACCTTCAACACCTCGTGCTTCACGCCTTAACCCTCCACGCACCTCTTCCATGCGCTTGTCACCAATCACACGGCCTACCAACATCCAGAGTGAGCTCAAGCGCAGCAGCAGCACGCGGGACAAGTCCAGTGCCCAGTCCGATGTGCTTTTGAAACAAAACTGCCGATCTGCGGAGAAAGCTGGCCAGGATAAGGAGAAGGTGCTAGCAGGCCGCGAGCCGTTCATCAGGGGCTCCCCATTACGAGTATCGAAGCGGCTCGCCTCCAACTTTGAGCCCCAGAGTCCAAGCCAGACTCGCACTCTCCACAGCCCAACAGCAGCTACGAACGCAAAGACCATTCGAACTACTGTCATCAACGCAGCCAAAGTTAAATCAGCCAAGAATGCAGAGACTGCCTCCACTAAAGCAACACCAGGGACGAAGAGTTCAGGCCCCAAAATCCCACGGCCGGCCATTCAGCCAATGTGGAGGTGAGGCTGGATCACCTAAAGCCTTCACTTAGTTACATCACTAATGTGTGTGTGTTTATATGCATCTGTGTGACGAAGGGCATTTATAGGGTGCTTATATTCATTTAAATGAATAGTGTAGAGTGCCTATGCTCTATGTTGGATTGAAGTCAGTCAGGCAGGTTGTGCTGTCTGAACCATCAATTCAGTCCTATCACCTAGCACCATCCAGAATGCCATTGGATAAAAGAGCCATTCATTCTTGTTTGCCCAAAAGGGCCTGAGACCAGGGCACTGAAATGGATCCCGAGGAGGACGGCCACTCCTCTAAGAGTCTTCCAGTGAGTAAGGTGTCACCACACGATTTATCCTTCAATACATGGTGACTGTTAATGATGTGGAAACAATCCTCAGAGCTGGATGCAGCTCTGCCTTTAGCTTTGGACACTACCTCTGAACACTAGTGTGCTCTGTGCAGGCTACAGAGCAGCTCTGGAGGAAACTCAACTGCGATTCCTGCCAGAAAACTTTTCATTACTGGAATTTTTTGGATCTGACAACTTTTTCGTTCTTAGCTTTGAAGGTCTTAATTCAAAATGTTTGTCCCTTTTTTCTGTGTTAGTTTTCAGTTTATCACGTGACATTGTGAAAATGTCGAACAGTTACTATGAGACACGGCACTTGGGTTTAAGGACCTGCAGCAAGTGACTTATTTTTATATTGTCTACCCACTGCCACACAAATGGTCCTTATACCACTTTAAAGTGACAGAGTAGGTTGAATTAGGTACAAATTTAAGACGAAAAATATCACTTGCTTAGGCAGTATGAGAAGACATATGTAGGCCTTAATTCTAAGTCCCACAGATGCATACCACCATGTGCAGGGAATCTATAACCACAATCTGATGGTACGTGGTTCACCTTTTTTTTCTTTTTTTTTTTTTTGATATTCCTCAATCTGATGCACTTTACAGACTTGATGGACCCGGGGTCTGCTGTTTTTTTTTTTTGTTTGTTTTGTTTTTGTTTTAGTTTTTTGTGTTCTGTTGAAGAAATTTTTTTTTAATTTAACATAATTGAGTATGTCCATTGTCATATTTGTATTTGTGAATGTAAGTTCATGAAATAAAAGTTATAATTGACTTAAACCTCAGCATTTGTTTTGATGACTTACCAAATGAACCATCAGGAAATCGTTTTCTCCACCCGAACAAAGGTTTTGTAGGTGCGGTAGATGTCTAAACTCAAGTGAAACATTTTAATCCTCTCATTCTTCGGTAATGCTAAATGTCCTCAGGCCAGATTGGTTCATTTTTAAGGCTCTGAGGCTTTCTCATCCACAGTCATCCTCTTGAACAGCCCCTCAACTGTGCTCAGCTTCTCCCCCATTTCCACCCTTAAAGGGTGACCATCATAGATGCCCCAATCAGTAAACGTTGGCATGGAGATGCTTGGGTCTTTGTGGAGAATTTTCCCCCCACGGTATAAGGGGCAAAGCGTTTGTCCGGGCGTCTCAGTGGGAAAGTTCCCTTTATAGGACAGGGTGACGCCACATTTCTTGGGAAAGGCAATAAAACCTGGTGCTTCTTTGTGTCTAAAAGCCCAGTCGTCAGTCAGTTTGTTGTCTCTGGGTTGAACAGTCTGACATGAGAGAAAGTGAATGGTAACTAATGATGGCCTGGGAGAAACACACACTGTTTTGAACATATGCTGGCAGGCACAAGAGAAGTCTTGTTACGTGGAGTAAAGCAGTAAAGAAGTGAGTAAAACAGCAATAGTGATACATACCAGTCCTTCTCAGGGCATATTTGTACTACACTATATGGCCAAAAGTATTAGGACACAGTCTCCGTTCTAGTTCATCCCAAAGGTGTTAGATGGGGTCGAGGTCAGGTCTCTGTGTGAGACTGGTTCTTCCACACTGAGCTCGTCCAGCCGTGTCTTTATGGACCTCGCTTTGTGCACTGGAACACAGTCATGCTGGAATGGAAAAGGTTCTTCCCCAAACTCTGCACAACGTTGGAAGCATGGTGTTGGCCAAAATGTCTTGGTATGCTGAAGCATTAAGAATGCCCTTCACGACCAAATCCTGAAAAACAGGTGTGTGCCAGTAATTTTGTCTATGTAGTGTATCTATGGACTCCACAAGTGAAGACATGACAGTTTGACTGCTCCAGTGAGGACACTCCCCATATGCTCATTCAGAAACCAAGAAGAGTGTCATTTTAGAAGTATGATGCAGAATGCTGACTCTTACTGGTGATCAGGAGGTCTTAGCTTTGGTATTTTAAGGGGAAAAAAGCAAATGAAAACATGCAGAATACTGAAACAAATGTATATGCCATCATTAAGACAAATTTCTACAAGGCCATCATTAAGGCATGTTTTGGTGCATGTTATAGAATGGACTCTTGGTTTCCTTAGAAAACCGCGCAGCAGCACCAGTCGTTTGTGCATAACTGGTGACGCGTCCTGTAAATGTTCCTAATTGGTAGATGAGGATTGATGCATGGTGATTTTCAGTGGTCTGCTGCCTGGGAAAGTTACTTTCTTTTCACACTTATTAAAACTGTAATCTTTAAAAAGTCTGAATCATAGGAGAGATTGTGCCTGACATGCAAAACTGTTCCAATTAAATGTTTCATTTAATTAATGTAGTGATATGGGTTTTCAGAAAGTGAAACAATGTGTAAGGATTTAGGCAGTAAGAAATGAGTGAATAAAAAAAGAAATACATTTATAGTTGCTGAACTTAACACAAACGCCCACGGCCATACTGAGGGACGGCCAGTCCTTTATTAAACCCTCCAAAGGTAGATAGTGACACCTAGTGTACGTTTAAGGGACCAGTTGAAATGTGAACAGTTTCAAGTAAGTTTCAAGTATGCCTATTGTACTTCGCTAGTTCATGTTCATATTAAGCATAATTCATTGTCAAACATTTGTCTTCCTGTTAAAATGATTGCCTGTTTCTGAAAGGTCTTCTGATTTTCTCAGTAATTGGAAATTCTTGGTTAATAAAATTAACCAAGAATAGAATGTTTCACACCTTTAACCATTGAGAAAAATATAAAAAATATATACTTCAATATTTTCAAAGTACTGCTAAATTAATTATTATTGTGTATTAAGATTGTTTTTGGTGTTGTTATTGGGGCAGCTGGTGGCCTAGTGGTTAGGGAGTTACTCCTGTGAGCAGAAGGTTGTGGGTTTGAATCCCAAGACTGCTAGTGACACCTCTGAGGTTCCCTTGAGTAAGGTACCATCCCCACACACTGATCCCTGGGTGCTGCGTTCCTGGCTGCCCACGGCTTCACTTGGTGAATGAGTTAAATGCAGAGAAAGAATTTTACATTGTTCACACTGAGTGCTGTGCTGTGCTGTGGTGTGTTCACACGTGACTATAAGGGGCTACTTATTATTATTATACTCAGTTCTAAGAGTTGTAAGTGGACTGAACTAAGAAGAACATACAATGGACATTCTACTCACAGGTATTATCAGTTTGAATAAAAAAGGCATTGGCAAGCAAGAAGTGCATTCTGGCTGCAGGTGTTTTAACTGTACTGTACGCTCATAGTATACAGTACAGGTAGTTAAGCTGTGGTCCTATAACATAACCCCTCATTAGTAAACCAGCAGGGTTGCATCCTGGCCTGAAAAACCATTTGTGTCTATGCTGTAGATTTTTTTCTATGCTGTAGGCCATGTATTACATTTACAGCATTTAGCAGACTCTTTAACCCAAAGCGACTTCCATTCCCTAACTACAGGAGACCGTCTCCCTGGAGCAACTTGGGGTTAAGGGTCTTGCTCAGGAACACAGTGGTGGTCTGCTGAAGGTAGGATTCAAACCCATGACCTCTTGGTCCAGAGGCAAGTATCCTATCCACCCCATTAGGATTCAGTTTCTGCATCTTTGTTATTTTTTTGTTAAGACTGTATGTCATCAGCGGAGCTCGGTAATATTACACAACTCCAGCCCTGGAGGCCCGGTGTCCAGCATTTTGATTCAACTCACCTGTTAGTTGCCAGGTGTAGTGGGTGTGTTTGAGTAGACTGAATTACTAAACTGTGCAGGGCATCGGCTCACAGACATACTCTCCTGTACAAACCAGTATCAGAATCAGAATCCGAATGAAAAAACTTTCCTGATCACTGAGGAAACTGCTTATGTTAAGACTGCACAAACAGACAGAGACAAGAACAATATGAAGTCTAAATAAAAACTCTGCATATGTACTTGAATGTGGAATGGCTTATACAGCACTATTTGCACTTGTCTGTCTGGTCAGGTTACGTGATCATGACTTCTTCTTGCATTCGCAGGGTTCTTGCACAGATCTTCAAATAAAATCAAACAAAAACTCAAAATACACTATGCTATATACACAAATGCTTGGGTAGTAATACTATAGATAAGTAACTTACAGTAAATGAACAGACTACTAATGGTGGTGTGCTGTTTTGTAAGATAATTGACATTGTTTTCCTCATTTCAGGCAGAGATACACTATATGGACAAAACTATTGGGACACCTGACCATTACACCAACATTAATGACACTGCATTCAAATACATAGATTTTAATACAGAACTGGTCCCCATTTTGCGGCTATAACAGCTTCCACTCTTCTTGGTCGTCTTTCCGCAAGAGTTTGGAGCGTTTATGTGGGAATTTGCGCCAATCAATCTGTAGAGCGTTTATGAGGTCAGGCACTGATGTTGGACGAGAAGGCCTGGCTCACAATCTCTGTTCCAGTTCATCCCAAGGGTGTTGGATGAGGTTGAGGTCAAGACTCGGTGTGCGCCAGTCGAGTTTTCCCCACACCAAACTCATCCAATCATGTCTTTAGGGACCTTACTATGTGCACTGGGGCACAGTCATGCTGGGATAGAAAATATTGTTCCTCAAGCTGTCCACAAATTTGGAAGCATGGCGTTCTCCAAAATGTCTTGGCATGCTGAAGCATTAAGACTAAGCCCTTCACTGGAAGTAAGGAGCCTAGCCCAAACCCTGGAAAACAGGTGTGTCCCAATACTTTTGTCTATATGGTGTAGTTATAACACACTGTAGTTAATGTGCACTATTTGTTACTGACCTCCAGGGGGAGGGGGAGGGGGAGGGGGAGCGGGAGCGGGAGGTGCAGATATCCCAGCATTCTTCGCGCTTCCTCGTCTATAAATAAGATGAACACGTGTCCTCTTTCTCTCACTTCAGCATGGCGGGGTGGATCTGTGGGTGTCTGCTACAGCAATTTATGCGTTATGTCGAGAATGTGGGTGTAACGTAAAAGAGCCTAACGGTGAGTTCAGGTTTTGTATGTCTTCCATAACGTCTTTAAACCTTGTCTGTTAATGGAACACGTGGTTTCAGCCCTGCAAGTGAGACTGTCCGATTTTGCTCGTATATGAATCCTTGCGTACTTTTCCTTTGTTTAAACTGTGTTTCCACCCAATCTTGCATGTTGACTTCTTATCTAGTGGCGTAGATGCACGTTTTAGTGCTTTCCCTCCCCTAACCTACCTATACTATATCAACAATAGTATTGGGACACAACTGTTTTTCACGATTTGGGCTAGGCCCCTTCCAGTGAAGGGCAATAATCTTAATGCTTTATCTTACCAAGGCATTTTGGATAATGCCATGTTTCCAAATTTGTGGACGCATTTTGGGGACGATCCTTTTCTATTCCAGCAAGACTGCCCCAGTGCACAAAGCAAGGTCCATATAAACCAGGTCCATATTAAAGTCTATGTATTGGAATACAGTGTCATGGAAGTCTCTGTTGCTGTAATGGTCAGCTGTCCCAATATATTTGCGACTATATTATACTTGGTAGCGGATTGTCAGAGACCCGTTTATTGAAGCAGGTGTCCTAGGAGTAGAGAAATTGCTCAGATGTCCAGGACAGTGGGACTCAAAGACTAGACTTTATGAAGCACTGGCCTGAAGCACCCATGGCCTAGAACATGTACCCTTCTGAGAGGTCTGGTTCTGCGTAGTTGGAATGAAAACATGCACGCAAGCTGATTAGGGACATTATTGAGGCTTGCCTCTGGGGGGTTTAGGAGATGTCGATGGCTAGATTGCTGCTTTTGTATGTGGAGTAGCTTATACAGCACAATTTGCACTTGTCTGGTCAGGTAATGTGATCATGACTGTCGCCTTGCGTTCACAGGGTTCTTGCACAGATACTTCTCTCTACCCAAGTTGAGATCTTGGACCGTGCATCTCTTGGCTTGCACTTTACTGGTAAGTGACTTTTCCTGTATATAAATGTGAAACCTCTCCAGCGGCAGTCAGCTGTGCAGGCCTGTACCGTGCCTGATCTAGTGTTACTCTGCTGGGAAAGAAAGGTGCTGCCGATTGGGCTTTGTGCAGAAATTACTGTTTTAGTGATTTCTTGTTGCTTAGCTGTGGTAGAACCTTGCCCATCTTGAGAGTGGGCTGTTCCCTCACTGGTGGGGGCAGCCCTAGTCTGTGGGTAAACACACTAAAAGCATTGTTAAGATGGTTTTTGTTGTCAAATTAAGACTAAGTGTGTCCTCTGTTCCAGGTTGTCAAGAACTAGAGCCATGGTCAGTGGAACTGATGGTAAGTGCATTTTGATAACTTAATTTAATCTGTATCTCATCTGTCTGTTTAAATCTATATGCATCGGCAAAGTAGCGCACTGCACTTTAAGGTGCCTACTATTGAGTTTGAATATTTTTTATATTATAACTTATTTAATCTTGTGTGTACCAGGGTCAAATCTCACTACATGAATCTGACATTAAAATAATTCTGATCAAAATACGCATGGTCTGTCTCCTGAATAGGTCCTACAAGCTACACTGGATCAGTCTTTTAATCAGACACTTCATGTTCTAGGAAGTCCGACTTCCTCGCCTTTCACTGAGGTAGGTGTCCCTGTAAATGTGACCCATTAAAATTAAGTGATTGCTGTGATGAACCTAAATCAACACATCATTCTTACTGTGAAGTGAAGAAACATCACAACTGAGCAAAATTCATGCTTCTGTGGAACATGCTGAGCTTCTGTTGGAATATTAACTCTTTCCTTTTTCCTCTGCAGGATGGAGGTGCTGCAGTTGTAGTGGATGGAGAGATGAGTAGGTAACGGCTTGCTCCCATTATAAACCCCAAGTTGATACCATCATGACAAAGTGGTTTTTGTTGTGATGCCCTTTTGCCCTTGGGAAAGCATATGCAGGGCTGGCACAGGTTTTAGTAGTTTCAGTCTACAAAAACCTGACAAGAAGACCTGCTACATTCTTAACATAATTTTGAGGTAGTTCTGCTTATGTCAAAGTGATGGACTTATTTTGCTTTGCAGGCTTGTTGAGAATCCTTTCTCCCAAATGAAGACTGAAGATTGTCCAAGGAATTTGCCTTTTTAAAAAAATTTTTTTTTTATCTTGATGTCCAGTGTACATGGTTAAAAGGTCTTGCAACTAACACTGGAAACAAGTTCAGCACTACCTTTTAAAATGGATTCAATTTAGTTTGATTATAATGCACAAGGCCTGAAAATCTGTTCTGTGTCAGTGTTCTGAAAATTGTTCATTTGTTTTGAAACACTTTGAGGGAGGCTGCATTACAAGAGTAAATTTGTATATGGCTGACTGTTTGAATCAAGATTTAGCCAAGCCAGTTAGTGATAAAGCAATTTTTCCTCTTTACATTAATGTGCCAATTCAAGTTTGTGCCTAATGTTGCTGTATCTGTACTGTATGAACTTTGGATTCTGTTTCAGTCACATGTCTGCATTTGGGTACCTTAACAGCTTTTAAAGTGTCAAGTATAATTTTGTGAGGCATGTAAAATTTTAGTGTACCACTTGTTCATCCCACTTGGTAACTACTAATAAATTACAAGTATCTGAAAGCTTTTAAATATGCAAGCCAATCTAGTGCTATATATATATTTGTGTATATGTTTATATATATATTATGTGGTCTGCAGTACATTCAGAAAGTATGCAGACCCTTCCGTTTTTAACTATTTGTCATGTTGTAGACTTATGCTAATATGTGAATTTATTCCTCATGAATCTACACTCAGTACCCCATAATGACCGCACAAACAGAATTGTAGAATTTATGAAAAAAGAAACATCACATGGATGCAAGAATTCAGACCTTTGCTGTGACGCTGACATTTAACCCAGGTGCTGTCTGTTTCTCTTGATCATCTTTGAGATTGTTTTACACCTTGTTTGGAGTCCAGCTTTGTTAAATGAAATTGATTGGACATGATTTGGAAAGACATGCCTATTTATTAAAGGCAGGTGATGAGCAGTGCCTGGTTTCTTCCACACATACCGCTTAGAATTAAGGCCAGAGAGTTCAGTCTTGTTCCTCAGTCTGGGAGTCCTTTAGGTGTTTCTTTGCAAAAACTGCAGCTCACAGTGCATATCAGCACAAACTAGGCCATGAGGTCGAAGGAACTGCCTGAAGAGTGCAGAGACAGGATTGTGGCAAGGCTACAAAAAAATATTCTGCTGCAGTTAATGTTCCCAAGAGCACAGTGGCCTCCATAGTCCTTCAATGGAGGAAGTTTGGGACAACAAGGACTCTTTCTCGAGCTGGCTGCCCGGCCAAACTGAGCAATCTGGGGGAGAGGAGCCTTGGTGAGGGAGGTAACCAAGAACTCAAAGATCACTCTTGCTGAGCTCCAGAGATCCTTTGTAGAAAGTTCTAGAAGGACAACCATCAATGCAGCCCTTCACCAATTTGGCCTTTATGTGGGAGTGGCCTGACAGAAACCTCTCCATACAAGACACATGAAAGCATGCAGAGTGCAAAGAAACACCTAAAGGACTCCCAGACTGAGGAATGAGTTTCTCTGGTCTGACGAAACCAAGACTGAACTCTTTGGCCTTAATTCTAAGCGGTATGTGTGGAAGAAACCAGGCACTGCTCAT
>JBBJLS010000032.1:17145506-17158857 GCA_037577275.1 Bryconaethiops microstoma | reverse complement strand
CTGTTTAAATTTTTGTAATATTTGTTTAGTGTACTACATTATACTGTTGTATAGTTTTTATTCAGTTATGCTGCTTCTGCTCTCTTCTTTTGTCCTGTCCACTTTGCTGCTGTAACAATGCAAATTTGGGATGGGATTTATAAAGCGTTATCTTATTTTATGATATGTTTTTGGTGTGAAAACTAATACCAATTAAATGCAAATAATTTTATTGTTAAATTAGGGTAGGCAACTGCATGTTTTGTGTGTTTATGTTTTTAATCTTCTTTGTGTGAATATATGTATTATGTGAATATGTACAAATGTTCATGTACATACACACAAACATCTATTTTTATATTTTTGTAATATTTGTATAGTGTACTTTTATATTATACAATTGTGTTGTTATAGATTTTTGTTCTATTGACTATTTTAATTTACTGCTTCTTCTTTCATGTGTTGTGAAAAAGCGGTCTGAAGCTTTCAAGTAATGCTAATTAAAGCCAAAATAATGTTATTTATGAGGAAGCAAGTGCATGTTTTGTGTTTATTTTTAAAATTTTGTGTGAATATATGTACCTATTCTTATTACTAGACACCAACCAATAATAGGAATAAGAGTAGTCATGTGGAGTGAACTAGATACTCACAAACTTCTATACTTATAATATATTGTACAGTTTATATTACACAGTAAGTTAAAATAATGTTGGTGATATTCTATGGGAAGCAATGGCATTGGTTGTGTGTTTATTACTATTTTTTTTATTTTTTTTATCTTGTTTTTAAAAAACATGACATTTTTGTTGTAGTCTCTCAGAGTGCATGGGCCATCTGACGTTTGAAAGGTGACTTTTATTCTGTAATCTACTGTGTCGCTGGGGTCTGGGTTGCAGTGGCGCGGTTTATGGAAATAGGGCAGCAGCATATCACCTTCTCTCTGAGATTCTGGATTTAAAATACTTATACAATGTCAAATGCTCATAAATACAGACGTGATGACGACTATAGAGCTGACGAAAACAGGTAAATGTGGGGGAATTATTCGTGAATAGTGACAAAATAGAGATAAATGTAGCTCTTTTGTTTGCCAACCTGGCTAAAATGTCTCCCGCGAGTTTCTCTAAAATCGCGGGTCTAGCCACCTAGCCTGCTTTTGTTGGTTTAGCAGCTCTGTTACTTTATAGACTATTTCACCAGATTAATATATGTCTTTCCTATTCATGCCGCACCTTCAACTTACTCAATGTTGTTTTCAGTTTTATCTTCACATTTTAGCAACCTAACATTAAATGTTTTAGTTTGAGACCTAGCTCTGGTCAGCTAATTTGTTTACTCATTGTCCAGACTGTACACTGAGCTCCTTGTTTCATGTATGGTTTGGTTGCAGTACTGGTTAGCTTGTCTTTCAGTTATTTTATATCGTAATAACACTGCTAGACTGTTTATTGCACACAGAGAGGTGGGCTATGAAAAGTGTTTGGGCTGGTGTTTACATGTAAATAGTCAAGTCCTGTATTACAAACTAATGTTCAATGCAAGAAGTAGTAAAATAAGTAGTGCAGTTAAATGCAACGCAAGTTTTGGCGCCCAAATTGTAAAAATCCGCCTTGGTTAGTGGGCATCAAGTTAGCTCTAGCTATTGTTATTATTATTATTATTATTATTATTATTATTATTATTATTATTATTATTGATTGGTGTTCAGTGATAAGAATAGGTGTGATTTGTATCTTGCCAGGTTAGTTAGCTTGTTGCTCACCAACAATAGAAGAATCTGCTTTAAGTTGCAAACCAAGACGTGAGGACATGCTAAGAGAGGCTTTCTCGGTCTTCGTGCAGTTTTGTGATCCTGGATCTATTTGGCAACATAGTTTGGCTCATTTTTGCCATGATCATAAGTAAATTGCGTTACTTTTCAGGAATAGTCTGTCCTTGTGTTGTTTCTCAGGAACAAAGGGTCGTCAAGATGGTCCTAATGCAGGACGACCGCAAAATTCTCCCTTTGCTAGTGGGCAGCAAGCTAGTTCACTCCACATGAGCTATACTACTGTTGTTTCTATTATTCGTCAGTTTCCAGTAATAAGAATAGGTATGATCTGTTGAGTGTTAATTGCAACACATCTTTTATGTTGCAAGACGGTGGAACATGCTGATAGTCAGACTTGTCAGTCTTCAATCTATTTGGCAACATAGTTTGGCACATTTTGTTTTACATGTACATGTCCTTGTGTTGTTCCCTGAGTCAGTTTTGGTTTTAAACCTCTAATCTGTGCATTTTTAGGAACAAAAGGACTTCAAGGTGGTCCCAAAGCAGGAAGCGTGGTGCTGATGGAAGTGTGAGGGGACCTCATAGAGAATCTGAATCATCCAGTAGCTCAGACAGAAGAGATCACAGATCACATAGACCGGAGAGGTAAAGTATTTTTTAATCTTGCGTGTAGGTTTGTGTTTGTAGAAAGAGCTAGTGTCGACTTTACATCATAAGTTTTACAAAGTTTTTAAATGGTTGGACATTAAGCAGTTTTGTCAAGAGAGTCAGCTGGAATTGTTCTTCAAATAAGAGATGTGTCAAAGCAACTATTTTGCTTTGTCAATTTCTCTGGGATCTCAAAATATCTGATCCCACCTCTATATCAACAAGTGCATTAAACAAAAAGCAGCAACAGATTAAGAAAGAATGTGTATTTTTATTCCCCTCATCTAGTTTTACAACCCCAGAGAGTGAAGGACCTGTATCAAGAATAAGGAACTGGGGAGATGAGGTGGAGGCTGATGAAATGCGCACTAATGTCCGTCGTGACATTCAACGGTCAGAGCATAGATGATTGCTTGTTTCTCCCAAATTTCTATGTATTTGTATGTAATTAGACCTGAACTACATATATTTGAGCTGTTCATGGAAGGTTTCTTTGTGTTTCAGTTACAGACGAAGAATACTGGCTGCAGAGTTTGTTCAAAGAGAGAGAAAAACCTCATCTGGAAGGTTTGTTATTAGAGCTATTTCTAAATCTTCTGTGTAGTGATAATGTAGTGAAACCACAATAATCTTTTCCTCTTCTGGCTGCAGTTCAGACTCCAGAGATTCCAGGGACTCCCCTGCGCCTGGAGACATTGAGACAGATGAGACTGTGCTAATGAGGAGACAGAAGCAGATCAACTATGGCAAAAACACTCTTGCTTATGATAGATACATTAAAGAAGTCCCAAAGTGAGTGGAATGCATTATGTGACCGACATGGTTATTTCAAAACCTTGTGGCTGTTTATTTACTCATTTGCTTGCTTGCTTGCTTACTTGTCTGGCTCCATTTTCACTCCATAAATACTTTGACCAATTATATTCAGTTAGTATTTTTTTCCTTCTTCTGAAATGTCATTCCAAAAATGTTATTTTTGTCGTGACAGCAATGATGCAGACCACATATATTTAAGTTTATGCAGAAACTAGTGTCTCTGAGTGGTTGATTTTAAGTTTTCTAATTTCAGGCACTTGAGACAGCCAGGAATCCATCCTAGAACACCCAACAAATTTAAAAAATATAGTCGTCGCTCTTGGGACCAGCAAATAAAGCTGTGGAAAGTCAAACTTCATGCATGGGATCCCCCTACTGAAGAGGACAATGACCTGCAAGCAATGTATGTTTTTTTTATTTTTATTTTTTGTGTGGTTGTGGAAAGTGGGCACCAGTAACATTGAGCATCACACCTTGCAGCATTTTATGTCAGAATACTTATGTGGTATGTTATTCCATGTAACACACACACAGGGTATTGTAATATATATATTACACTACAACAAACATAACCCATCTATCACTTTTTGCCAGATTTCCACAACATACAGATGCGTCACATAGTTCATGATGTTAAACTAGATTATTTTATGATGGTATGTCACAATAGGTTCAAGTTATTAGGTTAGCTAACTAGATAACTCTAGCTAGTTTACTGAATGAATATTTTCATGTTAAGAATTACTTTGTCATAGGGCATTTATACTATTAAATTAGGATACATATGTTTATCTCTTAATTTCAGAATATTTTATGAAAGAGCTGCAGTTTTAAAAAACGGATTGCCTTTAGTGTGAAGGAGCGTTATACTGAAGTTTTACTGTTTTCTTCAGAGAGCAGATTGACTTGGGTGAGATCATGGATTTTGATCTGGATGTGGAGTGCTCAGTAGATCCTGAATCTGAACCACAATGTCCAAAACCCTGTAGTGCTTCGTCATCATCGCCTCAGGTGAGAACTTGGTGATATTAGATTATTACACCATATTCTATATTCCAAAAGTTGATTATATTGTATTTGTAGTACCCTAAGTACAATGTTACACGATAGCATTGTATAGTGGCTATACTTTTAGTACGCATTTATTGTATTACATTGCATTGTCTTACGTAAACAACCTGTAGTCTGTGGCAAAGTCTTTAAATAAGACTTTCATACTTTGTACACTGTGACAAGGACAATAAAACTTTATTTTCCACAATAAAACTGGATTTTCCACACTGTCTTTATCAGATAAATGGAGTTTGAGTTGACGAACATTGTTTTTTCTTATGTTATTCCTGCAAGTGCTCCCTATTTGTGTGCATAGCTTTCTTCAGCCAAAGCAGTGTTTGTTTTTGATGTAATTGTTGTTAATGTGACTTATTTATAGGACTCATGCACAGGAACACCTAACAAGATAATGAAGCTGGATGAGAGCGAGATGGCTTGACCTCTTTCACTTTTGTTTTGAGAGAACTGTTATAACGCACTGTTTGATTTTTGTTCTAGTTTATTTTTGGGTACCTTTTTTCAAGCTTGCCCACTTTTACTTGTTTCTGTAAATTAATTGTTAATTTTTTTTAATACTTGTTAGACAAAATAAATAAGCAGCTCAGTTGTGGTTTTTCATATTAAGATCTTCCACATCAGAGTTCATTCCAAATATAAATTTGTGTGCTTAGTATACGGTAATCATTTTAAATGCCTTGCTTCTGTTTTATAATCTTGTGTACAGCCTGTCTTTGGTTAAGTGTTTACTCAGGAATTTTATTAGGACTATTTTGAAATAAACTGGAAAGTCCACATTATTGTCCCTTTGCTTGATTTGCATTGTATGTAACTGACACTTTTAAATGACCCTATGATAAATGAATAAAACGTTATATACACTGTATGAACAGCTGTAACCGCTTCCACTCTTCTTGGAAGGCTTAGTCCAGGATTTTAGTTTCTGTGGGAATTTGTGCCCACTATGTAGAGCATTTATGAGGTCAGGCACTGATGTTGGACAAGGTCTGGCTCGCAATCTCCATTCCAGTTCATCCCAAAGGTGCTGGATGGGGTTGAGGTCAGGGCTCTGGCCAGTCAAGTTCTTCCACACCAAACATCCAGCCTCGTCTTTATGGAGCTCGCTTTGTGCACTAGGGCACAGTCATGCTGAAATAGAAAAGGTTCTTCTCCAGACTGCACAAAGTTGGAAGCTTGGAATGCGTTGTCCAAAATGTCTTGGTAAGATACAATAAGATAATATAACCCTTTATTAGTCCCACAAGTGGGGAATTTGCAATACAAAAGAAAGTACAAACAACGTAACCAATATAAATACAGAAATGTGTATATATATATATGAGAGCGAGAGAGCAATGGGCCACCTGAATTCAATAATTAGAAGGCGTCCCAATACTTTTGTCCATACCGTATAAATTTCAGCTGGTTTAGACCTGCTCATGAGAAGGGGTTATACCTAGCTGTGCGTATATACTATTTATAACGGGAGGAAAAAATAGCTGTGTTTTGCCCGTTATGGTAGTATTGGTAGTAAAAACAGGCCCTGCGAGTGTTAAGACGTGAGCAGTAGAAGCGTCTCTCATTGGTTTGCTCCGTCTCAAGCTCGGCTAATTTTAGAGTACGTGTTTTCTCGCTCTGGAAGTGTGGATGGATTAGTGAGGCTGTGCTTTCCGGCTCTAAAGATAGATCCTCTTAAAATCATGTACTGGCCTCGAACCGTAAGTGAGTGTTTCTGTGTTAAATTTGGTATTCTTGCTTGTGTAGCTGTACGGATTGTGGAGATTAGCTGATCCAGGTTAACGTGATGGATCTGATGGAGCTAACGCTGCTAGCTAAATTTGCGTTACCTGGACGACAACTGGGTCTGGGATTGAAATAACTCACTAACGCCTATTTATCATCTTATTAGTCACTTTTTTGGTAACAACAGTTTTTTTTTAAATTAATTTGTTTGTTTATGTTTGGGTGTCCTAACAGCTAATACAGAGCAATTTCACTTGGCAATTTAGCCAAAAGGAGTAGTAAACAACAAATTCCCTGCACAAAACTGAAATTGGACTTATATTTAAAAGTGTAGGTGGCATGTAACTATCTAGCTGGACTAGAGAACAAATTACATTTTAACTGAAAGTGAGTTAAAGATGGTTAATGAGATGAGACTCAAGTTTGTGTCTTTCTGAATACTGTCGTAGTGCTATAAATTAAAGGAGAACTGAGCTGGTTGGCTGGAGATAAGATGGCTCAGACGCCTGGGAGTCCGCAGGAAGGACAAAGTGGGACAGAACCAAACAAGAAGGGACAAACACCTCCTCACACTGCAGGTATTTGTCTGTTTGGATGCAGGAGTCACCCGTTACTACTATTCCTGGCAGCTGGTGGTCTGGGTGGTTAGGGAGTGGCCCCTCCAATCAGACGGTTGAGGGTTTGAATCCAAGTACTGCTAGTGGCACCACAGAGGTACCCTTGAACAAGGTACCATCCCCATTGCTGACTGCACACTGCTTCACTTGTTGAATGAGTTAAATGCTGAGAAAGAATATCACAGTGTGCTGTGGTGTGTTCATGCATAACTATATGGGGCCGCTTTACTTTTTACTTTACTACAGATTTCAGTAGGTCTTTCATACTGCTGCCTAAGGTCTAGCGCAACTGTGTCAGGTTTGTTATCCATTTTCAGTACAGCCAGAAGCCTGACCCAGGTTACTCACCACTTCAGTATGTTCTGAACACGTTTCACTCAATTTTGAATCATAGAAAACACAAACACTACTTGAAGGCCCCCTGCTTTTTGCAGCAAAGAGCTGCAGCCTGGAGCTCACAGATTTTATTCTGCTCTGACTGGTCTACGATCAGGTCATGCTTGCCCTGGTAAAGAGCCAGACCTGCTCTTTTCCCTGTCATCCAACTGAAACACTGCTTCAAGTTCTTATACTAATAGTGTCATTATGTATGAAATTTGTCTTCGACGGTTTTATGTTTGTGGTATGTGCTATGATTTTAAAATTTAGGCTGCTATGATGAGCTGTATGCGCTTAAGCGTTTAATGAATGTATCTGTAAATATGAAATATTATATGATTCTGTTTACCGTATCACAAACATGAGCATCTTTTCTATCCTTTTAGACAGAACAGAGCAGTCTGCTGGGACCGACAACTCTGAGCCCACCGTCATCGATGATGAACAGGTTATTTTCTCAATCATATTTGTAAATGTTTAGAAGCCGTTGGCCTAAAGGTCCTTTAAGTAAATTCAGGCTTTGGCCAAGACCTGACTGGGTTCCACTGCATCGTACCTGGTTCTTACGACAAACCACGTCTTCTTTTATTGTAATATTACATAAGTGATAGATAGACCTCGGATTTTGCCAAAGTTTTCCTGTCATTTGTTCATTTCATTTTGATACTTTTGACAGAGAAAGCCAGGCACCGCCCCAGAAACATTTCCCAAGGAAGATCTTGCAATGGACAAAGGTGATGGTACGTTTGGGGTGATCATCTTTTGGATTACATTTCACAGTTCAGTTCATTTTTGCATCACAGGAAGAAGGCACTACTTAATATTTAGTGCAAGTTGCAGTAATGCACAGTTCAACACGTATATGCATAACTCACATGCTCAGAGTGGCTAATGGCCAATGCATCTTCTTTCAGTTGTTGAGAATTGCTGAGAAGGCAAAATGTAATTCAAAATGATTTCGTTGTTGCTGATTTTCCTTCTTGTCCTTTGTTGTTTTATGTGTGACATTCAGCTTATTTTGCAAATGTACCAACGTTGAAACTATGGAACCATAATTAAATCAAGAATTCATATTCCTAAAGTAAAATTCTTGTGTATCCCTAGGGTCTCGATACCACGGCCCATTTACCAAGGCCCATCAGAAGGCAGAGGCTCTTTTTCGGATACGCTTCAACCCCAGCCTTAAGTGGCTCCTGAGACAGAAGAGTGAAAGTAGCTGCTGGGACTATGAAAACGAAGACAACTTTGTAGCGTGTCAGAATCTCACTTCCCGGTCTTCCATGCGTCTTCAGCGCCTTGAACAAAATCTACTGAGCCTTAGTTCTCAGTGCCATGTGCTGCGAGGGTTGGGAGGCTGCTTGCGAGGAAGCGTTAAGGGGCTTTCAACTTCGTGCGAGGCGGAATTTTACCACCATCCTCAAGCAGCGACCTTCAGCCAGCACTGTGAACAACTTCAGTACCTTTTAGAACAACGGGCTCAGCTTCTCTTCCTCCATGAGTATGGCCGCCGGTGTCGCGTGGCCAACTGCTTTGTGACACGGCTGGGTAATGTCTTGGACAGAGCCCGTCTTCTGCTGGCTGATGGAGGTCATGCAGCACGGCAGCCTAGCGCTAACTGGAACTTGGGCCTTCGAGTTTTGTGTGTGGAGCTGCAGCTTCATGTAAGCCATTGGGACCTTCTGTGTGCAAGAGCACGCTCAGACCCCTTTTTACGGCCTGTACTTTTCAGTCGCACAGGAATGCTGGGCTCTATTCGGAGAGCCCTGTGGCTGCTGGGCCTGCAGGCCTTGCTGCTTGTGGAGGACTGCATCCACACAGTCCTGTTAGCCCTTGCTGCTGCCCAGCTGGGGCGTGTACCCAGAGATGCTTTAGAGGACTTGTTGGCTGCTGTAGAACTCTATAACCATATTGTGGCAAACCAAAGGTCGCAGCAAAGAGCTGCAGCCTGGAGCTCTCCGATTTTATTCCGCTCTGACTGGTCTCAGATCAGGTCATGCTTGCCCCGGAAAAAAGGCAGACCTGCTCCATTCCCGGTCGTCCAGCTGATGACGATTCTGGCCCAGAGGAGAGCCCAAATTGCAGCAGAGCAGCTTTACAACTGGACTTGTCAACAGACTGACCTCATTTCTGCTGCGGGGCAACCCAGCTCTGAATGGACACACTTGACTCCCTCTGAACCTTTTCAACCATCTTTTTCTTCAGCTTCGGTGGCCTCTGAGAGTTCACCTGATGCCATTACGGACGAGCCACCCCAAAAGCCTCTCCATAGTTTCTGGTCTTCCAATCTGCCCTTCTCCGCATTTGTTCGCCATGATAGAGAATATCTAGAAATTCTCTTTCAAGTCTTAGTTTCCTCAACAGACCTCTTAGCTCCACACATTCCCAAAAGGCCTCCGCTAGGCCGGGCTGACACTGCAGAGGGTGCTATGGATAGGAGCCGCACAGACAGTGAAGGGGACGAAAGACTTCTAAACAAACCCAAAATGGCCTGCGGTAGGCATAAAGCCATTCAGTGGATGGACCTGAGCAAGTCTGATGCCTGTGTAGAGCTTTTCTCTCAATACAGAAACATGCTGTGGAGGAATTTTGGCAAAACGGTTATCAGTCACTTTTATTACCAGTCTCGCAACACAGTTTTGGGAGGTGTGAACCAGTGGAATTATCAGATGGTGTTTCTCCTAGTCAAATGGCTAAGGCATGCTTGTAAAGAAGGTAATTTTAGGATTCTTCTAATGTGTAGATCTTTTTATAATTGAAACGTTCTTCACACTCCAAACAATCACCCATTTGAACATTTCTTTAGGGAACCAAAAGTGGTTTCTTGGCATTGTGCCAGGAACCATATTTGCCACGTTTATTTTAAGTGTGTAATTACAGCTTTTAAGGATCAAGATATTTTATAACACAAAAAAATCAAAGTAAACCACAGAATGTGTATCTTTTTACTTTTGAACTTGGCAGTGATTGTTGACATTAGCACTGAAAATGTTTTCTTCATAATCTGACTTTCAGATCTCATTCCAGCAGAATGCAAAGAGGTCTTGAATCAATTCTGTTCTCATATGTTGTCTAGTGCTGCCTTCATGCGTTGGGATGAGAGTAAGTCAGTCAACCAAATCAAAATCTGTTACTGCATTGGCTTTTGGTGAAACAGTTATGTTTCTTACATTTAAAGTTGCAGTGCCATCACTGAGTGCGGTGTCACACATTTTGTTACTGTTGCTATCATTGCTGGCGATACTACACAGTCTTGAAACTGATGCATGTCATGTTTTGTTTACCTTTTTTGCCCAATGTTGTTGAATTGATCAGAATGTATTAATTGGTTGGGAGTTGCTAGTCTTGTGTGTTGTGTGTTCCAGTGATGTGTGTGTCACTGGGTTTGGGGCTAAATGATAAGTGCTTACCTAGACCTGTGATGGAAAGCTCTACCGTGAGGACTGCCACCATGGACCTCACACTCCAGCTATTCCCTCCCATACTTTCCATGCTCCTGCTCCTGCATAGCCCTGACCCACACTCAGGTACTTACCTATACGATGTTCTCAGCAGGTTCAGGCTTTTGTCCTGTTAATGGCACACAAATAACAACACTAACATTTTACATATAATTCTACTAAACGAACAAAAGACGTTGTTGCAGGCCTTGGTGTCACAGTTTATCATGTTTATCTTTCTTTTGGTAGGTGAGAGAGAAACCAGATGCCTCAGTTTATATCTCGCAGGGTTGCTGTCCAGGGCTGTGGCTACTGTACAGTCTTCTACATTCTGGGTTATGAGTAAAGCCTACCAGTTTTTAGCCTCCTGGTCACTTAATAAGTTCCTGCTGGTCACACAAGGAGACCTTAAGGTACTGAGGACTTTTGTATCTTGCTATGCATACTAGGACTCCACGATAAAAACAATAATCATATTATGGCTCTTCGGCTAAATGTTGCCATTGACATAACATTTGTATTATGCCTTTATATCTTAAATTGAGAATCATTGCTATAACATTGGAGAAGGCACACTTGCATTAGTTTGATTAGTTGATGATGTTGGATCAGATGAAATGTATAATTCTGTAAAAACAGAACACTCATTTTGAACAAGACGTGGTTAGTCGAGATTGTGGCATGAGTGGTTTTTAGAGGGTTAATTTGCAGTATTACACAGGACCGTACCGTTATGATAACAAATGATACATTTGATATTGTGCAGCCCTAAAACACGATCATTTTGAAAGGAGACAAAGAATGGGCCTTTTAATGCTCCTGGTTTTCTGCCTTTGGAAGGTTCTCAGGGGAACAGTGGAGAGCCTTGCCCAGCAGCTGGAAACTGTGGGTGATGGTGATGAACATCCTCTCATTGTACAGTACAGACTCCAGCTAACTCGGGCGGTCTCACAGCTGCAAGTGAGGGATTCTAAAATGTCAATTCACAGTTTTTGCTTTGAGATTCTTTCTTGTCTTTTGCCATCAAAGTTGCAATTTAGTCTGGTGTGTGTTTTTAATGAGAAGTATTTATTTAGACTTTAAATTGTTCTTGTCTCTTTGTTTGTGTAGTCGTAACATAAGCAGTTTACTCCAGGATCAATAAAGTTTTCTGATTCTGAAGACGAATTTAACAGTCCAAATATGATATTTTTCCCCAGGCTTTTTCTGAGCTTGTTCTGAGGATTTTTTCAATGGACTGCAAGAAGATGTCAGTGGAGATTTTTGAGCAAACGATGCCATCAGCAAAGCATTGGAGAATCAATTACAAAGCAGGTTTGTGTAGGCGGCAGTAATTTGCAGTGGCAAAGTTTTGAAACTTATTTTTTTCTTCAGTCTTATTTAAATATCAATCATGTTTGTTTTATTTTAGAATTACCCAGCAGCCCAAGTGAGTATGCAGCCTCTGCAGCTCAAAGTGTGATTGGCCAGGTTTTAGAAGGAGTGCAGCCTCTGCCAGATGAGGCTCGTATTCCAGCCTTGGCGGGGGCCATGACTGCCTTTATGGAGGCCTGGATGGAGCACATCCTCAAACAGAAAATCAAGTTCAGGTTGGTAGATGTTTTCAGTGTGTGATGATGGAAGGGTTTCCACGTTATTTCATGTTTTATACCTCTAGTAGTGACAATTATGGCTGATTCTCAGATATTAAATGGGCAAAAAAAATCATTTACATAATTTCTTTTTTTACCAAATGTAGTCAGTCAGTCAAAACATGCAATGGTGTTGAGTGTTTGTTTATTATAAATGTGTTCTAGCGTTGTAATTTCAAATGGACATGTTTACAATGGTTTCTGACATTGTATGAGATACTGTTTGATACATACACAAGTATGTATCTAAAACTGTAGTACCAGCCACATTGAAGCTTGAGTAGTGGGAAAATTAAACGTTTTATTGGATTGACACTTTAAACCCTGTTGTAGCCAAAGAAATATTTTTAAATGTGTACTTAAAATTAAATCTGTGTCTTGGGAATGGGCACAGAATATGGATGAGGTCTGTTTATTTACCCCAACTCTTTATCCATCCCAGTATCCAGGGAGCTCTGCAGTTGAAGCAAGATTTTGACCTGATCCGAGACTTGATTCGCTCAGAGGAATACAGCCTCTCAGAGGAGCTACACCACAGACTCCTGTCTCTACGTGTCTTTCATCAAGTGGACAGTGCTATAGTGTGCCTGCTGCAGCAGCCTATGTCCAAACCATACGTTCTCTCTCGAGGATGGGATCCCTTCAGACGTTGCTGTAAGTAAATGCATGCAGTGTGAAAAGCTCAAACCAGTATTACACCTCTTTGTAAATGGAACAAGTTGAAATACTTGTCATATTCTAGACCTGTGTGCTTTGTTTTGTCAGGTCCAAAAAGGGGTCAGGTGGTGGATCAAGCAGCAGGCAGCCTTAATAATCTGGAGACTATGGACATCCAGCCAGCATGCCAACAGGCCTTACCCCAGGAGGAAGGTTCTGTGACCCCAGAGCTGCTCTCCTCAGCTCCTCCTGAGTCCTACTTGGCTGTGGCCCAGCAGGAGTGGCTGGACCTGCGCATCCACAGCGGCTCACGCTGGAAACTCCCTAGCTTGCAGTGTTTCACTAAATCTGAGCCCTGAAGCACTGACCTGACAACAGACATTTGAATTAGTATTATGTCATCCTGCCAGCACTATGGACAAGGATGTATCTGATGTGAACTTCAATTTAAATTTTTGTACTAATATAAAAAATTATTTCAGTTGTTTGACAACTGACAGTTTGTTATTGCATAAGAATATTGCACCTGGCTATCCTTTCTTATAGTCTTATATATATATATATATATATATATATATATATATTTTTTTTTTTTTCTTTTTTTTTTTTTCTGCTGACACT
>JBBJLS010000032.1:17127159-17145110 GCA_037577275.1 Bryconaethiops microstoma | reverse complement strand
ACACACACACACACACACACACACACACACACACATTATTACGATTATATATATTACCATTATCATCGTTACAGAGCACTTTTCTGCCCTTCCTGACATTACATGGATAAATAGATAGTAAACGGATAAAATGGCTTTATGTGCTTTGTAGATGTCACTCATGAGTACTAATAACAAAACAATGTTTTCTACCTTTCTACAGTGCAGCATTACACAGCTAACAACAGTGAGTGACTTTATTCACATCGGAATGACTGAAAAAAATTTGTTTGGAAGAATATCGGTAGTACAAAGGATACACCATGAGATATAATGAATGGACACTATACGGTCAAAAGTATTGGGACCATTACAATAACATTGAATGTAATGACATTGCATTTAAACACAAGGACTTTAATATGGAGTCCATATAAACACTTCAATACTTTTGTCAATATAATGTATTTTTAAATGATGCCCGTCTCTTTGATTAGATGTTTTACATCGTCTGAGTGTAGTGGAGGGTCTGTAAAACCTCATGCTCTCACTAGATGGCGACATGTCTCTGTGTATGATGTGATCTGAGGACAAACCTCTCCAAGCAGGACTTTCTGCAGCTTCTGCCTTTCTGCAAACGCAGTGTTTGGCTTCAGTGGAAGTTCTCATCGTTTTTATATATAAATGAAGAGTTCGGTTTGAGGCATTTTAGTACCATTTCTTCCTTATATTTTCTCAGAAACCTTCAGATTTGACACGTGAGTCTATCCTGACCGCGAAAATACCAGGCTGTTACACATTCACTACATTTTTCAATGCTTAAAAAAGATTAAACCTATTTTTAGTCTGCTATTAGACACTGAAACTGAATTGTTAAACATGTCAGCATACTGCATGACTGCTGAATTAGGCCTGTGTTCTGGTAAAGCATGTGCCATGTTTACCTCAGTTATTACTACAATATTAAAGTGTTTAATTGTGTGCTTTACTGTCAGATGCTCTGCCCATGTTTTGCCTTTCTCTTTCAGACTTTAAAAAAGCTTAAAGTTTATCTGGGATTGATCAAGTAGAAGACTGACCAGGTATGTTAAACTTGACTTTAAGTTTGTTTCAGTCGAAGCAGTCAAAGTACAGCAGCGATAAATAGTTGTGCGTATATATGAGTATATTGTATATGTGTACCCTGGTTTGTGAGCTAAGTTCTAAACTATACTATCTATATATATATATATATATATATATATATATACACACACACACACACACTAAAGCAGTATCCCTGTAGTAGTACTCCTTACTCGTAGACTAAACAGAGAGAGCTGCTTATGTTTTTTTGGAGAACACAGATTCCTACAATTATAAAGATGGGCAATACCATTTTTTAATGTTCAGTCCAATGCCAAGTAATATTGACATCAGTATGCAGATATCAGTACTGATTCAAATACTTAAAAAAATCTTATTGTGCCCTTAAAAAATTACAGTGAAAAACTGCACCAAAATGTAAAATCTTCGCATTCATATTCAGTAAACTGTCACTCTCCCCTTTATTTTGCTACAGATGTTTTTGCACACATTAAAATTTTGCTTCCCAAAAAGACACATTAGCCTTTAGAAATATCTTTATTTCAGTATTTGTCCATCCCTAGAGTAAATCCAGACAGAGAAATGTGACACACAGAAGTTTACATAGTTCCATGTTGGAACCAATGAATAGGTTTATTCTCCTAACGAAATAACCAAATATAATATTGAGAAAAATAGTGGTAGTGTTTGTTACACAACATTGCTGACTGACCAAAAGCTGCAAATTCATTACTGCCTCCGCACAATTCTGAAAATACATTCTAAAATATTTTGAAATTCTGAAAAATTCACAGTTATTGAAGTTAGCTAGCGCTGTTAGCCCTTCTGTAATAGGTTCTTTATATAGTTCCTAAATCCACAATACAGACTGGGGTGAACTGATGAAACAAAATACTGAAAAATTAGTCCTTTATAGTTAGTTAACTATAAAAAAGCCCTCAAGATCTCTGCCTCTAACAACATCTCTGCACAGACCTGCACTGCTTAACCCACCAGAGTCCTCTCCTCTGCCCTGGCAATTAATTAATTTAAGTTGACCATTTAGGCAGCACAGGGAACTTATGATTAATTTTTCCAATATCAGTCGCGCCCCAGAAGGCCTGTCGCACACCTGGAAAATGTATGATAATGTCCGATTGGCCGGAAGAGGGTTCTTGGGCATTGTCAGGCTCTCCTCCCTTCGTGCACTGTGGCTGAGTTATAGCCACCAAGCCCACCTTACTGTTTGGTGGGGTGTAATTTGAATACAGATTAGTTGGCCTCAGTGTTCCAGTGCTTTGGCATTACCATTACCGGGGACAGTAATTTGACTGATGAACACACAGGTTATCACAAGGTCATCACCTTCATCGAGGCAGGAGGGGAATCACACAGGCCGACCCCCGTTTGGAACCACCAGCTAAGTCTTTCGATAGCATAATTAGTTCCTTTAATTAAGAGGTGAGCTGGCTGATTGAATAAATCCGCTCTTAATGGAGCATCTGATCACCCATTCCCAAACCGTCTGTGTAGAACTTTCACTTTTTCAGTCTCTCAGCATCCCCTGCATTTCCAGTTTTTATGCTTACGTGGAAACGTCATCATACTACCAATATGATCACAAAATGTAAACGTGCCTCAGACAAGGTTTTGTTTAGAAACAGTCCACCAACCGTAGAAGGTGCTTTTGTTTTAGAAGACACAAGTTTACTATTAAGCATCGATTATTCAGGACAACTACTGAGTTTCCAGAAGTACTCAGTTTTACCTTCTACCCGGATGTCACCTGTCAGACATGTGTGCAGCCTTTCTCAGTTACTCATTTAGTATTGCGCCGTCTATATCTTCTCTGATCATTTCTGCATTTCATAGTCTTTAACACACCTCCTGACTCAGGTGATCTTTTAATCCCTTCGGGCCATTATGCGCGCTATGGAGCCTCTCCCTCCCTCTCTCCCTCCCTTTTGATTATTTCATCAGTGGCTTTATCAGTTCAAAGACTAATGTACCTCCACATTGGTATCTTCTGCTTTCCTTTGTTTCGCACGTTAATATTTTTGAGAACATTCCGCTTTTGAAAAGATAAAAGATCATTAAAATATTTTGAACATCGGCAATCTAGGCATCTAGAATGGGACTTTTATCTTTTTGATATCCTTTCTATCCTTCTTACTTGGAGATAACAGCTTGTTATCTACTCCAGAATCCACCCCACATAATTAAACAGAAATGATCAACTGATAGAAATAAAAAAAAAAAAAAGTGGCCTCCTTGAGAAGTCTGCCCTTCAGTGCCACTGAAGCGAGACATCCTCTCACTGTTTTCTGCTGTGTGGCTGAGTGAGCAAAACCTCCAAGCCCAAGTGACCTTTTTGCATCAATTATATTATTAGAGCTCAAAATTGATATGCTCACCCATTACATTTTGACCAAGTGCCATTTAGCTTCAAATTGAGCAGCATGTCAGATGGCTAAATTGATAAGTGGTATGTTGCACACTATTTAACAGTCAAAATCATTTCGATTATATTGTTTCATTGGTACATTTTGGCATACTGTAAAAGACTGCCCTGCTTTCCTATTTATAATGTCATTATGAGTACATCTGTGATCGATCCTTTAAATAAACAAAACATCTAAACAGGTTGTACAAGCATGTTATACATTTATAAATATTATAGATTATTGGTTAGTTACATTTCTCTCCATTCAAGCAAGAAAATTGAACAAATCTACATTCTCACTAATTCCTTAAACACCGGTGTTATCAGGTTACGATGCAGGTAACTAGCTTCATGGAAATGCACACAGGTAAGTGCTGGGCATGAAGATGGAAAGACCTTGCTTCATGAGAGTTATGTTCCCTTTATTGAACTCTGTAAAGTGTACTTATGATTTATTTAACAGTCCTCTCATTGCACTGAAAATCTCATTTCAATCATAAATGGCAGAGCGTGATTTAAGAATGCATTCTTTAATGGGCTTGCAGTGGTCAAATTTAAACTAACTCAATTAATCAGGAAAATGCTCAATACGGCCTGTCTGAAACTCACTTAAGCAAACAGTGGTCTTTTAATATAAATTTTCCACAAGATTTCTTTATTGATTTGGTGCAATATGATTTGTGTGATACATTCTGTGCAATCAATAAAGGCCAAGTCAATAATGTATATAAAAAATCATCACTCCATGGATGAAGTGTCAACCAGCTCCAGCTTAGCATTGACCCGGAGTGTATACTACATAAGAAAATATAGTCATAAAAATCCAGCTGGCACATAATTTCCTGAATGACCTGTTTGATGGCTCTGACCAATATAGTGCCTTTATTCGTTAACTAATAATGCAGACTTTTTATGGCCATAATGCCCGTTATAAAACCGGAGCTACAATGGGAAAATGCCAGGCATCCATCCAGGTTTTGAGAGTCCAGATCAGAATGACGAAATGTGTTTCTGTCAGATATCATCCTTCACTTTAAGACAGGGTGTCCAACCCAGTTCCTTGGAGGACTGTTGAAGTACAAAATTTGGCATTTTCCCTGGTTTAGCAAGGACCTGTGAACTATGTGGTGCTGGACACAGACCTGTCACAATCATGACATTTGAAAACTGACCATTAATTGCCATGTAAGTGATTAACAGTTTAATTGTCTTTTTTGTTCACTCTATGCAACTGATGAAGCCCTAAGTGGGCAAATTGGATGATTAGCTGTCTTACTTAGCTGTCTTACTACTCAGTAGCTCTCAAATGACAGCAGACACAGCTTGGGCACGAATAAACAAGCATTACTCACCGCTGCCATCTAAGCGCATTACTAAACAAATATTTTTCATCAGTGCTGACTATGGAACACACTAAGCCACTTGACACACACACACTGTCACTTTCAGCGTGCTACTCAATCAGTACCCATAGACTGCACAAAATAAATAAGGTGTATAAAGTATAAGAATACCAACAATGCGTTCTTGAGACATTGCAACACATCAGATTAGTTTGGGAATCATTTCATCTGGTCTGTTTTAATATTAGCAAATTATGAACATGCACTTGCCATGCATATCACTTAAAATGAATACTTAATGCAGAAGCCTCTATATAAGCAGCAAATGCTTATCATATAAGATAATGCCAATTTCCACCATTGCTTTTCCATATTATGGTAGTGTGGTTTTATTCCCTTTTTTAGTTTATTGCCACTAAGTAGGGGTGGAAAGATACAATGCTGTCACGATTTTTAATCCATAATACAACATTTTTATCATTCATCCACTTGAAAGAAGAAGGCACATTATGTGTAAGGCACGTTATGTTTGAGTCCCTTCAATTTCGGCTGTGACACAAGAGGAAAAGCAGGTTTTTGCTCATAGAGTTTAGATACAATGTTATCAGAGTACACGTTCGTACCAAAATAAGAATACATAACAAATATATTAAATAAATGAATATCAGTGACGCTATACTAATATAAGCATTCAGGTTAGAATACAAGAAGATGAGAGTTATATCTGCAAAAGCTACTTGTGCAGCTTTGGTTGAATATAAAACACGAATGTAATTACTTTTAAGGAATATGGCCCACACACGGCGACACCTTATACATGTGATGTGCTGATAAATGTAATTATATGCATGTGTGACAGTGGTGTGCATGTGTAGTAAAAATCGTGCAGGGGACAATGAATATTCTTTTCATAGACTATTTAATGTTTTGCCGTGTATTTTATTTCGCTGTTTAACTCAGTGAGCACCAAGCTAACAGTGTATTTTCATTTTTTAAAACTGACTTTGAAATGCTGCAGTCTTTCAGTTTTAGACTACTGAGAGTTATTCCTTTTATGATGGTGCATCAAGTACATGTGTGTCGGTTGTAAGCTGTAGTCTGTACTGCAAATTTAAAGAGCAGACAATGTTGGCGATGTTGAGCCGATGTAAGAAGATCATCAGTTGGACAAAATTCGCACTAGTTCTTAAATGTCAGCTTGCTGTGTCCTAAAATTATTTGTAATAAACTTTACACAGATTGCTCTCTGATGCCCTCGGAAAGTGCTGTTAGTACACAAGCATTGCTACATTTTTAAGAAATAAACCAACTGGACTCACCGCTGCTCTCTAAAGGTGGAATAGTGGCACTTAGATTTTACAGCTTTTGTTGTTTTTGTAAGTTCCATGACGAATGAAATGCCTGTTCTGCTCTCTTTTATTTTCAGACATGTGCTTCAACCCAGTGTGTCAAATCACACTTACTTTACATTCTGTTAGTTACGTAGTGTAAAGAATGATTGCGGAAGCTAACTGTTCAAAATAACAATGGCCTGCTCAAGTAATTGCAGTCATATGATTATATAATAATTGTGACAGTCCGATTCCATGAAGTTAATTGAACAAACTTGTTTGATATATTATTAAACTTATATTTGCCAGTTCTCATATTTGCCAACTCTATCTTTCGTGGAACCACCTTACATGGACAAGTTACCAAATTTAAGGAAGCCAGTCATAAGTTGCTAAAGGTTTAGTCATAACTTAAGTAGCAAAAACAACTGTATGCTGATAATACACACAAACTGTGCTTCTGATGTAGTTTGAGCACAAAAAAATCAGCCTTTTATCCATTTCTGTATAGCCGTTTTGTGTTGGGGATTTTTAGCTGCATTGAATGTTGCTGTGTGGTCTGAGGCAAGTGGAAGTCTCTTTTGGGGTCAGAGCCTAGCCACTGAGCCAGTTGAACTGTGCTTGCTTGGTTGGCTGTGCTGGGGTAAAGTAATGTCAACGTAAGGGGGATGATAAATTGCGTTTGTTTAAGCCATCATTACATTGCGCTTTTCTTTATGGAGGTCACTATTTAATAACACTTGAAGTTGATTGAGGAACGGGCGCGACCCACCAGGCGTCTCCACTGGTCAGCTGGGGTGACAGGCCATGACTGCAAACATGGAGATATTACAGAACCAAGACTGCTCCAGGATGTTGTCGTAATCTCACACAATCTGGTGCCTGCTCTAGTGTGTAATATCCTGCTGAAAACTTTCGCTGAGGGAGGCCTTTGAAAGTGTGTGTGTGTGGGGGAGTGGCCCTAGGAACAGATCCGGGGGGCTAGTTGTTTTAAATTACAGCTGACCAGCACACTAAGTGAATAACCTTTTCACCCTGGCACTTTATACACTTGTCAGGATTATTTGCTCCTGGTTCAAATGAATACAGCTGTCACTGCCCTCAGCATCAATTGCAGGCTTAGAAGGCACTTTGTGTATTTTCCCCCTGCACATAGAATTTATGTATGGCATAATCTAAACAATTTCATGTCAAAATGGTACTTTAGGAAGGAGCTGATAACAAATTCACAAGAAAACGAATTGAGATTTTTCTATTAATGTCACAAATCAGCTGTAACATTAAAACCACTTGTCTAATAATGTATAGGTCCTTGATCGGTCAAGGTCTAGATCAGACTTCTGAAGGTGTAATGTAGTATCTGGCAGCCAGACATTAACAGCAGGTCTGTTAAGTCCTGTAAGTTGTGAGGTGTGGCCTCCATGGATCAGAATAGTTTGTCTAGCACACTGGCATTGCTGAAAGAGCCCAGTGCCATGAAGGGGTTTACTTTTGCAGCAATATTTAGGTGGGTGGTACATGTCAAAGTTATATCCACATAAATGCCTGGACCTAAAGCCTCCTAAATGAAGATTGCCCAGAGCATCACACTGCCTTTGCTGACTTGTCGCGTCAGCATGAACTTTTTTAGGAATTTATGCAACAGTGGTTCAGACCTGTGGGATCAGACCAGATGGGATAGCCTTCTCTCTCCACAGGCATCAATGAGCCTTTGGTGCCCATGACTCTTTGGTTTATAGATTTTCCTTTTTTGGACCATTTTTGATTGGTTCTAATCACGACACACTGGAACACACGACCACAAGTTTTTGAGATCTTCTGACAGAATCACAGAATCACAGAATGTCAAAGTCACTCAAATCCTTGCCCATTTTTCCTGCTTCCAACACATCAACTTCACTTACTGTTCAATTGCTGTCTAATATATCGCACTCTCTTAAAGTTGTGGCTGATTGGTGTATATTAGACTAGTTACATTTAATATTAACAATAGTAATAGACCGTAATAGTTCAGAAAAAAAACCTATTAAAAAAGTAATGTGATGTCTATTATCTTGTAATGTCTTATTTAACTAAAATTTTAAATTGTACTCTGTGTACAAACCTGGTTTAATTAATGTTGTAGCATACTGGTCCTTAATATCTTCTTCTGATCAAAATGAAACTAATATGGTTATTTTAAAATGATTCAGTAATACTAGTATAGTACCACTAGTCTTTGATTACAGGAGGGGTTAAAGGACGAAGTCTTTGTACTGTGAGTATAATTTGTATGTTTGCAGGACTGTGTAGACCCAAGTACAAACATGGTATACAATAGCAGTGGAACCTGCCCCCTTCTTACACCATACTGTATCAATGCAAACACAAGTTAGGGGGTAACAGGGGACTAATAGAGGCATCTCCTCAGGAAACGGCTGTCAGTGGCCTGTCACTTGCTCTCGATTCCATCACCATCTAAACAGTGCACCTCTGCTGAGGACATATTCTCCGCCTGAGTGGAGAGTGATGGAGATCTAACCGAGTCATCAACCTCCCTAGAATGATGTGACCTGCAAGATATCCTGTAGCACCGCCACGAAAAGGGCCTCACATAACGGTCATCTGGCAGCTACAAAATAAACAAGGAGATATCAAGCTGTGTTAGGAGAGCGATTGGTTTGGTTTTAGTGCAGGAAAGTGATTTCCTTGAGCTGTCAGAAGAAATCAGTGTTAGTCCCTGACGACCCACCTGCCTTCACACCTTTTATTTATGGTTTATGTGAAATAAAGTACTGAAGATATTTTGATTACATTTTCACACTAAGGAAATCAGCACACTGTACATCACTTTAGCATCAAGCTATAAGCCAGTGACATACACAGATTAAGCTCTGATACTGAATTATTACATGCCATGTATTCTAGAGTGTTCAAAGATATGGATGTACTTATTGCATGTGTAGTTATTCCTTAGCCGCTGAACTAGAGTCAAGTTCAGTCAACATTACGATTGTTCGCTTGGACGTTTGCGACCAACAAAGATATAATTTTCTACAAATATCTGTAAAATTAAGGTAAAAATTTGGCAAATGAGAAATATTCATAGAATTTTCCATTATTTACTTGACAAGCCTTTGATTTAATTGACATCCCAAACATTTTCACACATAGATTTTACCATCTACAGTGCAGCTCCTTGTTAAGAAATAAAGATTGTATCTTCTTGCAAATTAGAGTCCATATGGGTCCTTGTCTAAATAGAACACATGCTGTCTGTTGTTCAGAGCTTAACCTGTGCAAGTTGTATGACAGCACAATCCAGTATAATAAATAGTTAGTATTTTAAGTCATATTAACTCAATTACAGCTGTATGTTTTACGTTTACTGGCTTCATATTTATCACAGTGCATTTATTGCCCTGGTGAGTGAGGTTATGTCAAACACTAGGCGGCGAAACTATGGCACTTCATTAAACTGCTCCCATAGCAGGGTACTTAATCCCAATACACGAGAGACTGCACGATTTTATCAAAAGCTCTGGAAATTGAAGCCATCACTATAAGGTGTCTGGGACTTAAAGCAGTTGAGCCAGCCTGCGAGATAGACCTCCTACAACATACATCTGTTTTTTTTTTTGTAAGACATTATGCATTAAAGAAGAGGCATCCTATCTTGAAGGATACTGTTGAGTTTAGAAAAATCTGTTCTGAGAAATGTCTGGCGCAAAAAGGGTTGGAGGAAGTTTCACTGTGATAATGTGCGTTCCTGCCCCTATTTTGTCGAATGTGCTCGGCTGTCTAGTGAGCAGACGTAGATCTGCAACCCTCAGATTCTTTAATAATATATTGTCTTACTTAGATATTCCATTCCCCTAACAGTCATTAGATTTCTCTTGATTACAGATGGCAGCATGTTTCATTTTAAAAGACTAACCATAAAAATAAATTAATCAAAAGTGTCATTGTTTTAATATAAGAACATTTTCCGTAACTGATGTTGACATAAGTATTTTACCCCTTTGGTTTACACTGATTGAAGACTGTTCTAATGAGCACTCGGCCCACAATGAGCATCTATCTGTGATCAATAAAAACGTTCACTGTTTCTGAATATAAAATCTCTGAATTCAAGTACCATAAGTCAGACTGTGGAAAGCTGTAAAATTAAGTTATCTCAGTGAACACTGTTGGTTCCATTGTGAGAAAACAGAAGCTGCATCATACCACCCAGGCACTGCCTAGATAAGGTCATCCCTCAAAACTCAGCATCAGAGGAGCTACAGAGTTCAGTGGCTGAGACTGGAGTGAAGGTGTACTGCATACAACTGGCCTGTTGTGAGGGTGACTGGAAAGAGTTCATTACTGAAGAAAAACATCACAGCATGTCTAAAGTCTGGCAGAAAGCGTCAATGTGACCCAGGTAAAATGTGACTTTTTGGCAGATTAGACCAAAGTTTGCATTAAGCTCTTCAGTGAGCCAAACAAGCCAAATGACCTTAATAATAAAACTAATGTATAGAATGAAAGTGTGCCCGAGTTTCACCCTCCCATAGCTTTAGTGCTCTAAATTGAGGAGAAAATCATGACTAATAGAAGTTTGCTATCCATCATTTCAACATCCCTTACAAAAATGGACTGGTCATGTAAAAAGGACAAAACTACTTTCCAGATAAAAGATAAAGTCACAGAGAGATTATGCCATCAACATTATTTTCTAGTTTTCTTTTACTATTGTCTAGCCTCGAGGTCACTATCCACCACACTTGATCTAGCTAATAATTGATCTAGAAGTCCTTGATTGGATCAGATATGTGAAGTTTGGAGGACTGCAGGAAGGTCCCTGGTGAACATGGCTCTGGCTAAATCAGTGGCATAACAGGGGAAGTTATAAGGAGGGAAAGAATAAGGAGAATTCGTGTGATTTCTGTGAAATGCTAGACTATTGTGAGCACACTTTTCCATTATCCTATTTATGGAGGTATAGTACTACACTCTGTGTAAGCACCTATACCTTTTCTTCAGTACTAAGTCTTTTTTTTTTAATGTTTGAATGTATACACCAATTGGCCACAACATTAAAACCACTGACAGCAGGGCTGGACTGGGACAGAAAATCGGCCCGGGCATTTTGAGCCTAGACCGGCCCACCAGGCTGTCATTCCTGAGGCGGGGCGGGGTGCTGCTGACGGGATTCCGCCCCGGGGCCCCTCTCGCTGTTGTTCCGGGGTGGGGGGGGTGCTTATGGGATTCTGTGCCGGCCCAAATTTACCATCGGCCAGGGGGCGGGGATGTGGGGTGCTGACGGGATTCTGCGCCAGCCCAAAATTACCATCGGCCCACTGGGCAAATGCCTGTTATGCCCGATGGCCAGTCCAGTACTAACTGACAGGTAAAGTAAATAATATTGAGACCTGGCACCTGTCAGAAGGTGGGATATATTAGTGAACAAATGAACAGTCAGTTTTTGAAGTTGACCTGTTGGAAGCAGGAAAAATTGGCAAGGGTAAGAATCTAAGTGACTTTAAGAAGGATCACATTTTGATGGCTACATGACCATCACAGATTTCCAATAGGCTTCGTCCGTCACTTGCCTGTAAACCCAATGACCACAAAGTCACAGGTTCAAACCCCCCACTTTCCACAATTGTGTCCTTGAGCAAGGCACTTAACCCTCAGTTGCTCCAGGGGAACTGTCCCTGTAACTAATGACTGTAAGTCGCTGTGGATAAGGGTGTCTGCTACTTTACTTATAACTGGGTGATCTCGAAAATGGCAAGTTTTATAGGGGGTTTCCGTTATGTAGTGGATAGTACCTGCCAAAAGTTGGCAGGGTCATGAAGGTCCGAGGCTCCTTGTTGCGCATGTGGAGCAAAGGCCAGTACTATTCCGATGGACAAACTAGTCCGATTCATGGAGGCTTAACCTCACAACTTACAGGACTGGTAACATTTTGGTGCCAAATACCACAGCACCACTTCAGAGGTCTTGTGGACCATGCTTTGTTGGTCATAGCTGTTTTAGCTACATTAGGGGGACCAACACAATTTAAAAGTGTAATGGATGATCAGTGTATATATGGAACTGGATGGTTTTTGGGAAACGTCTGTTTCAGCAGATGTTTGGTTGAATGAAGTTGCCTGGTTCTCTGTCTCTTTACCTGGATAATACAGCTCTGGTGAGATGGAAATGAATGTATGAAACAATTGAAACTGGTATGCTATGGGAGCAGGGAGTCATTATTTCCTGGTTGGTTCTCAAAAGGTGTTTTGTTGGTGCGCCATCCTAAATCTAGCATAGGTATCAGTGTCATCTTTTCAGATGCTACATCTTCAACACTAGGACACATTGACATGCACGTTAAATTCTATAAATAAAATGAAGCCTCAAAATAAATGTACTTCTAAAATATACTTGTATTCCTTTATTACTGCATTTTGTCAACAATCAACATCCTCATTCTCGCTGTGATAAAGATATGTGAAAAGAAATGTTTTCTTTCCGGTTCACAGATTTTTAGGGATATTACAAGGTCATCTCAAATTCATAAACCAACAAACATAAAGCCTTTTATTTATATCATCTCAAGCAATGAGGACGTCTTTTAACACGCTATAATGTGTTGCTTGTCTTAGCTGAGAAGGTTACAGTGTACTCCATTGATTTAACTACCTGACTTAAATGAATACAACCATAACCCAGGACATACATGTAAATTGAGATCAAGTCACTGATGCATAAAACCACCATGCGGAAAAAAGACTGCCTGTAATGTTTCGCTATGAAATGAGCTCCTCTTTCCGGAACAATGGCAAGGAAAATTTTTTCAAATGGAAAGTATTATATTCCTCATCTAAATGAAGAATGTCCGAAGATGCATAGGTGGCAGCATCAATTCATGTTTGAATATATACATCAGAATATTTAGATTTATGGCTCATTATTAATTGCTGGGTTTTGCTTATTCATATTTTATGGTGCGGAAAAATAATAAGCCAATAAGTTTCGTCTGTCTGAGTAAGGTCAGACTGATGCAGAATTTTCCATTTGCTTTTTAAATAAGGATCAACATTTGTAAAGACATCATGTGCAAAATTTCACAGAGCTGTGGTAAGTATTTACATTTTATACTGACTAATTTTGAACCATTTCCATTGCTCTGGTTATCATGAATTTTTCATACGTCATAAATGTCAGTTGATGTTTTTAAATATAAAAATAAAGGTATAACAAGGTATATAAGTTTTATTCCATTGACGATTTGTTGCATAATACATGACACTGCACCTTTATGAGTATGTCTACACAAAGTGAATAGCACTTTTACTACTTAATAAATTCACTCATTTTTTCTGTACTTTTAAATGCATTAATATACGTTTTTGCCTCTTTGAACTGAAACTAAGTAATGTTGGCTGTTTGCTCTTTGACCTTTTTCTTCTTTTGGAGTTTGAATGGTTTTTTTTATTAAATGCACCCGATGCCTCTACAATCTGATGTTGCAAATGTCCATGCGTTTATGTCAAAACGCCTGGTTACTTTATTGCCAGTATGACATATTAGCAGTCACGCTGAATACTTTTGATTTTTATATTTTTTTTTCTTGGGACTCTTGGGACAATATATGGATTTACAATGAATGATTTCAACACAAATAATTTCTGCACTATAAGATGAACAACAAACATTTAGAAAGGGGGCATATATTTTTGTTGTGCATAATCCACTGTATGATGTGAGAACCAAAACTGCTGTTCCTGTGGAGGTCATGAGTTATTCTCCTGCATTCTCTTTGGATTTTAATTGTTCAATCTTTCTTGCCCCCACCCTTTTTAAACGGATTGGTAAACTGTTAATTTGATCAATACTTAATTTTTTTCACCTGTCTCTTTTTTTCTCTGCTAAGCAGTGATAAGCAGTAGTAGGGTGGTGAGTGGAGTGAATTGTCAGATTTTTTTTTTTTGCTCTCTGCGGGCCCCTCTGCCATTTGGAGTGATGTAATTTATACCACAGTAGTGGCTCCGCAATTACCCTGTCTATTGCTGTCGACAGTATCTCACTATCTTTTAAATGGATCCAGCTTGACTCGTCCAGCCAGGCAAACAGTACAAATGATGCCATTCCTCATGCTGCAAGTCCTAAAGAGATAAGTTCCTTAAAGAGCGGCCCATTTATCAGCTGATACAAGCAGGATACTTACAAGCCCACTCTATTGTTTAGGCGTTTTGACAGTCAGGCGTTTTTGGGGGGTTGGGGCAGGCATCTTTTTTTGTAATCATCCCATTGGGGGTGTCAATAATAGGGCTGAGATGTTTGGTAAGGGAGGGGCATTTGGCTGACTCGGACCTCTGGCCTTATTTTTGTCTCTGGACTGGTTGTTTTCTTTTAAACATGTTACTAAATGAGAATTGTAAATTCTAAAACGAGGAAGTGTGTGCAATACATTGCTTTTTATATATTAATTTAAAAACATATTCACATATGGTATCTGTCAAGTACATCCATAGACCCCAAAGGTTCTGTATAATTTTGGAGTTGGCGACATTTTTGGCTGTTAGAAACAAAAATGTTCCAAAGCTGATATATATGTTCATTTTTCCTGAAATATGTTAAAATGTTGTCATGTTGCGCAAATGTTTAAATTCATTGTATGTAAGGCCAAAATCAATACTGTTACACATCGCTACCACACTGGACACAGCTTGCTGTGTTGGCCATTTTGGTAAGTGTCTTATCACGTCAATTAAATGTGTAGGTGAGTTTCGTAGCACATATGTAACAGTATAGTTCCTATAGCAACTATATTACAGTGTCAATTTAAATGATAGTAATATTCAAGGAAAAATGTCAGCTTTGGAAAGTCAGCGACAGCACAATGCTCATCCAAACGTGCCCCACTACAAAAGTGTAACACATCCTCAGAGTTCTTTAATAGTAAGAGTGTATAGAGCATTGCGAGTAATATTCTGCTGCATACTTTTTAGTATAATTAAATCCACATTTACTCCACATTTATGAACTTATAAGATTTATAAGGACACACCCCTGCCTCTTAATAAGTTTAAGATATGTTTATTTCATCACACTTTCACACCTTCGTACTGGTGCTTACCAAAGTGTCAAAGGGTGCTTTTGAAGAAGATACCTGAGCTACGTTTTGACACTTGTCATAAACTTCTATTAGTCTAATGAATTACTGGAAGAATTTTCACAATCAGAAAAATCAGATGGCTAACCTCTGAGTGGTAACGATATATGAAGATTTAGTCAAGTCTGAAATGGAGAAATGTCAGACTTGAATCCTAGCCTTGCTACATTCCTAAGGCATACAGTTTCAGTTATCCTCAAGTTATTGAAGTGTAAAAGCAGGTCCTAGCATTTGAAAGGGTTAAATGACTGATTTCTGATTTCCTCCAGTAAACCGGTCTCAATGCAACGATTTAACTTTTATTTGTGACTTAATTGTTTCATATTTAAGCTTTATTGAAGACATAATCAATTTCTACAGAGAATGGAAAAGTTCAGAAAAGTATGGGATTTGGTTTTAGTAACTTCCAGGTCTGCATAAATATGGGAAAAAGAAAAGAGAGTATAAAAAGTATTTGTTTCAGATTATTGCCCATAGTATGTTTTCCAAAATATAAAGGCAGAATTTCTAAGCATAAACTGGTCATTCAAGCAAAGTCTTTTTCATGATGTTTGCAGCAGACAGCCAGCACAGTAAGTGTTGGGGGAGAGGTCATTTTGTGTCATTCATTCGTCCATTAATATGAACAAAATGCCCAGTCGCTGCTGAGAAAAAGCATCCTGACATCATGATCCCCACATCACTCTCATACTTCACTGTTGTAATGTGGTGTTTGTAAAGCAGAATGCATTAGGTTTCGCACGTATATGACATTTTAAATTTAGGCCAAAAGCCCCATTTTTGTGTCATCTGAGCATAAAACCTCATCCTACGTTTTAGCTGGGTCATTTTGACGCTTTGAAGCTGGCAAACTCCAGACATACTTTAATGCAATTGTTTGTTTGTTTGTTTGTTTATTCAGTATTGCTTCTTCCTAGCTACCCTCCCATACAGACCAGTTTAATACAAAGCTCTTGACTGCTGCACCTTCACCTTGTTCTTAACTACTGAACTCCTTCAAAGTGATTTCTGGCCTCTCTCTGGCTTCCCTTCTCCCACTGTTTTTGGGGATTACCTTGTGCAAACTGTGTCTGGGTGGTATGATGCAGCCTGTTTACTCACAATTAATCTAACAGTGCTCAGTGGGACAGACAAACACACACATGAGACGTTTTTCATCATGGATGTGTTGATAACTTTCTTATTAATTTCCTGCACACTGGTCTTCATTTGATAATTTCCCTTCAGATTCACAGTCTAGAATTAAGAGAGTCTTTTATCCAGAATAGGTATACTTTAAATGGTTCACAGGCAGAGGCCAATTGTAAGACAGTTGTGTCCTAATTAGGGCAACATCTTAACCTGGTGTTGGAGCTCGGAAGTCCCACAGCGCAGGAGTTGTCTACTTATGCAAACAGCAATGTTAGCTGGTCTTGTCACATATTCTTATTTAGGTGCTAGATTATGTTAATAAAAAGTTCAGTTTGAAAGTTAAAATTTGAAAGTACAACTCCAGAAACAATTTGTTTCAGTTATATGTTTTAAAACCATAAATAACTCATGATTATGGATTATGGATTATGTTGGACCCATTGGATTATGTGTCTGGTTATTAGAATTCAGTCATATTCAGTCTCAAAATTAAGTATTTCTGTGTATTCAAATAAGTGTGTATTAAACTTGCAGTTTGAAATGAAAGAAAACAAATGTTATCTTTGTTGTTGCTTTAAAGTTTGTGACTGAGCGTGTTGTAAAACTATAGAGAATGTTAGAACCTATACAACTTTTCTCAAATGGAATGGCAACACTAAAGTTGACATATATATATATATATATATATATATATAATATTTATAGAAATATATATATAGAAATATTTCTAGCAAAAGTTGCACTTGTGAGCCCAAGTAATCATTCTTTAGGACAAATGGAAAATCACATAAGTTTAAAGCCCAAAGATAAATGACTAAATCAGCCAAACTACACTTAATAAACAAATAGTAAACCATCTGTGTTTTTTTTATTATCTTGAATATTCTGTTTGGTAATTCTAATAGCCTGTTCCTGCCAAAAAGCCTACTTGCTGTGTATATATTCGTGACGACCATGTGTGAACAGTGATCAAACCTACCTAAATAATATAACACACTAAAATCAAGATAAAATGAGCAGTTGATAGCTTGCATGACATGTTTGCTTGGTATTTTGATCACTTGCCAGCTAGCCAGCTTTGGTGAATGACACAGAGACTAGATCCCTAGTGATTAGTCAAAGGTTAAATGGTTAAAGAGCGCATCTGCTCTCTGGCATTAGGGGGTTGTCATCACCGACTTCAAACAACCAAACAACAGTGCAGACTATGAAAACTTTAATCTGATTTTTTCAGTGAGGTTGCAAAAATATACTATAGAAATGTAATGGTACACAACACTCTTCTCTGATAGTACAAGTCTCAATAGTACATGAATTTGTTCATATTCATTACCCACTTTCTTATATAATAGCTAACATGGAAGTAGCTAATGCTGACAATGAGTCAAACTTCATTGTTAAGTTCAAGCAAAATGGAACAAAAAATAGGAAAGTCCGTCTAATCTAGAATATGAAAACTCTGAAACTCATACTTCCACTAAGGAATCTTGTCATCACTTCTCACATTAAATATTAACAGTCATTGTCCAATT
>JBBJLS010000032.1:17110239-17127059 GCA_037577275.1 Bryconaethiops microstoma | reverse complement strand
CTCCAGAAACAAATAAGACACCGCTGCAGAAATAAGCCACCACTTCAGTTTCTCAGGTTTTATCTTTTATAGGTGCGAGTATTAAACTTTTTAACAATTGCCATTTTTAACAACTGCTGACAATATTTCTCCTAATTCCCAAATAAAAATATTCTTCTTTAAAGCATCATTTTAAAGGAAATGACAATACATCAACATTAAAAAGGTTCAGTGTTTACAGAACTGGCAATAATGGCAATAATTACAGTAATAATAAGTTCTTCTAGTATTGTTTTGCCATCCAACTGTATTGTTTATAGTATTGTTTTGCCATCCAACTGGTCACATTGCAAGAGGAGAATGTTGATTACAGCAGTGTTTTTTTGTACTTTTCCTCATTAAATAAGATGTTTTATATATATATGTACACAAATCAATAAATTTGCGAATTCTCACTGACTAATGTACTTGCATTAGTGTACATTGAATTATGGGCTCGATTCGAAGTTGCCATGCCACCCACTGGTGAGCTCCTCACTTTATTTTTTAAAAACATCAGTTACACCCTGATGTCATTCATTTTTCAAATAAACACACACACTGTTGCATTAGAAAATGCCGTTCAAGCTCTTCATTTGTCTTTAGTTGTTTAGACATGTGTTATTTGTCATTTTCCAACAGTCCAGAATCTTCTATAGTGAAATAGGTAACAAAACCAATACTTGAATTGTTAGTCTCAATAAATCATGGCATAATCAGCATTATTTTAGCCCCTTAAATTCTTTGGCTTGTTAAATACAAAGTTGTATTTTTCAGTCATTTTTCTTAGTTATATGAATACTGAATGACAGCTTGGTCCCACTGGCGGTACAACGGCATTTATGGCTATGATGAAATGGTCACTGTTCTCTTTTTAATGCACCACATTTCTCCAGTGTGGACTGTGGGTCTGACTGCCTTCTTTAGCCTCCCTTTTCCCTGAGCTCAGTGACTATAGTTTTTTATTCCTCTTCAAATTAAACTATGGCCAGCAGGCATTTAATCCACAGATTAGGATATTTGTCATCGATAGCCTTTGATTCGGCTTGTCACCGAAGCACTCGCTGTTGTCTCCCATACTTTCAGAGGGTTTTAATATCTCCTTCAGCGAGAAAAGTGAATTCTGTAGCCGTCCGTCAGCGGATAGCCACAATGGCCTCTCTCCATTATAGTTAATCGAGTTTGTCCCTCCATGTCATCGAATGGGCTTTCTTATCGGAGTCAACAGGGGTCTGAGAGTAGACTACCACGGCTGCAGTCCCACCGTGTTAATCTCACTTGTCAGTCTCACTTGTGAAGACTGCAGCGTGCTTCAACTTTACAGCTTCAGAGTAGATGTCCAATATGCTGTTTTTAGTCTGTATGAATAAGTGCATATTTTAAACCTTGTTTTTACATTATAGGTATGTTTGTGGTACAAGAGCTATATATTCTCGTACGTTTTTACTCGCTTGTGTGCATTTATGCTTTCAGTGTACTGGCCCTGCATTTCTTCATTATTACGTGAGTGGTCTTGTTCATTATTGGTTCCCAGGGGTGGCCGTTCAGAGCTCCCTGCTCAGAGGATCTGGCTCCTCTCCATGGCCCCGGTCTCCCTCCAACAGTAGCATCCATGATTTGCATGCAGTGTTTGTCTTTGCTAATCACACTATGCTCTTCCAACAAGATTTCCAACATCAGAACATGACTGTTCATCTAATTAAGGTGCTAATTGAATTAAATGGCTCTGGTAATGAGCAGATGAGCAGCATAAAAAGCAAAGAGTCAGAACAGGCTAATTAACAAAAGAGCCTGGCTTAATTATAACACTTAAAATACATGCAGCTCTGCCCTCCCATATTGTTAATTGGTGCGGGGGGAAATTTATGATAATTGGCGTAATAATAATTGCTCGAGGAGACATATCTGAGCCTGCAGGCATAATTACAAAATACGACAGACTATCATGAGCTGGTATTAATAAATGCTTAGGGTATTCCCCCATCTCTGTGAGTTTTGTGGAATTTATTTGGTCTTTTTTCTGCTGCTGTTGAGTTGTAATTTTACAAATTGTTTTAAATGCAGATTTTTTTTTTTTGGGTGGTGAAAACATATCAGTTTGTCAGTGCATTGGCACACTGTACTGTAATTTTACCTTTTAGTGAAAAAAAGATGTATGCCATTGTTATTGTTATTTTCTTTTCTTTTTTGCTTTTCTACATTTACGGAAATGGTCTCCGTCCATAGTCCCCTGGTCTAATAAGAACTAATCTTCTCAGCTATATCAACTCTCCTGGGCTCGATGTTACAGCCCACACACTTGGCCCTGTAATATCCCATTGTATTTTCAAACCACAATATAAAAAATCCTAATGCCCACAAAATACAGGATCATGCCTCATTTACAAATGTAATTTGGATTTAGGACAGTGCTCCTTCCTCCCTCTCATTTCAGCTCTCTCTCAACTGCTTTTTCTCTTTCTCCATCTCTCTATCTCTCTTCCCCGCTCTCTCTCTCTCTCTCTCTCTCTCTCTCTCTCTCTTATGCTCACCCTTTGGCTGATGGAGTGATTAGAGGTTATGAGAGCTGTTGGAGATTAGTCAAGCAGAGAGAGTGTAAATTGGCAAGGATGTTTTATCAGTACATGTCACAATATATGAAAGCAGATGTGCTTGCTTGGAGCCGCTCTCCCACATTACGCTCACAGAATAATTGAGATCTTTTTTATTCCCACAGATTACCGCTCTCACTGATCCTGCTGTCACATCAAAGTGAGCACTTCATTCGCCTTGTATGCACGCCAGATCTATTTTGCTTTCATAATGGGCTGATATTACCGCTGCACAAAGAGGATGAAGACATCAGCGTGATAGATAGGCAAAAGATTAAATGGGATCTTTATGACTTCTTTGATCATCAGTTTTGACTGCATGATAAGATGAGCCAAGTTGGCCGCTGATTTGTTCTTTATTGGACGCAAGCATTAGCCAGGGGGAACCAAGCTTGCTCTGATGCTCTTCATTTAAGGTGGAACTTGACAGTCAGCTCTTGCATCTTTTTTTTTTCGTGAAGAAAAAACACATGGTAACCACATGTCTTTTACGGTATAATAGCAGATTTTGAGACTCCACAAGGTAAAAAATGCCTGCAAAATTGTGCAGTTTGTTTCTTTATAGATCAGGGAATGTGTCACTCTGGCAGTAATGAACCTTTGGGATGAATCGAGACTAGTGTGATTTATGATTATTTTATTTACTTACGCCAATTATTTTTTGCATATAGTATTATACATCCTTATTTTTAAAGCTTGTTACATCCCAAAGAGTTGGTATTTTTCAAATTTGTAAAAATAACAGCATAGTTTCTTGAAAGCGAATCTGTGTGTTATACTGTACATAGTCAAACAAACACATCTACCCAAAACCCTTGCTCAGACATAGGCAAACGTCTGCTGGCTTTTAAAAAATTCCACCTTAAAATGGGCAGATTAAATGAGATTTCTTTTTTCTGCTATGCAGATCAAGGCTTGGGCACTCAGCGCTGACAGATACTAATGTCTAAATCAGCGTCCCAGACCAAACTGGGCCGTTGCTCTTGTTCACCGTCGAAATGTCACCTGTTCCCATCCACCGATTTGCATAATGCAAAGTTTCTCACTCGTAAAATACAGATTAAGAGGGGAGATGGGGAGCCATTCGTAAAGCAGAGAGTCATTTCAGAGCTCCAGCCCCCAGTGATTAACTCACTCACCACCATGGCCACCGAAATGTTAATGCTACAGTATTAATTACATACCTACAAACCGGTCGGCCACACCATAATGACCTCTGCTTGCTGGAGTGCAAGAGTGCATGTGTCATAATCACAGTGTGAAACAGTGTGAAACAGTGCTTCACGTGCGGGTCCTACCTGCTCTGAATTGTATTAGTTGTCATGAAAGGTCTTAAGGAGAAGGTGTTGTGAAGGTTGGAGTATTCTTGTATTTTCTTCTTTTTTCTTTTGTGCAAGCACTGCATATGGGAGGGGGGGGGGGGGTTCATATATGATTATTTCCACTGATAAAGTGAAGTTTCTCCACTACCACTTCCTACTAAGCCAAGACATGTGTGAAGAAGAATTCTGGATGTATAGATTAGCACGATAACTGAAACTTAAAGGTAGGAACGGTTTGTATATCAAAAACAGAATATTACGATCCACAAAATTTTCACAATACGTAAGTCACAATATCTGTGTTTTCTTATGTTTAATATGTTGTAACAGCCAAAAAAGACAGTAGAGCCATATGGAAAAATAATAGCAAAACTCCTGAGTACATTTCATGGTAATTTAGTGTTTAACACAGCACCGAACTAAATCAATTTGAACAGTTATATAAAGAAAGAACTGATAATATCCTGATATTGTATATTTATCACAATCATGAATACTGTCATATTGCCCAGTTGTAGACTTTGTTTGATTTGTATCTGTTTAGAGTTTGCCCCCTTGGCCAAATATCTTGCATGCTGTGCTCACATTGCAAAGGCCCATTTGTCTCCAGACAGCATGTGAACTTCTATTTAGCCATTGATGAGAATGGCAAGACGTAATGTTCTGCATTCTCAAGTGGGTCAAAATTCTCTTAAAAGTTGCAGTGGAAGGTCTCTGAGTGTCACATGCCAGAGCAGAGACCGACTATGCTGTGAAATGATTAGGAACATTTTCAGTAAGACTTAATCCTCTGAAGATTGATGAGTTGGTGAATCGGAGCTGTTGATAAATCGGACTCTTTTGACGATGGTGTTTTTGGGATCTAGCCCAAGGTTTTGCTGCAGCAGAAAAATCAGATTTATTATCATCTTTCTGTTTTGTTCAGAACTTGGAGAAATTATGCTGTCAGATCTAATCATGGTGTGAACCTCTGAAGTACTTATGAGGCGTCGTCCCAAAAGTGCCGTAGTGGGACCTCACTTGTCTTCTTGACAGCCTAACAATGGCCTCATTCAGGACGCCCATGGTTGCCCCGCTACATACTAAATGCACAGAAAAGAGGCTGGAAGAGGTATCATGAGGAATGGAGCATGGCTTTGTGCTTGATAGTGCCCATTACGGACATTTTTCCTCATGACTTAAGTGCAACGGTGGTGGGCAGCTTAACGTGACTAACTTCAAGTGCTAAGTGACACCTGACCGCAGACTTCTGAAACGGTAGCCTTATTAAGGCACTGGGACACCTACCATCCCTGCTACTGCATGCAAGGATTGCTGCCGCTGCAGCGATAACGCTTGGTGACTGATAAAGTCGAGCAGTAATGGCTTTTTACTAATGAGAAAAGTGTCGCTGATTATGACGAATAGCCTTGGACCAACAGGCTAAGCTGCTACACAGGCCTCCAATTGTTAGCCAGGCGGGGTTTTGCATTTCATTATGGCTTCACTGATGTACAGCTTTTGCCTGCACTGTGTTGTGTGTTGTGTTCTTTAACAGCTAGCAACTGTTTTTTTTACACCATTTATTTAATCTCATTTTTTGTTTTATATTTCAGATACAAATAATCATTCAAGTTCTTTAGATGCCTGTTTTTAGTTGGACTTATTGCATATTTTCAGTAGCTCCAGTTCCATGGAGTGCATGAATAGATAGAAAATAAAAGTGAGCGGAGAAAATCTTTATAATCTGTCATTTCGATGTATTAGTGTGATGCTGAAATAATGTATGACAAAATATTTATTGAAGAACACTCCATCAGTGGACTGGTAAAGGATTTGGCCTATGGTTTCCTGATTTAAAAAATATTTTAATAATATAGGTAAGAGGACACCAGTCTTATCCAAAAATGGCCAATGCTGCTGCAGATTTTTATCCCAACCAAGCAGGACCACATTTAACTGATCAGTTGTTTGTTAAGTGAATCAGCTGAGCTTCTGCTGGGTTTTAGTGAAAACTTGCAGCCACACTTTCTATTTGCATGTGGGTTTTTGACTCTGATGTAAGTTGTTGAGAAATATACATTGGAATTTAACGTGTTACTTTGAGCAGTTTATTGAAGTTTATTTTTTCTTAGATTCTGTTTGAATGCATTACTCAATTGAAGGGTTTATCCATTTAAACAACTGGACATTTAAAGCATTACCCCCATTTATTAAGACCATTTAGCCTTTTTTGACCTCCTCAGTCGTCCAGAATTTGTGCTAAGCTAGTGCTTAGCAAGTTTAGCATGAAATAATAAATGACTCTTTAAAAATATGTGATAAATCAATTAATCACACACAGACAAGCATCAATTAATCACGCTTAGGTGTCACAGCTAGTTCGCGGCTGATAATTACAATTTTATGGTTCTATTTTGGTTATTTGCTTAATCAGTGTCAACTGTATCTACTAACATTTTGCAACCATTTTTAACCGTTTTACAATGTGTAAAAATATTTTAAGTGTATGTTTGTATGGTAATAAGGAAAAATGAAAAACTGTTTACTTATAGTGCAGATCCTCCCCTGAGTACCTCAGTTAAATCTATGATGGAACTGTGTTCAGAAATTCAGCCAGAGACTGATCTATATAGCTCCTATATTTTAAAATGTGTCAGTTTTGTTAAACTTGGTTAGTAATGATTTTCGGGTAGAGATCTTCTCTCTCCTAACTGTTTCTTAGTTTCATATAATGTAAATCTTAAATTTGTTTTTTTATTCTTTTTATTCTTAATTTCAGTTCCTTTTTGGAATTCCCCCAAATCCAAAACTTTATTATGTTGTAACATTTGGTTAATCCCCGGATAATATTCCAACTGACACACATTATTAAAAGGTAAAATGCAAGTCTAAACAAATACTTCAGTCCAAACATGGATCAACTGCGTAACGGTACATTTAGCATAATGCTTGGTCCAGTGATATCTATGGCTTATCACACATGATCATGTGTATGTACCGAGAATATATAATATATATTAGCCCCATCCCCCCCCAAAAGTACTAGTTTTTTTACTAGTAAAAAAACTAGTACTTTTGTTATGCAAGTGTTGTAGCTTGCTGTGTGTCTTCTGACCTGGAGAGGAATTTGAACAGATTGGAGTAGCACTGCTGGGGAGCCCCTCAAACCCCAGGGTTAAACAAATGCTCCATTTAAGAGTATGCTTCTATTTGAGAGATCACTCTTGGCGGTTAACCAACGCATACATTACAACTGCATTAGGAATATGTGCCTGTCGTCGCCATTACAGGCTTGCGCTTTGGGGAGTGTGTGCGTGTGTGTGTGCTGAGGGTCAGAGCAGAGGGCAAAGCTCATAAACGTCCCTGAAAGAAGGCAAATAATGGGATCCCTGATGTGGAACGGCCATTGAAAAGCTTACTTATGTAAATAAGGCTGAGATGTTGAAATCCATTATCCAACTCATTTGCATAAGCAGTTTCAAATAGTGTGTGTGTGTGTGTGTGTGTGTGTGTGTGTGTGTGTGTGTATGTGTGTGTGTGTGTGTGTGTGTGTGTGTGGATGACTGGGCTCAAGCCAGTGTGTTTAGTTGCAGCTGAGTGGCTACGGCTCAAGGATGGATGGGCCAATCACATGTCCCTGCTCAGGTGAGAAGGTTTGATAGCCTGGGCTCTTGCCAATGAGCCATCTCTCCAGCATGTCCATCATCCAGCTGCAACAAGTGGGAGAGTGACAATGCTGTAGCCAGGGAGGTGAGCAGATGGGAGCCTCATGGAAAAAAACAATCATTGAGTTGCAAATTAACTTAAACTTTGTTGAGTTTGTACCTGAAGATTCAAACAGCACATTTTCCAGTCTTTTTTTGTTTGCTAGAGCTATGCTGCTAAGCCATGTGAGGGGCAATCAATTAATATAAATTCCTTATTGAACTTGTTCCATAGTGTCCTATGGGTCACTTAAAATAGTACAGGTTGCCCTTGGATTGCTAGCATGCAACATCATTTGCCAATGCACACACTTCTTGAATTTTATTAAAATGAGACTGTGGGGGGAAAAGACAGGTTTGGGCAAAAAAGCCATACTTACAGTGTCGTTTATTCTGCCACTTGGTCTTATCTCAATCCAGAACACCTTCCCTTGAAAGCTGCAGCCATAATTGTAAGCGTCTCCTGAGAAAACTTGACAAACACTAAACGTCCATAAGTTGAAGCCCAAACCCAAACAAGCAGAAGCAGCATCTTTCTTGTCTGAAACCTGATGCTTGTGACCTCTGAGTTCTGGTGGAAGTGTGATGTAATACCAGTGGGTATGGTACATATTCAAATCCAGTAGAAGGGTTTACAAACTGATCCATAGGCACAGCCACCTGCCAGCCACTTTGTGGTCCTCTTCCTTAAACAGAGAAAAAAGGCATTCTTCAGGAAAGGCCTCTCTCTATTTCTCTCTCTTTCTCTCTGCCCCCCTCCCTGGGTGTTGCACACACACAACCTCATGTGAGAGCTCTTGCTTGTTCCTCTTCTTGTGCATGCTGATGACTCATGCCAGGTCCTTAGTTACAGACTGCTGTGACTGCACTGGCCTGAGATGACTGCAGCATTTTGAGTTGCAGTTGTGATGCAGAAGCCTTCTAGCTTCAGGACATTTTGTGAATGTGACGATGCTGCCAGTGGACATGATATACAATAAAATACAATACAATAAAATACAATAACTGTCATGATATAACAAATGGTATAACAAATACTGACTGGGATAAAGATAATTTTTTTTCTTTTTTTATGTTTGGTGCTACTATAGCAACAAGATTTTAAAAAGTCTCTGTGCTTTAATGTGACTGAAGTAGATGGTAATGCCAGCTTTGATCATCTTTATATATTTAATAACGCTCAATATGTTACCAATCATGTTAAGAACAGCTAGCACTATGATAAACTGGTCTGTCTACTGTATGCTTTGGTCAAACTTGGTATTGGTCTCCTGTGTGAAACAACTCCAACCACTGGGTTCTCTAGAAGGAAGTGCAGTAACCCAGTCTGGATGTGTACAATGTACATAATGAATCAATTCGAGCTGGGCCTCCAAGGCTTTTCCTGATAATCAGTGCTTTCAAAGAACCCTGGGGTTAGTTAGGAGGGATGCTGTTATACGTGTCTCAAATAAGTGAACCAAGTGCGTGAAGCCAAGGTGCACTTTGTCTGCCAACATCCGCCTGCCAATTTACAAGCTAGGGAGGCAATGCTTGACAGATTATGCTGAGATTTGCTAGTATTTTTGTAATCCCATCATATGGCATGCATCAGGATGAGCAGCATCTGCCAGCAAGTGGCTGGGGTTACAAGCAGATTGTGAGACAGGCATTCGGGATGCCAGTGGAGTCCCAGAAACAAAGTCCACACTTTGGATATTCTACTTTTTGTAGTTCTGACTTACAAGTGATACAAACCCAGGATCTCATCTTCTAGTATGGCCTGTGGACTACTCCCATCCTGCTCAAATAATTGTAATCCTCAGGATTAGCCAACAAGCAATTGTGAAGTGGCTTAAAAAGTCAGTCACTGTGGATGCTACACCAATGCAAGCAAAATATCACTCTTTACACATTTCTGTGTGTTTTAAAACCAGGCTTTGTAAAGATAAAACCTTTCTGCTGCGTAGATTTTCCTGTGCTGTTTTTTAAATAAACAACAATAAATAAAAACAACAAATGCAAGACATTTTGAGGAATTTTGGATTGGCTTGGCCAGCTCTGTTGAAAAGAAAAGCATATGTGCGCGGGGAGCTCTAAAGAGACAACTTGGGATTGCAACATGCTGCAAGATTTTCCTTATAACAGAGCTGCTCCACTACTTGCATCCTTCTTGTCTTTTGGTGCCAGACTGAGGAGCCCCTGCATTAAGGTCCTTCGTGTGACTCCAGAGCAATGGCTTCTTGTGGCTCCATCACGATCTTGTGCCAATCCCTGTGCGTCAGCTATGCAATCATCCACTGCAATCTGATGGGGGGAGGGGGTACTTGTGAATGATGCTTTTACTATAAGCTTGCCATTAATTTGGTAAACAAAACTACTGTTTACAGTCAACGGCAAATGTGTCTAGTTTGATGTTTTCTGACATTTCAGATTATATTATGTCTAATACAGCGCTCTTTAATGCGTGTTTAGGGACTGATTAAGAGAAAGCAAAGCACGAGTTCCACATGTCAAGTTGTGACATTTTCTGATTGTGCCATTTAAGGCTGGGTGTGTTGAACACTTGCAGGAACCAGGGGTCTTTTACAGGCTTCTCATGAGTGAGGCTGCATCTTAAACAGGAAACAGCTGCAGTGCTGCAGAGCAAAATGCCCCACCAACAGAATACCACTGTCCACCTTTAAAGGGCATTGTTGCAGCAACGGGGGAGGGCAAGGAAAAGGTTTTCACTCTGACATTGCTAAAATGAAGAGCATGAATCCAAGGTCCAAAGCCCACCCTACTGTCAATCCTGATATCCCAGGATGCATCTACAAGACTTACTCTACTAGCTCTGCTCACAGATAGCTTGTTTGTGAGTTGCAAGGTTCAAAAAGAAGAGTGAAACAATGGAGTGGCCAACAAAGGCAAGATGAAACAGAAAATGAATGTTCAATGAGTGTTAATAATGCTTCACGAGGTCATGCTATGAAAAAGAAAGCTGCATGTTTAGTCATATGCACCAGTTTTGCTCCTGGGGTCAGCTAATTTACTGTGACAGTGCCCCACTACCCTTACTTCACACCTCAATAAACCAGCTATTTTTCCATGCTTCTGCAGTGCCAAGCAGCCAAAACAAAGTAAAACTAAGCATTCCAGCAACCCTCCCACCCATCATTGTTTTTGAATGCACACTTATGACTTAGTTCAGCACCAGGCCTAACATACAAGACTGATTTGATACCAATGCAAAAGGCTTAGTACACTGGGCCCAGCGTTTCCATCGGCGCGTCCTTCAGCCAGCCAGCCTAAGGACTAATTTTAACTTCCACAAGACTGAAAAAGAAAGAAAGCTTGAGTTCTCACGGTCATGACGTAACTTGGAATGCCCAGAGAGCAGATATCTAAATCCTCCATAATCCTATTATACGTGTGCTCATGCTGGTCAGAGAGCACATAGGTTAGCAGAGGCTACATGAAACTACAGTGAGGAATGGATGAGATGTTCTCACTTTACAGTGTCGGGCTGAGGCTGATGACACAGCTGCTTATGGGCCACCAGTTGAGTCTGGCATAGCCGGGAAATAATCCCTCACCTTCTTCCTCATATCCTGTTTTTGATCTCATTGGTTTGAGGCAGCAGGCTGGTTTAGCTTTTTGCCCCACTGTCAGGACAAGAAACTGCTAAGTCAGAAATGTTTTTCATCAAAGTACAGAAATAAAACTGTCAGTAAAATTCCGAAGGACTCTTGTTTAAAAGGACGCTCACCACAAAACGGAGTCAATGTTAACAGGGGGTTTATTTCTTGTAACAAGGGAACGAGTCACACAGCAGACCAAAGTCTTACAGAGGAGTTGTTCAAACTCAGCTAATCTTTGCCTTGTATATACCATGCGTACATGACAATCATACATTGTTGTTTATTTTAAGCATTGCCTTTAATCATTCTGGAGTGTATGAAATTGCAATAACAGGAACTAACAGGATATTGGTGTCATTTCAATATCCCATGCCAGTTCATGATGTCCTTGCCCACATTCCTCCTGCAGCAGAGAGCGCCCTCCCAAAAACATTTCCCATGGAATGAGAAATATGTCACACACAGTTCATTACAGAGTTTTCTAAACAAGGCTCACACATTTATATATTGTGAACACATTGTGAACGGTAAAGTTATGCATAAGGATGATACATAGGTGAAACTTAATAAGAGAATAACAATTCTTCCAACAAACAGTTGTATCTGTAAAAAAGTTTAGGCCTATGTGGATACAGGTGTTGTCACGATTCCAGTCTGCGACCACTGGGGGTCGCTGTGGAACCGTGACTGTGCTCCAATCACACCTGAGGATAGTTTCCAGAGGAGTGATTAATCCCTGGAGTTTTAAGGGGCGCTTTCCTCAGATGTGGTGTGGAGCATTTCACTTCAAGGTCTGATTGTCTTCCAACTCAACTCCTTTCTCTTCTCTCTCTACTCGTCTCATCTGTATTTGCTCTATTATCTAAGTTCATGTTCGGCCCTCGCGCCAGTTTGTTTCCTGGTTATTTTTGTTAGTTGTAAATAAACTCACTTTATCATGGAAGTCTGCACTTGTGTCTTACCTTCATCTGGGTTCGGGAAGGGTCCAACCGTGACAGAATGCTCCACCTTACGAGATACAGTGGACTTCCCTGGACCATCATTCGGTTCCTCCAATCTCTCCTCATCACTCCACACCCAACGAGGCCAAGATGGCTGCCTCCTTAGCAGCGGTAAAATGCTTCCCGGTTTCTCCAACATACCGTCCAGCTTTCCTCGCATCATAAGCCAGACACCCCATACCTCCAGCCTATCCTTCGGCTCTCCCTCCGACTCCAGGTTGTCCTCCAGCTCCTCCAGCATCTCCCACAAGCTGGCTAAATCTTTCGGTGAGTCGTCAGTTCCATGGTTATTATACATCAGGCAGGGAGCCCACTCTGTGACGGCATACATGGAGTTTCGCACCCTGACGGCCCGGACCGGGAGAAGTGACATAGTTCTAAAAAACAAGTACTATGAGGGCCTGGCACCCCACCTGCAAGCTGAGCTCTCTTGAATCGGACTTCCCGTAACACTGGGGGGTATGATAGAGCTCAGCCTCCGTGTGGAGCTCCGTCTTAACCCAACTTCAACTCCAACACCCCGTTCAGCCCCCCTCAGTTCAGCCCCCCTCAGTTCAGCCCCTCTCAGTTCAGCCCCTCTCAGTTCAGCTCCTCTTAGTCCTGCTCCTCGTCATTCAGCTCCCCTCAGTTCATCTCGGTTCACCCCAGATCAGTCTAGTCCAGCTCCTCTCAGTCCAGCTCCTCTCAGTCCAGCCCCAATTCTTGGCCGAATCTCAGCCCCAGTACTCAGTTTAGCTCTTGTATTCACTCCAGTTTCAGTTCCAATTTTAGCCTTCAGTTCAGCTCCAGCCTTCAGTCCAACTCCAGCCTTCACTCCAGCTCCAGCTCCAGCCGTCTCAGCGCCACTCAGCCAAGCTTCAGCCGTCTCAGCACCACTCAGCCAAGCTCCAGCCATCTCAGCGCCACTCAGCCAAGCTCCAGCCGTCTCAGCGCCACTCAGCCAAGCTTCAGCTGTCTCAGCGCCACTCAGTCCAACTCAAGCTCTGCTCCCAGTGCCACTCAGTCCAACTCAAGCTCTGCTCCCAGCGCCACTCAGTCCAACTCAAGCTCCAGGCCCTGCACTCAGTCCAGGTCCAGGTCCAGTTCCTGCACTCAGTTTGAGTCCAGCCCCAGCTCCGGCACTGAGTCCAGCCCCAGCTCCGGCCCTCAGCTAATCCTTTCATCTCAGCTCAGCAGCCGCTGTCAGCTCAGCTCCAATTAGCCCAGTCACCTTCACTACAGTTCACAGACAAAGAGGCTCTCTCCCCGTGGCTCCCACACCGGACTCACCAACTCCAACCCCTGATCTGTTTTTCGTGCCGGACTCACTGACTCCAGTTCCTGACCCTGTACCGGTTCCCGCACCGGGCCCGCCGTCTCCAGTTCCTTACCCTGCACCGGTCCCCACACCAGGCTCACCGACTCCAGCTCCTGACCCTGGTTCGGTTCCTGCATCGGGCTTGCCGGACCCTGGTCCAGTTCCCGCACCGGGCTCGTCTACCCCAACTCTTGACCCACCACCGGTTCCCGCACTGGACTCGTCTACCCCAGCTCCTGACCCGGAACTGATTACTAAGCCAGCGACAGATCCAGTGGCTGTGACTTCCACTCCGGCCTCCTTGTTTGCAGGGTGGTCACCTTCACCGCCTCATCCTCCGCCGCCCTGAAGGATGGACTTTGCAGTCCCCCTTCCTTCCCCCCTTTCTCTGTCTTGTGGGTCGGGGAGGTTTAGGTGCCTCGGAGTGTTCTGTCACGATTCCGGTCTGCGACCACTGGGGGTCACTGTGGGACCATGACTGTGCTCCACCCACACCTGGGGATAGTTTCCAGAGGAGTGATTTGTCCCTGGAGTTGGTATTTAAGGAGCGCTTTCCTCAGATGTGGTGTTGAGCATTTCACATCTAGATCAGACTGTCTTCCCACTCAACTCCTTTCTCTTCTCTCTTCACATCTAAGTTCATTTTCGGCCCTTGCGCCAGTTTGTTTTCCCAGTTGTTTTTGTTAGTGGTAAATAAACTCACTTTATCATGGAATTCTGCGCTTGTGTCTCACCTTCATCTGGGTTCGGGAAGGGTTCGACCGTGACAATGATGACGCATTTTGGTGGAACTGTTGATGTACTTGAAAGCTTTCAGCTTATGAATAGAAAACTACATAAAGCATTAAGATATTTCAGATGTATCTAGAATAAGGAACTGAGATGTTGAGTCTAAAGTGACTCACAACACTGAAACATCCCGAAACGTTCACGAAACAACAGTTTTACATGCTATAAGTTATAATAGTAAATAAAATGTAATAAGTAAATGCCTGAATAATTTAAATTCATTGTCCTCCACCTAGACAGAAGTAGCTGGTGCAGAGTCTGGTGGTGGTGGTATAGATGCTCTGGAACCTTTTGCTCAATAAGAGGAAGGTGGAGATTCCATGAGAGGAAATCAGCACTACAGGTAGAAACTGTCAGTGATGGGAAGAGAGATGATCTCCTCTGCTGTCCTCACTATCCACTGTAAAGATGTGTGGTTTGAGATGGCACAGTGAGTCATAATGGACAACTATACAACTGATCAGGATGATCTCTGTTGTTCAAATTGGAAGATATTCTGTGCTCCTGTACAACCAGTAGTCGGGAAAGTCCACAGCACCAATCACAGTGTGTGATGTGTTTGTTTTCCTAGATGTTCATGCCCCTAAACCCACTACAGCTCCGCCTAAAGCGTTTGCTCCAGGTGAGGCTTGAACTCACAACCTTGGCACGCCTTCCAAGAAGAGTGGAAGCTGTTATAAGTGCAAAGCGTGTACTAACTCCATATTAAAGTCTATGGATTTAAATGCTATTTAATAACAGTCCGTATTAATGTAACAGTCAGAGGTCCCAATGCTTTTGTCTATTTAGCCTAGCTTTTTGAATGCTACAGTCTAGCAGAACAGTACTAGATCTTTGGTTTCTGCGCACTTGAGATGTTATCTCCCCTGATTCAAGTTTTTGCTTAGTTTATGTTTGATTCCTTCACCCTGATGATGCTCTACCTAAAACCTTTGCTGCAGGTGAAGCTCAAACGCACAACCTCAGTACACCTTCACTCAGACTGCTGTATCGGTACCACACGCTAACCAATTGCGCCACTGGAACATCTACTGCTTGCTATATACAGGTGCTGGTCATATAAAAAAGTTGATTTATTTCACTAATTCCTTGCAAGAAGTGAAACTTCTATAATGTATACATTCATTCCACACAGACTGATATTTTTCAAGGGTTAATTTCTTTTCATTTTGATGAGTATAACTGACAACTAATGAAAACCCTAACTCAGTATCTCAGAAAATTAGAATATTACTTAAGACCAATACAAAGAAAGGATTTTTAGAAATCTTGGCCAACTGAAAAGTATAAACATGAAAAGTACAAGCATGTACAGCACTCAATACTTAGTTGGAGCTCCCTTTGCCTGAATTACTGCAGCGATGCGGTGTGGCATGGAGTTGATCAGTCTGTGGCACTGCTCAGGTGTTATGAGAGCCCAGGTTGCTCAGATAGTGGCCTTCAGCTTTTCTGCATTGTTGGGTCTGGCATATCGCATCTTCCTCTTCACAATACCCCATATATTTTCTATGGGGTTAAGGTCAGGCGAGTTTTGCTGGCCAATTAAGAACAGAGATACCATGGTCCTTAAACCAGGTAATGGTAGCTTTGGCACTGTGTGCAGGTGCCAAGTCCTGTTGGAAAATGAAATCTGCATCTGCACCGTAAAGTTGGTCAGCAGCAGGAAGCAGAAAGTGCTCTAAAACCTCCTGGTATACAGCTGCGTTGACCTTGGACCTCAGAAAATACAGTGGACCAACACCAGCAGATGGCACCACAGACCATCACTGACTGTGGAAACTTTACACTGAACCTCAAGCAACGTGGATTCTGTGCCTCTCCTCTCTGTGAATCTCCCCCACATTTTTGAATGGGTTTTGCTTCACAATTCTCTCCAGGTTGCGCTTATCCCTATTGCTTGTACACTTTTTCTACCACATCTTTTCCTTCCCTTCGCCTCTCTATTAATGTGTTTGGACACAGAGCTCTGTGAATAGCCAGCCTCTTTTGCAATGACCTTTTGTGTCTTGTCCTCCTTGTGCAAGGTGTCAATGGTCGTCTTTTGGACAATTGTCAAATCAGCAGTCTTGCCCATAATTGTGTAGCCTACAGAACCAGACTGAGAAACCATTTACAAGGCTTTGCAGGTGTTTTGAGTTAATTAGCTGATTAGAGTGGGGAACCAGGTGTCTTCAATACTGATCCTTTTCACAATATTCTAATTTTCTGAGGTATAGAGTTGGGGTTTTAATTAGTCGTCAGTTATAAGCATAAAAATGAAAAGAAACAAACACTTGAAATATATCAGTCTGTATGGAATGAATGTATGAATTATACAAGTTTCATTTCTTGAATGGAATTAGTGAAATAAATCTACCTTTTTTAAGATATACTAATTATATGACCAGCACCTGTATTTAATACAATGTTATCTATTCCATAGTGCAAAATAAAAACTCTGTTCAGTGCTTAATGAAACTTAGGATCAGATCCCCTAAACGTTTATGGTGGAGCAAAGGTAGTAATTTACCAAAG
>JBBJLS010000032.1:17084968-17106945 GCA_037577275.1 Bryconaethiops microstoma | reverse complement strand
TATGTATGTATATGTGTATATATATACATATATATATATATTTCATAGACTGATTTAGTGTGTTTAAAAAAAAATTGGGAGGCTATTCAGAGCAACGCTACCGTGCTGACAAGCACCACGTCATGAATGAGTGCTATAGCCGATGTTATCTCTGTGCTCTGATGTATGTAACGCAGTGGCAGTGAGAGCTTTTGGAGTGTGCCGGAGCTTCGGCTGAATGTAAGGCTCTTAGAAATGTGGAGCGGGTCACAACATCGTGTCATCCAAGGCAGTTTATTCAGCAAGGCAACACTATTCATAATCTGTATCTCACATTCACATGCCTAGGGAGGAATATCATTTTTTTGCTTCTAAAATGATAAAGAACAGGTAGAAGTGGTGAGGGCCAGCTGCTGTCCTACATTTGAATTAGTTTGGAATCACAAATCTGCGCTCTCACTTAGACCACCAGACATATTGCCCCTTAAGAGGTGATTTGTCATGCTTTAGGGGTCAAAAAACTGTGGCAAAAAGAAAGAATGTGCTAGAATTTACATGTTTTCCTCCTGAAGCTCTTATATTTTCACCCAGCTTGAAAATAGTTTTCAGCACTGCCTGTTGACCAGTAGTGGAACTAATGTCGGCAGCGGCTTTAATTTTAAGACAGTGTTTTAAAGCCAATTTTCATATGACCCAAATATATTATGTCTTTGAGTTTTTCACCTTTGTACCTGATGGATTCTTCTTCTATCTGTATGTTAATGATCCAGTCTGCAGGATGTGCTGACCTCTCTCCACTTCAGTCTATTTTGTTGGTGTTTTCTGTTTCTTCATTTTGAAAGTGTTTGTCTTGCTGAATGACTTCCTCTTTAATGCAACCCTTGACTGCTTTAGTGCGGAATGTGATTTAAACACATTGCAGGTGGCTATGATTCAAAAACTTGGTTCTGCATCAGCACTGCGCCTTATCTGAAGGCTCTTCATGCACAGTTGCCCAAATGACAGTTTAATGGCCCACTGTAAAGGCTACTTATTTGATATCTGTATCCACTGGCTAATGATGATAGGGTTGGGGGGTTGAGGATAAGGTTAGTGGGCAGATAGATGCTGTATTCTAAATGGCCCCTGGTTTTACGTATTGTATATTTTCACATATTACATTCCCATTTATTTTCTGAAACGAAAAATATCTCTGGTCAAATTTCCCATTTTTATCCCATATTTACAAAGCAAACAATGGATAATCTTAGTGTGTGTAAAAAATACCAAATTAATCGTGATTATTAAAAGCAGAGTCTTCCTCAAGTAAGTCCTTCCTAAACAACACTCTACTATGAGCACTTTTCATTCATCAAGGAAAAATAGGAGTTTTGCAGAAAATCGTATATAATCACATAAAAGTAAAAGAGGAACATATTTAAATGTGTCACCTCGTAACCTTGGTGTTTTCCATCCATTGTTGTTCCCATCCTTTTCGCTCGCATTTGTGGCCGCAAGACATTTCAAGTAACCCCTAAACGTGGTCTGGTCATGGACAGTCTCAGCATGTGCCCCTTTCAATGAATTTATCAGACCTCTCCAATATCATGCTGCCCTAACCAACAAAGTCTAAAGTGACAAAAGCAAGCTGCACCCCAAGACTTTTATGCCATCAGTACGGCCTGCTCCCCTGGTGCACACCTAAGTGATCTCCACATCATTGCCCAGCACTGTTATTCAGCCCCAGGTCACTGACTATCTGAACTGACCACATGCAGCACACATGGAGGGCCTTGCTCAGGAGTGGGCGCCCAGTGGTCACTTCATCAGTGACTAATGCAATCGCTCACCTTCAGAGAGCAGAGGCCCAAAGTCTATGAATTATTACAATCCCAGTCAATCTTGGCCCGCTGGCAGTGGGCCCTGGAGTGTGAAGGCTTTTGTCTGCTGTTTAAGTTACCATGGAAGATGAAATAGTCACAGCACCACCGTGGCTTGGCCCGACGCTCCCTTATCGGCCCTGGCTTGTATCTTCTATCTTCAGAGAATGTTTTGTCTTTTTACTTGCTATCACTGTTGTATAAATGGAAAAAAAGGAATCTCATTTCTCTCGCTTGCCTTTTGGCGCACCTTTTTTGCCCGTGATGGAAGCGATGCCACGAGCGGGTGAGAGGGCGGCACTGAGCCAGCACTACGACACTGGATCACTCAGCGTTCTCTCAGTGTCAGTCACCTGACGCCGTGTCAGCGGGAGAGCCAGGAGATGAAAAGAGCAGCAATTTTCAACATTTGTCTTTTTATTTTTCATTTTAAGAAGGGTACACCTTAACTTTTATGTGACTTGCATGACGGCTGACACACAAATGTATATTCAAATTAATACCTTATTATCAAAGAGTGGCCTTTTTTTGAAGTAATTAGATTACTTGACTAGATTATTATTGATGAATAATGAGAAAATATAATCGCACAAATATAATCAAGTACAGAATAATTTCTAGATGACGGATATATGTTTAAAGAAAAAGTTAATTGTGCTTTTGACCACAGTATGCACATACAGTGTGATGTATATACATCCCAATACTTATGAGGAGATATGTACACACACACACACACACACACACACACACACACACGTACACACTTCCTTTGTCATTCCTACACACACATATTCTTCATGTCGAATAATCTCAAATTGGATCTGCACTGTGATATTTTTTTTTAATTATCTGTGAAGCCTGGTCCTTTTGAGCAAAATAATTCTAAAGTTATGAAGCAGAAATAATAGCCCACATGGCCCGTGAGGTTCTATATCTTTGTGGTTTTAACTTTATCTCTAGCCGGTAAGTGCTCACTGCATCCTGATCTCTAGTATAAAGGGAGAAAGTTTGCCATTAATCTAACGCCGCCCAAGGCACTGTTTGCATGCACCCACTTTTGTAAGATGCATCACTCCAGTTAGCGTCAGATTTGCAAAGAAACCTGGAGTTTCTTTTATTTTAGTCATTTCAGACGATGAACATGGAAGATATATACGTACTACACAGTTTACTCATAACTCCCTCTGTATTTATTTCTAATTTTAGATAGTAGATAGCACTTGTGATTTGGGCTTCATTACAATCTTTTACAGAAAAAAGCATACAGGTTCTACTCTTTACTGCATCTGCATAGTGTTCCATTTACGAGTCATCCAAAAATATGTTATTTATTATAAATAAACACTTTTCTACCCTGGCTATATAAGAGATGGATGCGTGTTGACAATGCAGTTTTTATAACTAGATAAAAGTCCAGATGTTATTTGCTTTATTTATTTATGTTTATGTGCAATGAGATTCAATTTAAAGTAAAACTATTCTGGCTTGCTACAAAATATTAACTTATCATTAAACGAGTATAGATTTAGCTAGAGGGCACTCTTCTCTTGCTGCATTAAGTTTACTGATTTCATAAAGGGAATGGATTCATTGATCACAGAGCACTTAAATATAAATCAACACAGCCTGACACAAAAAGCACCATGTCACGTACAGAAATAATTCATAAATTAAATTTAATATAATTACATTTCATATCTGGAAAATCAGAATTTGACAGATTTAGCACCATAGAGGCATTGTATTAATTGCTAACAATTGTTTTAACCCCTTAAAAACCCTGACCATTTAATTGGTAAATTTGAGGATTTAGGATTGGTATGATGCCTGTTTATAACACAAAGGCCCAGAATTTACATCTTTGAGTGTTAATGTATATTTTGCACTGACGAGAGTTTTCCTTACACCTTCTTACACCCTGTTCTGTGATATGTCTGTAATTTGACCATTGATCTATAATAAAAAAAAATTGTTCTGTGATCTTTTATAATATGCCTTGTTTTGGCACATTTCTTAGTTCTAACATTAAACCATGAGTAGCAAAGATTTTCAGAAGAGCAATTGTTGAAGTCTTTTCTTATCAGCAACACCTAGCCCTAATGGTACCTTACCTACCTCTCTCAGACAGTAAAAATGACCCAATCAACTTTTTCAGCAAACATTAGGGGTCCACGGCTGATAAAACCATTAACAGTTCACTTAGCTTAACACTTCAGTGTTTTCAGTTAATATACCATTTTGAAATTTAGAGTGCATTATCATTAAAAGCTCTTTAGCCTCCCATTAAGTATGAATTGCTGTTGAGGGTTCTTAGCATCATGGATTACCAAGACAGTGTCTTTAAGCTTTCCCATGAGTGGCGGGATATGTTACTCAGAGATTACTGTATTTGCTAGTCAAATCAAGTGCAATGAAGTGTAATGCACAGTATGAGTATTAGCGCTTAGACAAATTTGTAAAGTTTTTTTCTTTGTCTGAAAAGTTAGTTAATGTTTACACAGATTACAATAAGATGACATGTCAAATGCTAAAGTAAAATGTTTTAAAGCTAGTTTAAGAGTTTAGTTTTGTTGTAGTCAATAATATAATGAAATTCATTTGTTCTCATGGTCAGAAATGACGGGTTGGCATGGCAGATTCATTTCAATTTAGGATTTAGTCCATATTCACGATATTCTTTTGTACATTACTATGGGTATAAAAACATGACTGGCTTAAAGAGCAATCCTCTTTAAACCTTTACTCAGTCCCTATATTGCATGTTAAAATGAGCTATGAGCAGAATCTCATACTTTCTCTCAGTCCTTTCAGCTCAACACATCTTCAAATGATCCGTGATATCGGCAGCTTTATCCCTGCTGTGTACCCTGCCTTCTTATCTCCATATAGGGTTTTGGTCAATAAGCAATTAGCATTTTATGACAAACTGCTCACTAACATCAAGGGAGGCTGGCAGGTTGCCATCGGAGATGAGTTTTATAGTGGGATTCCAGTCATGTCTGGGAGACAGAAGTCAATGTTTATTGCCATGGCAATTACATGCCCTCTAAATGTCCATAAAAAAATAATTTAACATGAGAGGTAATTAGGCTCCTGTTTACTCACAAACAAAGGAGGCTAATTGAGTTGGTAAATACTAAAATCAAAAAAGCATGTCTTTTACTAGCACTGTTCAGACCAAGCGCCCATGCAGTATTTTCTATAGGACATGATGTATTTATAGTCATTAGTGGGTCTGCTTTCATGAATTTTCTCAGGAGACCCTGAAAATGAGGAGTTTGTAGTTTGTATAATTTATAAGGCTAATAACTTGAGCAAAAACTCAAAAATGGCTGAAAATAAATTTAGGTTAGGTGTCACTCACTGTCAACTTCATTATAAACACCTGCCTTGAATTTATATTCACTGACTATTTTATGAGGTCCTCCCACATGTCTACCATATAGATGCCCAATAGTTTGAGGGAATAAAAATCTAAAATGGTTAAAGATTAATTCAAGTTAGTAGTCACCGGGTGACATAAATGGAGGTTTGTTTGGGGCGGGGAAACGTTGGAAGTCTTTTTAAACACCTTAAAATAATCTACACCAACCATAGATATTGTTTCCACAGCCGTGCATTAAAAAAGGTGTGCAAAAACAGTCTTTATCCCCACTGTTTTTGCCTGTGTCTTTAGTGGCAGGAGGATGCAGTGCTTGTGGACTGTGGGCCACCTTATTTTCCCTCTCCTGGCTGTAGCTTTGAGCCGGGCCATCCCGGCTGCTTAATAGCACACTGACAGCAAAGGAATAATTCACAAGTGGAGCTAATCAAAGGTGAAAAGGGAGAATCAGTAAACGTCGTATCCTTTTGCCACTTTCATCAATCCAGCTAACTGAATTTGAACTAAAGCTGAGCAAATTTTACGGGGAAGGAAATTAATATGTAACACATCTGAGGTCTGGCCAGAGCCGGCGGAATTGGAAAAGTCTGCATTATATCAGAGAGGCAGATTATTGGAAAGACAATTGGGGCCGTCGGTGTAATCAGAAAACAGTGAGGTGTGTCTATCTTATGATGACACTGTGACCTAGTGGGCTCATGCCGAAGGAAATTTTTTCTCCCTTTTTTTCAATTCAATCACTAGGGCCATCCGCCCTGCTGCGCGAATCTGTTGGCCCCACACATGACAGTATCAATTCAATTACCCTGAAAATGGATACATATTCAGGGTCTAAGAGGGAGCCGTGAACAATGCCGCAAGAGAGGAGGGAAGACAAAGAAATCCACATTTACCCTGTAATAACTTTCATTTGGAGTTGGTTTGAAAACAATTCGCTTGTGCATTTGTCCCTGTCAGATCACATTATTCGCAAATGAAGTTTACAAAATATCAATTCAATTTCTATAACAGGAGCCTGTGGCAAAACACATTGGTGGCTGAATTGACCATATCATAACATCTGAGGGGCCCCTGGTGGCTTTCAAATATTTTCAGTCAGAGGCAATCAAAACCACAGCGGCTCATGCTAATCCGTTCAATTTCATCCTTTAGACTGGTGTCTTTTCCCTCATAAACACACACCCTCGCTTTCGGGAAAACCACAGCACCGTGCCTCAAAGGGGCCAACCAGAGACGACCTTGCAACTCTTCAGACTTTTTTTTTTATTTGCCCCTTTGCTCCAGACACATTTTAAGGGCAGTGTATTTTCCCCCTGTTATTCTACTCTTTTCTCTCTTATCATTTTCTTGGGAAAGGATAGATGAGATTCAGTGGGTAATACTATCTTTTCATTTTCTGTACACTTTGGATTTTCTTTAAAGTGGAGAAGGCACATGGTGCATGTTTTGGTACCAGGTTAAGCTGGGTAGTTCAACGTTATGCCAGATACGCTTCTGTGAATAATGGTAAAATTCACTTAGATATTCTGGTAATGGTGATGTGGATTCCTGTCTCTTGAGGTGAATACTCTGAAGTAGGATGGGCACCCTTGACATATATCAGCAGACAATTGTCTTCTATATGGTTTAGAACATACGCATTTCTGCACACCTTTTACCTTTGAACTGACTTGGGATTCTATTAGTAAATAATGACGTGAGTGAAGACAAATGACCCTGCACCCTTTTGGCTCTGCCGCTAATGTAAACTAGACGAATGCACAGAATAAACTGAAAGTCGCAATTAGATTGCAAATTATAAACTGTTTACACCTGCTAATACACCATGTGATTATTTTACAGGGCAGACGTACCAGCTACTTCTTCCAAAAATAAATCACATGGAAATTGTTTGGTCACTTACATGGATTGTATCAAACATTATCTAATAGAATAAAGGGCTTGGCTCTCTGTATGTAGTTCACCCCATTTACTCCCTCCTGGGAGGTACATTGCTGTCAGCTTGCCCTTGTGGAGCGTGATGATGACGTTTTCTCCTGAAGCGGCTACATTATCTGTCTTTTTGTTGTTTGTTATTAGTATTATTCACATTCCAAGCAGTCGCTAATGTGGCTGAGAGGGTGACGCGCCAATGATTGCAAATTAAAGATCTGAAACTTCCTTGATGCGTCTCAGTGGGAAACGCAGTGCGCTGCCGCCTCTTACTGATGTCAAAATGGCTTGCCGCGTTATGAAATTATTCACAGATACAGCCCGTAATTACCATCGTCTCGGGTCCGTGCACCGCCAGCACACAAATGCCTCTGCAAAGTGTCTTTAAAAATGGTGTTTAACAAATCAATTTGAAAATGCTTACCTTGTAAAACACTGCGATTGTTCCAGTCACTCCTGATCAGACACTGCTGAGTGTTCATCTATTAGAGTCCTAACAAACAGGCTCTACAGAGCAGCAGTGTGGAAATGTGTAATTGGCAAAATATCAAAGAGACGACATGGTTGTAGCTTTTTATTGATTTCGGTGCCTTCTGTTTGCCTTCTGGCAAACCCACTAAGCTTGTATCATTCATTGTGCTTTAGTTTTCTATGAATATGCCATCATTCCATTCAAAGTTTAATTTGGGAGTGAACAGCCTGTCTTCCGTCATAGTTTTAACTTAAGCAAGTCCATGGATTTGTAAAATGATCATTTTCTGGCCAGTTCTGTTTTTGTTGATCCATGTGATTTTGTTCAGACTGAGTATATGGAAGTGTGTAAAGTTTATGGTTGGTACATAAATTGTACATATTTAGTGTGACCTAAGAAATATGTGTAGCACTTGAGTTGTTGTGTTACAACCAGCATTTAGCCTTTAACTGAACCAGCATTTAGCATTTGATTGAATATGTAGCCAACAAACTCAAGTAAGTTTCACAAAAGTGATTTGAGTACATTGCCGTTAACTGATCATGTGAGTGTATTATTCTTATGTTCAATTTAACCTCTTTCTACAGGCACTCTAGTGGTCTTTCCACCAGAGAAGTGGATCATTTTAATTAATGTAAACCACATAAAATATATTTTTCCCATAACTATATCAGATTAACTACAACACTGTTGGCTCTGTATCAACTGAACTGCTAGCAAACACTGAGGGGTGAAATAGGAGGGCGTTGGTTGGCTGGCTTAACAGTCCGGTCTTAATCCTGTTTTGTTTTTTTTTTTCCTCCAGATTTCATCATGCAAATATATTGCACATGGCATATATTTAACTGATGGTGGTAATTGCATTTTATGGTTACTGTGAAAAAGAGTTAAACTAATGGAAGTAAATGTTACAAAATGCTAGTTAGACTTACTTAATTTAGCTGTTACCACACTACCCATCGATTGTACAGAGACACTCTGGTTACATGGTAACTCCCTCTTATAGTCAATACTCCCTCTTACAATCAAGCAGTATAAGAAAGAACCATAAACAAGCAAGGGTAGGTCATGGGATAAGACAAAAAAGGGAGTGAGTTAAACAGATCAAACAATATACTGATAACCGATTTCAGAAACCAGTGGAAAATGTTGTTTTACTCAACAAGTGACTGTAACATTGAAAAAACACAGTATCATTAAAACAACACCGTTTCATTTTTTGTGTAGTTTTTCCTCAAGTACAAGGGATTGAAATTTTTCTTTGTTGTTTTCAGACATTTTAGTATATGTCAGGATTCAGAGTTATGAAATAACTGAAGTTGAAGTGGAGGAACAACTAATTGTCCTCCTTCAAAGTCCTATGAAGTTCCATCTGTACCTTGCGTTTGCTGTGACAGTTTTTACACCCAACAACCACCACTCATCTTCTTGTTTCTCAGCTTTGTCTCTCTAAAAAGAGTTTCCAACCCTTCTAGCTCATGCAGAAGAGTTCCCGTCCCTCCTAATGTTATACAGTTTTCTCCAAAATAACAATCCTCTAAATCACAAACACAGTCTTTGACTTGGCTTTTGAAGCGCATCATAAACATCATAAACGTCATGGGTTTGCTGCAGATTCTGATACAGTGTGTGAAAGCTTAGTTGAACGAGTTCCGGGACTACTGCCAAACAAAGAGGAAGGCAGATTTGACCTGAGAAGCATTTGCATGTTAAGTGCAGTCAATCTGAATTGATCAGAGCCAAATTAAATGCAATGGGTTTCAATATTTTCCCTGTTCGCACATTAGCCTCCTACGTGCAACATATGGATGTATTGAATTCAGATTAGTAACCTAAGCATGGACTTAGACAAAGAGGAACTTATCTTTAATTAAAATCATGCAGTGGGACCCTTAAGTCCTATTCTCAAGCAGTTGTTGCATTTAGAGTAATTATGATGCTAAATGGTGTGTGCTTCATGTCTTCTCAGTAAGGGGTGGCACATTTGAGGCTTGCCTTAGCTTGACTTTAACAAACCTTGAATCAGTTTGTCCAAATGCAGAACACATTTAAAACAGCCTGTCTCTGACACCTGAGGAATATCCAACTGCAGTGATGCTGTTAAAGGCATGTGTAGACTGGTGTGTTTAAGAGTGCTTCTTGTAGCATCCCGACTTGTCGCCCACCACACTCAGATGTATCAAAGTATTAGAGTGAAAAGAGAGCGAGCAGCCGCAAATATGCATAAATTCACATCCACTGTCTCATTGAGTAAAAAATTGCTGAATTGAGAAATGTCCCCCATGATGAAAATGATTAGAGGAGAGAAGAGCAAATGTAGCATGCACAACTCTGATCGAGCCATTTTACAAACACTGTTTTCTGTCACTTGGATGTATGTTTCTCTGGCTCACAGTCCCGCTGGAAAAATGTGCAAATTTGCCATCTCATTCATAATAATATAGAAGTTTCACCATGTGCCCCCTACCCATCCTAAATAGCATAACATATAAATGCTTTTTGTGCTAGTCTGTCCACTGATAACATTAAATCAACCAAGATCAATTTTATTTTCTTCTAATTCTTTCCCACCCTGTTGTCTCCGAACGTACCTCACACCTAAGAGCTGGAGAGTGTGTGTGTAGTCTGGCACCCAGCCTAAGGTTATATATAAGTCTTGATCAGCTAAATACCTTCTCTTTACCAGTTCTCATTTTCCTTGCCAACTAACAGAAATTGCTCTTGAACCTCTTAAACCAATTTCCTCTGTGGGAAACATGGCTGAGAGTGTTTAAGAGTATTCAGCTCAGTAATGTGCCTTATTGGCATGTCTGTAAATAGGATAATTTCTGAAATTTAGTCTCAATGAGCCGCCATCGCTTTCCCTGATTTATTGACAAGCGGGCATTGCCTCCCTGCTCGAGATAATTGGAGAAGCCATCTCATTAGATGGGGGAGAGTCTGTGATCTGGAGCAAATCTTGGGCGAGAAGATAATTAATTATGAGTGCTGGTGCCACCGTCGCATGGAGTGCACCCTAGACAGGGTCGGTAGAGGTTGGTTGGAGCGCACCCGTGAGCCGTTTCTTCCCATCTGCCCCAGAGCAATTCAGCGAGCTGCAATCAGCAGGAGCCGATTACTGACAAGTAATTAACAATGTCAATCTAACGGAGAGAATTTATAATAATTATTTCATCAACATGGTGATGGTCTTGTAGCAAATCTCATCGCAGAGGAAAGGTTAATTACTTGCCATTGCACAACATCAGAGCAGCAGCTGTGGTACAGCGCGAGCCTTGTTTTAACTGTTCACGAACTAATTAATTAACAACACAATTGTGATTCCTGTGGCATGAAATATAGAAATATTAGCTCTACTTTTATGTCAACAGTCATAAGACAGTGTTATGTCCTGTATGTTTGACAATACAGATGCTTTTTGGGATGTGCTTACTTTGTCCCAATGTTTTTTTTATGAAAACATTTGTCACATTACACATTACGCACAAAATGAAGTTTTTAAGTACATAAATACTAAACTTGGGTTTTGATGCCCAGTATCTTTCATTTTGTTACCTTAGATCAGTCCTCATTTCCACAATAATGCACGCACTCCTTTTGAGGAAGCTCTGTTAAGTTATATTTAGATATTAGAAGGTTATAGTTAATTAGCCTTCACTGCCAAGCCTATTTGCAGATAATGGAGGTGGCAGTCGATAATCTACTGGCAAAGAACGCCAATATCATAGCTGTGGTGAACCCACAACCCATACAGCCTTAACGCGTCAACACTATGGGTGCTGCAGCCTGACAAGCAATTCCATATATTTCCCCGATAGCTGGTATGAGAAATAGGTTAAAAATAACTAATTAGGAAAATTATATAGGAGATATAGAAGCAGGGTGCTTCAGCAGACTTCAGCAAAAAAAAAAAATAGATCAATAATGAGGAGACTAGGAAATCCAACCCTCTTAACATTAACAATTACTGTGATTAACAATGATACTCACAACTCATTTTTCATTACAGAGGAGAAGAGATAAGCTTGTTTATATAGACTAGCTTTTCAACCAATGAGCAATTTATCATGGCGAAGCTCATGAAAGCACATAGCAGCCCACAGCAATTAAAACCTTCCCTGTGACCTTGTGACAGCCAAGGACCTGGGAGTCCATAGGAAAGTGGAAGGCATATTGTGGCCATGTACAAAGATAGCAAATTGAATGAAAATTGTGCATATTATAACATGCCTCACCGCATTTTCATTATTATTATTATTATTATTATTTAGGCATATTCTAGTTGATATCTGATTATTATGCACAAAGCATTGAGAAGGCAACATAAATTTTATATTTATAAACTTTAGATCATGTTTCAAAATATAAAGTAGTACCTAAAAACAATTTTTCACATTCATTACCTATTACCTATAAGCCAAGAATACAATATTTCATTTTCTTTTAAGCTGTGCTGGTAAGACCAGCTTGGAAAAATGGACTTCTCTTACACTGAATATGAAACCCATTGACGCAAAGCTAAAACATGAATTGTCATCCTAATAGAGTCCCTTTACAACCATCCACTTCACTCTGTTGAGCCGGACTAGATCTAGAAAAGGTTATCTTGCCCCTAGAATGGGTTCAATTTTAAATCCATGAGAGAGACTTGGAAGAAAATGAATCTTAAGGGATTCGCACCGCTCCCTTGTTCGCAAAGTTATCTCCGAAGAGAGCGCACAACTTTGAGACTCGATGCACTCTCTGGATGACTGACCAGCATGATCCAGTAAGTGAGGTTGCAGCGGACTGAGCCCTCTATGGCTAAAAATCATTGTGCAATAGAACCGTGAAGGCCAAAGGCCATTTTATATCGCAACAACCGTTTTATTATAGGCTCAGCCCTGCTGCAACTGCCATCGTCATTAAAGGTGGTAAAGGCTGGGAAGCCCACCCAAATGGTGCACACGTGATATTACAAAACAACTCACTTTCTTTTTGTTTGTTTTTTCATAACCCTCTTATGAATTTGACAAGCAGTATAATGAGAACATATGCTGGTCTGTGATCCTTAAGTTTAACTCCTTCTGATCTCTTAGTCAGATTTTAAACAGACTTTTTTTTTTTTTTACATTGTTCGCTCATGTCCCTGGTCATATTAAAGGGCCAGTGTCAGTGTCAACTGAATTTTCCTCACTTTTTTATATGAAAGAGCTGTCTGTAAAGTTTCAAATTATACTGTTCTCTCCCCAGTCCATATAGTCCATATAATCCATATAAGGAAAAATTTAACTGCAAAAACAACTCACTGCTTTTGTGATGTCACAAACATATGTCCGTCTACTTAGCTCACAGCGGGGCAGTTCAGCATATACATAATGTTATAAAGTTTAAGGTATGTTTCAGCCTGGGCTGGTTTTTAAATGAAGCATGGTATACATCAGTTAGAACAGAGCTCATTTACATATGTCAGTCTTAAAGGCACAGTACAGAGCAGCCTGTTTAATTCTAAGGAATGAATGGTTATATAAAAATCATTGTTTTTCGTACATAGAGACCCACAAAAGATCACAAATGGACCTTCTAGCAAAGAAACTACAATGAACAATATGGGTCCTTTAAGCATGATTCATCATATACAATATAAAAGACCAAATTCTTGTTTTCTTGCAATCTTTCATTGAAGTGTTGTGACATTAGCCTGTCTCTAAAATGTTTTGATTACATCACAAGCCAGCAGTACAATTGTTAACCAATAATATGATGCTTTTTCTCCCCCTTATTGCACCCCTACCTATCTTCAAGGTAAATACTCTCCTAACTAGAGATCCTCACTAATGCCTTGTTTCACCATACAGACAGGAAATTATTTCCATTGACTTTAACACAAAAGTCTTCCCCATGCACCTTTAACAATGTCAAAAAATCAGGTACACACTCCAGTCAGCAAGAATTTTAACAAATGTTTTGGTCAAATATTCATATAAAAAGAATCTGATTCACAGAGCAAGGAAGCTGCTCTGTGAGGAAGATGACCACGTTGTCTGGTGGATCTCCTGTGGCTTCTGGTGCCAAGGCCAAGCCTTTTGATGGCCATTTCCAAAGCGAGTGTTCTATTGAAGCTTAATTGTTCACGCTCTGTCTTTTTGCCAAATGGTGATTGACTCTTTGCATGTAAATATCAGAGATGAGAAGCCAGCATTTTATTATCAGGCAATTAGAAATAAATAACGTCTTAACAGCAGCGGCCCTGCACAAAGCTTCGCCTTGCCTACTTTAGATTTCATTACAGACAGTCTGCACTGGAAAGTAATGAGCCATAAAATTTAATTCAGAAATGATATTACCAAAAAATGATAGAGCGATAGCAGGGTACAAAAGGCCTTTGCGTCCAGTGCTCATCTTTACATTCGGCTCGATGTACTTCTATTGATCGCACAGAATCACTTAATATGGCCAAGGATAACACTTCCTGGTCCCTCCCCACACACACACACACACACACACACACTCACACACATACATACAGAGGCTGGAGAGCTCAGGTACTTATAGTGCTGAATTGACCAATGTGTCTCCATGTAATTACAGGGATTTCCTTATCTCCCTCTATTTGCTGAAGCCATCCCGCTGAAGAAAGCTGCTGCTAATGCAGGCTCCTTCTCATATCTCATTTACATTGGCCACTAATCCAAGCTCCATCTTGGTGTTGAGATAATGACATTAGCTCTCTAACTCGTCTCCATGTCCTCACGTATAAGAGAGGCTCATTTTCAGGATGGTCTGTAGGCTGAATATTTGCCACCGCTCACAAAGCCCTTTATTACATAAGATGCTGGCCTTTGTTACATATTGTGTGTTACTGTGCTACTTCACTGACTTTGTCTATTCAGTTAATTCAATTAATGTAACTTGGCACAACTGAGTGAACAATTTGAAATGAATATTTAAAATGTAGTGTCATTTTGTGCCTATAAGATGTCATAGGTATGCAGAGCTGACGGTGTGTAAGACAACCAAACCTCTGTTTCCCAAATGAAATGCAAAGAGGTTAGTGCCTAAAGCGTCAGAGTCAAATACAAACTCAGATTAATTTCATAGATTAATGCCTCAGAAAATGTGTTGACTTTAAGAGGCAAGGGTTAACATAACCCACTGGAGCCTGTTAGTTCACCACTGGGGATGTATAACAAGGACTAGCATTTGTGAAACCCTGCACTTTGTCAAGTTCAGCAAGTCTGAAATTGCTAAAAAAAAAAATAAAATACACACAGTTTTTTGCGTTCTTTTTTTGAAGCCCTGCAAGTCTGTTATGTGTGTAGGTGCACGAAACATCTTTTTTAATAGTTTGTATAGTTTTTTTAAAAATATATAAACTGCATATTTATTGAAGTTATTAAAACATTATGATTACATTTGATGCTGATAGAAAATATCAACCAACATGCAGCACACATGGATTCACTCGCAAGACTGTGATAACGTTAGTCACATTATAATAATAGGGCAAAGTAATAACATTCAGTAGATTTGGTATATAATAAATGAATCGTTTTCACTTTGAAGCTGCAAATAAAATAAATGGCTAAACCCCTAATTCGAAGGAGAGCTAAATTCCGGTAATGATCGTGTGCTGGGGGGTGGTATTAATTTCTGCATTTCAGCAGAGCGTGGAAGCAGGGGAAGACTGACCCTTGAAAATTAGATAGATGCACCAGGGGCCCGCTATCATCACGCAGCCGGCGACCAGCTTCTCTTATCAGCAGAGTGGGCTCGTTTGTTATTTCTGGTAGAGATATACCCCTCCGCTCATCCTCTCGGCAGCCTCGCCCACAGCCTGCGGCCGGCCTGTTAATGAAAGCCCCTTTTCTGCAGGGTGACTGTCGCGACCTACTCCAGATTAACACAGTGCTTTATGTTGCCTACATATGTAATTTCATAATTGATTCCTAAAGTGTTATTTATTATTAGACAGAACCAGCAGGTGTGGACAACTATTAAAAAAGCAAGTGTCTTAAAACTCTTAATGTAATGTAGTACTTCTAGGGATTTAATGTTTTTTTTCTTACCAAATAAAAATGATCCTGTGGGCTCTAGGCATAACAAAGAAGACCCTCTACCATGTAATGTTACTGTAATGTTTTACTACTACCATAATTACACAATATCATATGTTAAGACTGAATTTTCGCTCTTAATCACACCTTATTCATTCAGTTTGGAGTGAATATTAACTCTTAAGCAACCATCCAAATGTGTTTAAAATTCAGTGCATCTGTTAACATCGTTTAACATTTCACGATATTGAAGATTTTTTTAACGTTTACTTAAATGTTTCCCATTTCTCGAACACACAGTGTCTCGAAAGATTGATTCACACTGATTTACACCTTTTTACAGCTCTATTAATTGATAACAGCTAATTAATAGAAACAGAGCCAGATAAAACACTGATTGTTTGTCAGACACAATGTGTTTATTGACCATTCCTCATGGCCCGGAGTGAATGAATATGACCTCAGAGTGACCTGCAGGATGGTCTTGTCATTGCCAAATACGTGTCACAGTTCTAAATGTTTGTTCCTGTGCACCTTTCCAAAGGATCTTTATGTTCTTATAGAAATAATATAAAATATTTGTACAGAAAAGGTACACACACTTATTCAGAAAACTTGTTACCCACAAATACAGATTAATTAGTGTCCTCAAAAGGTGAGATCATGGCAGAGGCTAACGGTGCCTTTCAGATTGATTATATCACTGTATTCATAAAATTCAGATGAGGCAGAACAAATGTTCATTTGTTAGCTGCGCGTGCAGGTATTCTGTACTCCCACTCAAGTGTAATGCATTAAATCCCTTCTCTTTCTGCGGCAGGAGCGGAGCTCGGCTCAAACGAATTCACTCAAATTATGACCTCTTTCCACTCAGATGAGCCCTAAAAAGCAGCCATCACAGAGACTGATCAGTGCTCCACTTGTGAAACACCATTCTGCTCATCCATGATTTTGGTTAATAACTTCAGAGTGACAGAACCAGTGGGTTCCTTTCAAAGGGTAAAAAAAAAAAAAAAAAAGATTTCATTGTGCACTATATCTGTACTGCGCTGTAGTCTGAGGTTATACAGACACCAACTCAATAAAGTTAACCAGATCTTATTCTAAGTTGTACTTCAGAAGAGAAGTTCATTTTCCTTATTAGAATTTTGCTGTGCATATAGTTTGCTCTTACATAAATATTGAATAAACATGAACATCAAATATGCAGTTACAAACAGGGTTACTACTGGTAATATTGGGCTTCTTAAATTAGTTAGTGCGGTAACCTATGTCATCTCTAACAGCAAGGATTTGAAGCTTCTACTCTGCTCAGTTTATCCACTCTCGCTGAAATATCCACAGCTATTAATTTCAGATACTTGTCTTGAAAGGAGGGTCCACCTCCAAAGGAGAAAAAAATATAGCGTGTATTGAGTAGTTTCTTTTGTGTGGGAAACGCATTTATCGTCTAATCTTAATAACCCTGACCATCATTTAGGCCAAATAAGTCCCTTTTACCTCACCTCTTTCTCTGCTCTAAAGGCATGGCTCTAGCTTTAATTATGACATATTGATTTTGTAGTTAAGCCTTGTTTGGCTTAATGAAATCTTTTGTTGGCCCTAATTCTGTCTTCCATTGTCCCCCCCTGAAGCGCTTTGATTTTTGTCCTCACCTTTTTTTAGTGTCGTTTGAAATATTTAATCTCTCTTTGGTCATCGTCAAAGGCTCCTTTAAAATGGGCACTGTTGCCATTTATCTTCAGTTTCCGAAAGCTCTTGCATTGACTCCCCGGCAATCAATTTCCTAAATGATGTAATTATCTGCTAGTCTTTTTTTGCACATTTAAAGTTGAGGGTTTATTTTAGATCAATTCAGACCACTTTGTGTGCAAATTGTGCAATTGCTTTGCCTTCAATTTCTTCACAAATCCAATTGGGATTAAGGCTTTTGGAGTGGAATACGTAATGAATGTTTTTTTTCTCCTTTCACCCAGTTCTGCTGCTTTGATGGTGATTCAGTTGTCCTTTCGCTGTTGATGGGGAAGTATGCTACAGTTGCACTACAAATTAGGCAGAGAATAAGCAGCGGATCCTAACCTTGGATACAAAGCGTCCGAATGCCAGAGGCAAGGTATTGACTGCAGTGGTCACTGCCTCCTGCCTTGAGTTTATTCAGGGATATCTTGGAATAACATACCTTTTTGCTGGGTCTGTGTCATTTCACAATGAATGAACACATTTTTCTTGAACGGCAGCTTGATGAAGAAAAACTGACTTTCTCCATTTGAAAACACTGCTCAACACTATAATGAATAGTCCAATAGAAGTAGCCCGAAGATAATAATGTGTTTTTTTTTTGTCCTGCTTATATTGATTTTGTTTCTTTTGGTGTTTTGTTTTGTTTTTTTTTAGTTTTATCTCTTCCATGCCTCAAGGCATGTCTTCAGGCAATCACATCTCAGATGGATTTCATCAAATCATCTAAGTTCATGGCAAGTCAAGTGCACACTGTCATTAAAGTATAAAAGATACATATCCAGTACTAAGAAATTCTGAAAAATGAATTGTACTTTTAGTTTGTAACAAACATATATATACATATCTAGATATCGGCCTAATTTAAAATGCCAGCTGCTGTTCATATTGTGTTAAGATTTCATATTGAACGGACCGACAGAAATGTTTATGGTCTTGTCATTGTGCCACATGTTCTGAGCCAGTTTCAGATTCAGTACTCTGTGAAAAATCCAAGCTTCAAGTCTGTAGTGTTCCGTAAGGAGGGGTTCCTTCGCCCCCTTTATTTCTTTGTAACCGAACGATGCGTTTGTCCCACAGGGAGTGTCAGTCTCTGGCTTGGTCTGGCTCAGCTTTGGCTGGCTGGCTGGCTGGTAGAGGGGGAGGAGGGGGGTCCGTAGGCCACTAAATCAGTGCACGCTTGTCAACATCCTCGGGCCACGGGAATTACTCAACTGAAAATAACAAATGGCTGTCATTGCCGAGCCAAAAACCTGTGATTATAATTATCACATCCCCAGTGACCTTGCATAAACTTTAATCTCTCTCCAATGGAGCATTTAAATAGCCTGTATCTACTGGCAGCGGGACTGGCGGTCCTGGGCCACTGGAACACAGAGGATCACTGATTCACGAAAGAGCTATCGCTAGGGCCGCTGCTGCGTGAGGGATTGCACATGCTAGAGGCAGCTTGCTTGTGTGTATGTGTGTGTATGTGTTTGTGTGTGTGTGTGTGTGTGTGTGTGTGTGTGTGTGTATGAGAAAGAGAGCGAGAGAATAAGAGAGATAGTCGTAGCATTGTGTGTTTGCTGAAGAGTGTTAGAGATAAACTGGGTGTGGGTACAGAGAGAGATTTTGTTTTGAGGGTGCTTTTCCTCCAGTGTTAGCCTTGTAAATATGCACACAAATATGGATGCTACACAAATAGCCCCTCTAACACAATGCTGCTTCACTAAAGAATCTACTGATTTTCAACTGTTTTAAGCAGAGCAAGTTCCTATGTTTTCTATTTTCTCTCAGACATGTATACTTACGTATACGTACACTTTAAAAAAATAAAGGTGCCAGAAGGGGTTATATGGAGTGCTGCTATAGAAGTACCACTTTTAGATCCCAGTGAAACCTTTCAGGAGATGGTTCTTTAAATCAGCGGTCTCCAACATTTTTTGCGCTACGGACCAGTTTCATGTAAAACAATATTTCCACGGACCAGTATAGAAACAACTAAAAGCAAAGTGTGTTTTTGCTAGCTTGTGGGCTAATCTTTCAGACTTAGATAATCAATGAAATATTTTTTATTCTGTCTTTCTGTGCGGCCCGGTATCAAATGACTCACGGACTGATACTGGCCTGGTGATTGGGGACCTCTGCTTTAAAGGACCATTTTTGTAAATAAGATGTGTGGGGTTGAAGAACCTTTTTAAGTTTAAATAATCACTACAATGTGAAACCCTTACTTTTAGGGTGGGACACTAAATCTTTTTGGATTGGACGGTAATTACATATATGTATATATAACTTACAAATGTTCATCTTTCTTAAAGTTGTGTCTTTGGATGACCTTAGAATTAAAATGCTCATTTCATCGTGAAGACACATTCCAGGTGAGAGGGTTTTTATGTACAAACATCTAGTATGAATATAGCTATGAGAAATATATTTGAAAAATCTTCAAAATGTGGTTAGGATTGACATGTAAAATTACATGAATGCATGTGTTCTAGAAGCTGAGATTTTTGGTTGTAAACTTGAAGAAGAGTTGAATTTGAGAAAAACAGTTCTACGAATGGGTCTCAGAACCACATAACCCAGTAAGATATCAGCGATCATGTTTCATTTAAGAGAACGTTGTTATTAGTACAAATAAAATACACATAATAAGATGTTGTACCTCTTCTTCAGGAACATTTTTCAGACACGACGTAACATGATTGTGCCTAGTGTGGGAGAACTCAGTCTTTGTTAAAGTAACTAAATTTTCAAAAATTCAGTTAAATCGGGGTGGATGTGAAGTGGTGAAACATTTGTGATTACGATTTTTTAGAAGACATCGATTTTTAAACATCTGAACTGTTGGTCAGTCCAAAATCTCTCTAGGAGTGTCTGTACGTAGCAGCAGCATCCTTGCTAGTAATCCACTGAAACAAAACCCTGTGTCATAGTGGATTTTGTTTCTTTGTCATCATGGATTATCCATCAAGGCAAAACACTGATCAGCCAGCGTTATGGAGGCTCTGCTGATGTGACAGTGAGCTAATGACTGTCTGCGCCCCCAGCGTGGCACCTCTTGTGTCAGCTAGGGCCTCCCAACGTGCCTGGCTAATTGGTAGGAATTCCCTCTGTTCCCGGCAGTCATAATTATTGCATGATTAGCTCTGATTAGCATTGTAACAGCTACGGCACACCAGCGACTCCAAAAGCTTGCCAGGCATGACGAGAACTGCCGTTGAGCCTATTATCTGCAAAGAGATTTTTGTTACTAGTTATTACCAATTATAGTTCAGTTTTTATTAGCAGCCTTCAGCACATTCTGCCAAACTCTGGAAGAGCTCACAGCGATAATGAAGTAGTTCGATAGTATTCATCAACCGTCCGCACATTGCGGGACAAGTTTGAGTTTAACTGCAAGGTTAACTGCTAGTGTTCTGCAGAAACAGTTGGTGTGCCTGTATATTTTTTATTAGTTTTCTCAAAATTGGTTCAGTTTTAAAGCTTAAGGTTCAGTGCCAGGTATTGCTCTTTGCTGTCATTTTTTTATGATGAACAAAATGAAATGTGGTTGAGCATGAGGCGCTACTGAAGTGACTCTTGTACTGTTCCTTCAGACCATTTCTTTATCCTTGTGCAAAGTTGATCAGCTGCGACCTTTTATGATTTGAATCCACCAGCCAATAGCAAGCAAAGCACAGTAATTTAAAATGCAAAACTGTCATTGATAATTACATTTAGAAAATGTATTATTGCCTATTTTTTACATGCTGGTGAGCCTCAAAACCCCGTGAAGTCAAAGAAGGAGGAATGACTACCAAAGGGCACCCGATGAAGTACTGCAATGTTCTAGACAGTAAACAGCTTAAAGAGCCCGTCCTTGTTTGCCACACCTCATATCAAGCATAGCTTTTGGCGTTGGCTACACGATAACATTTCCCTTTAATTCTGCAGAAAGAAGTTTTGTCACACGCTCCACTGATGTTCCATTTACACCAGCTGTAGTCCCTCCTTCACTGTTAAAGTGTGTCCGGCCCTCTCTACTTCCCAGGAAGGCAGTGCAGAGGGGAGCTGTAGGGATCAGCACACACATTTGAAAGCTTGGACCCGCGGAGTCTGACCCTGCCGGCCCCCAAGATGACAAGCAGGGCCACATTAATCTCGCTCCAACGCCTGACTCCTGCGACGATATATTAAAAACACAGTGTAATACATTCTGATATCGCCTTTGATCGCCTCAATATGAAACATGGTACACGGTATTAATTTCAGTGGCTGTGGCATCCCGTGACCTGGACAGCAGATAGATCAAGAAAAGTGCAGTGGCCCAGTGGTAGCGTGAGCAGGACTACGCATGAGATATGGCCGCACTCTCTGTATGTCTGTATACAAAAAAACATTCCGTATGGCATCCTCCGCATCATAAGCGGAATTTCTAACCATGTGTTTTGTTTTGTTTTTTCAACAAGAGATTAATACACTGCTTTGGTTTAGAATACATTTTTACAACCTTATAATTTACAGAAGGCTTCTCATTTTGCATGAAAATAGAACTGTATTACTTATGCACGCAAAAAATTTAGAACAAATTTTTCTGAATGAATGATGTA
>JBBJLS010000032.1:17062795-17074688 GCA_037577275.1 Bryconaethiops microstoma | reverse complement strand
TTGTGTTTTTGCTGGCAGAAAGAAACCCACTGCTGATATAAACAGATTCAAACAATTTCCATAGGTGCCTAAGACTTATGCACAGTACTGTATAGTGTCATTACTAGTATCACAATTGTGAGACACAAAATAATGCGTTATATTCAATATGGGTACAGTGTCTTAAACAGGGTGATCCATCACACTCTCGTCTCCTGTTCCTACAGAGAAGGAGAACCATCTTGCAAGTTGTGGATGGCTTAGATGGACAGAGTGAAGTCCCATTCTGAGAAAGGAAGAGATCTGTTCCTCGCAAACTTTAATCCACTTATCTTGTGTGACAGTGAAGCTTCCTCTTAGACTACAGAACTTTCCCCTTGTTGCCTGTCTTCCCCAGGCAGATTTGTCTTGTCAACGTATTTTACCACCCCCCAAGACAAACAATTTACCATTGGCAGATACAGATTTTGTCAGTGTAAGAATGCTGGCTGTCAGGCACTCCTCGCTTGTTTGAAAGAACCAAGACTTCCTGTGTGTTCAGAGATCTTCACAAGCCGATTACCACCATCACTGCTTTAAAGATATACTGTGCTTTAATAACAACAAAGAGGCAATCTTGATTTGAAGAGATCCACTGAAAATTGTAATACTCCCATGTTAACTAGAGAACTAGAGTCAATAGCACATTTATGGTGTTGCATTATACTATAAGGCCAAAAGTTTGGATACCTGACTATCACACCTATATGAGCTTTTTGGACATCCCTTTGCCAAACAATGGGCATAAATATCGAGTTGCCCTCCCCAGTGGTCTGAGAAGACCACTGTAGTTCCTCCACACCAAACTCATCAGATCATGTCTTTATGAGCCTTGCTTTGTGCACAGCTGTACAGACATGCTGAGACAGGAAAGGGCCTTCCTCAAACTATTGCCACGAAATTGGAAGCTTATTATTGTGTTAAAATGTTTTTATATAATGTAGTGTTAATATTACTCTGGAACTAAAAGGCAGAGCCCAAACTGTAAAAAAAACAGCCCCAGCCCATTATCCCCCTTACTGCAAACTTTACTGTTGGCACTATGTATTTAATAGGGAGGCGTTCCTCTGGCATCCGCCAAACTCAGACTTATCCATCAGTGTCAGATGGTAAAGCATGTTTCACTACTCCAGAAAATATATTTACAGTTTTCCAGAGTCCAGTGACGGTGTGCTGTACACCACTTCCATGGACACTTGGCATTGCACATAGTGATCTTAGACTTATGTGCAGCTGTTTGACCATAGAAACCGATGAAACTGCTAACTTGTAGTTCGTGAAGCTCCTCATGCATAGTTCTTGTGCTTATGTGTTTTCAATGTGTATTGGAACTCTGATGTGAGTGATGAAACAGAAGACATCCATTATAGTTTTCAGCACTTGACATTGGTGCTTTGTGAGTTTGCTTGGTCTAGGTCTTTGTGTCTGGGTTGTCTTTGCTCCTATACTCTTCCATTTCACAATATTAGCACTTGTTACAAAGGTGGCATGCCATGACCAGGCTACAGTCACAGAGCTCATCAGTACAACCCATTCTACAGCCAGTGTTTATCTGCAGAGACTGCATAGCTATTTGTTTTATTTTATACACTGTTAACGAGTGTTGTGCCCTAAATGCCTGAACTCAATAATTAGGAAGGGTGTCCACATACTTTTGCCAAATATGTACTCATTGCAAACTTTAGATTTACGTATGCTGACTGAAACAAATTCTTCAATAAATAATGGAGATTTTTGGTGTGTTCTTACAGGCATTTAGAGAAAATTCAAAACTACTTTGAAAAGTATGTTTAAACACTATATTTTTAAAAGAGAAAAAATATCTTCTTAGTGTTTTCTTTCAGAATTGTAAACCATTTGTATAAGAAACCAGTAGGTGAAGAAACATTTTAAATGACATTTAAAAGTAAATATAAAAATGTTTGACTCCATTCCCATATCTCTGATATTGCACTATTTTTTAGCATGCTGGCTGTTTGATTTGGAAGTTTATAGCTTTTAAGGTGTATTTCATGGAACGGTGGACCATTGAATGGGCTGGAGAACATTGTTCTTTTGGTGTGGTTGACAGTAGTGGCTCTGTCATAGTTCAGAGTGTTGTGGAGAACACTAAAGGCTGTCACTGTCTCGCTGTGACAAAGTGCTGCCATTATGTGAGTGTGACAGAATTCCTCCAAGGGCAATTTCTAGGAATTATTTTAACAATGTAACAAGTGAAATGTCACTACACACTAATTATGTTTATGCTAATTGTTAATTAGGCTCTTAATGGGGATGGTTTTAATTAACAATAGCCATGGAAACAAGTGCAGGGCAGTAGAACCATAAATGAGGCTGGTAATTGCCAACCTTCAGTGATTAACATGGATTTACTGGTCTTTTCTTCTTCTTAATTCTATGATAGATCTAATGAATTCCTGCTACAGAAGTATTTAAAATGTAGCGAAGGGGCAGGAGATCATTTATTATACAATAAAATGGATTTGAGAATGATTAAACATTTGAGTCGTGTACAGATGGTGCAGTACACGTTTCAAGGGAGTTGTTGACTTATGACATTCACAACCCTATTTAGAAATGCCAAAGATACTAAAGAGTGCAGGTATAATGTGCTAATAGATTTTGTACTGTGTAGTAAACATTGTAATATACTGCATAAAAAGGCAATAGATTAAATAATGTGGCTCTAGCTTCATCCTATTGACTGACAAAGATGTAATTTACCAGTTCAGAATACAATATAATTGCTCTGGAGCAGAACATCTTGTCTTAATTATCTATGCTAAAACTCACAGTTTGAACATTTCAGCAGCTTGATTGAATTTGACATGGACATGAAAGGAGATGACTACTGTGCTATAGAAATGTCACACATTTCAAAAATATTATTCCATGTATTTGAACTTTCTTTCCATGGTTGTAGCCGTATAAAGAGCTTAACTGGGGAGGACATCATATTTCAAAATATGGTATGTTTATTTAAACTAAGAGGCATTTTTATGTACAAAATCTTTTTGATTTTACTGTAAATTCGTATTTTCAAGCCAGGCCTTGGCTGCATGGAGTCATTTATATACTAGTAAATGTCAAAGGTGCCCCGTTCCATACTAGCAGTTTTGTCTATGTAAACTGACCCACTGTCTGTACACGAAGTGAATCTGTAGTATTCAGTTATACTCAGAAATGCATTTCCTTCACTGCTTTCTGGGTACACAATAAGGCCTAACTCTAGGGTTCCATTAAAATAAGCTCCAGTCATGACAATTACCAGCCACAAATATGATAACATATTTTATCATACATTTTTAAATCTACTTTTGCTGTGAGTTTTGCATTAATTTATGGAACATTTTAAATCAGGGTGTTCAGGCCCACCCGTTTGTTATCAACGGTGTTAACAGTTTTTCTTTTGCTTATTGCATCTTTGTTCCTTTTGTTATATGTATTAGTTTCACATTCAGCAAAAAACGTTTTAAAATTCGTCCTTTCTTTGTTCCAGTGTCAAACTTTAAAAACGTGTAGTCTTTCTTTTCTCAAGACTATAGACACCGTTTAAAATCAAATTCAATAAATAAGTTATAGATGCAAGATTTAGTTTTAATTTTTTTGAGCTATTCAGCTATTTTAAATGATGCACAAGCAAAAAAATTAAATAAATTACAATCACAACATAAAAAGTAATAATAGTATCCATTTGTGTCTCAGCACATTTTGTGAATTTTTCACTGCACAGGCGTGTCTTACAAAGATTATTGGTCCCCAACACATACAAGAGATGCCTAGGGCATTAGCCAATACATTTTATGATGTTGTTACACACAATGTTGTCCTGGTTAATTACTTTACATGTTAATTGCACAAGCAGTTTCATCTTTGCAGATGCTTTGAATTTTGTGTAGCATGAAGTGATTGTTCTTTCGGAATAGAACTACATCAATGAATATTAACCGATTGATCAGATGATCGCTCTCACATGTGAACTTGCAACCGCCCTGGAGCACTGCTCTCTCACCCCTCCACCATAAAAGTGTGATTCGTCAGCAGATTTACAGCTTGCGTTGTGTCTGTTAATTAAGCTTATAGGACTTCAGGTTCTAATGCATTTAAACTACTCCTGCCCAGAGCAAGCCACAATTTAATGCTCGATCTGCAAGTGCAGCAGTAGATACCACATACACAGTGCATAAATCCCCCCAATCGGTGGAGGCAAGGTGGAGAAATGGGCCACCAGCGCGGGTGAGAAAAATCCCGCTTGTCATCAATATGTCCGCCCGCCTCACTTGCCCTGGAATGTTTATCAGTTAGGCAAACGACCGTATTGCATATTGACTGAGGCGCTGTAACCACAAACTGACACAATAACTGAGACCCCCCTGACCAGAAATCAGAACGATTGCCCCCAGGGCAGATGTTTTTCCCATCACTATAAAGTGTGAGTGGCTTACGGGTGCAAAGGCTCCCATAAGTGTGAGGCCTATAGGTGAAACATATTCATTGTCGGGCACCAAAGGAATGGCTCCAGTTGTTTTGAAAAGATGCTTTAGATTAGAAGCTCATTTACTATACCTACAGCCAAAAAAGTAATGCAGTAAATTGACTTGATTTCTGGATGAATAGAATACTGTAATTTACATTTACATTAACATTTACAGCATTTAGCAGACGCTCTTATTCAGAGTGACGTAAACTAGTGCTCAAATAGTCCACATCTGATTAACTGTCTGCAGTCTTTTCAGTACAGTGGTTTGTTTACAATACTCCTAAAAAATAAGGGTGCCAGAAAGAGTTCTTTGCTTGATGCCACAGAAGTAGAGTATATACTCCCAGAAGAACCTTTTAATGGAAATTGTAAATAGGATATATGAGTGAAAAGAACCATTGTACAGTTTAAATAACTTCCAGTTAATGTAAAGGTTCTTGGAAAAATCCTTCAACATTAAGCGAAGCTTAACTTCTTACTCAAGAATAAACTCAAATTACCACCCGCTTTCCCAGTGTACTGTGCAAATGTCATAAATATTGTAAAATTCAACATTTTAACTTCTTAGACATGAAACTTGTCCTGTATCTTCCAGAATGATGAGTCCAAGGAAGAAAGATGACTGAAGTGTTTCTTCAGTGAATTTACAGCATTTTTAAAATATTTTAAGTAATTATTATGATGTACAGGTGGTTCTTGAGTTACGACCCAGAGCCGTGCCTATAAGTCACTTACTTGTCCTAACACAGTTAGGATCATAATCTAGAACATAAAAACACAACTAAGGCACAGAAAAAGGAAAGTGACATAAATATACTGCACTTGTACTGACTTGTAGTAACAGAAAAAATGACAAATAGCGTAAAAACACATGCTTTTAACAGTCCAAAATGGCGTAGGTACTGGGGGCCCATTCCCTCACTCATATGCGGCATTACTGCATATTCTTCCGCCGCGCGCAACCAAACTAGTTATGGGAGTGAGCGGCTTGAACTCAACACGTCTTATGTTGAGACTGTTGTAACCCGAGGACACTCTGTATAGTATTAGTAGTAGTATTTTACTTTAACACACTTATTATCTAAAAGTAAGTGAACTCAAAGACACGGTTGTGTGTATTAATGTAAAAAATAAAAAAATCTTTTTGTGTAAGAATCTGGGAAATTGGAAAAAAGATTGTGAGAAATTTTTTAAAAATCACCTATTTAAAAAAAATACAATATTTTGCTGTCAAATGCACACAGACATATGATTATCCATATTCACGTGCAATAATCCAGCCTAATTGTCCCCTTGGGTGAGTGCATTAAGTAAGTCGTGTGAGATGACTCTGGTACAAAGAGAAGCATGCCCCCAGCTGGCCTGCCTCAGACAGCAGCCTGTGCCTCCTTTTCAGGAAAAACCCTTTCGCATTAGTATTAAAATAACCACTGAACCAGATGATGCCCTGAATTTCTAGATCCAGAAAAGCATTATTCCATTAACAATCCATTAAAACTGTTTAACTCAACATTTTTGCTTTATAAATATGTTGTGACCAAGAACGTTCACAGTGATGTTTGACTCCTAAATCTAAAATAACTTAAAATGATTGCCCTTCATTATTTGCATGCATTTTGTTACATTCTTTTCCTCTGTCCTTCCCTTTCTCCATCCCTGTACTCTGTATTTGATCCAGTCGGTTGTATATTTGCTCCTTCACAGCCCTTTCGTCCCTTAGATTAGATTTCTCCTTTCTCATTACCAGCCTTAATAGACCCCTCAGACCTCATCCCAGCTTTAGATATTATCTGACCCGTATAATTAATTAACTATAGTGCAAATATTATAGATTATTAAAAATAGCATAACTAATAGTGTAATATCTCAAGCTGTCGAGCTTAATAGTCAACATTGTCTTGGCGGCCCTTATCAGTCGGAGACACCTGGTCAGAATATTGATTTCTGGTCATTTTAACCGTCATCTGCCACCGTGATGGGGAATTGTCAGGTTTTTACCACTCTGAGCTCATTTAAAATCGTTAGATTGCTGCCACCGCTTCGACTAAAGGCTGTCTTTTCTCAGACCCCTTTAAGAACACAATATTTTACCCGCAAAGCAAAATGACAGGGAATGTTACAGCGGTGTTGTCCCCGTAAAGAAAGAGAGGCTGTGTTCTATAAAGAGCATGGGGCTGCTGTCTGTTAGAGTAAGTCATTTGCTGTTTTGGACATGCTTGAAAATGCTCTGAAAAAATGCCCAGTTTCACCCATGGCCATTCATGATCCAGGCCTGTACGTCTGGAGGTAATAACGGTAGCTCTTGACTTCTGATCAGCGTCACAGTGGTCGAGTTCTGCTGAATAGACCTCTCTCTGTGTATATTTACCTAAAGCCTCTCTCTTTCTCACTCTCTTTTCTCTCACTCTCTCTTTTCTCTTTCTCTCTCTCTCTCTCTCTCTCTCATTTCTCTCTCTTTTCTCTTTCTCTCTCATATCTCTCTTTTTCTCTCTCTCCTCTCTCTCACTCATTCTGTCTCTCTCTCCATCTCTATCCCTCTCTCTCTACTTCTTTCCCTCTCTATCACTCTCCCCTCTCTCTTTCCTCCTCTTTTTCTTGCTTCTGCCTCTCCCTCTTTTTGTCTTTCTCTCTCCGTTTCTCTCTGTCCCTTTCTCTCTTTCTCTCCCTTTCTCTCTTTCTTTCTCTCTCCTCCCACTCTCTCCTCTTTTTCTCTCTCTTTCTCTCTCCTATCTCTCTCCCTCCCGCTCTCTCTCACTCTGTCTGTCCCCCTCTCTCATCTTTCTCTCCTATCTCTCTCTTTCTCTCCCTGCCTCTCTCAGTTTCTCTCTCTCATCTTTCTCTCTCCTCTCTCTCTCTCTCCTGCTGTGAAGCAGGAGATGGTCCCCTTGTGGTCGGACAATATTTGAGCTTCTACTTATTGTAATTATGATTCATTTGTGTGATCAGATTAATTCAATAATCAGGGGGTTGAGCGGAGCACATTAACCTTAATTAAGCTCATTAATGACACTGAGGCTTCTCCCCCAGTGTCTCAAGAAATCCAGCCTGGCTCAGTTCCAAGCCTGCAGACGCTGAGAAGACTACAACAGTCAGTTGGTCATTTTTAATTGTGTATGTGTTTGTTTTGACAATATTTTTTCTGTCTGCTGTGTGATCATAGCTGTTGTTGAACCTGAAAAGAGGTGAAACACTTTTTACCCTGTAATCAAAGAAGGATTACAAGTTAAATCTGTTTTCCTGACCAACCTTTAAAAATAATTGATATAATAATCTGTTGTTATCTTACTATCTTTATTTATTGTTTGTTTGTTTGTTTGCTTGCTTTTTAATATATATGCAGTGGTGCAAAATTTCAGTGTTTAGGGAGATGCAAGTCTAAGGCCAGTTTATACGTTTATTAGTTGATTTAAGCCTTGTGTATTTGTGTGGCCAGGTATTTTTTTCAAGGTCCAAAAGTTCAAAGCATAATAAAAAAACATGGATGCGAAATGCCTTTTTTGTAAAAGTGTAAATGCTTCCTGAGCTGTTGTAATATAGAGGTTGCGTGTGTGTCCCTGATAACTGAAAGTTACATTCAGTTCATAACCTGTTAGAGGTTGTAGAGCAAAGGGGATCATTTGCATGCAAATAGTGTAGCATAATTTGATTGAGCAGGCTGCAGGTTCGGGTATTATGGGACAGCAGGTCATGTGGGCCAGTGTGTGATATGGTAATATGGGACATTATGTCATAGACCCTTACTGATAAAGCCTCTTTTATTCTATTGCGCACTTAAAATGACTTTAGTACTTTAATTAACTGATTTTCAGTATTTCGTTGAGCACACAAGTGAGATTCTGCTGACATTGGAATAAATAAGAGTTCACATAAATAAAAGTATCTCATATCTGGTGACCCAACTGGAAGATGGTCATGGATAGATGGATAGATAGATAGATGGATAGATAGATGGATAGATAGATAGATAGATAGATAGATGGCTAGGTGGATAGATAGATAAATAAATAAAGCACACCAGCCTTATCTAAAGAAATGGACTGAATTATGTTAAAGTTGAAGTTAAGACATTTATGGACCCTAATTGTATCCCTTATGCCACCTAAAGGTGTAAAATCTCATTTTTTAAATTTACAATGAATAAGAACATTTAAATGTTAAATTGCCATTTTAGCTGCTGTTCATATTCACGTCGATTTTCTCCTTTTTTATTCCCAGTGTAACAAAGCCCAGACCTCACAGTCTGCTTTTGAGAGTGAAAGCCCATTAAAGTCATTGTTTGGACACTCTGAAGCCATGATTAAGAGCTAATAGGTATTAAATAAAAGCTCGGACCACAGCTCCCATGGGGCCCCTCGTGATGGGATAATCATGTTCATCCCCACTAAAATTACAGCTGATTGTTTTAGCCATTATTTTGCTCAACTTTTAATTTCTTCCCTCCAAAGGATCATTGCACTCGGTAATTGCAAAGATCTGCCCTTGTAGGCTGTGTGTCACCCACTCGACCTAGAAAATCCAATTTTGCTGGACTTGTTGGACTTGTTGAAGCAGGTCATTCTGTGCACTGAAAGGTGATGAAAGCCATGAAATCTATAAAACGCTCCGATTTTTGTTTAATTTTGTCCTTTGTTTAGTATTTTTAGGCGCGTATTCATTATTGTGAGCGGAAGCGGCGCTCCAGTTAATTGGCATGTTCGTTTGCTGTAATTGGTTAATCAGCTGCTATGCTGCCTAAGTGCTTAATTAGGTATTTTGCACTAAATTGGTTAATTGGAATGTCATTTTTGGGCTGTTTTAAGAAAAACCCTGAAAATTATAAATAGACTACGAACGAACGTTCCTCGGCTTAACTAGTTGTTTTAGATTTTTAATTTCAGGTTTAATTAAAGTTATTAAAATAGGTTTCACTGAAGTTAGTAAAATAGTTTAATGTTAAGAGACAGTGAAGACATTAAATAAACAAACAGTATCAAACTATTTATCAGTAGTTGAACTATTAATTCTGGGTGTTTTGTTGTTGGTATTTGTTAATACTTTTATTTAAATATGAGACATTTAAATGTGAGCTTTCCTTGCGCAACGATCATCACCATCACCATCATCATCACTATCATCCTCACCCTCCTCCCCTCGAGAAGAGAGGCAGGGAAAAGGGAAAAGGAGAAATAAGCCTATTTAGTGACTTTCCACTCCAGTGGCCTTTAACGCAGGACGGGAGCTGACGGGCTGCGTGGATCAGGGCCTGCGCATCATCGCTCACTCCGCCTCCTCCCGGCGCGCGCGCGCGCGCTCGCGGAGATAATCGGGCCATTAGGGGCGCGGGATTAATGCGCGGGATTAATTTGTAGCCAATTACGCGCCGCGGCGGAATATGAATGCGTAAATAACCGCTGCGTCTGGTGGAAAGGGGGAGGGGGAGGGCTAGCGCAAGGAGGCGCGTGACATAAACGGATGGGGGAGAGCGGGTGGGGGTCCTCAGGGGAGTTTGGGGAGGGGGGTTAAACCCCCCAAAAAGGAGCCGACCTAGAGGGAGATCACCATCCAGCCCGTGAGCTCTGAGCTCCTGGAGCGGCAGGAGCGTGCAGAAACAGGTGCACCCCTACATTCCACACGCACACACGCACACACGCACACACACTCCAAGCAGCTCTCGAGCGCGATGTGTTGGGCCGAGTGAGGGGGAGAGGGAGCCATGAGCCGGGAGAACGCGCAGGCGGGCGAGATGTCCATGGACCCTCCTCCCGCACAGACCGCCGTGATCGTGGCTGCCCCTCCGGAGGGCGCGGGGGAGAAGCGCGAGTCCTTGCCCGTGGCGCCGCCGCTTGTGGACGCGCGGGACGGAGCCTCGCGCCACCACGAGGCGCCCCCAGCCGCCGTTGCAGCTGGAGCCCACCGGACCACGTCCTTCTCCGTGCTGGACATCCTGGACCCCAACAAGTTCACGAGCAAGAGGCAGCCGGTGGGACGCGCGGGGAGCGATCTCATGTATGGCGCGGAGAACCAGGACGGGCTAAAGGTACACCACGAGGAGCGCGAGACCAGGAAAACACCTGGGATCTTCAGTAAGTCTTCAAACTGGCTGCTTCTGAGGGCATTTTATATATTATTTTTTCTATATCACTTTTAATTATTATTATTGTGGTAAAAGGTCTGGAGGGGTGCTGGGTATAAACAGTAGGCCCAGGACCTCGACATAACACTGTAAAGTTTCTGCCTGTAAAGTTGTAAAGTGTCTAGCCGTAACCAAATCGGTTCTGCAGAGTTTAAACGCAAAGGACCTTAATCTCACTGCACTGTATTAACAACCTTGTTCTCAGATAATTGAGTCACCAGTGTGTAAAAGAGGAGGCGAAATAAACGCGTTTAGAAGTTTGTGCCTTGAGCTGAAACTCCTTCCAGCTATTGTTTCTTTTCTATAAAAACATGAAATAAAATTAACTCTTCATTAGCTGATCGCACATTATAGCTTTTTCATTTTACAAAAATATTTCAGTTAAGAAAAAAAGATGACATTAGAAAGACTCAAAGAAATTTTGGAACAAAAAAATCTGGAGGGAAAGAGAGGGGCATCTTCTGGAGTTTTTAGAGGCTGCTGGTCGATGTCTGACTTAATCAGTATAATGGGTTTAAATCGTGTAATTATCAGAAATTTGCCCCTATAATTTAGACGTTGAGGAGGAGTTTGCAAGCTGCCTGAAAGAGATATACTCAGTTCGATAATAGGATATCGACCTGTCCGCGGTGGGCCGGTTCTGCCCCCCATTATCCCGCTGCGCGCGCCCGGGATCGAACCGCTTTAATTGTTTTTTTTTCTCTTTTTTTTTGGATGTTGCCTTGCTTTGTCTTGCGTCTGAATGGAAGAAATGAAGAGAAGTCATTCCTGATGTGGGCAAAAGGCTCACAATCAGGACCCTAAACCTGTCAGTCTGTCCCACTCCGCGTGGGACAAGGTCGCGTGGAGAGATTGATCGAAAGGAATGAATGGAGGAGGAAATTCTCACAAACTGAAAGTGTTCAAAGCGTTTGTGTCAGAGTATTTAACTCCGTATTAAAATAAACAATCTTAAGGTAGTAAGCTTAACACAATCAACACACTGTCTGTACTTACTATGATGAAGTAAAAAAAAAAAACTGACATTTTGTTTAGTTAATTTAAATATACACGCCTATAATAAACGATTTAGTTCAGTTTAATGATTTAAGTATTGGCTTAGTTTAATACGTAATATTATTTATGTTGAGATGGACCGACTTCAACGACAATAAATAGCGAAACATTTTAAATCTGATTGAGTTCATACATCAGACGTTCAGACTGACGTTTATTCTACATTTCTGTATTTAGAGAATATTTTATGCTCGTTGAATTGTGTGCACGTGTTTTATATATATATA
>JBBJLS010000032.1:17048778-17062583 GCA_037577275.1 Bryconaethiops microstoma | reverse complement strand
GGAGTTAAAACTCAATTTTTTGAAAAAATTCGTTTTCTTTTTGATACACTAAACAGTGTTGTATGTATAAAATGTAACTATTAGCACATTATGTGTTTTACCCTGAGCAGTCTTATTCCATTATTAAAATATCCCCCCTCCTTTATAATAAATACGAATTTCAAAATAACTGTGCTTGCACTAATGAGGAGCACGTTTGGGTAAATAAGCACCTTTTTACAGCAAATCATTGAAGTTAAATTTAATACCTAATTTAATCTCGTTTTACTGATGCAAAATATACAGCTGAAATTAAGTTTTAATGTTTGTATACAAGGAACTCTGTTCACTGAGTTTTGTTTTAGTTTTGTTAGTTTAAACGTTACACTGAATTCATTAGAATTTATAAACACAAATTGGGAGGGACGATTATTGAAAAAACGATTATTGAGTTTAAACATAAAACATTTGATTTGATGAAAGTCATCATTTAGTTTAGATCATTTCAACCAAACACTTAAAATATTTTTGACTTAAACTGAAACTCTTGTTTGAGTTGTTTTATTAAACTTGTATTTACTTTGTGTGATTTTGTTTATGGATTATAGATTGTATTTATGAATTAAAACAGCAGTGTATTATAATGATTTGAGTTAACATTATTAAACTTGCTTTAACTGTGATTTGTGATTGTTTATGGATTGAAGTATAAACAGTCTGTTTATATCTGATTTGTATCCAATTTGTATCTGAGTATGATCTGAGAGAAGAGCTGATGTGAGTTGAGACATGCGGCTGATCTGCTGTTTGTTGTTTCTGCTTCAAACAGAAGACGGGTTCGTGTTCCGTTCGGAGCTCGAGCCCGAGTTGTCCCGGGGGGGTCCGGTGGAGGGGGACCTACAGGATGACGCCTGCAGCGAGGTGAGCGACGGCGGGGCGCTCCCGACTAACGGCGACGACGACTGCGACCGCGACGAGGAGGACGACGACGACGAGACGACGCTGCTGAAGAGCGCGAGCCCCGGCGGCACCAACGGACACGCGCACGGGCCCGCGAGCCAACAGGGGTCCCAACAGCAACAACAACAGCAGAACAAACCCAAACGGAAGCGCACAGGCTCGGACTCGAAGTCGGGCAAGCCGCGGCGCGCGCGGACCGCCTTCACCTACGAGCAGCTGGTGGCGCTAGAGAACAAGTTCAAGTCCACGCGCTATCTGTCCGTGTGCGAGCGCCTGAACCTGGCGCTGTCTCTGAGCCTGACCGAGACGCAGGTCAAGATCTGGTTCCAGAACCGACGGACGAAGTGGAAGAAGCAGAACCCGGGCGCGGACACGAGCGCGCCGGCGGGCGGGGTCGGGGTGGGGGTCGGTGGGGGCCCGGGAGGTGGGCCCGGGGTGGGGCCCACCGGGCCTGGCGGACTGAGCCCACTCAGCCACTCCCCACCCATGGGCGGCCATCTGGCCATGCACTCCGGATACGGCCCGCCCGGCCCGGGGGGACTGGTGTGCGCCACCCAGCTGCCCTTCCTGCCCAGCCACGCCGTGCTCTCGCCCTTCATGCTGGGCTCGCAGACCTACGGCGCCCCGGCCTTTTACACACCTCACCTGTAACACACAGACACCGGGGACAGGAGGTGGAGAACACGAGGGGGTGGAGGAAGCGGGACGCTGCGTTACTGTGGCGACAAGATCGTGGTGTGTTCTGGCATCATACACTGACGTGTTTCACTTTTGGAAGTTGGAAGTTTTCTTAAACGTGGCGCCCTGTTATTTAATATCCACTCTAATTAGACAAATAGATATGGATTCACACAGAATGGGACATCAGGTAATAAGGGACAGCGGGACAGTTTAGGAATACATGAAGAATAAGACTATCCTGGTAGTTCCAGAGTCCTAATAGATTGACTATCAACACATAGGTTTGTTCATTTAGAAACGATCAACTAGAAATCACTAGAATAAAGAACATTAACTCTCATTTTCCACTATACCTGAATATAGGTTGAACGACACGTGTCATAGACCTTCAATGATAAAGTTCTTCTCTACAATTATTTTGTATTTGAGTTAGTTTTATATATTTTTTGTAGCTATTACCTGATGGCCTAGAAGACCTGAATCCACTCTCTAATAATCCCAGCACTGAGGACACACACGCACACAGAAGTAGTTCTCCCAGATCTCTCATGTGAAGAGACAGACTTGCTGAAGACGTTTAGTAGGAACACTTCACACAAGAGGGAGAGAAACACATTTTCACACTTTTATGCCCTTCTCAGTTTGAACTCCCGAAGTTTTTCCTAATTTTACAGGAGTAAAATGTCCTTATTTTCTCTGGGCCAGACTGTAAATACCTCGGATAAATGTTTTAGCCCCTCGTTCTAAATGCAGATGCAAAAAGGGGTGTAAAATAGTGAGGAATTAGTGGGAATAAAACAAAATGGTGTATCAGAACCATCGACGAGCGTCGAACCAAACTGTTGTGGAGATGAATAGTGAAAGGTTTATCTAAAACTTTTTAAATGTTTAGGATTATTTATTTCAGAATTTACATGCTATTTCATTCTTTGTTTTGGGAAAAATGTTTAAATAAAATTGCAGATTTTTAAGAATCTCTCTGAATTCTACACTGCAAATACACTCATTTACACTGTGCAGATACACCCATTTAAAGGTCGTTTTTATACATTCGATGTATTCACCATTTACTTTCATTTTTTATTATTTTATTATTATTATTGGTAGTGTTATAATAATACATGTTTTTCTTTGAAGCTATTTTTTTGCTCAATATGGATCGATCTATTTAATAAATTGCGATGTTTTATTTATATATATATACACACATGTAATATTGAAAAAAAAAAACATTTGCGTTTTTCAGGAGTAAATGCTCTTTTATCGGTTATAAGAGATTTTGTTATAGGATTTGTTATTTAATTACGAGGTATTTTAATTATTCAGGAGTGTTTGGAGGTTTTACACTCTTCCGCTTCACTGCGTTACAGAAAAACAGAAAACAAACGTGAAACTTTTGTCCAGAAGTTTGTCCGGAAAACTCTTATTTTATATTTTACTGGTTATTTAGTCATCGCATTAAATTGTTCTGATAACTGTTGGCGTCCAGAGGAGGTTAATCTCCTCTTTCTGTTGACTATTTACGGACAGACTTCTTTAATGAAAAAATGCATAAATAAATGCGGGAATTATAAAAAATGAATAAATAAATGCAGTCATTATAAAAAATGAATGAATGAATAAATAAATGCAGTCAATATAAAAAATGAATAAATAAATTAAATGCGGTCATTACCGACACACACACGAGCTGAAGATCCACATTTACACACTCCTTTCAACGATTACTTCATACATGCCTCTTTTTATTTATGACAATGCAGATATTTGTAGGAAAATAATAGGAAATAATGTTTGGAAGGTTTTTTTATTTTTACATTTTAATTTTTACCATTACAGCTCTTGGAGCTGAACTAAAACGAAAATATGAACACGCGTGAAGCAAATTTTTTGTTATGAAATCTGTTTTTATTATTCCTTCGATTTTATGTCATAAAAATGATTAATTACTGGTGCTTAACTCAATACTCCAGAAATGCTATACACCAGGAGCTGAAAATGAAATATAATGGCAACAAGAAAACGGAGTGTGAAATGATCAGAGCTCGAAGCTTTCTCAGAAAGGAAGTAGTTGATCTGTCACTTTTCCTCTAGTTTGGATTATAAGGCATAGTGTGAATTTTTACTAGGCTGTTATTTAGACCTTTGTGAAAAATGTTAAACCTTATCCCTCCAGTGGAGCTGTATCGGGCAGTTGTCAGTTAATGTGTGTGATTTTTAATGTTTTACTTAAAGCAAAGGAGATATTGGTGGAGGTACTTCTGACCATGGACTGAGATTTTGGGCCTCATGACCGTTCCACCTGCTGGGTTCCTCTGATCAGCTTCTCAGGAGACATTCCTCTGGGGTCCAGTTACTGCACAATAAATCCTCATATTAGTCCTACAGCAAACCTACTGCACTTGAAGTTCCAGGAAAGGAGAGAATGATCACCATGCTGGGTTTCTTCCAAGCTTCTCTGGTGGACCAGAGTCATTCTGCTTCCTCTACTCAACAACACCAACATACAGACATTAAGTACTAATCTCAACCTGAAAACACTTTATACTCTAATGCACTAAAATAAAATAGTAACTCCTTAATGCTATTAAAACCAGTTTCCATTCACAATAAACAAAGAAAAAAAATCAAGCAGTGGCAACTTCTAAACGAACACTGGAAGTGTGAATTTGTCTTGGCATTTCCACCCTATTAGACCTGAGGGAGTATGGATTTAAATTAGACTTATTACAAAAATCAAAGTTCAAACAGGAGTTTACAGTTTAAAGAGCAGCACAACAGACTTTATATCAAAATACACAAAAGGAATAAATAACAAATAAAACAGAATAAGGCCTAGAACGGCAAACTTAACGTGATGCATCCAAGATAAATTACAGTAATATAAAGATATTTAATTATTGGCATTTAGTTATTTTAAAATGATGCTGAAAACATAGCTTATGTTATAAGATTTCTTTGTCATAAGTTAAATCTGACAAAAATATTTGGAAATGGCAAACATTTCTTACTGTAGTAAGCCATCACAATTTTGCATTTAAGAATAAACCACATAAAATAAAAAATGTATAAAAAGACAATCTAAAGTACAAAAAAAAAAACTTCAGCTACCAATTTTGTTTGAGAAGTTCTCTGAAGGTGAATGTACATAATTTTAACAGTTCAGTCAGTCAGAGATTAAATGACTTTTCCTTTTAATGTCAAATAAATCACAGTACTGATGACAGCAGAATGTCATCCTGCGACTCATTTAAATGCGTAGTTAAACTGGTTTGAGAATTTCTCGTGTTTCCTCTTGTCCACCTTGTTCATGACCTCTGCTATTCGCCTCATGGAGCTCCTGCAAAGAAACAGCTTTAGCTTTAATGTTTCTGACAACAGGCAGAGCACAGAACCAACTAAGCCCCTTGTTCATCACTTCCAACACTGAGTGTACGGTAAAATCTACCCAACATCCAGAGCAATGTGTACATATAAAACATGATGTTTCACTTTTCAGTGCTGACAGACAGTTACTTACTTATTGAAGACCTTCTTTTCTAGCCTTGAGCGGGAAGTGTTGGCAGTTTGCTTCAAGTCTGTGAGGTTGGGGTGCTTTCTTTTCTTTCCCTTCCCTTTCCCGGCCTTTTTTCCCTTTCCATACATTCTTGAGGAGCCCAGGTCCTCACCTGTTGCCGCTTCGATCTCCCTCATGAGCTCTGGGTCGCGCCAATCTGAGCCCCAAATAAATAAACAAAACAAAACAATTTTTGTTTATAACATTCAAACTTTGAATGTTATAAACACTTCAAATTGCTTGGACACATCTATCCACTGCTGGCTCCAGCAACTAGGATTTTTTCCCCCCTCGTTTTAAAAATAAATGATATTCCAACACGCTTTCAAAAGTGTTAAAGTCTAGTAAACAGCATCTTGGTCCGTGTGCAGCTTGAGCACATTCAAGTTGTTGCTCTGTTTTTAAATGTACTGAAAACATTAAGAATTAAATTAGGTCCCATTCAGAAACGAGTAACCTTCAGTTCACCATGAAACCAGCAACGATCTTAAATAAAAGTGTACCAAGTTTTTTTTTTTCCCTCCACCCACACAAACTAAGTGGTTGGTGGTTGACTCCTTTTCGAGGTCCCAATTAATTTTAGTGTTGGGGAGGCAGAAGAGGAAGACCCTATTAAATGAGTGCTGTGAAGCTTCTTTGCTGGGGGAGGAGGGAGGGGTTGCTTTTGTGAAGATGAGAGAAGGGGCCTCTGATTAACTTTAAGCTGTGCAGCAGGGCCCTCTTCTCTGTCAACAGTTCATGTCTGCTCCAGCTGCGGCCGTGTCAGGCCCCACACATACATGAACATACACACGTGCATGATGCAGAGGACAGCTGCCGTCCTGTCATCCTGCTTGTTGAACCAATCAGAGCTTTCTAGATGATCTATCCACAGCAATGTGAATTTGAAATGGAAAAGGTATCCATCAAAAACTTTATGTAAACATGAATGTGCAATACTGTGTAAAGGTCTTAGGCACGTGCGAAATTCAAATTTAAAAACGGTTTAGATGAACATGATTACTAAATAATGCTCATCTAATAATAACTAAATAACTCAAATAACTAAAAATACAAATAACATTACACAGTAAATAGTGATTTTATGTAGTACATTGATGTGTTCCTTATGGAAGTCCAGTTTTAGTGGTAGTTGCCATCAGAAACCTGGTTTGACTTATTCAGTACTTCATTAAATTAAAGGAGCTACTGATGGAATTTCACAAATCCAAGCAATGGCTGGAGACATCATCCCAGAGGAAATTGCTTAATCTGGGACCAAACCGGTGTTCTCCTTATACCAGCTCACAAAATACTACAACTACTTTTTACAAACAAGACAAATCTTGATACTTTTTACTGCATTCTTATTTGTTTGCATTTATTGTAAAGTTTGCTCACAGAAAGACAATATCACACGCTGAGAAAAATGGCTTTAAACAATTTGCATAGGTGTCTAAGACTTTTGCACTGAAGTGTCCCCCTTGGTGTTTGTCCTGTTTTGCTGCATTATAACTTGGAATTAAAATGGATTTGTGGCATCATCTTATTTATACAATATGCTTTGAAGTTGCAAATATCTTTAAATTGCGAGCAGATATTCAACCCTTAAAGTCAATACTCTGCAGAACCACCTCTTGGACTGTCTTTATTACCTTAGCACATCTAGCCACTGGGATTCTTGCCCAATCCCCAGGGCAAAACTGCTCCAAGTTGGATGGGTTGTTTTGGTGTACAGCAACCTTCAAATCACACCACATTCCCAATTGGATTGAGGTATTGGCCTTGACTAGGCCACTCCAAACCATTTAAATGTTTCCCACTCCAATGTAGCTTTAGCAGTATGTTTAGGGTCATTGTTCTGCTGGAGGGTGAATGCTGGAAGTTAAATCTCTGGCAGTCTGAAGCAGGTTTTCCCCCTCAAGAACTGCCCTGTATTTAGTGCAATTCATCTTTCCTTCAATCTATACAAGTTTTTCTGCCCCTGCTGAAACATCCCCACAACATGAGGCTGCCACCACCATATTTCACCATTGGGAATAGTGCTCTCAGAGTGATGGGAAGTATTGTGTTTGCGCCACACATGCCGTTTCCCTTGATGGCCAAAAGGTTCGGTTTTAGTCTAATGACCAGACCAGAGAGCCATCCATGTGTCTGAGGAGTCCAACAAGTGCTGGTGGGCAAACTTTTTTTTTCTGGCTACCCTTCCAGTGGAGTGAACAGCTTAAAGTGTTCCAGTGGACAGATACTCCCATCTCCACTGTGGACCTTTACAGCACCGTCAGTGTAATCTTTGGTGTCTTTGTTGCATCTCTGATTAATGTCATTATTGCCCATCTATGTTTTGGTGGGCGGCCTTCTCTTGTCAGGTTTGTAAAAGTAAAGTAAAGTGGTCGATTATAGTCATGCGTGAACACACCACAGCACATCACACAGTGTGAACAATGTGAAATTCTTTCTCTGTATTTATCCACTCATCAAGTGAAGCAGCGGGCAGCCAGCGACGCAGCACCCGGGGAACAGTGTGTGGGGACGGTACCTTACTCAAGAGGACCTCAGTTGTGCCACTAGCAGTCCTGGAATTCAAACTCATGATCTTCTGATCACAGAGGCAACTCCCTAACCATCAGGCCACCAGCTGTAGCCATATTCTTTCCACTTTGTTATAACGGATTTAATGATGCTGTGACATATTTAAAGTTCAGGGTTTTTAAAAAAAAATTGTTTTAAATAATAAAAAAAAAACTCTGGTCTTCATCCTTGCATGCTTAGTGGTGCTGCAGAGTCAGCTGCCTTTCAGAAACGGCCTTTTTGACAGATCTTGGGACAATTTGATTGCACACAGGTGGATCATCATCTACTAACTTTATGAGTTCTGATGTTAATAACAAAATTATTATAAAGATAACATGACAGTAATAGGAACACATTTATATTACTATTCACATACCACCTTTTAAGCATTAAAATTCAGCTCAACATGTTTTTTTTTTTTAAAGAAAAGGTCAAATAAATTAGAAAACAAATAAAATGAAGAATAAAGCAAAGAAAAATAATGATGAAAATAAATGAAATAGTAATAAAGTGAAAAATTAATTTCAGCAAAACACTAGAAAATAACATTAAAACGAATTGCTCATATAAATAAATAAACAAACGTGTCTTGTGGTAAATTTTTGTTAGGGTTGAAGATCTTTCATATTCAGTTAGACCGTTTGCCATAATAAGCTATTAGTCAGTTAATGGCTTTAAATCAAAGCATCACACATTGCCAGATTTCTGAGTCCACAAGTAGGACAAATATTCTTGTTCATCACATAACACAGTAAATTGTAAGGATGAGTGTCCAGTAATTAGCCTGCTTCTTTTTTATTTACTTGGTGTATGCATCTAAACTGAGTTTCGCTTTTCAGAGGAAGGCATTTACTGATATGTTTAGACGGTCTGGAGAAGCTGCTTTTCTGAAAGGGTGTTTAATCATTTTCCACTATGTGAATGTGAATTCCAGAATGTATGAACTGGGTGCTTTTTCAGTCACTGGGTTGAAGCAAATGTGAATAAATAATGCATAAGAATGCATTTATTAAGACCCATCATGGGTTTTTGAAGTTTTGGAAAAAAACTTCCTGACTGGTGCTTTAACAACTTTAGACAGCTGTGGTGAGTACTGTTTGCTTATTTGAGCTTGAGCAGTTTCTGTCCTCACCTACTAAGCTGCCAAGAATTGTGCTATTATATCGACATCTTGGAAGTAAGACAGCTAATTGGCCAATTTGCTGCAATAATGAGCAAAAATGATACAGTACTGTGCAAAAGTCTTAGGCATCTGTGCAAATTGTTTGAAGTCATTTATATCAGCAGTGCGCTTCTTTCTGCTAGTAAAAACACAGCTAAATATTAGAATAAATGCAAACAAACAAGAAAGCAGTTAAAAAAAGTATCAAGATTTCTTTTTTCTAAAAGGTAGTCAGTATTTTGTGAGCTGGTTAGAAGAACACAGGTTTGGATCCAGATTTCTGCTCAGTTTTTTAATTTTTTAATGTTTTTACTAACCAGGGCTGCAGGGGTGCTTATGGTTTTACATCATTTAAAATACTGAAACAAAACAAAACTATAGCTTTCAGGGTACTGACACTGTCACTCTGGTGACACCCTCAAGAGTACCTTTCAGTACCTTTAGTTAGGGAACATAATGGTATCATATTGCAACCATAAGTTGCATTGACACCACAGATTGTATCTCATCTCCAAGCTTTAAAATTTTTTTATTTAAAATAGTCCAGTTATGAGCAACAGGGATACTAATATGCACCTTCATCCTGGGGAAAGTGAATTTTGTTTAAGGAATAGAAAAAATAAAAATGATCTACTAATATTCACTGTTCCCCGGGTGCCCTAGAGGGTTGTGGGTTTGAATCCCAACTGCTAGTGTCATCACTGAGGTATCCTTGAGCAAGGTATCGTCCCCGGGTGCCCCTCATTGATGGCATCCCACTTCTTCACTTGGTGCATGGGATAAGTGCAGATCCAACTTTTGTAACAATACAAATTCAAATTTTGAAGAAAAAAAATCACTACAAGAACAATATAACAATAACTGAGTTTGGTTCACATCAAAACACTTCACTAATTGTCTCTAAAACTGCATCCAGTTCTTCATTGAAATGGTGCAGACTTCCAGATGTGGTGTAGAATGCAGTATGACTTGCTGTGAGGTATGAAAATATACAAGACTTCACTACTAGACACAGCTATTTCAGACACCAGGGCTGGTCTTCAAAAAGCAGTCATAAGGAAGACTGATCTCGCACCAGATTCCTCTGTATTCATGATGGCGATTGTCACAAAAATGGACATTTGATCAGCACGGTTTTCTAAAAAGGCTGCCTGCGGTATTCGCCTACACAGGGAAGTTTTGGTCATTTTTATAGCTCACAGTCATACAGTGTCCTATAAGTCATACAGTGTCCTATACCGCATCTACTAGTCTACTACACCTGTCTGCTGTTTGAGTGAGCGAAGTTTTAGAAATGTATTTAAAAAAACGTGGAAAACATTTGGACTCCAATCATGTCTTGGGTGATCGACTGTGTCTGGGCTAAGTGGAAAACTGTGCACTTAATTTTGCTGAACAACTCCTTTTAGGTACAAAATAGGACCTTCAGGATGATTTGATTTCTTTGAAAGTACATTCATTATTTGTGTCTTACTAAAATTGCCCAGACAGCCCTTTAAATGACATTTTACACAATAATAAGTAAGTTTCCACAATTCCCCAACAATTTGAACTAGTTAAACTAGCTTTACTCCTGATTTCATAATTGTTCTCAGAATTTCTTGACCTTCTATAGGTTCAACAGGAAAACCTATAGAAGTAACCCAAAGACTAAAACAGACCTTGTGCATATAATCCTAGTGCAAGTCCCAGTATTAAGTACATCTTTACCTACATGATCTACATCCACTGCTCCAGGTTATCTTGGTAGCTTTAGGATTTCGCAGCATCGGCTTGAAGTGTCTCATTTATGTGCTGGATATTGATTGAGGGCATCTTTATATTAAAATCAATCAGTGCCTTTGCTTCATCTCATATTCTCGCCTGAAATAGAAGCTTCTTTCCATCCGCATGAGTTCACTTTGCTCCGTCATCTCTCCAGGCAAGGATTATCCTGCTCGGCTGAAAAAGACACCTGAAGATGTGTGAAGCTACCAATAGCCACTAATGAGCATTTCACTGTATGCTTATCATCTTACTAGTGCTTATGTAACTTGCCATGTCATGACTTTGTAATGTGGTGAGGGTATAACACCAGCTGATCGAACCAATCAGCTAATGAGCAAGACCTTCCTGCGCTGAAGTAGTGTGTTACAGCAGGGAAAACATTAACACTGAAAGCTTAGGGCTCCCTGCCACAAGAAATATATAGAGTGTACCATTTTAGACAGGAGCTAATACCTTATTTTTATTCCTTTTAGGTTTACCGTCCTTTGTGAGTTTATATTTGCTTTATTTTTTTGTTTGAGCTACAGTTCCATAATACTTTTTCCTCATTATTACTCTACATTTTCTGTTTTTTATTCAGTCTTAATTATTTATTTTTAGATGTTCATTTTTTTGTTTTCCTTTGCTGTTATGCTTGTTTTTTGTTGTTGTTATTACTCAGAAAAGGCACATGTATGTATTTATTATTAACATTATATATATATATATATGTGTGTGTGTGTATGTGTGTGTGTCAGTGTTCATTTCCAAAGTTCCTCATGGCAGGTAATAACTGTAGTTATAATTAGTTTGGCTAATCTGATACACTGACGTTGGAACTGAACAAATCCATAAGTAATCGAGAGGTTTTTTAAAAATAATAAATGCTTGCTTCTCACTGCATCATTGTTAAGTTGTTCTAACTTTAAGATTGTTTTCTGGATCTTCATCCAATGAGGTCTTCCTGACTTGCCTGCTAATACAGTAGCCTGGACGACTGATGTCTGTCACCTCCGTACCTGCTGAACGTCCATTGATAGACTTCGTGACCTCTTTCCTGGGCGAAATGAGCAGAGCTCCATTGCTGGACTATGAGCTTCAGTCAGTGGGTCCGGCCACAGGCTCTGTTGACACAACAGGCCTTCCTCTGGCCCCAGACATGGAGCAGAGCACGGCCCTGTGCTTCGTCGGCCTTCTGCTGCTCATCCTGGTATTCCTGCTGGTGCGCTGCTTCCGAATCCTGCTGGACCCCTACAGCAGCATGCCAGCCTCCACCTGGAGGGACCACAAAGACCGACTGGAAAGAGGACAGTTTGAAAGTGCTGTTGTGTAATAAAATCAGCTGCTAAACAGAAAAACATTCCTCACATTGATCAGTAATGAAGAAGCTTCAGTGAGGGATGGTTACAGGAGTAGTTCAGTCAAAAATGCTAATGTAGCTAATTATTGAATGAAAGCTACTAGCCACAAATTAGCCTTATGAAAATGAAATCATGGCTACTAGCTTCTATTCACAGTTAGCCTCACTGACTAACATTATGGAGATGACAACATGCCATTTATTTAAATGAAGGGTGGCTGGCATTGAGGATTAATCTGAATGGGGTCAGAGCTTGTTTGTTTTTGAATATGTAAATGATATTCAAATTGCAATCAAATTCTTTGGGAGATAATGAGCCAGACTGTGTAGTTTTGGAAGACAAAGATTGTGTACATATTTCAGAGATTAGCTTTAACTTTCCCAGAGTTTTCACCTTTTTCTATACATTTCTATTGATTGTTAAATCAATCCTTTATTACGTAATTCATTTACATACAGACAAATTTGTGTGCACTACATGGACTTTTCCTGTAATGAATGAAGACTTGATACACTCCTGTAGTTGTTTGTGGATTCAGTGCAGATAATCTGATTAGGGCATTATGTACTTCAACCTTTTTGACTTTTTGGTTTTATTGTATTGAATAATAACTTCTTGACCAGCTTTACTCTTGATTTAATGACTTTTTAGTTGCTGTAAACTATGGTTTCACTACTGCAGACACTAAGTTTTATATCTGATGATGTTCGGCTGATATTACTCAGTGGCTCTTTGACAGCCTCAGGCGTTGTGCCTTTATTTTTTATACAAAATCTTCTACAGCTGCTTTTAGCTCCCTACTATTGTATTGGCTAAAAAATGGACTGGTCTGCACTTTTGAATGTCACGTAACTGGTTTCATATACTTATGCTCCGCTGGTGGACTTTTCACTGTGTTCTGTACCTGCAGTATTCTGGTCAGTAAAATAATTCCTTTGCTAGGCTTGTTCGTCACTGCAAATCTTCACCAACCATACACATATACTGTCCTCTGACTTTCCTTGTTGGTCCACCTTGTAGGTGTACAGTTAAAGAACAGTATAACATCTTTTTCCATGGGCAGTTTCCATCTTCTAGACCAGGGGTGAGCAACTCCCGTCCTGGAGAGTTGGTGTCCAGCACAGTTTGATGGTGGTTCTCCTCAAACACATTCACTAAAGCTGACAATTAACTGGTGAGGTGAACCAGGTGTTTCTGAGCAAGGAAATCACCAAAACGTGCTGGACCACAGCCCTCCAGGACCGGAGTTGCCCACCCCTGTTCTAGACCATCATTGGTGGTCAGTTGTTGACCACAGGCCACCGTTGGCTGGATATTTTTTGTTGGCAGCGGTGACACTGAAGTGTGTAAAAACTCCAGCAACATCACTGTGTACTGTGTACTCCAGCAACATCACACCCATACCAGTACACATATATGCTATGCTGAGAATGGCTCACTGCACAAATAATAGCTGGTCAGTGGTGGTCCTGTGTTGGTCCCTTTGCACTGATGGACAGAGCAAAGGTCAGCTGATGATTTGAGAAGCATCAGATGGGCTTACAGTCTGTAACTATAAACCTGTCTACCTATCAATCTATCTATCTATTTACCTATCTGTGTATGTGTATATTTATATAATTTGACACCCGAATTAATATATATATAGGGTGAGTTGTCTTAATGTGGGACATTTTTTGTATTTTTTTGTGGCTTAACATTGTAATACACTACAGAAAGACAAAAAATGTCCCACATTAGGGCAACTCACCTTATGTATGTATATATTGCAAGATAGGCAGATAGGTAAAATATATGTATGTGTATA
>JBBJLS010000032.1:17022778-17048678 GCA_037577275.1 Bryconaethiops microstoma | reverse complement strand
TGCAGCATTAAGATTGCCCTTCACTCAAAGTAAGAGGATCTAACCAAACCCCGAAAAAGAGGCGTGTCCCAATACTTTTGTCCATATAGTGCATTTTGGCTACTCATGAATTACATTATCCTGCATCGTTGGTGAATCTGAATGGAAAAAATGAACAACCCAGCAGTTTAACCCTTTCAGTAAAAGACGAGTTAGTAAAACACAAAGAAAATGAAATCACAAAATGTATTGAAATCTTGATCATTCCAGTAAAACAAAGACTACATGTAAATCATATTCATGTTTCACTGCTTACTAAGAGGACAGATAAGAAGAGAAAGGTTAGTTTAAATTAAACAGAATATACGCTTCGAAATAGTGAAATATTAAAGGACAAAGTGCTGAAGAAACCTACACTTAATAGTAAATAAGAGGGAAATCTGTGGGTGATGAATTTTGACTCCACACCAAAACAAAACCTCAACATGGCGGAGTCAGGCTTTGCTAAAAAACGAAATAGACGAATATATATCGACTTACCGACTTCCGTAAGGTTTTAATGACGAAACGCAGCTGTTTATCCTGTAGTTTCAAGTGAAGATGCTTCAAAAAGACTCAAATCCAGCAGCACAAACCACACCATACTCCTCCGTCTCTCCGTCTCTCTTAAAACGGCCCCTCCGTCCAGAATAAAAACTTCGCGTTTGGCAGAAACGGACCAATCAGGATCGAGCCCCGAACCTCAGTGACCAATAGGAGAAGAGACACAGGCTTCTTGCCGCTTTAGTTGTGATTTTTGGTTCACAAATCTTTCTTTTTTTATTGTTTTTTATCTGTTGTGAATTTTTGGTTCATTTTTCTAATTCATTAGTTCATCATACACATTTAGTATCCAAATTTGCTTTTTCATAATGTACTGGCTGTTTGAGAGGGGTAGAGCAGAACCAGGTCTTCACCTTGAGAACTCTTCTGATATTTCAATAATTAGTAGTTACTATGTCATGAATTGATATAATATGTGTAATGGCAATTATTAGCAATAACTACACAATTTCACTCTGTGTGAAGACATAAGACAACTCTTTATTACAAGAAAAATTGCACGTGTTGCACGCAGTAATATTTTACCTGACAAATTGCACATGCTGCACCAGAAATATTGCACACAGGAAACAATTTCACTTTTTAAGAGCTTGGTGTGTGGATGTGTGTGTTTGTTTGTGTGTTTGTGTGTGTGGAGTACTGCAAGGGGTTGGTTGTAAAGTCTGACAGCAGCTGGAAGGAAAGACCTGTGGTATTTCTCCTTCACACATTGTTTGTGCGGCAGTCTGTCATCAGACAGGCTGGGATGATGGCATCCCAGCCTGTCTGAAGTCTGCCACCATCATCCCAGTACTCACAAAGTCAGCCACAAATAACCTAAATGACTACCGCCCAGTTGCACTCACACCCATCATCACTAAGTGCTTTAAGCGGCTAGTCCTAAACCACATTAAAGCCTGCCCCCCACCAGTTTGCCTACAGAGCAAACAGGTCAACCGGGGACACCATAGCCACCGCCCTGAGCCATCCGGAGCATCCGGAGAGTTACGTTTCAGCTCGGCCTTTAACATCATCATCTCCAATATCTTGGTCAGCAAACTGTCTGACCTGGGAATCCCACAACTCACCTGCTCCTGGATCAAGGACTTTCTTACAAACCGGCCTCAGACAGTAAGACTGGAACTACATCCTCTCCTCCACCCGGACACTGAGCACAGGCTCCCCACAAGGGTGTGTGCTGAGCCCACTGCTGTTCACCTCATACACCTCTGACTGCAGACCTGCCAACGTCAGCAATACGATAGTTAAGGTTGCTGATGACACAACTCTGGTGGGGCTGATCTCGGGTGGAGATGAGTCTGCCTATGGGGACGAGGTCATGAGGCTGTCTGAGTGGTGCTCGGCAAATAATCTGGCTCTGAACTCTAAAAAAACTAAAGAGATCATCCTGGACTTCAGGATGCGCAGGGCAGATCCACCCCCTCCTCTACATCAAGGGTGACTGTGTGGAGAGGGTGCACACCCTCACCTTCCTGGGCACCATGATCTCCGTCGGCCCCTCCTGGACTGCTAACACCACGGCGGTCATCAATAAGGCACAGCAGCGTCTGCACTTCCTGAGAGTGCTCAGGAAGAACAACATCAGCGAGAAGCTGCTGGTGACCTTTTACCACTCCACCATCGAGAGCATACTGACATACTGCAACCCAGTATGGTTCTCCTACTGAACAGAGTCTTACCAGAAGAGACTGCAGAGAGTAGTCAAGACAGCACAGAAAATCATCGGCTGCCCCCTCCCCTCACTGAAAGACATTTACACATCCTGATGAGGGAATCATCAGAGACCGGACCCATCCTGCTCATGTCCTTTTCAATCTTCTGCCCTCTGGCAGGCGTTACAGGTCCATCAGAACTAGGAACAACAGGCTCAAAGACAGTTTTTCCCACAAGCCATCACTGCACTAAATACACACAAACTCATACCAGTATCCCTCACAGACAATGTGCAATAACTGCTGTAGTATTCCACCAACTCCAGGGCAACGTGCAATTTCTCAACACTGTCAACAAGTGCGATTTGGATTCCAATATGTGCATTTATTTATTTTTGTATAGTGTAATATATATTTTTGATATACATAAGTGCAATTGTATTTCACCTCAATAAGTGCAATAACCTTTCTAATCTCTACTTGTCTTGTTAATATTGTGTCATTATTGTCTGTGAGCAACTTCATGTTTGCTGACCATACTACAGTACTGTGCAAAAATTTTAGGCACCTGTGCAAATTGTTTGAAGTCATTTATATCAGCAGTGCGCTGCTTTCTGCTAGCAAAAACACAGCTGGATATTAGGATAAATGCAAACAAACAAGAAAGCAGTCAAAAGTATCAAGATTTCTTTTTTCTGAAAAGTAGTCAGTATTTTGTGAGCTGGTTAGAAGAACACAGGTTTGGATCCAGGTTTCTGCTCAGTGCCTCCAGTCATTGGGTGAATTAATAACATTCCATAAGCAACACACCTAATCTAATGTAATGAAGTAAATAGAGCCAAACCAGGTATTTGATGGAGCTGCAAGTAAAACTGGGCTTCCATGAGGAAAGAGGTCTAGAAATAGTTAAGTGAACACTTTGCCATACATAAAACCACCATTTACTGTATTAATGTTGTTTGTATTTGTTGTCATGTTAGTGTTTTAACACTAACTTAACACAACTGCCCAGTAGTAAACAGCTTATAAGCATAATTTTCTCAGGTGCCTAAGACTTTTGCACAGTACTGTAGTTGTCGGCTAAAATTTCTCGATTAGTAACATGCCTGCTTAACAGCTGATGAAGTACATAACCATTTACCTCTTCTTAGGTTAACAAATGTACAGCAAGTTGCTCTGGAATACAACTTACCACTGGTGATGCTACTGTTTTCCAAACTATAATGAAATAACTATTTAATCACACATGAAAATTTCAAGGTGTATAAAACGGACCAGCCCTTCAGTTCATATAGAGAAATGCAGGCACATGTGAATGTGGAGGGGCCTGAAAGTGGCTGTTTAGAGCAGAAATCAATGGCACAGCAGGAGAGTGCTTGGTCAGTCAGGGAACTGATGGACCTCCACTGCTGCCGCGAGCACGCTGGCAGCACGTGAGGGCAGACGGGGTGCCCTGCGGTTACCGTGACGACCGGCATGTAGACGGGCAGAGGGCATGATGGAGTCGGGGCAGGAATCGATAGCGTACTTAGTTACAAAAGATGCTATTTCACAAGCCAGTGGTCAGCAGGCTTCTCAAGCCAGCTGCCTCAGATACCTGTTTGTTAACAAGTCACTGCAGTCAGAGAAAAGCACATCCGACGCTCCACTGACAGCGAAGAGCTGCCGCTTAATTGGCTTTTAGCGCTCAACTCTGCAAAAGGCAGAAAGAGAGCGAGCGTCCCTTTTTCTCTCTGACAGAGAGAAAGAGGGACAGAGTGAAATGCTGCCTGTCCTATTATCAGGCTATTGATGATGACTTGGATTTCATCAGTTCATCTTTCCCAGGCCATCCACCCACTGCCCTGTCATTTGTCTCGTATCTGCTCAATGAGCGCTGTGATGAAGGAGCAGAAGTAAACGGTCTTTAGGATTTTCCCTGTTTATGGAAGGATTTGCAAAACACTGAAAGAGTGGCCTACTCCAAACGTATTCAATTTTCACAGCTTGAAAACAACAATAAGCTCCTTCAGACTCATACTCATTCATTTTAAAACATCATAATGCATTTTTCAGAAATCATTATCTTGTTCAACCTTAAAAGTGGCAGTTGTTGTCTGAGAAAGTAAATGATTTTTTCCTATTAAACTGTTTATATAATACAAATGCAGCGTAAAACAGTGCACTAATTAACACCTAAACCATTTTTAATTACTGCATTGAAACAATTTTTTCCTCTTATATATCTGATCAGATTACAAGGTCACTATATTATTTTTCAATATATTTTTCAACTTTAGAAAGACCAAAATAAGAAGAATACGAAAGGCAGGTTCTCACAGCAACACTGATTTTACCTGGCTGCTCCTCCCTACGTTTCCACTCCTCTTTTTCTAGACGAGCAGCATCTTCTGGATTAATTGGCCTCCCAAGATCATCGCGAGGGATTATTCGTCCATGGAATGGACACTTGAAAAGATAAATGGAAGAAAAAAATAATAAAAAATGAGACCACATCCAAACCACAAAGGAAAAGCCTTTAACTGGTATGGAAACTTGACATTATGTGGAGGTTCTTTTTACTTTAAACGTTTCTTCACCAAAAATTACTGCTGAAAAAACATCAAGCTTCTTCAGGGAACCAAGATTCATTAGGGAACCAAAAGCGGTTATTCCACGGCATTGCTCCATGGCACTTAACCATCAAATGATTTGTGATTATAAAACAATCACCTTGACTCTGTCCTGGCGTTCACACAGTGAGCCATTAGGCATTTGGGCTTTGCACTTGTGCTCCACGGGCTGGAATTTGCCGGCAAAGGTGATATACCTGGACTTCATCTGTGCAGACAGCTCTTTGTTCTCCACCTCCTCCTCCACCTCGTGTGGCACCCAGAACTGGTGCTGAGAGGTGTTCCTGAAAACCACAGACGACAAGAGGGTTTTACTCTCACACTAACTGTGCTAAAGTCTAAGCAAACAGTTTCTGCCATCCTGCTTTCTATTGTTCACACATCTTAATTTCATTTACACTTCCTTGTCACTGGGGACAGTTTTTCCTAGTTTTCCCTTTGAGTCATAGCATTTCCGTATATACTACTAATAGTTTTTTCTTTACAGATAACTGAAACGGAACAGCAAAAATCAAAATCTAAAACACAAAGCTTGCATTGTAGGTTTTCCTTTTTCCATATTCACTGTTGATATAAGGGTGGACTACATTCTGTTCAACTGCTCAGCAATAAAACAGTAAGAGCTGTAGACAAATAATTTTGTCTTCAGACAAATAATTTCAATTTCTTAATTTGATCAGATTGGGATTCATTTGAAATCATTTGAACAGACAATAGTGCTCCCTAGTGGCCACTAGACAGGATCAACAACCCTGACCTCCTCTCTGACATATTTTTACATTTCAGAAAGAGAATGAAGTGAATGAAGCTGGCATGAAAAAAAAACAAAAAAAACACCATTTGTGAATGTGCAATGAACTAAGCAAAGTGATTTTACTCTTATAAATTGTAAGTATAAGCAGCGTGAGAGAATGTGAGGAAATGGAAAGAGGAAACTATTTTCAGAGCTGTGTTGGAAGTATAAACAGGCCTACCTGATGATCTTGCCCGCTGTAGGTTGCTCTTCTCCCCAATAGTAGAGGTCTATGCCGAACGGAATGACAGGAGTCTTCCCTTTCTCCTGCCCCTGTTCACTGCTGCTGGTGGTGCTTTCAGCAGAGCCTCCAGCCGCACTGATACAATATAAAAAAAAGGACTGGTGAGGTTAATACCCAAATGGCTTAATGCACTTGGACTGAATTCCCTTCAGATGAGCTATATGAATATCTTCAATGAAGAATTTAATTATTTAAACAACATAAGCACTTTTACTTTCTCTCAGTTTCATTCCTGAAAACGTTTTAATAAAGAGAAAAGTTTTAGTGAAAATTCTTACACAGTTTGATGTAGTTGACCTTTTTAGTTTCATGCAGACTGTACAAAGCATAACACTTGTGGCTGTACTGAGCTGACAAGTAGTCCAAAGTGAGGACATCAAACTACTCCTGACAAAAAAGTGGAATTTATGCTATTACGTAGTTTAATATTCAAAAATGAGACTGTAGTGGAAAGTCCCATGTTTAATTAAAAGCATTTTTAAAAGCTACTGAAAACAGACCACTGTCCCTTTCTTTAGCTTGACCTGAATTAGACCAAAATTTGCTTCATTACCTTGTAGATGGTGCCGAGGGCAGTCTCTCTTTCAGGACACGGATAGTGGCAGCTGCACACGTGGGGTCCTGCTCCTCGTCACATAGCTTCCTTCTGAGTCGTGAGAAAGTGTGGGGAATGGGTGGAGCAACAGGTCTGACCACAGGTGTCGATGGGTTTGGTTTGGCCTCAGAGGTAGATGTGGAAGGCAATGCATCCAGACCTAGGAGAACAAAGTGAGAAGAAAAGCAGTGAGCCAAATTCATAACTAAGTCATAATTCCCTTTTACAAAGCTATCTTCCAAACTCTCTTTACTCCTAACTCAAACTGCTTTTCTTTAAACTGACACAAGAGAAAAGCTCTCGGTTTGGACTGCCTGTCCAGACTGAAGTTTAAAGCAAACTGTTAAGTTAAAACTAAAATCCATAAGTATGTTTGGAAAAATGAACTTCAGCCAGTCCTTTTGAAAGTGTGGATCTTTAGGAAGGGTGCCATAATATAACTGCTTCCCCAAAGCCAACAGCAGCATTTTATTGTCTTCCAAATTACTCTGCCGCACACGGTATGCAGTAACAACTGTACCCATCGCCCAAGGGCTGATATATATACTTTAGGCTGAATTGGCATGGTTGTGATATCCCAGCTATGATTAATCCAAACGTAGCTGTTTTTGCAGCTTAGCCTCCATACAGGGTCTGTATAGAGTATTTTTGACACTGTAACAATTATACATAGTAAGGCTGACAGAATAGCATTTACAGGCTTGAAATATTCGTTGGTATTTCCGAATGAGTGCACGAATACGCATTCACAAAATTATCCTTAAAAATTCCAACTATTACGTGCTTTCATTACTGCAAAGCTAACTACTATTCAAAATACATCCAGTAGGTAGCAACGTTTTATTAATATTCCCTGTGCACACGCTGCATGTTGCAATAGAAGCAGTTATTGTAGCCTCCTGTTCAAATACAGGTTTCATCAACCAATTAGACAGCACGGGTATAACAGTAACAAATGTTAGTTACTATTTTATTAATCACCATAAGAGTTTTAATTAGTAGAGGTAACCATCCGACAATGTGCTGTTTAAGCAACAAATGATATGCCATGAACGAACGATAAAGACTTGAATACCAATGTAACAAATGAATATATGAGTTCTAGCATAATTGCATTGTTCAGACCAGGGCTAATACATAGCACATCAATGCATATTTTTAAAAAAGTTCAGAAAAAAAAATGCTGTCCATGATATGAACGCTTTAAATCAAAGCTACCAAACTGGAGCCACGGCATATGGGACCTTTGATGTCGGCACCCGGCATGACCTTTAACCTCATGCTGGGTGCCGACATCATTGCATGCACTTCAGCAACACTGCCGAAATATCTCTCTTGGGTGGGCTACGGTGTCTAAGTTGGGTATGCCAAGGCTTACTGTGAGCTTTAAAGTGACACTGAGATCCAAGACTGACTTCAGACCTGCACTCTGCATCAAATCCTAGGAGTGTGGCCAAATTAAAACTTGAAAGGAGTGGGCTAAACCTCTTAGGGGTCTGATTAAGGAACACCTGACCACTCTGAATGGGGTTCATCAACTATGCGGCCACATAGCTGTGTTTACAGTGAAGCAATGCAATCTTAATATAAGCAGAAACATATTATTGCTGCGGTAATATTGCCATTTTGCTGCAACATTTAAATTCATTTGCATACTCAGTTGATTAGTTACACTATTTTACACTAGTCAACACTTGACGCAATTAGAACAAAATGGGTGGCTTTTTTCTTTTCACAAAACAAAAACGAAAAAATCATTTACTCATTTACAAACAAATGTAAATGTGCCGTGTCACTAAAGTTCCGAGCCAGAATGAGAAATAGCCTGACTTGTGTGAAGTTACACCTAGCTGGCAAAACTGCAACTTCTTAAATTAAACCAGCTTAAAGCTTGGTGTTTCAGCCTGAAGTATAAATAACTTCAGTTCTACTAGAGATACAGAGCATGACAACCCAGACAATATGAGGGTTTAAAAAAACAAAAAAACCAAACAAACACAAAACGCAGACTGTAGTTGTGAGGTAGGAAGCTAAACATTCGGCAGAGGTTTTCACTTTCCTGAGTCCGATCCCTGGGGCATACAGTTAATCCAGGCTCACTCACTCCCAGCGACTTATTGCATCATAGCCAGTCTCGGGACCACGCAATCATGAAATACGACCAAATCCTTTCTTTTTCTGTTCAAATTGACCAAAATGGTAGCTATTTGTCTGAAGCAATAAAGTTGCAGGTGTTAAAGAGATAAATCAATAAGAGGAAATAGAGAGCCCCAGCAGTAGACACAGAGTGGAGCTGCCAATGGTGGCATTATTGATTTTCCTGAGTTCAGCAGGCCTTGTAATTAAAATGTAAATTTGAGAAAGAGATAACGTCCTGACAGGAATGCAGGGATAAAGGGATAGATAAAAGATCAGCAGTGAAAGGAGCGAGTGAGAGTGGGAGAGTGGGAGAGAGAGAGAGAGAGAGAGAGAGAGAGAGAGAGAGAGAGAATGGAAGAGAGGAAAAAGAGAAATGCTTTCCAAATGAAACAATTTTTCTCCGGATGAGAGCTGCAAACTGCTTTTGAAAGGAGTTGGAGAAAAAGATTACCGGGAAATGAACTGAAATCGCTTTGACGGCTTAATGTAATGCTAAATGAAACCGCTGATACTAACTCGCACTGATTGATAGATCTGGAATGAAGTTAAGTTGGCGGTAAATCCAAATGATATTTTCTGTGTCACATTTTAAGTGTGCCTGAAGCATATTTTGCTCGGTTAGTCCGGACCTGCAGCCTTTATCGGGGAGGTTAAACTGTGAAACGTTTTGCCGCGGGCTTTCAGCTATTGTTTTTCACTTTTAATAGCTCTAAGAATATTTCCTATGCACAAAAGCCAAATTACGTTCAATCATTAAGCTCTGGAATCATCTTAGGAGCTCAATTACTGTACGATGTGAACTCATTACTCCTGCGGAAGCTGGTATAGAATGAATGTGGAGTTTAATTCATTTGCGTAGTGCTGTCTGCAGAATAGACCTGCCCGGCTGTGTGCGGAGGATAGATGCTCCCAGAGGTTTACACTCTCCCCCCCCAAGCCGCAGTAAGGGCAGGTGGACGTTGTAAATTACGACACTGGGCTAATGGGAGCTCATTAACACCACTGCATTGTTAATTTGGCATGGCCGGCACACTGATCATTACATACTTTACTAATCAAAGCAGCTTGGCTCCATGGAAATTACAGCCTAATGAGTCTTTAGTTAATACCGCTGCAGAGACAGTGGGAAGATTATGTAGCAAATAATAGAATTATCTCAGCGTGTGCAAGTGTGTGTGTCGGCTATAGTGCTCATCAGAGGATGTTATAACAGATATTGACAACAGACAGAACCCTATCAAATATGCAGTTTTTGCAAGATTATTACTAATTATATAATTATAGGCCTGTCATGATCAGTTTTGTTAAATGATATGTTTTGCTGAAAGACATCTTTTACAGAAAATCACACTTCGGTTCATTTCAATGCAAAATAAAATGAAAAAGGGAGTCAGTGAAAAAGTTACGGTACATTTTATATATTGGTTTTTTTTTCCTTCTATTTATTAAACGAAGCTAATAAATAGAAACATCACAAAAGAAATAGCAAGAAATGATATTTTGTTTACCCTGTTGAGGATGTGTGCTCGTTTTACTTAAAAAGATCAACAAATATCTTTCTCAAAAAACAATAAATTGATTTAACTGATTAACCAAGTGACGATTTTTTTAAAAAAAGGGCCAACAAATATTTTTAAACAGCAAAAAACAGAAAAAGGTATAAGAACGAGTGTCAGGCTGAAATAACTGAAAAACAAAATAACTGAGCAACAGCCTTGTATGCTCAGTCATTTTCACATTGCACTCAATCTTAATGATCACACTAGACAAGATTTTGTGACTAATAAAATCTTTACTATTTAGCTTCTACTGCTTGACCTCTGCTCATTTGTTGGGAGTGTCTTGTTAATACACTTGTCCTTACACAGATGGAGTCTTCTGCATGTTTAAACAGAGAACTGTCAAAACAGACTTTAATTGGATGCTCCAGTCACTGTCGGATTTAATTGATCTAACTGATTTAAACCAGGCTTTGACTGAGTCGTTACCGTCAAAAATTATTTGTGCTATTTTTTAGTTTACTGGTGTTACACATTTTTTTTGGTAGTCCTAAAAATAGTTTGAAAAATCTAGAAACTACATGTTACATGTTTGTTAAACATCAGTGTTGCTTTTTATTAATAAGTAAAGTAATGGAGAAGCCAATTTAAAATCATGTGGTGAACTTGACATCTCTCAGCAAAACTTTTACCCAAACTTTTAACCTGAGTCACTTTATTCTCTGAGGTCTGATGACTATTTTAAAGAAAAACTGAAATCTCCCTGTTGTCCTAAGTGAAAATTTCCCTTTTGTCTTATGTCCTTCTCTATAAACAAACATGACACTTCACAAAAGATTTCAGAGCCTTTGTACTTAAAGTGGTGTAACCCACCACTTTCATTGGCCTGGTGGGCTCAGTGATCTGTTACAAGAGATTACTGGGGTTGTGAGTGCGGTCAGAACTCTTTTTGATGTCTAATAAGTGTTTGTCTTAGTGCTGGTGTCTGCACCTGAACAAACTCACCGTATTCTGCACGTAGATGCTCAGGGATATGTGGCTCGTAACCCTCTTTCTCTGGCACCTCCTCAAAATCATCATCATCATCATCATCTTCCTCTCCAGCCCTCATCTAGCGAGAGAAGACAGAGATGGAATATAGTGAATGGAAAAATGAGCAATTTAAGTCATTATCCAAAAGTTGTCCAAACACTACAAAAAAGTTGTCCAAATGTTGTCCAAACACTACAAATGCAAAACTCCCATTCATGTAACAAGACAAGAACAAAAAACATCAATAGAATGCACCTCAGTCCCCTCATTACCACAGACGTTTGTTTATAAACAGCTAACCCATGGTCTCGAACCTTCGCAGCCCTTTCCTTACTCATTAACACTGAAATGGGATTGACTGCTGCCTCAGGATATCCCAAAGATTTACAGTCCTCTGCATGGCAAACTATGCAGTAACGTCAGAGCCCTTTACATTTTAATTCAAACTCGTAATAGAATTTCCAGTTGACCACATCCAATTTTTTCCTAGTGGTAGTCCATCTGGCCATCGTGGCATCTAATTGTGGCTGCATAAAACCGTGCTCGTTTACGTTAGGCCAATTTTCCACGTCTGCCTACTTATACGGGGAATGAAAAAGGTCTGATCCAATGTTCTTACAGAATGTTTTGGATAGACAGCATCTAAAAAAGTGGATCAGTGAAATGAATAAATTGTAAAATCACTACCAGTCGAGACTACGAGAGAAAAGATCACTGGGGGACAGCCAATGGAAAGGTTGGAGAAATCTGGGCTTAAAGCCCAAACTGCAGGTTTAGCCACTCTCGTGTTCAAGCGAGCCAGAGGAGGAAAGAGGTTAAAAAAAAAAGGAATAGAACAAAGAGATTGACAGATATGTAGGTAATATTGGGTTATCTGAGTCTCAGCTCGCCAGTTGGAGGTGTACCTGATAACAGCTCTGTGCGAGAAAAGAGAGCTCAGCAGGTGATATGAGGGTTTCTCACCCTTCAGTCTGAGTCTCTGGGTTAGCAACATGCAATCACTTTAAGGAGATCAACCCAACACCAGCCACCAGATAAGAAGATCCAAAGCAGATCCAGCTTGTAAGACTCTGACTGCTGTAGCTCTTTGTTATAAACCTGTTACAGATTCTAGGAAGTTGGCAGCTGCTCAAACGTCATGGTTCTCTAAGGGATATGAATGTTGACAATAATTATAAATAATCTAAGGCTTGATGGTTTAAATCTTACAAATCACAGTTATCCTCAGTGGTACCAATATATGTTAACCCCTCAAAAAAAGGGGTAAAAAAAAAAAAGTATGTGATGGCATCTTTGACCAAATGTCACAATTTAATTAATGCCACAATTTAATACAATTTTCCTGACTGTTTAACACTCGTATGAAACTGACAGTAGTATTATGCATTAGGGCCTTTAAACATGAGTTTAACAGTTAGCCTGGCACAAATGGTGGCTCGACTGTGGTTTGAGGTGGCAGGTGAGCTCCGCTCCCAGCCCCCCGCCCCCCGCCCCGCGCACCTCTGCCGCCTGGAGCCTGCACGTGCTCATCCATCACCTGGCCTGTAAGTTTTGTTATCACTCTAACACTAATCAAAAGAGAAAACTGTCACCGGCGCTGACCTGTGGAACCTCCCAATTATGCTCTTCAGGAATGACAGGAGCACTTAACTTCCCCAGCCGGGTAAATGACCACCATCAATCTATACAGAATAACAATGAGCTGCTGGCCTGCAAATTATTATTTCTTCTTTTTTTTTTTTTTTTTTTTTTTTTTAAGGTATAGAAAATCCCCAGGCTGGAATTTATGAAAGGTGAAAAGCAACCCAAGGCTTTTTTAACCCCCCCCTCCTCTTCGTCTCTCCTCCGCTCCACTCAGCATGAGAAACCCTGCGCTTGGGGAGGCGTCCGCATCAGCGCTAAACAGAATTTATGCCTTTTAATTTACTCAAAAGGTGCTTAACCGTTCCCTGCGCTACAATGCATAACAGAATGCCAGTTTTTAAATATGGGGGTCGTTTTCATAAAATGGTATACATAATGTGTGTGCCCTTCCTTTTTCGAGGGCATTGCGTGAAGTGCGGTGCCCAGGCACGCTTTTTTCCATTTATTCTGCTTAATTGCCTCCATGATTACCTCTATATCAGGCACTAAAGGGTGATCAAAGCTTGCTTTGCCTATTCCTTTTTTTCCCTCCACTTTCGTTTTTTATTTTCTTTTTCATTACAGCAGGCGGGCCGTGTTGACAATTGCAGATTAAGGTATAAACTGTCTTTGGATGAGGTCTCAATTACTTGTGCTGGTGGTGTTGGCGGAGTGAAGCATGGTGATAGCTGCACTTTTACTGGATCTGTGGAGGAAAACAAGTCCTTAGTTGAACACCTAGCTGGAGCCTGCAGAGCTGTTTTAAATGTTATACATAATAATGAGAGGGAAAAGTGGGGCATAAACCTTGGAGAAAGACACTGAAGGGTTGTGGTCATTTTGACCATGTAGTAAAAACACAAAACTTAAGAAACTGATACCGTGGGACTGACATAGAACACGGGTTCCATTCTATTATAGGCAAATGCGTTCGGAGAGTTCACCGGTTATTTGACACACAATAAGAGTTTTGCCCATTTATTTCTTGTCAAATGTTTTCTTAGTAGCTGACAGGTGGCCTTGAGTGGCTGGTGGATTTTCCTTGAGAAACATCCCTCCAAGGGAGCCTGCTCTTAAAAGTAAAAATACTACATAAATTGAGGGCAAAAAAAGCAACATTATTCCAAATGCCTGTACAGCAGGCAGTCACACAAAAAGGAGATTGCAATTTTGTTTATAAGTGCTGTCTTCTTTAATCCAATGCAGTTACTTCCACCTTGATGGATTAAAAAGCAGTGGAAAAAGATTACCAACAGAGCTAAAATTCTTGGCCAGCCAGCATTATTTTATTTTTAATTCACTTTAATTCTGCTGTGATAAAATCTGCACTGCCAACTCGTGATGGCAGCATTGTAAGTCTTCTTACAGGAGAAGCGGCGGTGAAGAGAATCGGTCTCTATATGGTGGCTTTTCGCTGACACAGGCCCGGCTAACATATGGAGCCCACCTTTTAGTGTCTCCTTTGCATTTAAAACACACCATTTGCTCGGCTGCCTCTATAACTTGTATGGAATAAACAACTCTTTTTTTTTTTTTTTCCAATTCTCTTGTAAATGCCCCGGGGAAAGTTTCTCGGAGGAAAAATGACTTTGCAGCGAATCTAAGATTTGACCAGCATACTGAGCTAAAGAGTGTGCTCACATTTTGTAGCAAATACTTCTAGTAATCAGAGCCCGGTTTGATCAGGAATACATCAGAAAAGCTACACATTTGAGAGAACGCTGGGTCTGGCTCTTTAAAAAGTTTCATGTGACAAAGTGAATTTAAAGAAATTCAATCAACCCGAATGTTTTACAGAAGCAGTGAGAGACCATAGGCAAGCAATTCAAAGTGGCCTAAGCATTAACAGCCCATATTAGATCAAAAGTGAATATTAAACAGTGCGTGTGTTCCTGAGTGGACCGCTTAAAGACACTCACAGTGAACTCTATTGATTGTGCAGCGGCTGTGTCAACCTCCGTCTCCTTGGCTGGGAGAGGGGGCAGATAATGAGGTTCCGGTTAAATATCCCCCACTTATGAGGAAAAACACATTCCAGCAGGGCTAAAGTGCTCTCCACACCCTCCCAATATATTTTGTATGGTCTAATTAACTCTGTAAGCAATCTCAATTACTTTGTGCCCAGGGAAGCGTCTGCTGGGCGCACTCCTTTAAGCAAGTCTGTTATCCTTTTAAAAAATGATCCAAGGAGGCAGGCTCGGACAACTGAACTCTCGACTTCATTTGTCTTTGGCCAAGTTTGATGGCTTTGCGTTTAAAAACCCATTCAATCTTATAAACTAAAAATTAAATGTACTCAGCTGTGATGGTCCTCCGTGCATCTGCTATTTATATGCTAATCTCCTCTCTTACTGGGAAGGTCTGGCAAATTATTACAGCAAACCAATAACTCAGGTGTATGGACTGGCAGGCTCGCTGGCCACCGAATGGAATGAAATGCTCCGAGGCTCGCGATGCATTCGAGCTGCCCAGAAAGACAGAGAGAGTGGGAGAACCTTGTGAAGCTGCCCGCCATTGTCTCTGGAGGCAATTTAACGTTCCTTCACCACAAAGTGCCTCTTCGAGACGGCACTCGCTTTGCATACATTATTCCTGTAGTATATTGTAGGCTATTTTGAAATGCATGTTCTGGTAGGTAAGGGCTGCTTGCCTTTAATGGAAATAACCTTCACAAGTATTTGCTGCACCATTTTAAGAACACAATAGGAAAAAAAAACTCCACAACTTACTGATACGCTAACATATTTAAACATATGCCCTTAGGTAAAATGTATACTTTGGAATATATATATTAATTCTATCTGTATCTATATCTATTACTTCCTCCTTTCAAATGTATTCATGTTTACAATGTACTTGACTGCAATGTAAGAACATCCTCTCTTGCTTTTAACTGGGGTCTGAAGTTTGAACAGCGATTATAGGTAAGCAATAGTGACGTCGGTTTGACGGTTTCTGAAAATGTGCGTGATGTAGATAAACAGCAGATGATGGATGGAGGTCTCTTAATTTACCACAGTGTAATGGGCCCTCTCAGAGTCTGCTGCTGTCTGGGGGATTGGAGTGAAAGAGACCTCAAAGCCCCCAGAGCCCCACTGGTGTCCCCCTGGGGTTTAAATTCGGGTCAGCTATGGTCAGATTTGATGAGTAAATTTGAAAGGGACCCATTTTCATAAAACTGGAATTTAGGTGCAATAGAATTTAGTTCCAATAGAATTTACACACCTATCGCACCACGGTGTGCCGCTTGAATACCACGAGACATTTAAAGCGCATAGCATAAGCAACGAAATAAAAGAAACACAGAAACAAATGCAAAGCAGAACTTGGACGGAACGAATAAAAGTGGGGGGAAAAAAAAAATCATATAATCAAGAATTTCACCATAATCATGTTCAAATATTTATATTTTTAAAATGGTATCTCTAGGGCCAAATTGAATCTGGATGGCCATATTTACGTAAGCATTTTTCCCCCAATTTTTTTTTGTGTATTTCAATTGTATACTCAAATATATTTTTGTTAAACAGTGCTTTAACAAAAAACATGACAGCAAAGAAATCAACATGGGTTGTGTGGGCTCTATTTTTATATGAACCTATATGAAATAAGGTCAAGTACAAGTTACCTGCATACATTGTTTTATACTTATACGTAAGCTTGAATGTAGAATGCATTACATTGACCTTACACCAATTCCCTTTGCATCCAGCCTAATAAGGTGTTACCCTCATACAAGAACTGCTGAAGCACAGTAAAGAATCACTGATAGGTTTGGAACGAAGAAAGAAATCTAGATAGACATGGTTTATCTTGAGTTGCCAATGGGGGAAAAAAAACACACACACACAAAAAAAAAAAAAAAAAAAAAAAAAACACTGAGACATCAATTCTTGCTCTTCCTCACCGTCCTGATAAGATGCCTTATCGGTGTAAACAATGCAATATTCCCCCTGGCCGCATGGTAAATGTGCTCCTCTTTTGGGAAGTCGAAAAGGTGTCTGCTCTACAAATTCAGGGTGCTTAACACAAACCCCCCCATGACCAATAATTAAATGGAGGATGTGCGATCACAACACAGCAGTGCATTACGCTTGTTCCAAATGTCAACAGCTAGAGTTATCTGATGGGCAAAGAAAGAGTACCCAATTCCAAAGCTTTATGAACGAGGTAAAAATGTACTTAATATGACAATGAGAACATTCGGAGAGGAAGTGAAACCTCCTATTACTTTACTATTTTCTTTACTTTAAGAGATTCTTTTTTAAGAGATTGTTTTGAGAGATTATTTTTCTACAGTTAAAGTCACAATATAAATTGGAAATATGTATTGCAATTTTTTTTTAATACTAAAAAAATATGTAATATAATGACATTTATTTATGTCTACATTCGAGAAAGAAATACAAAGCCATATTATTTTTCATACATTTCTTTTGGTAATATTCACAGATTGCCAATCAACAGGAGTTGAAAAAAGCAATTCCATTCGTGTCAGGGCCATGATAAAGCGAATAAAGTAATGGAATGCTTTTAAGGGTAAAAAGGAAAAACTAATTATGATAAAGGGCTTTAAGTTGTTGCTTTATCACAAAGCACTGGCTTTTTGCATTGGAAATGGCCGCTGACAGTGATAAACCTTTATAGGGTGCAGTAAAGCGCTTTGTCACTGTCACTTGCTTCCTTTCCCTCTCCGTTCCAGCTCGCTCTTTTCGCCCAGTTAAAAGTGGATATCATGTGTCATAATGATGTGTCTCCTTACAGCTAGGTGTGTCCCATTCCACCTCGCACTGCGCCGATCACCATTAACAGCCGTGCTGTGTCTCCTGACTCGTTCGCCAAGGTAATCTCAAGCCTGATGCACTGCATTTGGCCATTATTGTCAGTGCATTTGCAAAATGTTAAACTATCCATTTGCTCATTGCTGCAGCAATTTAGTTAAAATTTTCATCATCAATCAGATGTTACGGCACTTAATGGTGGGTTTGGAATTTCATCTTGAATTAATATGGCTTCTAAATTACAAACATTACACTTCTTCAGAACAATTATTGAGGAACTTCTCTAGAAAAAAAAAAAAAGAACAGTAAGGTGGCATCCCCATATTTTTCTCCTCTTGCACAATTCCACCTGAACTTTGACTTGTTTCATATCTTGTGAAATGGTGCCCTCCCCTGGTGAACCCTCATTACTTACCTTAGCTTCGCAATCAAAATTATATCATTTATGCTTCCACACTGCCTGAAATAATAAATAAAATTTTAAAAAACACCATAGGGTGACTCACCACTCTTCTCCGCCTTGTTTTGTAGTCTATATGAAGCTCGTCGTGTTTCCTCAAAGCTTTCTCAAGAGTTTTCTTGAGGTCAGTGGCTCGCCTCATCAGTTGCTCCTCCACACCAACCTTCGTAAAAACCTGGAGATCAATTGCATTTAGAAATAAATGTGGAATAAGAGTACAAAACACAAGAGCTCCCGCTAAATTTATTTCTATTTAATCTGTAAAGATTTTGATAATATGAGGCTATTAATCACAGCTTCCCTTGACATGACATCAAGTTCTTGGTTCAAAGGTGCACAGTAAAACTAGCATTAAATAATCCTTATTTCCACTGAAATAAGAATGGCTTATATGTCCTCTGTACTCTTGGCAGATGACTGGAAACACTACATTATTTTTTATTAATAGTAGTAGAAGTAGTAGCGGTCATGTAAAAATTTGTAGTGCATTTTCCAGTACTTTGCAGGACACTTACTATGCTTACATAAGTCAATCAAGTTATACACAATATTAAGGATATTCAGTCACTAACAAAAAGTTGCTTACTTCTGGAAGGATAAGTATGATATTTACTGATATATACTGACTTACTATAAATTTCAGCAAAAAAAAAAAAAGTCTCGCAATATTCTGACAAACTGAGGTACTGTTTACTAAAAGTTGAAAGCATGAAAATAAGCATGCATGTCTTCAACCTGCACATAACCTTTAGCTGCTACAACATCTGGAACAAGTGATATAATAATACATATACATCACAGTAGACAGCGTCTCATGCGCACACAAGATATATATATTTTTTACATATATCCCTTCAGAGGGTCAGAAGAACAGAGACTTTAGAAGTTTAGAAGTGGTTGTAGAAATGCATACCTGAACCCATGACTGGACCATAGGAAGGTGTCTACTACTGATAAGTCTTTGCAGGTCTCTCATGTTGTTCACTACTGCCTCGTTCTCCTCAGTCTCCTGCACATTCAGATCTAGGGACAGGAGGGATTTAGTACAACTCTATTAAAAAAATAAAAGACTGGTGTTATATGCAGGTGCACCGAAGTCTGCTGTTCACAAAAGATGAAAGTTCGAATGTCAGAGCAGGACTTGGCTTGTATTTGGAAAATACAGAATTCTAGCACTCATGGAACTGTGCTGGATGAATGTTGACTGAAATCAAAATACCATCCAAACAGGATCCATAAATCAGGTGCACTTTTGTAGACACTGTGGAGCAACAATGGCCATTTATATTCATATTTCTGGGGCATGTAATCAACCATCATTTAATTATTCAACCATTTTAGAAGGATGTACAATTAATGGTTAAGCACATTCTGAAATCAGATAATAGGACAATATGCCATGTTCGTCAGCTTGCACCATGTTTCGGACAGATTGCAGAATTGGTACAAGCTAAAGATAAAAATCCAGTAGGACTGTGACCAGTTATATTAGTAGTCAAGTGAGCTAGCTATTATTTTAATGATTGAGTAATCGTACACAATTTATAACAGTAAACGTTTAATTTTACATCCTAAAACTACATTTGTGACTTCACATGCATGCACATTCATGAAATCCTGTTATTGTAGCTTACTTCTCTTTCAAAGATGCACAAAATAGTGATATGAGTGCTAATGATGCCCCCTTGTGGACAATATTCAGACTGTTGAACATGGCTTTTGGTTTCGCAAAATAGCCAGACTCACTTATACGCTAAGGCAGCAAATAGATATACTTAAACACTGAGATAATTTGACTATATACAAGTGAGAGAAAAGGTTTTTCTTTCTCTTAGAAAAAGGCACAGTAGGTGATATTGCTTTGTTTCACCAAAGAAGAAATATTTTTCTTTAGCCACTCTAACTCACAGTGTGAGAAAACCAAAGACTGCATGATGGTTTGATTCATTTCTCAGATAAGAGACAATAGATTAACTAGTTGATGTGTTTTTAAAAAAAAATGTATGTCAAAAAACCTGAAAAACTGAAAGTAACCAACCTAGGGAAACATCAAGGTCCAACCGATAGTTGTGAGACATAAGCCCCGTGCTGCGAATGAACATGTCTTCTTTTACATGATCCTCCACGTCCGCTGATTCACTAGGAACCTCTTCCTTTTCTTCATTTTTGACTTCCTCCATCCTTCCATCACCCTCATTGCTGAGGTCTTTGCTGCAGCACGGCTGTTCATCTGTGTCACTGTTGTCTCTGTCGGGGTCGACACATCTGGAGGTGGCCCTGTCGCTAGCCACGCTCAGCTCAGGACTGAAGAGACTGAAGCTGTCTGGCATGAGCAAAGTCATGCAGTTGTTGATCTCAGTCAGAGATTCCTCAATCTCAGACCACATTTCTGAGAAGAAAAAGGGATTCAGACACAATGTAATTTAGCTAAATAATTTCAACTTGTCTTATGCTATTCTTCCTTGTACTAACATGTACAATAATCACACTCAATTCTCATTCTTTTTAGAAGACCTCTTATAGGCATGTTATCCAAACACTTTTGTTTGTGACTAGGCTTCTTTCTTTAATTTTTAAGGATGCCAGACCAGACAACATTCCCAGTCATGTGCTCAGAGGATGTGCAGACCAGTTGGCAGATGTTCTCACAGACATCTTCAATATTTCTCTGAGCACCACTGTCGTTCCAACGTGTTTCAAAGCCACCGCCATCATCCCCGCGTCGAAGAAGTTGTCAATGTCCCGCCTAAATGACTATTGACCCATCACACATGCACCAATCATCACAAAATGCTTTGAGAGGCTTGTCATGAGGCACATTCAATCACAGCTGCCCCCGTACTAGAACCCCTGCAGTTTGTCTCATCCCAGGCACTCAATGGATGATGCCATAGTGACCATCTTGCACCTGACCTCACCCAGATTACTATTCATAGACCTCAGCATTCAACGCCATTCCACAGTATCTGTTTGGAAGCTGAGACTGCCTGAACACTTCTGCAACTGGATCCTGGACTTCATGAATGAGAGGATCAGGAGTAACATCTCCAATACCACCACGCTCCCCAGGGCTGAGTGTTCCATTCCGTTTTTGAGCCAACAGCCTGTTTTTGAATGTGGGGGAAAAAAAAGATCTTGACTCCAGATGGTCACGCACTGCTTAACATCAACACCTCAGTAGAGATCCAGAGCACCAAGTTCCTTGGTGTTCACTTTGCAGAGAACCTCACATGGACCTTCAATATCAGCTCCATCACCAAGAAGGCCCAGCAGTATCTCTACTTCCTGCAGAGACTGAGGAGTGTGCACCTCCCCCCAAATCCTCACCACATTCTACAGAGTAACTATAGACAGTACTCCCTGTAGTTGCATCATAGCATTGTTCAGAAACTGTTGTATTTTGGATGGTAAGACCCTTCAGAGGATAGTGAGGACAGCAGAGAAGCTCATCTGGGTCTCTCCCCTCTGTAACAGACATTTACACCACATGCTGCATCCGCAAAGCCTCCAGCATCTGGTCCTCCATTGCAAGAACGAGAAACTTTTTTTTCCTTCAGGCCACGAGAGTTAACTTAATCATAAACTGGATCCACACCCACACCCCTTAGCTGAACTTCTTATTGTACTGTTGCTCTTTTTGTTCTTGTTTGTTCTTGCACTCTCTCTCTTGCTCTCTTTGCATTCTGTGTATTTTGCCCTGTCTGCACTTATGTAGTCTTGTGGGGTTTCTGATTTTGTTCTAGTGTTGCACCATGGTCCTGGAGGAATGTTGTTTCGTTACACCATATACTGTGTATATGGCCGAAAAGACAAACCTACTAGGTTTGACAAGACATTGCCTTAAAATTTAACCTAACAATGAACTTGTAAAAAACATGTAGTCATACCATCCATCTCCTGCTTGGCTTTTTCAAGCTTCTCCTTGTAAATTCTCTCAAGTCTCTGCTGTTTTTCCTCCTGTCTCCTTCGTTCAGCCAGCGTTCTGGCTTCAACGTCCTGAAAATCTACCTAGGAAGAATGAGGAGGACACATGCATTTAAAAAAATTACTGTTACCACAGCACATGCTAAAATGTTTATCTGTCATGGCAAGCAACAACACCAGTATTATTCAAGGTAAAGGCGTTACTGCAAATAATACCTGTCCTGTGACTCACTAACACACACATGCTCATTTAGCAAGCTGCACATTTTCCACAGGGGGCGTTACCAGAACTCAGCAAGCTTTTGGCGATTCCTGAAAGCGCTGTTTAGCATGAATAGGCTTTTTTTTTACATGGTAAGCTTATAAATATGAGATTTAGGATTTCTCAATTATTTCATTGTTATAAGTGAACCATACCACACCTGTGTATGATTTCATTTCTTGCTGAGGTATCAAGTGTATCAAACCTAAAGATGTTCTCCAGTAGAGGTAGAACTTACAGTAGGGAATGAAGACCACTGATCAGTCAAATGCAATTATGACAAAATCATCACTCAAGTCAAACAACTGCCATTAGTACCTTATATTAGTACCATTAGTACCCACTTCTATGACTGATAAAAACCAGTTCATCACATTTGCTCATGAATTACAGCCTAAATTAAAATTAAAATTAAACAGCCCTACATTCCTGTGAACCTTCTTACTAATATTCATGTGTCTCCAAGAACAGAGACTCAGACTGAGCATGTAACCCTTCATATACAAAGAAATATAGAGTAAAAAGCGTCAAAACCTGAAGTTCCTCTTTTTTTTTTTACTATTTGTGTATTTTTACTGTTCATACCTGCATCACAACCCCTTTACAGTTCTGCTGTGTAATGGTAAATTGGCACATGTTCAGGGTACAAAAAAATATAACATCACAGAAAATAAATTTTCTTGATTCACAATGTCAAATTACATATTTTTCTGACAAAAATACCCAATGTAGCCACAATCAAAAAATACTAACAAAAACTCATACTGAGCATACTGAGAAATTTTGTGGCACAATTTATCACAATAACAAAAAAAGATCAAGTTGCCCAGGTCTATCATTTACTGCCTAAAATGTCCAAGGACACTGTCCGCACTTTTTAAAATGACACCTACAAGCAAAGAAACAGCTCTACTCTCTGACACACCTTTAGATTTAGACAAGCCTACCTTTTTAACTTGCTTGAGGAAGTGATAGCCCAAAGAAAGCTTCTTATAGGCCTCCCCATATTTAGCCTGCCACTCCTGAACTGTCTTGATGGCCTGTGTCTTGAGCTTTTTGGCCACTTCTTTGGGTGGCGGCAGTGGCTGCTCGACGTCTGTCTCTACCGTGAGCTCCAGAAACTCCTGGAAGTTAGTTACCAGGAGGGCTCTGAAGTGATGAGAACGGCCGAAGAGCTCAGTGGCCATCTGGAAGGCAGAGAGGCGAATCTCAGCATGATCCTGGTTTAGTTGGCTCATGATGAGGTGATAGAAATGGTCGATGTAGTCGTTGGAGATTCTGTAAGGAGGAAACACAATTTAGGAAACTGCTAGATGAACATTTATCAACATTTCCAAAATATACTACTTTTATTCCAGTGTCCATCCAATGTGTGCATTGTGTGCAAAGAAGGGGTGTCCAGTCCTATCCATAAAGGGCCAGTATGGTTACAGGTTTTCATTATAAAAAAAAGCAAGAACACACTTGATTAGATGTCTGTCTGAAGACCAAGACCATCTGACCGAATAAAAGGAATCAGGCGTTTAAAATGGAAACCTGCAATCACACCAGCCTTTGCGAATTAAACCGAACTCCCCTTGTCCAAAGAACGTGAGAGTCAGTAAAGTCTTTCATACTTGCATATCTTTTTCACTTCTTTCATTTTCGCTTCATTGAGCTGTGGTTCTCCAGAGGTAGTCAACTCCTCCACCAACTCTGACAGCTTGTCCCGCATTTCTTGGTCCATCCTGTTGTGAGTTGGTGAACCGCCTCATCCATTAACTACTACTCTACATAGCAACCTAGGGGTTTAAAAATAAAAAGACTATTTAAATGGAGAAATGGAGAGAGAAGCTATCTGGATGTTAGTTTTTAGGTCATGGGTTAGTTTTTTGTCCCAATATTTATGCTGGCATTCATGTTTTCATGGGTTTAGACATGCATGTCTAGGTATTTGGATTAGAAGAATAGGGGTTAAAAATTATACTCACAGAGTAAAAAAGAATTACTCTGTAACAATGTTTCTTCTTGTTAATGGGAAGGCATTAATAAACATTACATTAGCACTAATGTGAAGTAATTTTAATTAACGACTACAGTTCTTCCTTAGCAAGGTCATTAGCTAAACACAAGCACACAGGGATGGCCAGGCAGAATGTGAAGTTAATGTTGAAGTCGCAGTTACACTATATGGACAAAAATATTGGGACACACCTGTTTTTTCTGGGTTTGGGCTAGGCCACCCACTGAAGGGCAATCCTAATGCTTCAGCATACCAAGACATTTCTGACAACGCCATGCTTCCAACCTTGCTGCAAAGGGGGGACCAGGTCCATATTAAAGTCTATGTATTTGAATGCAACGGCAAAGTCCCTGTTGGTGTAATGGCCAGGTGTCCCAATACTTTTATTCATATAGTGTACTTCCATCCTCTTTGACAAAAAGAGTGTACACGGTCACTTTCATTACCTTGTCTATGTGCTTGGTTAGGATAACCTACCAGAGTCATGTTTACAATTTTCCTAAAATCAACACCCCACCCCCGCCCCCCCAGACAAGTCCGCTCCTCTGTGTTTACAGTTCCGACATTATTCAAGAAGCGAGAAACAGTGTCAGCAATATCAGTGTAATCTTCATAGCAACCAGTTAAAACCACTAACTCAGAGCTAAACCTATGCATACCTACAATCATCTGACCTATCACAGGTCATCATTCAAAACAAAGCCCTGTAATGTCAAACTGCTGTGAGGAAAAACAGGAACAACGTCTCTCCACCTTCATACACTCCCTGCTTCTCTCCTGTGTGAAGACAGAAACCTCGACAGCCCATAGTTGCTATGAAAGAATCCGCCTTTCAAAGTAAAAGTACTGCCTAACACCACATGAAATAGGAGTGCGCTTCCAACTGGTCGTTTTTGGTGAGAAATAAAGATCAACAAAAATATTATTTTATTAAATTTTAACTTTGGAATCATCGACGAGTTGACCTGGTTATAATTTTGTGCTCCGCAATGTGGATCATCTTTAAATAACTAGGTGGAAGATAGAGCAAGAAGAAAGATATTTTTAATAGGCATTCTTATTTATCAAAATAAAAAACTGTCAGAATTTAGGTAAGCCAGAATAATTTAAAATGTCCAAAATATACATGTCTAATATTCATAAAGCCTGACAGTGACTCATCTATTATCAGAGGTGGACAGTAATGAAGTACATTCACTTGAGTACTGTGCTTAAGTACAGTTTTTGAGTATCTGTACTTCACTTGAGTAGTCTTTTTTCACTTTACCTTTTCACTTTCACTTCACTACATTTGAAAGACAAAACCGTACTTTTCAGTTCACTACATTTCTATCAAGGTTCTCGTTACTCTTTACCTTCAGTTCTGAAAGTGGGCGTTATCGTCTCACTTTTCTAAAACGTGATTGTTTTTTAGCAGATGACAGCCTATCAGAAATCACCAGTAGTGTTACGTCACGTCTGTACGCTGTAACTCTGCAACGCCAGTATTTCACAGTGAACCAGTGGCGGGAGAGTGGATGGAGACGGAGAAGGAGACGGCAACTCTTCATGGCCGCATCCCTGGCCATATTTAGAGTCGATGTTTAAGTTTATGGAAAAGATCAAACATTTGTATTGTTTTAAGTGTGTGCCATTCCAGCTGCATTTACAGCGGTTCAGTTGTCAACTTTGTTCAAATATATAGTACATACACATACCTT
>JBBJLS010000032.1:16997554-17022678 GCA_037577275.1 Bryconaethiops microstoma | reverse complement strand
ATATATAGTTAGTTAGTTAGTTAGTTAGTTAGTTAGTTAGTTAGTTAGTTAGATCTCTAATGCAGCATTTAAGGTGGTACGAAAAACTTCGTGTAGGACTTCATGCGCCACATCAGTAGTTCATTAGCAGTTGTTTTGGTTTCAAAAAATTTGATTGAACCAAACGAAAGCAAAACGTGAGGCTTTCGGTGTGGTTAAATGTCTAACATGCTGTAAATAAAATAACGTGTTGGTGTGTTTTTTTCTCCTCACAGTCTGGACGAGAGCTGCCGCGGTGCCCGTTGCGATACAGCAGGGAATGGTGGGTGGGAAAATACCTTATCATGTTCCTTCATGGCTATTTACCCTGCTGCCCAGCTTCAGTGTTTCATAAAACCTGCCTGTTTTCACAGCCCGACTGTGGAGTCTTCAAACTTCCCCTGTGCACCCGAGAGCACATCCCAGTGTGTGGATCTAATGGGAAAACCTATTCTAATGTCTGCATGCTGTGCCTTGAGAACAGGTAAGTCATAACTACTTGGAAAAGTTATACACACACACTATATGGACAAAGGTATTTGGACACACCCCTTTATTCAGAGCCCCTTACTTCTAGTGAAGGACAATCTTAATGCTTCAGTAGACCAAGACATTCTGGACAATGCCACGCTGTAATGGTCAGGTGTCCCAATACTTTTGTCCATATAGTGTAGCTTCTTTTCTTTTTTTAAATTCCCCCGAAATTAAGTGTAAAGCTATTCTTCACTTACTTCTACAGGGAGCGCAAAGTGAGCACTCGAATAGTCAACGCAGGGGCTTGCTGAGCTACGCCTGAACGTCAGCTGTGTTATGTGTTCCGTCCATGTAATATTCTTAATATTAATGTGTCAATAGCCTGTTTTTTGTCATTCTAATGCCTTCTTGTATTCTATCTTTTAATCTTAATTAAAGATTCTGAAATGTTCCTCCCTGGTTATGAGGTTTTGAATGTTCTTGGTGGTAAACCAATGAATTATTGCACTCATCCTTTGGTAAACACAGAAGTAACACACAGTACGTTCATTTTAACATTTCTCGCAAATGTTTATAAATCAAAAAGTAACTTTCAGTGAGTTTGCTACTTGTGTCTCAGTTATTTTCAGAGGTTCCAGGTGGGCATAAAGGTGAGTTGTGAGGGGTCTTCTGAAAATGGCTACTTTTAAACATGACCTGACTAACTTAAGTAAGTTTTCTTTTAAGTTTGCAAGTCAATCCCTTTCTGAGATTTAAAAGGTATCCGCTTTCATTCCGTACTTTGGATTAGGATCAGTTCAGCCCAGTTGGGCTCCAGGAGTTCTGGCCCTAATCCACCACACCTGGTTCAATCTACCACACCTGCATCCAGTATGTTCTAGAAAACAAACTTGACGAACCTGGTTAGGTGGGGTGAACTAGCATTGTAAGTAAGGTTGCACAATATATTGTCTGCTAATCATTATTGCAATATTGTTACTGCAGTACAGCTATCGCAGAAGGCTGCAATATGTAAATGAGCCTCTGACCAATTAGTGACATCAACAAGCTGACCAATTACAGCTCCAGGCGAATTACTGGGTGTTCTGATGAATTGATGTCTTCATGTAATGCAACAAAACTTATTATTTTGGGTAATCTTTAACCATTAAAGGTGTTGGTCAATAGGTGAAAAATTGGATGTGACCATAATGGTGTAGCCAGAATAAAGAGATGTATTTGGTTTTGTGACATCATAAAGTATGATTTTAAAATGGGCTGCTATTTGATCTTATTTTCCAAATAAGGACTGTATGGATAGGGGAGTAAACTGAACATTTGAAACAATATTCAGACTTTAAGCATTTTTACTTCCAGAGAAGTGAAATATGTTCCCTTTAATATCTTGAAAGTCATTGCAATTGCAATACGTAGCAGCATAATCGAAGCAGTACTGATATTTTGTCCATAACACACAGCTCTGTAGTACCACTCTTTTCAAGCCCTTCTTGGAGGTACTTTGTAAGTACCTCATGATGTGTTAAAGGTTTTAATCAAAGCTCTATGAACTAATTTTACGGTTAAATATTTTCTATTGTCAGATTAATTTTATATTTCTTTACTGCAACACACTAAAGGGCAGAGGATGCACATCAGTTGATTGATTTTTATCCTGTCAGAAGCTTTACAGAGCATGCACTCAGATCTTATGGATAAAAGTAAGACATTTTAGATTTCAGCCTGCAGTGCGGGTGTTCACATATGCTTATCTTGTACATACAATATTTTCAATATGACTTGAAAAGCTGGAGCAGGGTTAGGCATCCCTGTCTTGGATTGTTGCCACATATTTAGTTTTTCCGATATCTTAGTAGGCATCACATGAGTATAGTATTGTCGCTGTCCTAACTAATCCATATAATGAAAACAGTAACTTCATACGAGAAGGAAAAGACCATTTTCACCTCAAAGTAAGTTTATGCAACAAGCTTTCTTTTCAAGGCTTTTTAACAATTGCTGTTGGTCCATTCATCGTGAAACAATCGCACTATGATTGTTGGACAAATGGACGTTGCTAGAAAAAAAGATACAACTACAAGTTTCTCTTGATTTCTTGTTTTAATGACGTCTAATGGTGGAATGGTGGGTTTTTGATATCACAATGTAAACAGATGTATAGATTTTGATGTTTTTCTAAAGAGATCTAATGTTGTTCTACAGGAAAACAAGAGTTTCTAATGGTAGACATTAAGAAAATTCAACTTCAACGATTCTTAAAGCTACAAGGCGTTGATGGGAAAGTGATGTTTTTAAAACTGATTTAGAATCCATGAAGCCAGTGAGTCCCACCTCGTTTTCATTATTTTCTTAATGATCAAGTCCTTCTTGAACTGAACCAGGTGTGTCAGAGTGTGGAACAAACCGTGCCATGCAGGTGGGCCTCCAGGACCACACTAGGCAACATTATGCAGTTGGCGGTATCCAAAAGCACAATAATGGCTTTTCTTCTAAATCAGCCATCCCTAACTTGGCTTCTAAAGAGCTGCCTGCAGTTCTTAGTTACAACCCTAATATAACACAACTTGCTGGAGCACTTTCACTAGATGAATAGTGTTTGAACTAACTATAAGCTTTAATTAGACTTACAAATCTTTCCATTTGTGAATTTTCTTTTAAAACATTCAGTGATCAAGTACTTTACCATGTGAGGAGGGAGATTTATTTAATATTTTTCCTGGGAAACATTTGCTTTCTTGTCCCAAAATAATACTTTTTGTATCATTCTCACCCTAAATTAATATTATAACCTTTGATTGAGGTGGATCCATCTGTGTTTGCTGTGATACAAGGTTGTATTTGACCTTATGAGAAAGAATCCAAAGTACTGTTCAGAAATTCTACTGATTGAAAGTCTTTAGTAAATTACAGGAGGAGTTCCCCCATTATTTCTTTAGCTATAGTAAAATATGCATTTGAATTTCTCATTACACAAACACAATTCTACATATTCACACTGCCATGAAAACAAATACATTTTACAAAAACCCTTTGTATACTGATAATGCTGTCCTTTTCAAAGTTACCTTCTAACACTGGGTTGCTGTAGGGGGCGTTGTTGTGTTTCTAGTGCTGCAGGTTTAGATTACTGTCACTTAAGTGCAAGAAACCCCCAAATGTCAACATACATAGAATTGTTTTGTTTTCTTGTTCCACACAACTGGTAACATAGATTAATTTTTAAAATACCAATTTCCAGATTATTCATTGTCTTCTCTCTCTTTTTTTTTTTTACATTTTACAGTTACACTGCTAAAAGATGCAGCCCAATGTCCTTCTGATAGAATTCAAATATTCCATAATTCTAATCTATACAAAATGTATCAAATATGATTGTCAGCTTGTTTAGAGGCAAATGTCAAAGGCACTGAAACGTCTGAGCACAAATCAGACGAACCCCATTTGTGAGAAGAAAAAACTTAATCGTATCTTCGGCTGCCTTTGGCTTCGTGTTTTTGAAATGAGCTAGAAACGCTGAGCAGGAGGGGTCGTGAAGTAACGCTACAGGAAACAAAGCTACAGAGGCAGTCCTGAAATGCAAGTTCAGTCCAGGGTGGACCCACAGTTGGTCAGTCTTATGCTCAGTTAGTTGTCAGGGGTGTGTGTCCACAGCCTCATGGCCTGTAGGTTTTGATCACGTCCTTGATGGGTCTCCGGCAGATGGGGCAGCAGGCGTTTATCTGCTTTTTCAGCTTCAGTCCGCAGTCGTTACAGAGGCACATGTGTCCACACGTATAGATGACCGTGTCCACCTCCTGATCAAAGCACACCGTGCACTCGCCATTCTTGCTGCCCGGTGTTGTCTCTGGAAAGACGAGGCTTGGTGAGAGTGGGGGGCTGAGAGGAGAGCTGGGGGCTGTCACTGAGGAGAAACACACATGACCGTCACATTCCAGGCTTTCAGGTTTTGTTATAGTACAGCATATGGGTGGGCAATACGGCAAAAAAAAAAACAAAAACAAACAAACAAATAAAACCATATATATATATATATATATATATCTTTGCTGTAATATATTTTTTCTGAGGTCTGCAAACAAATCAGGACAAAATACACCTGTATGGCCATTAAAAAGGCTACATTAAGCTGTGTGTAATTATTTAATAACAATAATAATAATACATTTTATTTTATACACACTTTTCATTTGACACAAATCTCAAAGTGCTACAAAGTGAATAAATTACTTTAAAAATCATGTAAAGCCAAATTAATATGCTTCGATTAAAACCAAGTTATACAGAAATAAAATCAAAGAATAGATGAATTAAATTAAAAAGAGTTTATAATCCTTTTTAAGAGTAGAAAAAAAGGACTTAAACCATTTCTATTAAAAAGAAATGGTTTATGTCCTTAGTTTAAAGCAGACAGTGGATTGTGTTCTCCTCAGATATTCAGGGAGGGCGTTCCACATTGGGGACCTTAAGCGTAGTTAGTTTAAGTGGTTAGTTAGTTTAACTCTCCACGGATACGGTGGGCCAGCTGAATATCTTTAGGTATGATGATGACTCTCTTGGCTTGCATGGCGCACAGGTTTGTGTCCTCGGACAGATCAACCAAGTAATTTAAATTCAGTGATCGCATGAATAAACTGTTCTAGATGGTTTAGGTACAAAAATGAAAATTGGTAACGACAAAGCAATAAAAGAAGATAGTAGTATAATAGATCCACATTCAGTCAATGCTAGTTATGCAAATTCTACACATTGGCTTGTTGTTTTCCAACAGTACTAAAAATGCCTATCCTATTCTCAGAAAAGTGTACCTTTCTATCCATTAGGATAACCTATTGGCAGTATTGCCCACCCTTAAAGCAGCATTGATATAGTGAAAAAACTCCTTTATAACGTTTCCACTGACATTTAAAAAATGAAAATGTAATAAAAATCTACCTTTTCAATATAGGTTTTCATGTCATTTCAGGAATCAACAAAAATGTATCCTCCAAAGTTGAAACGAAAAATATTTTGTCGATATTCATTTCCATTGCATGCTTAGACAGAACTTTAAGCTTTATGTCTAAAATGACATGTTTGGGGTTTTAGGACATTGCAGTATCAAGGTGATACACGCTTGTATACTGCTGGTTAAAGTCTAGGGACAAACACATTTTCACACAAAATGTCTTTTGGGTCACATTCAGCTGCCATTTTCAAAGACATTGGGTACATCACTCAGTTTCTTGTATGTCAGAGTTTCTTAGTTGCGTTAAATGCAGATTTAGTCTAAATCCAGGGTATCAAACTCTGTGCAAAAGTATTTTCCCCTTCTAATTCTCCGGGTGCAGCTCTTCTTCCTCCCATAGACAATTGCTCAGAAATCAATCAAAATCTGCAATCTGTAAAGACATATCCTTTCTTTAAATGTGAGGAACAGAAGAGATTTGAGGCTGATGTGACTTGTAACATCAGCAATGAAAGCGTTCAGGTGGGGCGCAGTACTTTAGGGTTGTGTTTGTCCTCATTCAAAACACCTTCTTCAGATTCTCTGCCTGCACCCTGTTCTTCCTGGATCATTAATGGCATGGTACTAATGATTCAGAGTTAATTAACTTGTTGAAATGGGTGAACTATGCTCATATGAATATTTATTCTCAGCAGACCTTTAAAGTCTGATGAATGGTTATGAAAGGGACAACTGAGTGAATGACCTCTCATGTGACAAACAGGTTTGGTGTCGAATGATGCAGCTCAATGGGAGGAGCTCAGGCGCAAGTGAAAGATGCAATGAAATAAAATAAAGATTTACAATTAAAGATATGCACCCACTGACTTTAACTTAGGCCCACTGATGAGCTGAATGAAGTGTTTTGAATCAGGACAAACAAAATTCGAAAGTGCTGCAGCCCACGTATCACAATAGGGGGATAAAAAAATGGCAATGTTTAAACAGTTTCATAGTTTGAAGAATTTCATACTTTGAAGAAGATATTGTAAATTGACAAAGGAAACTGGCTTGTTTGGATCATTTTAAAAAGATTTTGTACTGTAGTGTGAAATGTGAACAGGATTTTCCAACTTTAACACACACATAGTAGCTGTACTGGCACCTATTTATATGTTGACCAAGCTAATACTTACAAGTACACTGGGCATAAAAGGGCGGCTTCATGCATTCTCACTCACCCAGAGAGGATTCGGAGGCAGAAGAGGATCTGTTGACACTGAAAGCCAGGTCAGAGTCACTGTCATCAGAAGTCGTCCCTCGGGACACGGAGGGGGAAGTGGAGGGGCTCGCCTGCAGAGTTCCTGGAAGGCAGAGGGAGGGGTTCAGTTCACCATCTTCCCTCCAGAAATCTGCCTCTCTATTAGAAAGGCTGCTTGTCCAAGTTAAGCAACCACGGTTTCATTTTAAGCTTATAAATAATATGCAATTCCTGAGCAAAGACGTCCTGCGCACTGCAGCCTAAATCTAATATATACTGGCTATACTGCACACTGCAGCAAAAATCAAACAACGTGTTACACATCAGTGTCACATGTCAAATTGTGCCGACAGCATCTTGTTCTGAAATCCAGCAACAAAGAATATCATTTGGGACTTATGTCATGTTGTTTAACTGTCATGCCTCAGTATGGACTGTTGACCAAACAATATATCAGCCTTCGTAAGCTCACAGCCTGCCATACTGCTATAAATCACATTACTGGACTCGGAAAGAACAGGGGCCTATTTTGAAGGAATTCTACAGAGCATCCGAAAATAAGGCAGGCTGAAGGATGTTCCAGCAGTTATTTCTGGGGGCAAAAAACTAGCCTGGGGGAAAATCAGCTTGAGCAATAATGTCTACTCCCCACAACAGAGGAGCTGAAAGATGGGGAAAACCAAAGCTGATCTTTTGCTCAATCCTGTAAAAATGTCCACTCCTGAGAAATCTCTGTGTTAAACGTCAAGACCGCTGGTATGTTGTTATTTTGCGTTTTCGCAATCTTTGCTAGGAAATATAGGCTTATCTTCATTTAATGCCAATGAAGTATTAAAGTTTACCCACATGCCACCTTAACACCATATTGAGGTAAAGCCAGTACTTCAGGATTTCTGCATTCTTTCATTTATTTAATATTAGCTGTTTATGTTTATCTCGGAGTTGCTATTACATTCTGGGGCAGGATCTAAGTTGCATGTATAAAAATGTAATCCAAATAAAGCAAATATTGTGGAGCACTTCGGATATTTAGCATATTTGTCGCCAAATCACACAGTGCTACCAAGCCGGGAGGGCTAGCACATTAAGGACCACAGCATATTTTCAAAGTTCCGCTTATGCAACATTATTGAACAACTGAATAAGCTTGGAGAAGAAGGGCATTTGCCAATTGTTATTGCAATAAGCTAACAGACACCCGGACTGGCTAGCATTACTAGCGTTAATAGAGTAATAGGAGGGCCACCCAACCAGAAAGACCAATTAAAAATCTTAATAAAAGATTTTTAAAAAACCAGAGGTTTTATTAATTTCAATTTTATATTTGCAAGAAATACAAATGTTATTATGGTCTACATTATCAACAGCGTTGTCTAAAGTAGTGATTATCCTAACATTCCTGAGATTGTAAACTGCCTGTGTCTACATGGCCCCACTGAGGACCCATTGCTATGCTCAGCATTTTCTACTCAAATACGCCTAACCTAGCTCAGGAGCTTAGTTGGACATGGTGTTGGGGCAAAAACTGGAAACTGCACAGTGATATAGTATGATATAGTTGATCTAGAGGTCACTCTTTCGACACTTGCCTAATATCCTGAGTCGGTTGACGGCGCCGTGCAGGGCAAAGAAGGTCCACAGCACTTGTGAGGAGTCGACACACAGCAGGCGTCCACGGGCCACTCCATTCACCCCATAATGCACCTCTCCATTGGCCAGCAGAGTGAAGCTGAGCACATCGCCTGGCCCAGGCACAGGGAAGCCCCTGTACACCACCCAGTACTCTTTGCGGTCCAGGAGCACATCCGGATCAGCCGGCAGCTCCCCTGCATGGAGCGTGCCTGGGTCACAAGAGGTCATCCCGAACAGGAGCGCCCCAAAGTAGGGCAGTCCCAGGTGGCCCACCTCGACGTACATGGTCTCACCCACATGTATCGGCCGGTCGCTGAACACCAAAGTCCGGCTACTGTCCAGGAAGTGGATGCAGGCAACAGCTCGGTCGTTGGACAGCACTACATCGGCCCCACGCACGGGGTGAAAGTGAAGATCAGTGTCAAGGGCTGGCAGCGGGCCACGGGTGGACCTCTGAATGCTGAAGGAGGCAGAAGAAGAGGGGCCAGACGTGGAGGAGGGGGAAGAAGAGGAGGAGCAGCAGGGACTGAGCTGGTTGTAGCCACCAAGCTGAAGGGTGGCCATCTTGGCGGCAGCCGCCTGGTTGGTCTCCAGCTGGTTGTTGCTGTAGTTGGCCGAGTCGTGGTTGCTCTGGGGCAGGTAGGCGCTCAGGCGTGCTGCACTCAGGCAGCTCGTGCCCACGCTCTCAGCAAATGTGCTCTCTAGAAGAAAGGCGAGAAAGACAGTGATTTTCTCATCACAACAAGACTTCAGAAGCTTCAGAATCATTCTGCTCCAATTACCCTGCATATGAGTTCCCAAAGGAGAAAAAAACAACAACAGCAGGACCAGGCTTGGGAACCACTGATCAAAATCAAGAGCAGTGTTTAAATCTAGTCCAGAGAACCCACTGCCATGCTCTGCATTCCCTGATCCAGCTTATTCAGCTCATTCATATGTTAGACCTGGTGTGTTAGGGCAGGGAATCCTTGAAACTATGCAGTCCAAAGGAGTGTAGCTGAGAACCACTGATCTAGCTAGTCTAGAAGTTACTACTCAGCTCTTCACCTTCCACAATATTGAAACCACTGTAATATCAATACAGCAGCTAAAAGAACAAAACTGTCTAACTAGAAGAAGAAAAACAGACATGATCAAGTTAGCAGACGTTACATGAAAATATGGTGCTGGTTTTAAGCCATGGTCCAAGTTACTGCTGACGCTAAATCTACCACTTTTAACATAAGCTACAGAAAAGGCATTACTCTTGTCTACACTTATCACAAACAAACCATAAAGTACTAGAAACATTTTCCTGTAATTTCTCTACTGTAAATTGATCTTTAACTACTTTATATGACACTGATGTAAGTCAAATCAAGTCATTTGACGTCTGACAGGGTAATCAAGTCGCACGCCTTGACTGACAAGCTAGACACAACATTTGCATGCGTCTGGTTTTGCTCTACTGACAGACTTGCGGCCCCCCAGTATATCAGTCTCAGCAGTGCAGGACCACTCACTCTCCAGGGATACGCAGCAGCCCTTACCAAATATGGCCAGGGCTCCCGACAGACAGAAGATAAACAACGTCACAGAGCAGCGGGGAGAGTGAACCAGAGAGAGTCACTGGTTTGTATCTGGTTTCTTGATGTGTCTTTTGGCCTCATATACTGTCTATACGTCTCATATGCCGTGTGTGTGTCACCCCAGGAGCGGTGTATGGGCTACGATTCCCTTGTTGCCACACACACTAAAGCCGTCAGTCGGTCAAGGTGTGACAGTGACCCATGGCTCCTCTGTCACCATGACGTCTGTTCCCCTGGCGCTCTGCCTTCCTCCAGTGATCAGGGGCCCTTCCAGAGTAGCTGGGGCTCAGCCGAGAGAGTACTATCTTATCAGGACAAAAATAAGCTCTTGAACATGCTGGTATCCTAATTGTCTTGCATTGCTGCCACTGCTTGCATGAGGCTGGAATAGACAAGATAGTGGACTTCCACCGGAGGAACTACTCTGAGCTGAAGAATTTGACAAGAGTCGATACCAGTGGTTCTCAGCTCTGGTCCTAAAGTACCCCAGGCCTTAATATTTGGGTGTTTTCCCTGCTCTGACACAACTGACCAACTAAATAGCCCTTCTTGAACTGCATGGAAAACACTAAAACCAGTGGACTATACTAAAAGAGCACTGTACACCATTTTGAGAAGCTATCAAAGTACTCTGTTCCCATAAAAGAACAGCTAATATCGATCTACACGTGTTTGAGTCACAATATGGGCTCAAATGGCAAAACGTTCTGATACTGATACCCAACTAATTCCTGAATTACAGTTTACATACGTACATAAGATGTATTCATTGCTTAAAATTACATGAGTACTCTTTGTTCTTAATTTGAATTCTTGTTTCATTCCCAACAGACTTAGACTTAGGGCTGTGAGATGTGGGTGTCCAGCGGTGTGGAGTTTTGGAGACAGTGTAGACAGGATATAAAAAGACACTGTAGTGTTTTTATTCATACGTGCTTTTGTTTAACAAACTGCTGATGTTAGCAACACCCACGTCAACCCATTGCCAGTATGAGTTTTGGAATGACAATGTTTACTGGCTCGCTGAAGTTGATAAGACCGACTGCTTAGGTATTTGGTAATGAACAGCACTGAATTTCTAGACACCGTGCATCGTGTTATTGAAGCAAATCGTTTGAGTACCGTAAAAGTATTACATTTTTGAGCCTGCACTGTAAAACAGACAAGCTTTATGTTGTTTTATGTTGTGTTAATGTGTTATTTGAAGTTCAATGAACTCAGAGGCTATAATAAAAACAGTGCAGCCTTAGGTAGGATATTAATGTATCAGGAACAAGAATTGCTGACTTTTGTACTAAAAAAGATGATGTACTGTGCACTATATAAAAGGGCGCAATGTTGTTTTGTGGTGTCAAAGATGGCCTTGTCCTTAAGGACATACTATGACGTCTTGGTAAAGCGAAAGGTTAACCACAACAACTATTAGAACCATGTGAATCCTTCATAGCTTCTTAGCAGATTCTACTATTGCTCGAAGTCCCGCTTCACCTTTTTGTAATCTATATTTTCCTTATGCTGGTTTCCACCTTGGCTTTCAGAATTACACCTGATGTAACATGAGTATGGCCCCATCCTACAGCATCCACATGTACATTCTACACTAAAAACAAATTACAGCTTATACGGTATATCTTTATAGAGGAAGAACGATACCCCCGAAAGCCACTTTGGAACAACTCTATGCAGCTTATACAGTTGTTGGTCATTTACATTTACATTTATGGCATTTAGCTGCTGCTCTCATCCAGAGCGACGTACATCAGTGCTCAAGTAGTCCACATCTGTTCTCCAACCTGTAAAGCTAAATCAACGTCTGCTATTCAACCAAGTTAGTGCCAGCTAAGTTACACCTAAACAACTCCTGCCGAAGAAAGTCAAAGGTTAAAGCAAGAGTAAGGAAGGAGTTAAGAGTAAAGTGTTGATTTTTTAATATTGGGAAGAAGAAAAAAAAATACAAAATGTGTTGGTAGAGAATATTTTGTTCCTCAAGACAGATTATCTCTAATTGCAGCAGTCAACTGAGAGGAAATTCAGGATTGAAGTGAAACAATAAAAGTGTGGTGGCTACAAGAACTCACCAAGCAAGGTGACCTCCTGCGTGATCCCATAAATGTCAATGATGGCCCAGAGAGGACACCCCACACTCAGGCCGCAGTGGAAGAGGATGGGCTCTCCCTCGTTGATGGCGTAGAAGACACGGCCGTGCCGGTCAGCCCAGAAGGCCAGCACGTTTTCCCGGACTGCCAGCCTCTCCGGCAGGGCTTTGGCCCAGTACCCCGGACGGGTCACCAGGTCGGGACAAGCGTACTTCGGGATGTCGACTGAAGCCAGCTCACCAGGGTCCAAGCTCGTAAAGCCAAATCGCAGTGCCCCGCTCCAGCCGGTGTGAACTCCAGACAGACGCAGACGCACCTTCTCATAGAGACGCACGGGCCGCTGACTGAAGGTGATGCCATTGCAAAAGCTGTTCTTGCGCGTGGCACGCCGCAGTTGCGCATCCAGTCGAATGTTCTTGCCCTTGGCATGCGGATGGAAGCGCGGCGATTCCAGGCTGGCAGCCTGCTGGGCAGAGGTGCGCCGCTCCACTGCCACCGCACCGTGCTGCAGGGAGTAATACTGACGGCTGGCCACCGGGCGGTGCTGCAGGCTCGCATCTGCTGGTGCAAAAAAATTGAGACAGGTCAACAACAGTGTAGGAGAAGGGGCTTGATGCGTGTCTTTTGATATAGGGATGAATATAGTTCACAAGATTATTATCAGAACATTAAATATGAAATTCAGACAGAACTGGAAGGTGTGCCTCAAACCCATACTTCAACTCCTCAATATCACAACTACATAACTTACATATTAGTTCCACAATAGTAGTTATTGAGTAATATATAATACCGTTAACAGCAGTAACTGAGTGAAAAGCCTGGAATTAGGGAGTTAAATGTTTTGTTTTTAAACAGAATTTGACAAGAAGCCATGGCCGCTCCTTAGAGAAAACATTGTTGAGTTTATGCTAGTCTTATGACATCAATTATTTAGACTCGGATCTCTTGAGACCCTTTCCCAAACTAAACTCCCAACCAAAATTCACTGCACTGTATCGAAAAAGCTTCTTCCGCTAAACCTCTTCAGTTTGGGGTGGGGCGGTGGCGGGGTGGATAATGTTCCCACAATGTCCTTTCACTCCCTCTGACATCCCACACATCTGCTAATGCCTGCTAGATAAATACACTCTCCAAATTTCTCTCTAATGAACAACATAAGGAGAACATTTGCCTTTCACCATGAACTTGGTGCTCAAGGGCATGGAAAAGGCATTACCCCTGGAACAATAGCATACCAGTGGCGGCACTAAAATCTACGGTGATGACAGCATTGACAGATCTCCCACCAGCCAAAGCAAATATAGCTGTATCAAAGCACACCAAATCAAGGGCAGTAAATAATGATACAATTACACTGTCCGCCATGAACAACTGCTCTCAATCAAAACCCAGGTGAGACTGGTTCTCTTGCCCAACATGCAACATCCACACTGGGTGTGTCGGCATGAAGAAATGAGCACCAGGAGAATCATCTGAGCAATATTTACTGCTGATCCATATCACAATAGTACGAATATCACACCGAACAACAGCATGATCCATTAAAGACAATTATGATTGGAATTCCATGCAAAACAGTATGTGAAACAGTGAATGAAATGTATTAGTTTTCTCCTACTTGTATGAGGAACTTTGAGAAGGAAAGTATACATGATCTTATACGCTCTTAAAAATAAAGATGTCCAAATGGGTTCTTTGTATATCATAGAAGAACCAGTTTTGTTTCCCTAAAGAACCTGTCAGTGGCTGACATTTACAAAATGATTTTTCTAAGATGAGACGTGAAAACGTGAATAATATTTTATTTTTCAGAAAACTGTTTCTAGTGGCAACCTTTTAACCAGTGTAGAAACATTATGTTCTTCACGCTTGAAAAAGAATCTCTTTTCAAACTCTCCAGTAAACCAAAAGGGTGTACACTAAGGCCCACAAAACCTATCCCGAAGAGAGGATACTGAAAATGTCTTCATGTATCATGATGTTATATTATTGCCATATGGTCCATGCTTATAGTACCATATGTACTTCATCTACATGTTGGAGTAAATATTGAATCCAAGCTGCCATACCTCATTAAATAATCAGTGCATAATCATACTTAGCTGAGGTTTTTAACCTCAGAACTTTCCAGAGGAAAACATGCTCCAGTATTCGTCCGTTGTTTTCTGAAATAGGTGTGATTTAGTGTAATTGGATTGGTTTATCACAAACCACTACTAGTTGAACACTACCTCTAATTACATTCAAAACCATGACGCAGCGGTCAAAAATGCCAGAACACATGTAGCATCTCCATCTCTGTGAACCAGACAGTGCCTTTCAGAGAACGAACTCTAAACCTGCAAGCTGCTGTTACTGATCACCTCCCTATGTGAAAGTCACACACATACTGTCATTAAACCATTCGCACTGCCACAAAGAAAATTTAACACATCTGTCATGACAAGCAAAGCAAGCTGCACCTTTTCGCCTTATTGAACAAAAAATCTGATGTTTGTATGATCTCCATATGAACAGAACATAGATTTGGATTCGTCAAAGTGGTTTTGTGTGTAGAAATAAAAGGAATATAAAATGAGCCTTCAGAGAAAGTCTAATGATTTCTCATTTTTATTTCATTCGATTTAATACAATCAACTTACTGTAGTAAAACTCTTCTTACATCTTTGCAAAGTTTTGGTAGTTAAGGGTTAAGATCTGGAAAGCCCCAGTGGAGTTTTTTAGGTTTTTTTTTTTTTAACTGAAAGAGTAAAACTGTAAAACATTCACGTATGTTGCAAGCTCAAAATAAAATATACAAGAGTTTTTAAGACCTGTGGTAAACGTTCCCTATGTAGACCTAAGCAGAAATATGCATCGCTGAGTTCCTTTTTTTACTCCCATTTTGACATGTAAGGCCTGGTGCTAGTATTCATGGTTCACCACCAGTAACTAAAGGTGTAACAGTACAGTCAACTGACGATTCGGTTCAACAGTTGATTCAGGACTCACAGTTCGACAAACTGACGGTAAATTCAACAAATTAAGACAACAATTCGTTATCCTCACAATATGTAAAATGAAATCCGAATAAAGAAAATGATGAGTGGGTTCAGTTCTGGTACAATTTAATAACTAGACACTAGAGCTGAGGGGGTGATATGAATGCGTTGGACTTGTGTGTGACTGAAACTGGTCGAACACTCTCCATTAAATATCATAACTGCCTAGCAATATGGCAAAATTTCAATGCATTCTTACATCCGTACCAGAACACGAAGGAATATAAACCAGACATTTTCCTAGATGTGGCCGAAATGACACAAAAAGAATATAATTACTCATTTACCACCACTCGCTTGTGTAAACGTCCTTACTTGTCAAGTAAAACGGGTCAGCAGAGATACTAATAACTTCAGTGCATGCATTACTGCCACTGGTTTCGCTTTCAGTACTCTTTTTTAGATCTGTTATTTTCTACTTATTTTCTCATGTTTTCCCCCAGTTTACTTTCACATGTAATTTATAAAGGCAAGATCAGCAATACAAAAACAGAAACTAGAAAAAAAAAAAAAAAAAAAAAGGAAGCTCGTGATGATCTGTGCTTTTAGATTTTATGGTCGTGGTGAGGAACAGGGTTAGATAAAACCCAGCTGACTGCGGAGATGATGCTGGGAGACCAAAGGTCTATTTCATAAACAGAGCCAAGGTGCGAGGCATAAAACATCCGAGTCGCCTCCTCGCAAGCTGTGTGATTTAGGTACCTTTTCCGCTGCTCTGAGCACTGGCTAAGGCGAGATGAGAGCCGTGAACTGCACTTGTGAAGCGGAGCGCGCGTTTGCTCGCCTTCCAAATATAGATCTGCCTGATCTGACAGCAAATCGGCACTGTAGCAGACGACGATGCTGCAGTCCACTCCTCCGGTGCCTCGTTCTGGCATGTGCACGAAAGGCCTCATGCCATCTTGTCACATTTCTGCAGCAGCAAATGCTGCAGGCTCCAACAGGCTTCATGTCAAAACCAGGCTCCGAAAGCAAAGAAGACGGCCCAACAGAAAACGCAATCCAGAGTTTAAGGGCCCATGCCACAACATTTTGACGCAAGTAAAAAATGTGTCAATTCCCCAACTTTCACAGCGAATCTGGACTGGACCGCTACATATTCAAGTACTGGACCGAATTTCGTCGAATTGTAATTTCTGCAATAACTCCAAGTGTGAAATAATAACTTTACAGCTCGTAGTTCAACTGTGTTTCAAAATACGCTTCAGTATAGCACAATCTGACACTAGCAGAGAGAGGGGCAAAAGATTGCAGTGGGTGAAATGCAACATGAATATTTTATGTAGTTAAACATGTTCAAGTAAAATCTGCTTTTGGTCACTGCCTTGCATTTCCATAGCAACCTCTTCACACATTTTCACAGCAATTGGACATGTGTTTCCCAAGAGTCACCCTTCACACTATATTTGTCCCAGAAAAGTAACTCTGTTCCCTCATAAGTGTTGTTTTATAACTGAAAGTCACAGAACTCGCATCTATACTGTTTAATCAGCCTTGATGCAGCATCTTGATGTAGCACTGTTTTGAAGCATATAAACTGCTTACAGTGAGAACCAACCAAATGTGATACACATCACTACTCTGGTTCATTCACAAGTCATCTGTTAAGAAAATTTCAAGTCATCTTACTAGAAAAAAGTGACAAAGCAGCATATAAATAAATTACAAGTTGGGTTTAAGGCATGCATCACTGCTAGTCAGGCTAAACACAGCCTCCACAAAGTTGGGTTAGTTGTACTGCAGTGTAACTAGGGATGCACTGATATGGGATATGTTGATGTAAGTATCCAATGTTTTTCACATATACAACCGGTAATACATACAGATAAACGTGTAGAATACACTTCTATAGCTGAGACCACATATACCTGGAACAGCACTACAGAACTATGTAACATTTATTTTAATCGGTGCAGTAAAATAAACACAATGCTGCTACTTCAGAGCAGTATCACTTTAAGGTTCTACTGCTATGAAATACATTAATTTCTTCAAACGGTTCAAAATAATCTCTAATGTCAATATATTTTAAGCAATTATCTGCCAACGACGACAGCTAATTCACTGCGTTTTCCTAGTTACAGCGAAGCTTTCCGAAAAAGCAATCCTTTTTCATTTTTTTGTTTTATCATTTTTTGCTTTTTAGACATAAACTTGTGTTTCATGTTTAAATTTCACTGTTATTATTTATTTTCATTAATGTTCATATATTATTTACATAACTATTTTAGGTATTTATATTGCAGTGCTTGTCTGGTTCTTGCCTGGAATTGTGCTAAATTAACTGTGTTTGAAATATTTTAGCAGCTGTTCGACCCTCATTCTGTTACTCCCAATTAATCTCTTTTACGGTGACGTTCGCACCCCGCTTTCAGCTGCGCTGTTTAAATTGTCAAATGCTGAAAAAAGGTACTTTTCACATATAACAGAGACGCGCACGGTGCTTGTATAACTAAACAGCTAGATTATTTTGGTTACACCAAAGTGTGTGAGACTGGGCTCCATTCCCCCATCCTTTTTGGGAGATTTTCATCATCATAATTTTAAGACAGTTTGGACAGAATGCCCTAGTTGGCAGGGCTTGCAGAGTTTTGAGGGGGAAAAAAAAAAAAAAAACATCTCGCAGGAGAACTTGGACAGTTCGGTCCGTTTTGTTTCCACAAAAGCTCGCAAATGACGAAACTGAAACAAAGCTGATTGCTCAATAGTGCAGGGAGGAGGTGACGACAAAGCTGTTTCTGCTACAGCAGCCAAACTACTTCATATGAAAGCAAGCAGCCAAAAACTACTTCATATGAAACTTGCTAAGTTGCAGGACAAAGACCTTCTGTGTCGTGAGGGAAAGGAACCTCGCAACAGGACATAAGATAAACATGAATGGCATTTATTATAATGAATTATTAAGTTGATACAAACAATTCTCCAGCAGGACTACATGTATGTTCTTTGCGTTCTTCCCAAAGGTGAAGTCCAGGGTCGCATGTAGCTCTTATCCGCAGTGAGTGACCGAGGCCTATTGCTTACACTCAGGGAATGTGACGACAGAGGCACCGGAGAGTGAGAGAGTAATCTGGCCAAGTACAGTTCACCATGGCGGCACTTTAATGTGTGCAGTGAGCTCCCCTCTGAGGACTAACGCACATGTGATGGAGTCTCGTTTATTTTTAGAGACAGCGTGCCATTGTAGAACTGTCTAAGCCTTCAAACACCCCAAGGAAAAGTGAGAAAAATCATCACGGGATGAATCTGCTCATGCATTTTCGCACATCTACAAAAAAGAAATCAAATGTCCAGCTGACATACCATTTTAAGAATCGACAGATTCCATAAAACACCTCTGGGTTTCCCACAGGGTGAGAAATAGGCTTTGTGTTTTAAAGAGACTGTCCCTGGCCCTGCACAGTGACTCAGCCATGCATACCCGTTTGAGCCATATCAAATGCAAGTCAAAGCATTCTATCCATAACTGCTCATCAATTATCCATGAGCGAGGCCTATCACAAGACTTTTCCAAAACCAAAATCTTCAAAGCAACCATTGTGTTTCCTCCCTAATGCACATCTGCTTATCATTTTCAATGCAACGTTGCTAGTCACGTACATGCTAAGTCGCTTAATAGTGCTTTGTGTTTTGTGGGGAAAAATGTTCATCATTCAAATATCAGTGTGGACTATTAAATGCAATTGCTCCATGCACAATTGATTACTGGAGGGCGGGGACAGCACACAACGAAGAGTAATGGATAGCAGTCTATAGCTGTGTTCTGTTCAGGGGCAGTAAAACAAAGATGACATTCAGCAAAGTTAAAGGACTAAAATGCTGCACACAAACTCTGTGAATATGTTTTAAAGACCTTGTATGCAAACCTTAGACTACTATTTTTGTACACATATTATATGGTTAATCATGCAAAATATTGCTATAAGTTTGGCATTGTTGTTTTTCATAGAAGTGCTCCACCAATTTTCCAAAATGTTTGCAGAAATGTACAGAAGCAATAGAAGCAGTGCTGGTGATAGGAACCAGACATCCAAAATGTTTTCCTCTTCCAAAAACTGCCTCACACAAAGCTTTTACAAATAAAAATCATACAGTTACTCTGGCGCCTGGTTCCTACCGCTGAATAATTGCTGGTATTCCCCTTTAAATGAAATACTCGCAATCTTATTTGTGGCTTATGTTTATGTGTCTAATATTTCTTTTATTTTTAATGTTTCTCTCATTCATTCGGAGTTACTGGAAGTGCTGGAGTTTGCTCTGCATGACATTTTTAATCAATGCTGAACTGAGAATGAATTGCACTCTGGAGATTTAATCTTCATTATCACGGATGTAATTGTTTTTGTAACTAAATATGTTTACATGTCGGAGATGACAACTTTGCAACAGCTCGCACAGCTCGCAGAGGCCTTCTGAAATGCTTTAGAGAACCTAGAGTTGCTGAGCCATGATGTAACACGTAACTCGTACGCCGAACACAATACGCTGCGGATGATGTCATTCGCTCAAGACAGGCTATATGATGGAAATGTGTCCTGTGTTCTATAAACAAGATGATGAATAACCAAAGAAAACAACATGCTCAGGAGGGCGACAATAGCTGCTCTAAAAATACAAGCAGAGGCAATTTAAACATTGTCATCAGCACATACCTGTCAATAACATAAACAGAGGAATGGAGAGCACAGACATGGACAGGCATGCACAGCTGTCACACAAAAGAACATGGAGTAAGCTGAACACTGACAGAATTATTTTCTCTGTGTGTCCATATGTGAAACCAAAGCTGCAAAAATTGCTTATTTCAAATTTCTTATTTCTGTGACATAATAAAAACAACCCACTTCATCTATTCAGCCATTTCGTCTGTTCGCAATGAAGTTATGAGAAGAGTTTCAGCTCCGACTACTTTTCATATGAGACGCAATGCAGAGCAGTGAACCAGAAGCTTTTTGTTTTGAAGCTGTTTAGCTGGGCAGTTAGAATACACACAAATAATACAGTAAATAGTTATTATGTTCGCATAACTGTCTCTTCTCATGGAATCCCTGTCTTATGTAATTACTATCAAATACCTGGTTCGCAATCAGTACTTTATTAAATTAGGTGTGCTGCTAATCGAATTTCACAAATCCAGCCAAAGGCTAAAAAGGCACAGAGGAGAAATCTGGAAGCAAACCTGTATTCTCCTGACCAGCATTCTTCTCAAACCTTAAAAATCTTGAACCTTTCCGTTTATTCTAATGTTAAATAGTGCTTTTCTAGCAGAAAGGCACTCACTGCTGAGATGAATGACTTGAATCAATTTGCACAGTGCTGGATATCAGCCTTATATCTAAAAACAGCGCTATATGTATGATATGGATTCACCCTAAGGTTGCACGTCTCAGTGCTTTTATGGAAAGTACTACTATAGATTTTTTTTTATGGAAAGGTGCACCTGCACTACAACGAACACATTTCATAAAACTGGCCATCTGAGGATTTCCCCGTATTAAGACGTCTCAGAAAATGCTTCTGACAACAAACTTTGGGTGGCCCACCCATATCAAAGCTGGAAAAATGGTCTGTCCCTGGGGTGCCAAACAAGAAAGGAGGGTGTGACGTTCCAAACATTCTCTTGTGATAATTTAAGAAATTCACATTTTTTCCCCATATTACTTCCAGTTCTACCATTTGATCTGCCTGTATGACTGCTTGGCGGGTAGGTTCACCATCAAAAACACCACCTGAGCTGGCAGGGTCATGAGTCCCTCTTCTACCGGTACAGACAGCCTACACTACACATTAGCAAGCTCCTATTTATAGCTAAAAAACAAACCATCCTATCCTCCTTAGACCCTCATATTAGGAGGCGAAGCATCAGTGAGACAAACATCAAGCTCGTCCATGAAGCTCTTCAGGCTGATGTCGAGCCTACTGTTCTGCATTAAACTGGATGATACGTTGGAGAGACGTTCCTTCATCTCTTCATCCCACGCAGTCGTCATCATCACCAACAGAGTTTCGAGAAGATAGCCACGCGCCTCGTTCCCAACCCTCCAGATGCCCTCAAAAAGAAGCTCATTCTCTTACCTAGAAGAGGTTTTGGCGCCGTGTTTCCCATTACTGCGAGCGGTTCGCTTCCCTCGGTGGCAAGTGGATTCCGGATGCAGCTCCTCCTTGCGCTTCCATCTAGAAGCGGAATGTCACGCACCCCTCGTGGACGCCACGCTCCTGGAGAACCTGTAACCTCGCCTGGACGGAGCTTTCTGGTGCCCCATCGCAACGAGCACGCTCATCCTATCTGCCCAGCGTGCGTGTGTGTGTGGAGCTCCCCTCCACAGAGCTCGCCCTCATTGGCACACTGCCGCCCCCTCCTTTCCCCATTTCACTCCTGCTCAACTTTAAAGCAACACACAACCATACCACCCACACACACACACAATGCCACTCGTCACACACCCCAATTATAAGCCTTTCTTTCTCAAAACGCAGCTCCCACCGCAGCGCACAAATGCTCAAGGCACAGAAAGCCCACAAAGCAAGGCAGAGGCTTGTTGGCCCAATGCCTGATCTGTGGTCATCCCAGGGTACGTTTAGGAGGACTGCGGGGTTCCTCGTGCTCAAGTTCACTGTGATTGGTCTAAGGAATGAAGATAAATCTCTTGTTAATGTATCGAGTCTTCCAAGAGGAAAGCCCTAAAAGCCACACAGCCAAGGACAAGTCATCATGTGTGAGGGAACTAGAAGTTTTAAGCACAAAGCACAAAGCAAAAAGGCTTCTGCAGAACATTGGACGTTTTTTGGGAGAATTACAAAAGCCCTTATGAGGAAATCCCCCCCTGTTCCCCACCCCAGCCCCCAGCCCTATCCTTCCACAGCCTTGACCGCTGGGATCCTTGCAAGCTGTTTCCTGTCTTCTGAACCGAAACTGTCTCTGAGGAGCCCTGTCCAAACGGGCTGTGTCCGTGATTGCCGGCTGCGTGCCAACGTCTGTCCAATCCTCCACCAAACCGCCTGGAGGGAGGCTACACACTCACATTAAGCCCAGTATGTCACCCAGTGCATGTGCTTGGACGGTAACAAGAGCAATGCCCTTTTTCATATTCACATGCATGGGAGAAAGTCCAGTTGCTCTGAACATGTTCCAGCCCAGCTGATGTAATTGGTAGAAATATGACCTGTCTCCATTGGGGGCAAAGCAGCACAGATGAGGAAAGGACAAAAAAACTGGAAGGCGCAAAACGTGTTGTTTAATTTCCAAAGGCTGGCCTTGGAGTAGGTACCATCAGCATTGCGAATCATTGGGAAGCGTTCTCTGTATGCCTTCATCACACTGCATAACTCATTAACCCTCCATCAGCAACATGCATTAAATTCCTCGCCTTTTAAACAAATATCAGGGTAAAGTAGGGATTTATGTGCAATATGATGGATCACCAGTCCAGGGGCTGCTTCAAAATTCCAAGACGCAGTTGCAGAAGCAGGCCCTCACGGGTGGTCCCGACAAATCTGCCTCTTGACAGGGCGGCTGTAGGTTGAAAGGATTTTGCTTACTGAGAACAACTCTTCGCCTGCTGTCACAGCAGGAAACAGTGGCACTCCTGGCTCGCATAGGAGACATTAGGGCAGAGCAACGCAAAACTGAACTTCTTTGACGTCCTTGTCAGGGCTCAGAAAGAAAGGACGGCGGTGGCTGGGGGATTTACGCAGGAAGCGAGCGTGAGACAGCGATTGTGGCTGTAACGCTGCGCACGGTGTAAACAAATTAACACCAGCTGTTTGTTTTGGGGTTCAAATCATATTCACTCTCCGCATAACAGGCTAAATGACTTTGATAACTCAAGCTGTTATCAGAGAACAAAAGGGTTTTGGACACCACGGTCGGATCACAGCAGACCATGCCATCATTCTCAGTAGATGCACAGCAAAATCATCAGTGTTAAATTAACTTCAGCAGAGTTAAATGGACTCCTGTGGAGTTTCCTTTAATCCTTTTAAACGCTCCAGCCTACTACTCATCTGACAGTCCCACGGTAATGTAGATAGTGCTTTGAAATCGGTCATGTTGTCCTTGATAACACTTTAAGCATTTTTGTCATCAGCATCTGCTCTCCTAACAACACGGAGGCGTCTCTCCGATTTCACTGACAGGCCGGCGCTCTGGGCATGGTCATAAGTGTCGGGGAAGAAGCGAATGTGACTCAGCATCAGGGTACACACGGAACAGCTCCCTCAGTTATTCTAGGACAAAATGGGTGAAGGGCACATTCATGGACGCCTTTGATGGGCAGTGGGAGGAATCCCTGTTAATGCAGTCCACACGAGCGTTCCCTGCGAAGACAAATGCATTTGGGCAGCGGGTATTTGGCTGGAGCTCCTATAGAACAGAGCGATTTTATTACTAATGAAGCAGTATGCTTTTCTGAGGGATGAAGCTGTCATAATGTGCAAGGAAACTTGGCCTATCATATCGAAATTGTTGCCATGCGGTGGAGTGACTGGTCCTTGGACTGCAAAGTGTTAGATTTGCACTCTTCTAATTCCCGTTCGGTTTCCAAGGCGCTGCAGAAATGCTAAGCAGATGGCCGATTGGGAGGATTGCATGTGGTTGTCTGAGCAGCAGGGAGCTTTTGTCCAAACCCCAACTCACAGATCTAATGACAAAGTGAGTCATAAGCACCCTCCAAGAGGACCCAGCGTTTTCATTAAACACATGTGCAAATACCTCAAGTAGAATTTATTCTCTAAATCTAATTAGAAAAAGAAATCCATGCAATATGACTTCATTCCGTCTTTTTTGGTCCTCCTTCCGTGATCTATGATTTTATAAACCGTACTTGCATGACCTGTCGACTGAGCGAGCGAAAGGAATGTCGTCTTTTCTAATGGGCAATACAGAAAACTCCCTGAAGAAGTTGTCAACTGAAACAATTGGTGTCAGATGTCTGGACGAAAAACAACAGCTGTTGTGCTTTTTTATTGCATTGTTTTTAGTTCATAAGAAATGCTTCTTAATAGTAATCAGAACCAATTTTAGCCATTTGCTGTGAATGCATCTGTAAGCAAACGATCCGAGCAGTTGAAGGTGAAATACCCGCTGCTAAACAGTACAGTATCGTGAACGTTGTGCACCTTAAACAAATAGCAGTTATTGCGTAGTGGACAACGACATTATTCTCTTTGCAACGGACTAAGACCACTCGGGGCAAGCACACAACATTACACCAATAAGAGTCCTTGGGCGAGACTCCTAACACTTTATTCCCCTGCAACTAATAATTAAGTTGTAAGGCATTCGGAATAACAGGGTCTGCCAAATATATAAATGTAAGAAATGACAGAGTTGGCTTCTTAGGCTGTTACAGTGCAGAAAAAACTTCCATGTGCCCTATATGAAGATTAGACCAAAGAATAAGGAGAAGAGATCTCACTGGTGCGGCTACTTTTCTGACGTGAGTAACATGGCTGGTCCTGCCAACAGGTCTCAGAATAGGGTTTGTGTCTTTAACAGATGTGGACCACTGGCCTCATTTCCCCCAGCTGTACTATTGTGCTTGCATTCTCTGGCAGGACGAGCGGATACTCAGCTACCTAAGTATAAGGAAATGCATACGACCACGTAAAAAGAGAACAACAAACTTGTTTCTCCTATGTGTGAAAGGTAACACGTATTGAGCAGGGTGTGGAACAATTCATTAATCTTAATGCATTTTAATGTTGCTGATAAATAAAACATTCGTCATTGGTAAGCACACACGCACACGTACACACACGTGTGGGTGTGACTGGCTGGACATATGATATCAGAACAGGATAGTAGGTCTAGTGTCCACCATTGTCTGAAGAAATTGCAACTCATGGTACACCTTCATTTCCCGTCACTCATAATTAGAAAATGTTCAAGGAATATTTGTTTTTTAACATTTATAAACACTTCAGCCCTGGGAAATACACTGAAATACACCAAAAATATCCAAAAGTATCCAGGCACCTCTTCAAATTCAGCTACTTTAAGATGCACCAATTGCTGACCAAAGTGTTCAATTGTACACGCGCGCGCACACACACACACACACACACACACACACACACACACACACACACACACACACACACACACACACA
>JBBJLS010000032.1:16977554-16997454 GCA_037577275.1 Bryconaethiops microstoma | reverse complement strand
ACACACACACACACACACACACACACACACACACACACACACACACACACACACACACACACACACACACTATAATCTTCATAGAAATGCGCTTTCAATTGAATGCCACACTCTGGAGCAGCCATACATAAGTTTAAGGCAGGGATGTCTGTGAAGGTTTAGAGCAGTGGAAGTGCATTTCCCTGCTAGAGAACCTTCCAATACCTTCAGGATGTGTTTGTGTGGAACTAATCATTCATCATCAGGACCTGACCTCACTAATGCTCTTGTGACTAAATACAATATTTCAACAGCTTTTTCAAGAAAGTTAGGAGCTGTCACAGCATAAAAGATGGCGACAAACTTTCTATTCATACCTTTGTTTTCAGAAGAAACCATTAGAAATATATTGTATAAGTCGGTGTGAAAAAAAGCTGATCAATGCTATACTTGCCATGTCAGCAAGGTACAAAATGCATATACGTAAGTGATGTGTTTGCAGTAGAAAGCAGATGTCTGGAACCAATGTCAAGGTCTTGTCTTCTTTATGTGATCGAACACAAAAAAATATGTTCTCCCAAGCTGGGGCTGGTGCCTCAGAAGCATGCGCCCAGAATAAACATGCAAGGCCAGTAATACCTGCAGGGCCGTGGCATGCTAACTCCACGTCAACAAAATAAGGGAAAAAATGAGTTGGACAAAAAAAAAAGGCTAATAATACGACAATTACAACGAGAGAAGTGGTAAAAAATTATATACATATACACCAGCAAAATATCAAGCAAAATAAAATTGAGCAAATTAATGAATTTATGAACCTGAGGAGGTGGCAGTAAGGTAAGACTGTTCATGAGTGTTGCTCGCAACATTCAGGTCAGAAACGTCCCCAAGTGACTCGAAACACAGCGCACTTTGAAAGCTGAGCCAAGGTGCTTACGAAGATGTGCAGATATGCCGTCATTAAACCATAATTAATCTAAAGTACAGTGTTGTGGTGAGGTGATTCGAGTGGTAAATATCAACTAAGGAATCTGTGTTTTAATGAAAAGGCTTATTTTAGCCACATCACATCATTAAAAGTTTACAGCACAATTCAGGAAATAGCCCTAAAAGCATTTTGAGGCAACGTGATCCCTGCATCACTGCTCTGCTCTTAAAATGTGACCTCTAAATGGTATCTGGTATGGGGTGAAAATCCAAAATCCTGTTATGCCAGTGGTTAGAAACAGGTCTGCTGGAGTTCTTTGGATTTCTTGTGGTTAACCATTTTTGTGCTACCATTTTCCTTCTCCTAGCCATAGCTCCTTGTAATTAAGTCATTTTCCCAATCAATGCATCGTTCCCTAAGCTATGGGAGCAATTTAACAGTATAAAACATATAATAACAGCAGGTTTTGAGCATGTCACACAATGCAAAGACGAGGTACAGAAGGTCAGTGGGACCCTTCACATCTTGCTGTGCTAATAACAACCTGGAACTTAACACCGCAACAACAGTGCAAATTATAACTCAGTTCTGCAAACAACCCCCCCACCCAATACCATACTGTGTTTAGGTCTGGAGGAAAGTTAACGTAAATGCACCTTACTAAAATGTTTTATACTAACATTAAACGAATGCTAACTTTCTTTTCTGATACCAATATCAAGGCCTCAAGTATCAGAAGATGTCGATACCAGACTGATTTACATTTTTCTTTTCTGATGCCGATATAAAGACCGTGTGTGTCAACAGATACCGATGGCAATCTTATTTAAAAAAAAACACATTTTAATAACTATCAACCCCCCAACCCTTTTTTGTTTCAAAAGGCAATAGAGCAATCTTTTTTCATGATTTATATTGTTGGAAGTGATTTTACACATAAAAGAAATTTTATATATTCAATATATATTATAAAATAAAATAAAATGATTAATCTACTTTTATTAGATTCATTTAAAATTGTTTTCCAATGCACAGTTGACCTTCTTTTCATAAGCCTGTGAAGCCTATTATGTTTTTAAAAAGAGATACTCCAACTCCAGATAGGCAACCTTGAGTTCATCAAAAACAACCAATCCTAACTGTATTTAATACTTACTACTCAATGCAACATAGACACAAATCACAAAAGTCATTGACACTGCTTGACAATTGAATTTAACGACTCACCAATTTGGACTTCGGGCCTATTTTTAAATCGTCTTATTGCCCTAACATTTAGGGTTAAGTGCTTCAAAGGCTGTCGAGAATGGACTTGTCATGCTGTGTGAGGTTTCTACATGTCATGTGTTCAGAGTACAGCAGCACATAAACAACCACAAAATATTGGGAACCTTGACACCAACAGTTAACCTTTTTCACAAAGCCCTAAGGTCAAAAGGAGTCAAATACCTCCAGATCACAGGAAAAACTAGATTGCCACTGCTATTATTAACTACTGTCTACCATCGGAAAACGTGAAAGGGCACCAATGTAATGCCTTCTGACTAGAGCAATGACTTTCCGCTTAATGGAAAGAAGGTTACCGTACTGCTTGTGCTGGGAGAACATGAGCAAGACCTACCTTCTAGCGAGGGTGAAATGATTACGTAATGCACTGACTGATGAAAACTGTCAGTAGAATTACAGGGCTGTCATTTAGTATAGATAATATGTGCAGTGAACCCTAACCTACAGGCCCTGGACACAAATGGCTTTTTTATGTAACTGTTCATTTATTTCACAACGGCAAAAATAAAAAATTTTCTGGAAGATTTGAACTTTGGACAACAAAGCCTTTGGAATGTTCTATATTTCTAGATAATTATGGCGTAAAACTTAATAAATAAGTAATAAAGCAAATGAGACCAAAATATTACACTTGACCATTTATTTATTGAGGGAAATAAACACAAGTATCTGATAACAGCAACTAAACATTTCTGATAACTGTTGATCAGTCTTGCTCATCAACTTCCTCCATACAGAACCACTTTAAGGCTGGGATGTTTCTTATGAATAATTTAGAGGTGGACATGCTCTTGTGCTATGGATTGTTATCTTGCTGTATAATCTAATTGCACATAAGTTTCACCTCACAGACTGATGTTCAGACATTCTCTTGAAGGATTTTTCAGTAGTAAGTAGAATGGTTGTCCATCATGACAAGCTGCTTAGGCCCTGAAGCAGCAAAGCATCTTCACACCATCGCACTACCACCACCATGTTTGACTGTTGGTAGTAACCTATTGTGGAATGCTGCGTTCACCTTACGCCAGACATTACACTAACTTTTTCAAAACATTTCCCAAAGAACACTAACCCAAAGGCTTAGAGGGTCAAGAGGATGTTTTTTGGCAAATGTTCCTCCTGTTTAGAAGTGTTTTTTGCCTTCCAAATTGCAGTCTATACCTCAGTCTCTGTCTAATGGTGGAATCGTGAACGCTAACCTTATCTGAGAGCAGGCCTGCAGTTACTCAGATGTCTGTCTGGGGTCTTTTGTGGATTCCTGAATGAGTTGTTGCTCTGCTCTTGGGGAAATTTTGGTAGGCCATTAATTTATGGGAATGTTCCAAGTCTTCTCCTTTCCACACCGATATGTTAATAACGTTCTCATCTCTTCCGTATTTTTTTCTATCACAAATGTGTGCTGCTTACTGATATATTTTAGCCTACTTCACACTGCTGAAAAGGTTCAGTGTGAATTAAAAGGGCTGGAGTAATCAAGCCTGCATGTGTCTAGTACAAAGGATCCCAATTGTGTGCTAAATTTTGTCAGTAAAGATCATTTTAAAACTACCCTTTTGTTTACTCTAGGTGTCTTTTTTGCATATTAAAATAAGTGTGAAGGTCTGAAACAATGTATTCTAACAAGTGTGGGAAAATTAAAGGAAAAGAGAGTAGGTACAGATGTGTAAATGTAGTCTGGGAATGTTTGAGATGCTTTACACGAAACCAAGACGTACAAAACATCAAGACTTACAATCTGTTTGGTTTGGAAGACAAGAGAACCGCTGCTGGCTCTACAGCTCCTATTGATGCAACGCTACACTGTTGCTCTATGAACCTCGATTTTTGCAAACCAGTGGAATGCAGCCATGTGCTCTAAACAGGGCTTACACATCGTAAGATTTAATGGGAGCCATATGAATTTGAGATTAATGAGAAGTGAATTCAATCGCTCAGTAATCCAGTTGTTGGAGGATTCTGCTGAGAGGCCAGGGAACCCCACTTACCATGTCTGCAATATCTCATCAGGTTGCAGTCTGCTTTAAGAGGTTAGTCATCCTTAATTACTTGATAACCGTATGGAAGGCATGGATGAAAACAAGGCAGTCACACTAGTACTTTTTTACTACAGTCCTTTCCGATTAGAACATAATTGTTTTTCGGGAAGCAACCAAAAAGCACACAGCCTGTAATAGTTTGGCATGTAATAATACATCAGTGCATCGCAATGAACTAAAGGTGATGATTCAGCTGCATTGATTTGGAAATAGTATGCAACACTCACGAAGATTTTTGGCCTATACGTCAAACTATTTATAAATTGTTTTTATAATATCTATGGTTTCCTGAAGAATAGTATTCAAACTGTGATTTATAAGGGATTTATAACCCCTAGTTAGAGTGACGGACAAATGATTCACATGGTGGTCAGGAACCAGTAAAAGCATGGTGAGACATGCTGGAGTAGGCGCTTTGGGAGAGCCACTGTACGCTAATGTCACTTGTCACAGATGCAGTCTTTGCAGCCTGCCACTACCCGATAGCCATCCCCAGCTGCCCAGTCCTCTTCCATCTTTAAATGCTATTTTAATACCCTTTAAAGCAGATCCAAATTGGCCTGTGGAGCCTCATGGCATCTCCTCTGTACAAGGTTAACAACACCCAGAGAGCCGTTACCATAGCAAAGGGGCCCTCCAGGGAGGTGGGCTATAGGACTCATGGTGTGCTTGGGACATTATGGACTGCCTTTGGTTACTTTTTTGGACAGTGATTGTTTACTGACCGAGGACCCCCCCTGAGGAAAGACATGCATCCAGTCTACATGTTGTGACCTCATTCTACTGATGTTTGACTCTATTAATACAAAAAGATAAAAGCGATCATTACGAGTGCCCATGTACTGTGAAAAGCAACACTTCAATGCGATATCGCCCACCATATGCTTAAGTATGTCAAATGAAAAATTTACGGCCAAAGGACCCCCTGCCATGTGACGGCCTAAAAAGTCTCACTGACATTTGTAAGTTAAGTCTGTGCCCATCCCTGAAAAATAATCTTTTCTATCATCATCTGCTAGGAAGGAACACTGTACCACTCATCTAAGCCATTTTTCACATATTCTACAGTTTAGCTCTCGTATTTCTAAACAGGAAGGAGCTAGAGATGGCAAGATACCAAATGAAACCTTGAGTACTGACTACTATCATTAAATGGTCCAGTTTTTTTGGCTTTACGAACTAGTGAACTTGAAAATGCTGTGTTAAAGCACTTTAACTGAACTGTACCATGCTTAAGCTACTCAAACTGTTACCTACATCTTTACAAAACACATATTACCTCCAGTACACATTTTAATGTGAATGCTGTTATCATGTGACCTATTGTGATGTTTCAAGCTATATTTGTTTAAGGTTGGATCAGATTTTTGTACTGCAATATAATGTTGCGGCGGTTTTTGACTCTGCACTTTGTCTGTCTTTGTTTTACACTATTTGCTTCAGAGAACACTATTTCAACCCTCTGTGTACTTGTGTATGTGGCTGGGCTTTCTTGAATCTTGAATCTTGAGATTTGCTCTTTTTTCCTATAATATCCAAATGTTTCTGACTGTCTCAGCCACCAGTATCAATACAGAATTGATACTGGTGGCTGAGACAGTCAGAAACATTTGGATATTATAGGAATATCCAAACGTTCAGACTAGAAAATAGTCTGAACGCAAATGATATCTTGCTGCCGAATATCAGAACTGAGCTCCGAAATAATGGACAAGTAAGCTTTTAAAAGTACAAGCAAAACTGAACAAGCCTATTGCACTTTATACATGTAGACATCTTTTCCTCTGCAGACCAGAAAACTGGCTTTCCTGCATTCCTCTTTAGAGCCTGAACTTTTCCCCATCTGAATGCTCCACGAACTTAAGACCAGGGACGTTGACCTAAGCAGAAAATCAAGCGAGGGGCTAATCTTTCCTGTGGGCAGGTAACCAGACCGGAGGCCGACGTGTGAGGCGAGTCCCAAAGGAAGGTACAAAAGTGTGTTAAGAGCAACGTTAGACTATAACAGATGTTTTTACTGACTCTATCTTTGGATTTTTGAATTTAGGACATAATCTAACATAAATCAAATATTATAATTCATTGTCAACACTTCCCTCACACACATACAGCATGTTAACATTAATGCAATGCCATTTTTTTATGTTTTCCCATTTTGTGCCAAATTTAGTCATCTCTAATTCACTAGCTAAGACTATAAGTATTATAATTAGTTGTTATAATAAGAAAACATTTTCCCCTCACACACACAGCATGTCTTAATTGTCATTATTGTAATTTACCATTAATGTGATTCCAATTTTCTGCCAAATTTAGTAAGCTCCAATTCTACCCACTAGCTAGGACTCCTCCCATCACACAATACCACCAAGACTGGGAGGGTGAAGGCTAGCAGACGCTTCAAAAAACCAAAGACCGCATCTTTTCTAACACAACGTCAATGGACAGTGTAACACACTTGGAGAGGGTGATTGTAACTCCTGTATAAACATATTTGTTCATTGTTATTGTGACAATGAACAAAGTGAGTAACTCCTGATAACAGTAAGTCATTAATGAGCTTATAATGCTGCGTTACAGGCTGCATTTGCTTTGATAGTAATACGGTAATTATCTATACCATCCTCAGGCATAAATGTAGGGTTTACACTAAAGGTATAAACACTGGCCCTGTCATATTGGGTTTGTGTCCCAACATCTGTGTCCAGTACAGCGTAATTCGCTTTGTTCGCTCTGGGTTGTCCTCCCACTCCCCTCATCACACCCACTATGACATCCAACGCATGTGTTTGTCAACAGTATAAAACTTATAATGGTGTTACTAATGCTCTCCCCAATACAGACTTTTTGTGAGGTTTGCAAACACACCAGAGAACAGCGGGGCCATTTTTGAGTACGGCTTTAAAAGCATGCCTTTACAAAAATTAGCTGCTTAAAAACAATTAATGAATGTAATAACAGCATAATGAGCTGACAACTAATCAGATCCTTGTTACTAAGCTGTTTATGTAGCTGCTATTGTTTATAGGCTCTCTTTTAAACTGCCTAAAACAATTTGCATTGTTATATTGCAGGCAAAGACAATGTTTCTTAGTATAGTAAGTGCAGTACGCAAACTACAGTGAGTCCTCCTAGGAAGGTCACACACACTATTGCAGCTTGAATTAAAGGCGTTGCCCGTGACAGTATGAGTGTGTTTTGCAGTTTCCAGGGTGCATCTCACACGCCCTACAAACTGCAGCAGCTGCAATCAGAAGCGAGCTCCAGTGCGCCAGTGGAAACCCCAAGGCAGGCCGCTTATTTTCTTATGATTAAATCTGCTTATTTTGGCTCCCTCCTCCCGAGTTCCACCACAATACAAACAGCATTGTAAAGGAGGCCTTTTTTTTCAGATGAGGGCAAAAAAGTCAGAGGAAGGCTCTTTTTAGACACGGCTTATTGTTTTTTTTGTTTTTTTTTCTTCTTATTTTAGACTGAACTTCGACTCCAAGTCACGCAGAACGGCACTCCTCGCTATGGGGCCACAAAGATGTCCAGGTGTTCCGGCTGCTGCTGCCTTAGATTCAAGTGAGATGTGGTTTGCGAATCCCCATTGTTAATGTACAGAAAGCCAATTCCAGTGCAGGATGAGGCTGACAAGCAATTACACACCGGCAGTTCCACCTATTGTTGCCTCACTGCTCATTTTCTCCTCAGCAAAGTTAACCAGGATGAAAGAGGATGAGCCATGAGCTCAGTGAGAGATCATAGCGCATTATGTAACCTTTATTTTTCTCGTGGACCAATTTAGCGGGAAAGGTTTGACCATCTTCTTTCACGGAGGGTCCAGTCACCTCTAGGCCCTTGACTTTCTGCCCACTTCCGCCCATCTGTGCCCTCCTTCCCTTCATCTTTCCACCCCAAGCCGTGACATCAGGCCATGTGCAGTGCGAAATTTCCCTAGGCCCCCTTGTCTCTGGAGGGGACACTGATACACTGAGTGGCGGCTAAGGAGGCTATTTTGAGAATATGGGAACTTCCTCCCCGAAAGTGTATCTAATAACCCGGAGGATCCTTTTACATTATTAATAACAAGCAGCGAGTGCAGTAGAGAGCACTTCCATATGCCTCTAACTCTGTTTACTCCAGAAGAATATGTGCGTTATGTAAGTCATAAAAGGTTTTTGAGCATTCACACTACAGGTCAAAGGTTTGGAAGCAAAATCAACCTTGTAAAAATGAACTCAAATTTTAGAGTAAAATGTCTGTTAACACTGAAAAAAAGAAAACAATAGCCTAAAAAGAACTGATTCTTTAGCTCTTTCTTCTGCTGATTCTTCTAGTGGGGCAATCTGATCTACACAATTATCCCATTCAGATGTTCAGAAGGGCAAAAGAAATGAACCAGGCGTGTTAAATCAGTAGTTTGTAAAAAAAATAAATAAAAAATAAATACAGGTAAATGAAAGAGATGGTTGTTAACTAAGACCGGAAAAAGTCCCATCAATGAATATGTACATCACAGCAATCCAACTTTTTTGGTAAAACTAGAGGTCAATGATCACGTGTTACACAGGAGAATCAGGTGGATATGGTTGGTTGGTATACTTTTGGTCTGTAGTATACATTATACTCTAGCAGCACCAACTGAGACTTGCGGTCGTCACACTTGCTGTTGCAGAGACAGCTGAAGGGAGAGATGTCCGCATTGTTGTGTGCTTTTTATGGCTCTATGCTCCTTGGTGTGTTGAGGTATTCGACCAAATTGTCCGTTTTATCCCGCTGTAGGGCCTATGAAGCGCACACTGTAAAACACACCCATGCGTCCGTCCCTTCTTGGAACCGGAAAATGAGAACAGAGACTCTTTTGCACGCAAAATCCCTTTTTTTGAGAGGAAGTCTACTGTGGGATGAGAGAAGGGCGCATGACCTCCGCGCTAGGGCACTTCCTTCTGGCACTTCATCGAGCCAAAGACTCTTTGACATTCTGGGCCGAGAACAGCGCTATCTGTTTCTGCATCACTTCCTGCTAGTGCTATTGCTGATGTTCCCGGACCGCTATTTCTGGTCTTCTGCACCCACTGTGTATGGATCATGCAGCATGTATACAGAGTGCTCTGACCCTCAGACCCTCGCCTAGGGATGGGTAATATGGCAATATGTTATCGTGAGGAATGAACCAACAAGCTATTTCTTTTCCAAATCTTATATCAAATACATGTACAAATGGATGCCGTTACTCAAATATGTATAAAATCCTGAAAGTGCGACTAGATCCACTTAGATTAGGATAAAAAACGTATTAATTATTTGTTAGTGATATTGATCAGGCTGGAAAGCCAACGAAAAGAGTTTAGAGTCTACTAATCCACAGTCAGACGGATTATGGACAAATGGAGGAAACTGAAGACCATCGTTACCATCCCCTGGAGTGTTCCACCAACAACAATCACTCCAAGAGCAAGGTGTTATATAGTCCGCACGGTCACAGAGAGCCATGGTAACTTCTGTGCAACTAAAGGCCTCTCTTGCCCTGGCTAATGTTATGAGTCCACCATCAGAAGAACACTAAACCTGTTGGCTATTGACAAAATTACCTGTGGATGGATTAGACCAAAACAGAACTTTTGGGTTTCGTGCTTGGAGAAAGAAATGATTCCAGCATAAGAACCTTCTGTGAAACATGTCAGCGGTAGTATCATGGATTAGGATTCTTTTCCTGCATGTGGGCCAGGACGGCTTGCTATCATTGATGGAACAACGAATTCTGAATAATATCAGCAAATTCAAATATCGAGACATCTGTGCATGAACTGAATTTTAAGACAAAGTGTGTCATGCAGAAAAACAATGACTCAAAGCACAGGTGATGAGCAGGTCGATCCAGAACTCGGTCCTGTTGGTTCTGAACAGCTTATTGGAAAATACTGTGCATGTGGACTGGGTGGGTTAAAAACTGACAAAGCATATATCTAACCATTCTACCAACGAATATTAGATCAAAACATCATTAAAGAAGAAGAATTCTTTGTTTTCGGAGTTTTTAGCTTTAATGTTTTGGAATGGTCAAGTCAAAGTTCTTATGCCTACCCAAGAGAAATGCTGTGGAAGAATCTGAAGCAAGCAGTTCATTGTACTCCTTGCTTTTCACAGCCTTTTTAATCATAAAACTAGCACAGTTATCACAATCATAGCCCACTAAAATAAGTAGATTTGAGATCTTCAGCTGCTGTCTTTGTTACTCCCTGACATCAAAACAAAAGGAAAAAAGGCAATTACAGATTTCAACCTGCTGATACAGAATGTAAACTGAAAGTAAATTTTACATAACGTACTAGATATTGTGTAATCATGTGAATTATGAATGATGTAATAGTGTAGTTATATTAGACTGGTGTCGCAAAACAATGCACAAAGCTTAAACTACAGAAAAATTAAATCGTTTTTCAAAGTGTAATGTATCGGAAATGTCAACGCGCGCTCTCCTCTCACACAACGACGTATTTCAGCGTGAGGAGGTCTCTGTGGGTGGAACAGGAGGGAAATGAAACATAATGTTAGTGTTTAGTATTACCACCTAAAACCCCTCAGTGCAGATTAAACAATATTCTGAATTTGTTTTAGAGGCACACAAAAGTCACTATACTTTAATCAAAGGGAAAAAAAAGACTTTTTTCATGAAGGTATTACAGTAGAATTAATTATGATTGAACAGTGACTTCAGCTAACAAGGGAAAAATATCCATTTTGGTTTCATGCCGACTTTGACATATTAAATAATGTTAAAGTGAGGTAATGTGGTTTGCCATATCGCCCTTAGGTTCACCCAGCTACAAAACGATGCTGGCATGGCCATCATTCAGGGACTGTTACAGATCCTGCGTGTCAAACAGATGGGTAAGGAAAGCAGTGCCAAATCTTCGGCGCTTCCCTGAGACAGGATAACACACACAGGCAAACAGAGCCAGCCTCATCAATAATACAGACACCTCTAAATGTTTAAGCTTGTAACCTTACGCCTTCCCAGTGATTAATGTGTCGAGAAATGGACATATCAATTAAACGAGATTACCACACAGCATCGTTTACCGCCTGTCAGAAACAAGCGTCATCTCCTTATTTATTACAGTAAACACAAGCAGTGACAGTCATACTATCGTCACCTTTACTGGACATAAGCAGACATGTTAAAACCTCTGAGGGACTGCTGTACACGTTTCACAAGTCTGTGTGTGTGCAGTGGATTTGGAAAAGAATCACCCCCTTCAAAATATTCGCATTTTTGTTGCTTTGCAGCCTTAATTGAAGACACATTATTTTTGCAGCTGTATTTACTAGATGTGCCCTATAACATCAAAGTGAAAGATATGATGGCGGCGGATTAGGAACAAACTATTAAAAATAAAAAGCCAGAATCACTGAGATAGATAAAGGATCACCTCCTGTGACAAAACCCTTTGCTTTAATTACTGCCTTAAGTCTTTTGGGATCCTTCTCCAGAAACTTTACCTCTCTAGACTGTGCAATATTTGCTCACTTTTCTTTACAGAACAGCTCAGTCACACTGGATGGTGACCGTGGTGGACTACAATCTTCAAGACTGTGTTTCAATGGGGCCCAAGTCTGGACTCTGACTAGGTCTTCATCTTTGTTCTCCTTCAGCCACTGTGTGGTCAGCTTTGCTGTGTGCTTTGGGTCATTATCCTATTGGGAGGTGAACCTTCTTCCCATTGACAACTTTCTGTCAGAGGGCAGCAGGTTTTCCTCAAGAATTTAATGACATTTTGCCCCATTGGTTTTTTCTTCTATCCCGACAAATGCCCCAGTCCCTGCTGCACAGAAACACCCCCACAACAGGGTGCTGCCACCGCCATTCTTTACTGTAGGTATGGTGTTTTGGTAGTTCAATTTTCGTCTCATCTTATCATAACACCTTTTTCTTCTTGCCCACAAAATATTCAAAGTATGTATGTTCAAAGCTCAATCGAGACTTAATGTGGGTTTTTCTAAGGAATGTTTTTTTCTTTTCTCACAAGCCACATTTGTGGAGCACTTGTGATATTACTGTCACATGCACACAATGACCATTCTTTGCTATAAATTTCTGTAACTGTTTCAAAGCCGTCATTGGCCTCCTGGTAGCCTCTCTGAACAGTTTCCTCCTTGCTCTGCCATCCAGTTTGGAGGAATGGCCTGATCCAGGGAGGGTCCTAGTAGCACCAAACACTTTCCACTTTACTGTGTTCCAAGGGATTGATTAAGCTGGGTAAATGTTTTGTATCCATCTTCTGACCTGTCCACAACTTTAGTCCTGAGATGTTTTGTGCTTTGCCACCCATAGTTGACTGTTCGCTTTCAGCTGCACTGCAAAGCACTGGAATGCTCCAGGAATCACTGGATGTATGCTGAACTAATCAAAATAATAACAACTGACCACAGGTTAAGGCTAGTTAGCTTGGTGTGCAATAGAGAAGGTGATTAGTTACACCTGACTGACGTTACAAATTTTTTTAGGAGGTGGTGAGCCTTTATCCATCTCATTGATTGTTCTTTTATTCATAAGGACCTGAATAAACAGAGGTGTAAAAATCTTTTTTGTGTGTCTACATTTCAGCCTGCAAAGCAATAAAATGTGAATATATGAAGAAGGTGATTCTGTTCTATACCCACTGTATACAAAAGATATCAGTCCACAGATAGCAGTGCAATACTTAAGCATAAAATATTTAAGCATAAATATTGTTAATACTCTGGCTCGATCATGAAGGTATGTTTCACAATTTGCTGTATGAATCATCACAATTTTACCATTTAAACTATAACATTACAGTACACACTAGCACACTAGGGTCATGCCTTCTTTCAACTTTGATACCAACATCAAGTACTTTATTTTATTTAGGCTCATTTGGGTTTGCTTGTATCAAAAACACTACATGTCCAGACATCTAGCAGGAGCAACAGAGAAGCCTGTTACAGTTTGATTTGCTTACAATATATTCAACAATGAAAACAGTTCAGTGTTCTCACAATATTTGCAATGAAATCCGAATGACAAACAATGATGATTGTATTCAGTTCAGACACAGTTTATTAATAAGAGAAGAGCTGGAAGGCAGGGGGTGTATGACATGAATGTGCTAGACTGGGTTGTTGACTGGAATTGGTTTAACACTGTAAACGATGCAAATATCATGATTAAAAGAATGCTTACTCTCCATGATTCATTGTCTTATATGAATTGTGATATCTGATGCATTTTCACACCCTCGACTGAGCAACTGGCTGATACGCAACTGCCCATTGTATGGTACAAATGGTCGGATTTTCCATGTACATTGGCAACAGTTTTGTAAAACAGCAAAATTAGAAATTTACAGTATTTTTTTTTTAACTGTGATAACAAATATCTTAGAAAAAAATGTAATGTTACACCCTTACTTTTGGGCCTTTATCTGTCCTCTGAATTTATCACAAAAACCGAAAGCCAGTTTATTATCATTTGTCAGTTAAGCAAATATAAGCTGTGAACTAAATTTCAAAATGTGTAGCAAGAAAACATGTTACACACCTGCACCTGCTGCTCAGCTGCTCAACATGATGACCAGGGAAGACAAAGCATATGGTTAACATGTCATTAAAATAAAATATAGATTTAGCATCATTTTGAGAAACACTAATATATGAGGGGCTCCAGCCATAAACAACTCATTATGGTCATAATAACCACTATATTCATGATATCCAGATAACCAAATATATATGGCATCTTAAGGTCACACTGGAACAAGCAACACATGGTATGCAATATTTCTATCTAGAGATGACTCTAGTATCTATGGATATCAGGCCTGAAAATCCAGTCTGAAACAGCACATATATATACACACACACACACGTGACCATGTTGCCATGTGGTGTGACTGTGAGCGTGAGAGTTTGAGAATGACAGCCTACGTTTAGATGCTCACCTTTAGTGAAGTGCTTCAAACCAAAAAAAGTTTTTCAACCAAAAAATAGGGATATCCATATTGATAAACCTGGTCTCACACCATCTCTGTTTCTAAAAATCAGCTACTCAGTAAAGCGACGTCCTCAGTCACAGAATCACAGATGCCATCTTCTGGTTGATACTGCCCTCTCAAGTTTAATACCGTTTACTGCAAAGTGATCCATTCTGCCAGTCTGGGAACTGCAAAAGCGATGTTGTTGACATTAACGGTTGCTTTATTTTGAACTCAATATGAAAAAAGTGGAAAGATCCAGTGTATTTGCTCATAATTTATGCTCAGAATTGATGATATCAATCCAATAAAATACAGCCAAGGGGTCAAATGCCATTCTATTCCAATCTCTCGACACAATTATTCCCATTCCAGCACTCCCACCAAGCACAAAGGTCCTGGGAAAGGACAGCTCCACTGACTCTGCATAGCTCAGTTGCCAGCAGTGACCGCTCGATCATCCCGGGAGCAAAGACTTCCTGTCTCACTCTGGAAAAATCTGGTACACCACGGAGTGTCTGGCCACGCAAGCATTCCCATGAAAATATGAAATACTGTTAGTAATATTACCACAAGGTCTTTAACAACACTAAGTGAGAGTGAGGGAGAGACGTCATATACACTTATGTGTATGTGGGGGTGACCTAGTGGGTAGGATACTTGCCTCTGGACCAAGAGGTCATGGGTTCAAATCCTACCTTCAGTATACCACCACTGGGTTCCTGAGCAAGACCCTTAACCCCAAGGTGCTCCAGGGAGACTGTCCAATGTAGTTAGGGAATGGAAGTCTCTTTGGATAAAAGCGTCTACTAAATGCCGTAAATGTATACATACATTTGTGTTGGATATTAATGATAATGTCACGCCTAAGGCCCAGTGAAACTCAAGTACATGTGTTTATTTTCTTTCCAAGTCAATTTTCTTCAAATAAGAATAGCTGTGACCTTTTTTTGTATAGGCCATTTCATGAGAAAATGTATATATGTCAATTGTGTCACAGTTATTAGTTTTTCATTACATTTTTATATTTCTATATTGTATTTATTGCATATTACATATGTAAAGTCATACAAAATAAAATCTCCAGGGGTGGTCAGAGTGGCAAAAACATAACATCTCAAGTACACAAGACAATAGTATAATATAATTATATACTACTATAAATATCATTATATAGGCTGAAATTATTAGAAGTATCACATTACAAACAGTATCCAATTTATTTACGTTCATATTTTTCCAGCCATTTCACAATCAGCAAAGCTGTGAATCCAGTTAAACTGGTGTAACTATGCTCTCTTTGTAATGGGAAAGAAAAAAAAAAACACACTCAAGTACTGTCGCTTTCCAGTGCACGTTCAGAAAAGTTCATTTATCAGATTTATAACGATAAATAACTGTCCTGCTGCCTCACATCTGGTTCAGTACAGGTTCCAGGTCCAGTGCCATCTCTTGGATTTGTATTTTAGAATTAGTTAAGAATGTTATTATAGAGGAAAGTTCATACACACCTCGGTTTTGAAAGTGTACAGACATGCATAAATGGGTACATTGTTAATAGGATGTCTGTTGAACTTTTATTATGACCTGAAAAGTTGAGGCTGCAGGTGCGCAGGCTGCACTTACCTTTTCTGATGGAAGCAGCTGGTGCAGGTGTGGAGAGCTGCTGAGAAACCAGCGAGGAGGACTCGTTATTCCCCATACAACTTCACCTTCTCCTCCAAGCAAGCGGAAAAGTGTCTCGCGGTGTAACTGCAAGTTTCCCCAACTCTGCCTTCCCCTGGCGGTCACATTCTGAGAGGGGTAAACAGAGAAATCCCGCCTGAATTCAGTTTGAAATCCAAAAGCAGCCAACTCGTGCCCAACTGCCCTTATCTCAGCACAGCCGGCCAATTGGGTCCTCCTCCAGAGCCCGAGGGTGTCGCCTCCTTCCTGCAGCAGGAGTTGGGCAGTTTTGGTGCTGTTTGAGCTGCTTGAGGCGCGATGTGTGCGCAAGTATGGACCTTTTCGACGTCTTGTGGATGAAAGAGTAACTACATATGTGAATATTTCACTTTGTTAGGGTTGTAGGGTAAAAATGACATCACAAACACTCACAGTGCCACTCTGTAGACTTTGCTATGCCACTTTTATATGGGGCAATTCAGCCACACATTAATCCCATTATCAGCTCTCTGGTATAAAGGTCCATTTTTGGGCCACCACGCCTTCCCAGTAATCTTTTTTTATGACTTTACACATCAAGCGTAAGAAAACGTTTCCTTTGAGTTGTTAGAGTGAAAAAGCATATACGCATGCACATGCATAATTTATCTACTAAACATGTGTGGCTGCAAGGTAACGATCCATAAGACAGACAGCAGGGGGCGCTCTTAGTCCAAGTTTAGAATTCACAGTCTATTTCTCACGCCATGTCTTTTTTTTTTTTTTTTACTCTTTCTTTCCCCCTCTCTCTGTCTCGGAAAGAGGTTTTTCAATTGTTTTAAGTCACTAACCAAACCAGTGTGAGAAAATTTTATTTTTTAGGTCACTAACAAAACCAGTGTGAGAAAAAATGATTCTCCACCAGAAAATAAGAAACGACCAAATGATCCCCACACTCTGATATGTGACCTTGACTTCTGACGTGTGCTTACGTATGTTTTTGTTTCATAACACCGAGTCTGAGAGGCCTTTGAGTACATGCCTCTCATGCCTCACATACTCCCTTCTAGGCCTATATCTTATTGCTCTGAGGCGTGAGGTAACAGCAGGAGCCGTACAAGAAGGCATCAAAACAAGATAGGCCTTCACACCTGTTATTGAGAATATTATATGAGGTAGTATATTTGACTGTTGGGTATGAAGTTAAGCGATTTCGGCTTGATGAATGAAAGAAGTAAGAATCCCACTTATGAGGAAGTTTACATTGTCATTGTGAGGCACGCCATCCTTGTCTGTACCCTCCCCTGTGAAAATGGAAAGCACCCAGTTACCCATTGGAAAATTAACAAAGTACCATCTACATGTGACACAGGGCAACATACCCAGTGGTATCACCAACAACATGGACAGATAAACTGATCTGGGGTTGGAGTTTGGGCCCTCTGATCAGATGAAATCTTCTTGTAATGACAACATAGGTTTTTACCGTACACTGACATGTTTTAACTTATCCTGCCAGAAAGGGGGAACTGAAGAGTGCCAGGAAATGAAAAGACACTCTGGAGTGATGCCAAGGACGAACCACTTTTGGTTCCTCAAAGAATTTTTGTGAATGAGATGTGTGAAAGTTTAAGGAACCTCCAGAAAATGTAGATGTTCTGTGCCTGTTGATTTCTTTCCAGAAGTGCATGTCCAAACCAGGAACCTTTCAGAAACTTAAGGCTTTTCCTCAAGAAGAACAGACGTGCACCAAAAGTGTTGGGAAAACAAACCAAGCAGTGACTTTGGCTCAAAGAGTTTAAGGTTATTTTGGTGGTATGTTGCCTTCTGAGGTCATTATTTGTATTTTTAAGAATCTGTCTTGTCCTGCCTTTGAACTCTAGCTGTTGACCCCATTCCCAAAACTGATTTCCCATTTTGCACATGATTGGGGTTTTTTTTACCAGTATTTTAAAAATGTTCCTGTTCCCAAATCCATTCATGCGAATACAAAGCAAGTTTCAGTAGTGATTCAATCAGTTCAAAATGAGATCAGCCTCTCCATGTGTTTTTCATTATTTTGCCTGGCCAAACTTGTTGCATTAAAATAATTATATTTGGGCCTGAAACAAAAAAGGAAAGAAGGACGACAGTTATATAATTATATTAATAAATAAAAATATGAGACGGTTGACATTATACAGGAAATATCTTACTTCATTGAAAACCATCTAAGCAGTCGTATCATGATAAGATTAAGGCCTTGATCTGAATGCTTGGAATAGTTCATCTCTGAGGAGTAAGCTATTTTCTAGATTTGGCCCTCTCTACAGTAATTTCCGGCCTTTTCTGTTAGAGTAGTTGACCAAAAGATGGGCAGCTGTTGTAATCCTCTTACTTCAGGCTCTCATCTCCCATGACATCAGAGCATTACCCTCAAAGCTGCCTCGTCATGCCACAGCCAAGCAGATTAAGACGTGAATTAGATAAGGATAAGGTGTGAATACCCTAAAACCAACAGTCCAACTAGGACAGTGGCCGTTGGGACGTTCAATAAACACTGACCCTCAGGCCGGCTTGCATTCTTGCTAAAACAAAGGCTGGTAGGGTGTCAACCTAACACCAAAACGCCCTCGTTATCTAAACGCCAAACCCTGTAATTCTGAGAGGCTGCTGAAGCCACACTTCTAAAGAGGAGGGAAGGAAGGCTGGTGGGTTGGGTGTGACCCCTTCTTTCCTGTGTATATTTGAGATCTTTTCCATTTCAGAACTGAAACAACTTGTTTCAAGACTTTTTAGAGATTTTTCTTAGAGACGCTGCCCATATGGCTACCTTAGAATGTGTCAGAGCTTATGTGTGTGTGTGTACATATAGGATTTGTTGCTTGAGAGTATTGTTACCCTTCTTCCTGTCATAGATGGGTGTGTCTATCGCACTAGTCCAGCTATTGTTTTTCGAAGGCCATTGACTGATAGGTGTTTAAAATTGTAAGGCCGTGTTGTCATCATCTCATAAAAATGAAATCATAATAGTATCAGCTGCTTGCACATTGTTGGGAAGTTGGGAGCACACCATTTAATGATTTCCTCACTAAAAATAATCTTTATCAGCCGTTTCCATGTGGCTTTCACATTTTCATCTTATTGTAAATCACATAACACTCCTTTCTGTCTTATCTCCCTTTCACCCTTCCGACAGAATATGTTCTGTGGCTCTGAGTAACAAATCATCTGCTTCCTCCATCGCTTATGGTGTGCCCCAAGGATCTGTTCTCAGGCCCCTTCTCTTTATTATTACTATTTGACAAATAAGACAAATTATCCATTACTTTGTTCTATTGCTATACTGATGACAGTTTTATATAATCAACCCGAAACGATGCGTCTACTGCTTGCTGATGCAAATCCGTCTAATTTTTTTGATTAGCAGCAAAAGTGTGGTAGTCAAAGAAGGTGCTATAAAAATGTATCAAATAAATACAATCATGATGTGTGTGAATGAGGCACAAACATAAAAGGCTATGGTCAAGTTCTGAGTTGTTTGGCAATCTCCAATTGGTTGAGGTTAAGCAGTGTTTTGGTCCTTTCCCATTGCCCCCTCCCTCTGTTGCTCATGACTAATGGAGAATAACAAATAGAGATCCCATCTTGGAGACACAATAGAGCAGAGTGAAACAGGGGGGCAGGAGAAAACATATGCCACCAAAATCAACCAGATTGAACTGACACTGTTTGTGACAAAACAACATGGATTAGACACCCTTTTGCTATCTGATTATATTATAATCGGACTATTTTTGCTTTAATGCTCCTTGTTTTTGGTAGCTGTGTGTTTACACGTAACACAATAAAAAAAAGAGGGCAATGGTATGAACAGCTGGCTAAAGACTTTTTTATGGAACAGTCTTTGTGTACTAAAGTCATGCTAAAGCTCTAATTGAAGGTCAAATTTCCAAAACTCACTCAGTCCAAAAGCATTTTTTTCCCCGGAAAATCGCGTTTTACTTGTTTTACCTATTGGAAAGCAATTCTTACAGGAAATAATTTTTTTTAATTGAAATTTT
>JBBJLS010000032.1:16938023-16948771 GCA_037577275.1 Bryconaethiops microstoma | reverse complement strand
TGTTTACTTGGGTTATCTCTGTCTAGTATTCAAATTTGTTTGATAATCTGAAACATTTAAGTGTGACAAACATGCAAAAAAAAAAAAAAAGAAATCAGAAAGGGGGTAAATACTTTTTCACAGCTGTGTGTGTGTGTGTGTGTGTGTGTGTGTGTGTGTGTGTAAGTATGTATAAAGGCTGGGCACCTTAACATGTTATTGTGTTAATGCATTATTTGCTTAAAGCCAACAATTATTTTATGGCACTTTTTTTTTTTTTTTATTAAATTTTTTTTAATGCTTTTGCTTTGAAACTTCGTTGGTTTTAGTGCTCGTGTGTGCGCGTAGCTCTACATCTCGGCTGGTTTTCACAGGGGTCATGCGTCCCATTGCTTTCGTCTATATTATATGGACAAAAGTATTGCGACGCCTGACCATTACACCAACAGGGACTTTAATGACACTGCATTCAGATACATACACTTTCATGTGGAGTTGGTCCTCCTTTGCAGCTGCTACAAAGTAGCTTGTTTTTCTATAACAAACTAAATAAAATGTGAAAGCCCTGGCAGGGGCAAATAGCTTTGGTTTTATATTTGATTTTATTGCATTAACGTTTAAGTTGAGATTAACAGAAATATTTGAACTGTAACTGTGTTAAAGAGAACACTGCTGTTAAAAAGCTCCTTATTTGTTTAAAGAGTTTACAGACAATTTTTTTTTTTTTTTAATAAGTGTGCAATACGCTCCTTTTGAATTCATTATTTAATTTGGTTAAAACAATGCAATTAATCACAATCGCAGAAAACCATATATATATATGTGTGTGTGTGTGTGTGTGTGTGTGTGTGTGTGTGTGTGTGTATACATAGATAGATAGATAGATAGATGGATAGAAACCACAATACATTCAGAAAGCATATAGTGATATATTATTGATGCGTCTTTCTCTCTCACTCCCCCACCAGCTCTCGCCTCCCATGATTACATCCTGAAGATTGTTCCTACAGTGTATGAAGATTTGTCAGGGAAGCAGAGGTTTTCATATCAGTACACCGTGGCCAACAAGGTAAGCCGAGACATTTAGGTTCATGTTGTTGAAAAGCCTTATATAACATGGTTGTAAAATGTAGGTCTATAAAACGTGTGTGTATTTTCAGTAAGCATGTTGAGTTATGGGCTCCTAAAATGGCGCATGGTTACTATAGACACAACCTGTTCGTTCGGAGTGGTTTGGAATTACGGTGCTGTGTTTATAAAGTGGTGACAAACATTTGTCACAGGCCTCTGGGAATCCTAGAGGACATGCGCTCCAGTGACAGCTGGTGGTTCTGAGATGTATACGTGACAGGAAAAGCGTTATGCGGCCTGCCATAAAAGTTCGCTGTTCTTAGAATGAAACGTCCTGATGGGGTGAATGGGCCTGAAGCCCGAAATAGCCCGATATGAACTGAATCCAGATTGGTGGCTTAAACAGCAAACTTTGTTTTTCATGTCAGGAATATGTGGCCTACAGTCACACAGGACGCATCATCCCAGCCATTTGGTTTCGTTATGATCTAAGTCCAATCACAGTGAAATACACAGAGAGGAGACAGCCTGTCTACCGCTTCATTACAACAGTGAGTGTCTGTCTGTCTGTCTCTGTCTGTCTGTCTGTCTGTCTCTCTCTGTCTCTCTCTCTCTGTCTCTGTCTCTCTCTCTCTCTCACAAACACACCAACACACACACACTGCTCAGCAGTGCCATTATTATTGATATGCCATGACCAATTTGGACCTGTTTAGTTTTAGCCACTGCTCAAACATAATTTAAATATACTTTAAAGCTCTGTAATTTTTTTATATTCATAAATCATGCCTGATGACTTTATTTGGATTAAAGGAAAGGTTTGATGAAAATCCTGTTATATCCAATATTCCCCTTCACCCAGATGTCCTCAGTCAGCCAGTTCTGTGTCTGAATTGCACTTCTTTAGTTTAGAACTAGATCTGCAATGGAAATCTTTCTAACAAACTCTAGAAGTAGTCATCCAAATCTTTTTTGTAAATACATCCACAATACGTCTCTCAGCATGCTCACAATGCATCAAGGTTTTCGTTATGGAGACTCAGACTTGTTGGTGTGGTTTAGGATGCAATTTGACTTACTATGACTTATAAAACTGTACAATAGTTCACTGTGCTTCCGAGTGCTACAGCCAGCTTTTTTTTAAACGAGTCTGCTTTTGCCTCAGGAGTAAGACTGCTGATCTAGAATCATTTTTTTTCCACAATGACTGTCATACATACAGAGAAATGTGATCCAAGAATAGTCCTTTTTACGACTGCTTCGTGAAAATCAGCCCTGGTGTGGCCTGGAAAAGCTGCCTGTGGCAGTGAAATTGTGTTCATTTTTATAGCCACAGTAAATCATACTGTGTCCTAAACCTCAAGTCTGGACCACATGAGAGAAGTCATTTGGGTGTCAGTTGACTTTGTGTTCATGACATACGTTAGACATAAGCTAAAGCAAATTTGGACATTGAACTCTCAATATATTCATTAGAATATATTTATTACAGTGCATTTATCCAGTGTGGGGTTTTTTGTTTGTTTTTTTTTTTTCCAGATCTGTGCCATCATTGGTGGGACGTTTACAGTGGCTGGGATTATTGACTCCTGTATATTCACAGCCTCTGAGGCCTGGAAGAAAATCCAGATAGGCAAGATGTCCTGAGTGCCACATCATTTGCCAAGACGCATCTTATTTATACCACGATGACTGTCAACATTTTCCACTTTACCACAGTATGAGCCCCATTTTTCCCTTTAAGTAATCTTTCATCCTCCTGGATCTGATAGAGTGGCTGAAGATGCATCTCCGTGTGTCTGTTACACAGGACAGATCTAAAATGTTACTCCGACACTTTCGACTATGATACTATGATTCATTTGGATTTATTTTTTTTCCTGAAATGATTCTCATTGCCTTTTTGTAAAATTTCCCAACGTATATGGTTCCGTGCAGTTCCCTGACACCTGTATGAATGTTACGAAAGAACATCAGGAACACAACTTCTTCATTATTCCTTTTACTAAACAAGTGTTTTGGATTCGTCCACTGAAAAACATTTGCCGTGACCTGCCAGTATATTAAGGTCTTATGGAGATTTACAGTATGTCTCACTTAAAAATATCCTTTGATCAAGTAGATACTTAGGTTAGTGACCCCCATATAACAGGGTTTATCAGAGTTTATTCTGTGGATAATTGCACAAAGATAGAGGAGAAGGCGTCATAAACATTACTACATTACTGGTGAAGATTAGTTTACTGTCTACTTTGACAACTGGCCTATCGTGCCTTAAAAGCATTTTCAAATGGCAGATTCAAGTCAGTGATGGTCGAATCACTTTTTTTCTTATGGAGGGTAATACTAGCATGGCAGATTTTTGGTTTTGATCATACATTCTTTTAAGTTAGTAACGTAAAGGGAAATTGTGAATGTGTTATTGCGTACCAAAGCATTTTTGAAATGAAGGCATTTTTTTTTAGTGCATTTTACTTTGTAAAGGTCTTCTTTCGCTGGGTGGATTTGGTATTTTATTTGTTCGGTCCATGATGTTTAAACTGGTGTATTTGAGAAGTAACTCGTGTGTTTTGTTTACTGCCTGTCAGGCTTGCACCCTCAATCTGTAACGAGGACAAATCATTTCCAGTCACTGACGGCAAAAAATCCAGTCGAGCTTGTTAAACCAGTTTCCGTGTGCGGAGCTGTCAGTCTCAAATGACGATGTTGTGTTTTCCTCAAGTGCACATGGCAACATGGATTTGTCTCCAGCAAAGTCGAATTAACGAAGAAAAACCACGACCAGCGTTTGGACTTAACCGGCCGTCTTTCTGCAGCGTGGCTGAGTCGAAATGATTGAATGTATGAAGGTAAACGGTGTAAAAATAATTAAACGGCAAAAAGTGGTTCCTCAGAATGTTCATAGATGTTTCCATGACTGATTTATGTGGACATGTTTATGTTGCCATGTGGACTTTTGCCCCAATGTCTGCCACTGCTTTGTTTACTTTGGTCAGATAAAGTCACACAAACAAACCGCCTCTGTTGTGCCACTTTGTATTTGGTCAACTTGACCTCAGTTCTGTCAGGTCACTGGTGTCCCTCGGCCACTTCTTTTCATTCCCTTTTTGAGTCACATCTGAACAGACATTGTCAAGCTCGTGAGCGACGTCTACAGAGCACTTACAATGGATTGAAAAAAATAATAAAATACGGTTGCTTTCGCCCTTGTCAAAAGTATCTGAATAGTTTGTTGATTAACTGTAATTTGCATTTCACCAATTTACACTTTATTTTCCCGCTTTTGACTGTAGTCTCGGTGAGTGAGGCAGTGTAAAAGAAGATATATTGCTTTATTTTTTCCCCATTTTGGGATTGTTTTTTTTTTTTTTTTGTACAAATACACAAAAGCAGCTTACAGGTCATATCAAGATAAATGTGACAAAGGTGTTAAAATAATTTGGGATTTGTTACTGACGTAATGGTGCCACCCAGTGGCAGCGGAGAAAACATGACGATGGGGGGAAAAAGGGGGGAGGTCAGTTCAGTTTGTAAGGGTGTGAGGGGTGGGGTTGGGGATGGGCGTTTCAGATGATGTTACAGGTTGGAGGTTGCCGGGCATGATCCCTCTGTTGGGGTGGAGAAGAAGTCACACACGCCTTCTTCAGAGAGCTGGCCGTACTCGTTGTTGTAGAAGGTCTGGCCGGACAGCTGGCTGAAGAAGGCCGGCCGGTGTCTGCTGCCGCAGCTGCTGATGGTTTGGTTCGGGCTGCCAATGAGCTGCTCTGTGCTGGTGCCTGCGGCTGAACTGGACAGGGAGAGCTTGGGTATTAATTAAAGAAAATACCTATATGCAAAGTTTGTTGTAGAAAATCAATGTGTGGATCTAAAGATGACAAATTCTTTGATTCTGGAATGCTAAATAATATTTGTTTATAAAACCACACGATGTGTTTGTTTTCAAAGTTTTGGGTTTTTTTGGCCTAAAATAAAATTCTCATCAAATCATAAAAGAAAGCACATTTCTTGAAGCATGTTCTAGTTAGATTAGCTTCCTGAATACATCAACATCTGACCAAAGCAACAAGGTTAACTTTTTTTTATTTTTCTTTCAAACCGCTGTTAATCCAGATTTAGGTGCTCAAGCTATTTTTCATTGTTGTGCACATGCACATTAAACCATGACATTTCTCACAAGGAGAAACGAGGAGTTATTTCTCAAAAGAGAAAGAAGAAATCTAAGTAAACGTGTAGAATAAAGCATTTATTTACAGTCAACTCTACCCCCTTTTTAGTACTTGTTGGAGTCATAAGTACTTTACATTCTTAATATTTGTTTTATGATTTGCCACGTGAAAAAAGTGAGGCCTGTCAATCTCTGACCGGTCCAAGAGCTGTTCATGTTCGGAAATATCAAACGTCAAACATTGTTTTTGTCATGTTCTACTGCCGCTTCACATTTGTGTATCTAGTGTTTTTTTTGTTGTTGTTTTTTTTTTCTGATTTGCAGCAAAGTTACAGAATTTGCCATAATATTTCCGGTGGCTTTGGCACATGAGTGGTCAGTGTTGGACACTGATGTGTACAGTTTGTACACACATACAGTTAAGGATGTTATTTTCTGGCAGTTATTTCTTTATCAGCAACGCTCAAGTCGCTGGAACAACTCACTTCTTCAGCATGGCACCTCTGTGCTTGTGCTCAAGCCTCTCCAACTCTTCTGAGGCCAACACCATCCCACTGTCCGTCTGGCTGTCCTGCAGGGATACAGCAGTGCATTAGTCCTACTGTAAACAGTATACGCTTGGTGGCCACTTTATGAGGTACGTATGTCTTTTGCTATACACAAATTGGCCTGTGTTTTCATTGACGACCTGACAGGAGGGCAAATGCAAGCTGGATATTTTGTTTATGTGCGTATAAGTGCATGAAAACATTTACAGTGTAGGTGTAAAACTAAAGCACACATTGCACCTGTCTTTTGTCAGTGTCATACATTATCAGTGAAGATAAGCAATTTAAAACGCTGTCAAGTAAATAAACCTGTGCTCTCCCCCTGAAACTGCAAACACAAGAAGACAGCACTGCTAGCTATAATCAGACCAAGCAGTCGAAAGAGAGCCGTACCTGGTAGTGGCTCAGTGTACTTTCACTCTATTTGTAAATCAACTGGACTCTACCAGCAAAGTGACTATTGAGTGTACATAGCTAGTGACACTAATTGCTGTGTTGAGAACAAGTGGAATCCATTAGCATAATTCTGTTTGTGCTCTGTTCATGTTTATGTAACGTTAGTAGATTTGAGTGCAGTTTGTTTCTTTATGTGACACAAAGGTCTTACATGATGTGACTTGTGGGACGTCATCTCCATTGGAAGCTCCTCGAATGTCTTCACTCGAGAATGACACGTTTTAGAGGGGTTCGCCATCACACACCCGGAGAATGGCACGCAGTTATAGTATCTGAGAAAAGCACGGTGGCATTAGGGCAGTGCCGCAAAACCATAGAACCCTTTTAGTCTATTAATAATGTAATCAATCCTCGCCATTAGAATTTCTAAAAAGTGTCCAAAGGTTTTCAGACACCTGCTCATCCTTTGGCCCACATTTTCTGCAGTAACTGCCTTACAACGGATGTTATAACCCTGCTGCACGGATTTGATTGAATGCAGCCACAAGAGCCTTTGTAATGTCTGATGTTGGATTAGTTATGGTTCACAAAGCAACTGTATCTGTTCTCAGCATTCTCAGCCTGTCTCAGCATTGGGTGTGTCTTAAATTCACTAACAGGGTTGTCTGTAAACTTGTGAACATATTGCCCTTATCACATCTGGTCATTTATACTCCTGCTTTTAGACTGAAATATTTTTTTTCCCCCATTCTGATTCAGGTCATAAGCGCCACGCGTACCGCCCTAACGTGTAAATACAGTACCTAGCCGGCATGGTGTTGCAGGCCAGTCTCAGCTCCTCCTGTGACGGTGGTCTGGAGGAGGCCTGTGAGAAGCCATCGTCAGAGGAGCTCTGAGAGACGTTGAAGGGAATGTCCTGTGACCAGAAAAGGAATTTTCAAAACCAAAATAACTTTGCAAAATTGTAGTATCTCACGTCGTATTCCGCTCGAAAACGATTATGATAGACGCCCTCTAAACATTGATATATACACAAATTAGTGCACAGATCTTAAAAGTAGGAAGGAAATTCTACAACAAAAGTATGTTACTGGCATCTGTAATATAGGAATTTACACTACACATTCCCTGAGGTCATATCATTTTAATTAATTGAAATGAATTTGAAGTAATTATAAATATATGCAAAAAAGGGACATTTCATAAATAACAATGTTCAGCATTCATTTTTAATAATGGTTTTTGTGACTGAACCAGAAAAAACATCAGCACTGGCAGGTACTTAGTAGTTCGAATGGGTAAAATAAGCATATATATACGGTACCATTGTAACTCCATTTGGAATACAGGCATGAGAGAAATAGAGGGTAAATTTCGGCTCAGCCTCTCACCGGTGAACTATCATCCTGTAGAAGGTCACGCAGTATCTCCACAAGTGCAGGAAATGTGGGCCTCTCCCTGGGCTCGCCCTGCCAGCAGGCCAGCATGATCCCATATCTACAACAGGGGGAGACAAAGACACACAGACGCTCATCAATGTTTCACATTTGGTTTTACCTTCTATGTAAATGCTGAACATATCTGATGCTGAGAGCAAGTTATATGTATAAACACACATTTCAGGGGAGGCAGTGTCAGGAGCCCTCATCCTGGTGCCCTCCTTCAGTTGTTTACAGAAGTCCTCATCAATCTGAACGCCAGGATAAGGGGAAGCACCTGTGAAGGAATGCATGCGAAGCATTTAGTCGGTGTGAATGCTGTCTCCATGTTTAAGACGTAATCATTGGGGTATTCACGCAAAGCAAAAGAAGACATCTCGGAGTCTTCTTATTTGTTTCGTGTCATCAAAATCATCATCAATAATAATGGATGATACGAATTATATTATGTCATCCTTAATATCCATCTTATAGAGTAGCTGAAAAAAATGCAGCTTAATTGGTCAAGCAAAGACAGAGAAATAGTTATCTGTATTTTGTAGATCCCCCTATGAACTAATTGGCACCAAACTTGGTGGACTACCTCAAATACATTTGATGTGTGCATATGATGTATGAAAAATTCGAGAGATTTCAAATGGGCTCGAGTATCTTCAGTGCTTTATCACAATTTGTTTATAAAAATATCCTAAACATCCAGCAGATAACTATGAAACTCCTCAAAAATGAAAATAACATGGAACCGCTCTACCTAGATGAGGCTGTCCACCAAAACTCATTAACCAGGTAAGAAGGGCATTCAGAGAAGCAGCCAAGAGGTCAGTGGTATCTCTGAAGAAGCGGAGACATCCACAGCTCGGATAGGAAAAACTGCACCCAGAACAATCATATTCCAGACTTTCCACAAAGCTGGGCTTTGTTCAATAAAAAAAAAAAAAAAAGATTCTTTGGTGCACAACACTTAGAAAACAACAAGAAAGCAGGGTGGTGCTGTTGAGTTATGTGATGTCTTCATCAGTATGGACTGAGAATCTGAATGGGGTTGAGGGCAAGATGGACGGACTCAAATACAGGGCAAGTTTGTCTCTTCCTGCAAACGTCCTGAAATGGGGTGAATGTTCACCTTCCAAAAGAATAACAACCCTAACCATGTTGCAAAAACAAAGTGGCCAATTATAGTCATGCGTGAACACGCCACGGCACGCAGTGTGAAATTCTTTTTCTGCATTTAACCCATTCACCAAGTGAAGCAGGGGGCTGCCACCAAGGAGGGGGATCAGCCACATTACAATGGCACCTGTCAAGAGGTGGAATATATAGTATTCGGCAGCGAGTGAAGGCAGTCCTTGAAGGTGGTGTATTGAAGCAGGAACAATGGACAAATATTTTTAAAATGGACACACACTGTTCATGCTATTTAGAAAAGGAGGTTTAAAGTGAAAAAACATTCCCCAGCTGAACTATGACACAAACTAAACAGTGGCTAAGAAGTGTGGCTTGATAAATGAACCAAAGGGTGAAATGTTGCACAAGTTGTGTGTAAACAATATTTACCGAGTGAGAAGATCTCCCACAGCAGCACACCAAAGGACCAGACGTCACTCTGGCTGGTGTACACTTTGTCGAAAATGCTCTCAGGAGCCATCCACTTGAGTGGCAGTCTGGCCTGCAGAAGAAAAGACACATTACACAGAGATCCATGTCAGGACGCATCAAAGCCTGAAGCCAACAACCTCTATAAATCCACCAAAGAAGAGCATGACACTTCACGTCAGTGTCTGACGATCTTTAGTCTTCCCCTGTGTCATTTACTCCATTTAAAGTACAATCTTGATTTGTAATGGATTTCACATCTTCTCCATTGCTTGGAGTTTTGGAATTGCTGCGGTAAAACCCCAAGAAGAGGGTTACGTGAATCAAATGGCCTTTTTTCTCTTACATTGCCTTTGCGCACATAATCTGGGTCCTTGTAGATATCCCGAGCCAGACCGAAATCGCAGATCTTCACCACATTATTCTCCGACAGCAGAATGTTCCGGGCTGCCAAGTCTCGATGAATGCACTGCCAGGAGAGAATAACAAAAGAAATTTGTGCCGTATGAGTTATGTGTTTGCACTGGGAGGCTACATATTTGTTTTATTACTCCTTTATCTGTGTCTTAGAGCACCAATCTAGCAGCTCCAAGATTGAGCTCAGCTTTGTTTCCCAGCTCCCAGTGGTCCCAGTGGTCAAGACAGGGCTTTCTTCACTTGCCAGTAACGTCTATAATTCCTGCTATGGGACTACAGAAGTACTGGGAGATCTAGTAGTTTGAAAGTTTGAATCAATGCCAAAGCAAAGGCAGGTTTCCTCGAAAGAGGCAACGCAGGGCTCACCTTACGAGAAGCTAGGAACTCCATCCCTCGTGCCACCTGGAAGCTGTAACATATCAGATCTTCTATCGTAAGAGGAGTCTTCCAGAGGTCATCCACTTAAGGGAAAGAAACAGGAACAACAGGAATTCAAAAATCATGTCTAGGAAAATGTGTTGCTCATAAATATATAGGTAACAACTTTGCATCAGCCATTAAATAGTGAAACAATACAGGCTTGTGATTTGGAGTCTGCAGCCAAGCAGAATCAGAGCAGGTTATGTGAATCAGTCAGGCATGCTGTGTATAAGCATGAGTGACCGTACCTCTAAACTACAGATAGAAGATAATATCAACGTACTTTTCTCCACCGAGGCGGGGCTGTTTGGATCGTTTTTGTCCCGAGTCTTGGTTGTGGAGTTGACGTTGGAAGGAGCGGACTGGCTTGAAGGTTGACGGCCTCTCTGCTCGACCTGTCCAGCCTCCATCATCCTCCTCACTTGGCTCTGGGTTTTAGGGGAACGATCCTGCAGAAGAAGGAGAATATCACACACCGAGCCATAAAGTCCTGGCTGTGTCCAGACATTTGTTCACAGTGTAATGCTATTCCAATCAGCAAATTCAAGTGCATGGCCAGGTTTACTGAATGTATCACATGCTTAAGAGTGTAACTGTTGCACAATGTATTAAAAGAGAGAATGTTATTTTCTAACAATGGCCTTTTTGCAACCATGGAAGACCAGGATCTCCTCTTATTTCAAATCGGACCAAGATATTTCTAGTAGAGTCAATCAAACA
>JBBJLS010000032.1:16894225-16932103 GCA_037577275.1 Bryconaethiops microstoma | reverse complement strand
TATATATATATACACACACACACACACACACATATATATATATATACACACACACACACACACACACACATACATACATATACATATACACATACACATATAGAAACAATTGTATGCTTAAGTATTTTCCATGCACAAACCTCGACTGAGAATTGTACAAATGTTATTTATTCAGGCCATAGTATCACCACTAGCAAGGACTATAAAATTTTGAAAGGTGTTTGAGAATTTTTTAAAACACTTTCACATGAAATGTGACTTGTATAAAATATATCCAATAATCCACTGCTTCAGCATTTTCTGATTGAAGCTTCAAAGGCAGAGCCAGTAAACAGGAGAGTCTGAAGCCTTCAGAAAATAACACAATAATTGCACCTGTGGTGGAAGGTCTTCATGAGAGGATGTATCCAACTGAGGCTGAGAGCTACTCTCAGATGGCAGTACTTGCTTTTCTCGAGGCTCGACAAGTTTCTTACCACTGTGGAAATATTAAATGCTACAAGATATTTCTCATTTTAAAGAATTGACAAAATCCGAACTGTACAATAAATAAACACTACCTGTCACACGTGTCTGGATCTCCTGTAAAAAAAATTTAAAAAATGATTACAGGATAAGACAAAACTGGGACCAGTGTCGGCACCTGAAGGTCTTCAAATACCTTGTAGAGTTTTCAACTCTTTCTCCTTTGCAATTATTTGCTCCTCTTTGGCTCTGATTCTTTTCTCAATTTCTTCGTTCTCCGCCTGAATACTCAGGAGCTTTTTAGCCAGTGGATTCTGGCAGTACTCCTCTTTGTATTGCTGAAATATTTTCCTGTAGTTTTCAATTCTCTCCTGGAACATTTTCCTTTGGATGGCAAAAAGGTCATTTGCGTTGATCTGAGCAGCAGTTATTACCATCACACACAGATAAGAGAAAGGAAACACAATTCAGTGACTAAAGCTGAATTTCATGGACAGATATGACACTTGAATGATCTTACGTGTCCTGATCACAGCTGTCTTGCCTCCTTTCTAGCTCAGCTTCCAGTGTCTTTTCATACTGAAGAAGAAGGGTACTTGTTCCGTGAAGACTGGGAAGAAAAACAGAATGTTTTCTTGAATAAAATATTACCTGTGTTAGCACAGCAGTAGGTTTAGAGCAAACACAAAGCCTCTAGTTTAAGATTACCTCTTCAAATTCTCTTTGTAACACTTCACAGTGTTCTGTTTCTGCAGAATTTCTTCATCCAGTTTTTTTATTCTCCTCTGAATTTCTTCAATGTGCTTCTTCTTTTTCTGTATGTTAGACCTACTTGCTGTGATAGCAAGATTACTTTAATAAGTTGCCAGATTGCGATTATCAGAATCAGAATCAGAAAACTTTATTGATCTTGGAGGAAACTGCATATGTTATGACACACAGAGACATAAAGACAAGAACGATATAAAATATAACGTTTTATGTAGACGTCATATTTTATATTGCTCTCGAAGGAAATTGCTTATGTTATGACTGCAAAGACATACATAAAGATAAAATATAACAATATAAAATATAACGTCTCGATAAAACCAATAAAAATCAGCAGAAATCTCCATTTGAAAACACACTAAGATACATACACAAACGCCGGGTATGAATACTATACATAAGTAACACAGTTAAATTGAAATCTACTGACACAGATGGTAGTTAGGAGTACGTTACTGAGATCAGTAGTATATAAGAAAGAAGTAGTGACATTGCACATGGTAAGACAATTGCACATATTGCACATAATGGAGAAATTCAGCACACAATAATGTTTTAGCACCCAATAAGAACATTCCACAGGATAGACTATTGCACATGATAGCAAAATAATATAATATAGTGCACAATATAATGCACATAATGATAGTTTTTTAAACACAGTAAAACATTACACAACAATTACAGAGAACTTAATCTTAAATGAAATGTTGTGCAAAAGTCAGAGTTTTCGATTTTATATATTAAATTACTATTTCACTAGGCCTATATTACTAACTTTGAATTTGCTGTTTCAAATCATCCTTCTTCTGGGCTAGCTCTCTAGTCTCTAGAGCTGTTAAAACAAAGGGAAATACTATTAATGTCATATAAGAGTAAAAAAGAAAACATTAAAAATCTTTAATAAAGTGAATAAGACATGAGAGGCTCACCTAACTGCAATAAAAGATTGTCCAAATTTGTCAATCCAGTCTGATCAACCATTATCTCACCTGAGGGATAAATAATGTAGCTTCATAGCTAGCTAACACTAATCCAGACCAAAACATTCGGTTTTTAACTAATCAATTTAAACCTGTTTTTTCCACTCAGATACTACAATTACTTTGGTCATTACAAAAAAAATGTTCACTCTTATTACATTTACACTTTCTAAGTGACTAATATCTCTGCTCAAACCTCTTAATAACCTATACCGGCTAATCTGGTTATTTATTTTTAACACCAACCGTTAAGAAACACGGATATATACTTAGGTTTTATAGCATCTGTGTGCCCAAAAACTAATACTAATCATTTGGCATGGAAAAACAACCTTATATTGACTAAGATGTTGTCCAATGTATCAGTTCTCAAAGCAAAGCAATACTAGTGGGCGTGTTCCAATTCACTCCTCCCTAGAAAATGAGTGCATTACATAGTGCTTCAGACGTTAAATGGGAGTGTTCCAATTGTCACCCTAAATCTGACACTATTGAGGAACTACAAGTAAAATCTAGTGTAGAGAAGATCAGAATCGAGGGAACTGTGGAATATGTGAAGTTTCTTTCCCAAACACATTGTATTGGATATCATTAAAAAAACATTTAAAAAGTATTTATAGTATTTATATCCTGCATTTTGTGTACATTGTTGTGTGTTTCATATTGATTTTTTTTGTACAGATTTTTATTGGTTTTATTTTAGACTTTATACTTTATATTGCTCTTGTCTTTGTGTCTCTGTGTCTCTGTGAGTATGTGCAGTCATAACATAAGAAATTTCCTCCAGGATCAATATTCTAATTCTGATTCTGATTCTGAAAAACACATTAGAGTGATGGCTCCACCCTCAGTATCCTTCTCCCATCATACTCAGAGACTCTCTTCAGCACCAGTCCAAACCAACGCAATCTTGCCTCTCTGACTTTTCCTCCAAAAAGTCAAACTCCGGCTTTGCTATCTGCCTTTTCAGTCACACAAATCACTCCTGCCACTCTTTCTCCAGCCATTCCACACTGCCTGGACTCGCTTCTTCACCTCTCTTTCACCCTTCTCAGAGTGTTCCAATTGTAACCCTTAATCTGACACCATCTAGGAATGCAAAATCTAGTGCACAGAAGATCAGGGATGTGGGAACTGTGGACCTCTATCCTTAACAACTGAAGAGTTTCATGCATTGTATTGCAAAGCATTTGTAATAATAATTACAAGAAGACGTTAAAAAGTGTCTGTAGCATTTACACTAAGCATTCATGACATTATACATCATAGGGGATTTCATATTGAGGCTCTTTTTCTACAGATTTTTTTATTATTATTTAATTACATTTTTGTCTCTGTACCTCTGTGTGCAGTCATAACCTAAGCAGTTTTCTCCAAGATCAATAAAGTTTACTGATTCTGGTTCTGAAAAACAACTTAGAGTGATGGCAGATAATAAGAAATAAATCATCACATAACACTATGGGACCAGGTCTTGTTGAACAGTTTGACCAAGAGCAGTTGGGCTGTTGGAGTTCTTGTATGTCCTTTACTCATTTGCCTTAATTTGTTTCTTTTTATTTAATTAATTAAATAACTGGGTTTCTGGAGTGTTTGGGGTGCTTTTATTGGGGCTGTTTCTGTTTTGGATGGGGCAGTTTGGATAATGAGAGGGTGGGGTTATGAATGAGTGGACAGGACAGCAGTTCTAGAATCAGTGGGCAGAGTTATGTCTGATTTTATTGGACAGGGCAGAGGTCGGAGAATCAGCAGGCGGGGCTAAATATAATCTTATTGGACAGGGCAACAGTTGGAGAATGAGTGGGCGGAGTTATCTCTTATCTTATTGGACCGGTCAGCTGTTGGAGAATGAGAGGGAGGGGATATGTGTGATCTTATTGGACAGGACAGAAGGTCTGAATCAATGGGCGGTGTTATGAACAAACGGGTGGGGTTATGTTTGGTCTTATTGGACAGGATAGTGGTTGGACAATGATTAGGCGGGGTTATGAACAAAGGGGCAGGGTTATGTGTGATCTTATTGGGCAGGACAGTACTTCTAGAATAAGTGGGCGGAGCTAAGCTTGGTCTGGAACAGAAGCGCATCTGCATGGCGGCTGTGTTTGGGATACTTCAGTCGATGGAAACCGAGTGAATAAAAGCATTTTTGCTTGTTGTCACTGCAGTTACTCGCTCTTACGGGTGTAGGTAAGATTTCTGTTTTGCTTATACTGTAATTCGCTGCCTCACTCGGGGTCTTTGTTTTCAGTAGAGCTGTGGTGGGGTGTGATTAACCAGAGAATCAGCTGGAAAAACAGACCCTCAGCTTTAAAAGCTGTGTTTTTCTCACATTTCCAAATGCATGTAACGATTGGACACATAGACGAGAGGGCTTTAAATAAGCTTTTTTGCTGTTATATTCGGTGAATGCTGCTGTATTGTGTCTGTCTGGCTGTATCCCACTTGTCATTGTAACAATAGGTCTTTACTGCTGAGCTCCATCTAACGGGAAAGGGTGTCGTCTAACAAAACTTCCATTATGTTAAATTGGATTTGCTTGCAGGAATCCTAACTTGTAACATGTATTTTAAACTGTAAACCGAGTTTATTTTTGTAGCCCCATACCAAATTTTAGAATCTGGATTTTATTCATGCCCCTGTCAAAATACACCAGATAGACAAAAGTATTAGAAAACACATGTTTTTTAGGGTTTGGGCTAGGCCCCTTACTTCTAGTGAAGGGCAATCTTACTGCTTCATCATACCACACCATGCTTCCAACTTTGTGGACACAGTCTGGGGAAGAACCTTTTCTGTTCCAGCATGACTGTGTCCCAGTGCACAAAGCAATCTCCATAAAGACATGGCTGGATGAGTTCAGTGTGGAAGATCTTGACTGGCCGCACAGAGCCCTGACCTCAACCCCATCCAACACCTTTGGGATGAACTGGAATGGAGATTGGGAGCCAGGCCTTCTCATCCAACATGAGTGTCTGACCTCACAAATGCTCTACAGAATGAATGAGCACAAAGTAACCACAGAAACTCCAAAATCTTGTCAAGTCAAGTAGGTTTTATTTGTCATTTCTGCCATATACACACAGTACATAGTAAAAATGAACCATGGTGAAACACAAGAACACAACAGAACACAAGACCACAAGTGCAAACAGGACAAAGAGCTCGAAAAAGAACACGAGCAATAATACAACTAGACAAGACAAGACCATGTTCAGTACGAATATTATGGAAAGCCTTCCAAGAGTGGAAGTATTTAAGGGCACCAACTTCATATTAAAGTCATGTATTTGAATGCAATGTCATTAAAGTCCCTGTTGGTGTAATGGTCAGCCATCCACATAGTGTATAATCTTATATTGCGAAGGCTTGTCACTGTCCTCAGACCTTGTAGGCTTTTCTTTCAACCCTGTCTGTCCTGTTGAAGCAGACTCTGCCCACTCTCTGTTTCTTCTGTACACTTCACAGGATATCATGCTGGAAGGCAAGTAGCCATCCCTCCCCTCCCATTCAGCTCCTGCAGAGGCTTTATTAATATATAGAAGTGATTTTACTGCTGGAACATGGAGCAAGTTGAACAGTCAGGTCAAGAGAGCCCCCAGCTAACCTCCATACGGTCAGATGCCTCAGGGGCCCCAGTGGAGGAAGGAAATGCTGGAACAAGCACCCGGAGGAAACGCAGGAAGAGAGAGCCCAGACCAGAGTCCATCATCGTGTACCGCTCTGACACAGAGCGAATAGAGGGAGAGGAGCGTGGAGGAGATATGGATGGTACAGAGAGAAGCTCGGAGGAAGGGGCCAAATTTCTCACAACCCCGACGAGTGAAGGTAATATCACGTGTGGTCACTTTTTTTTTTTTTCCTCTTTACCCTGACTGCTTCTATTTCTGTACAGGCTGCTCCTCCTGAATAATTTATCACGGAAATGTTGTGATGAATAAACCATGCGTGGTCTTAAGTGTTCTTAAAAAAAAAATTTTTTTAATTTTTTTTATCAGCAACATATTTGTCTATAAAGATTTTTGGGGGGGGCATTTTGCCACTCAATTGCCACTAAATATATCTGTGATTCTTCAGATGTAGAGTGTAAAATTCTCAAGCAAGCCTTCATTTTTTTCATATCTTGCTTTGAAAGGGCCAGACTTTCTTGTATTTTTAATGTAGTCTTGAACAGTTCTCCAGGCTTCCTGAAGGACTTTCAAAATTGACCAGTTTCAGAGGAATGTGTATAAGCCACACAGTGAGTCAGAGCAAAGACCATCTAACTGAAGTCCTGAACCGGTGAAGAAATAGGTGCAGATGATTCCAGATGATTAGGCGGTGATCAATATACTGGTGGTGCTGAAGGCTGAGTGTTTGGAACACCTTCATCTAGGCTCCTTGTATCTTTAGGCACTTTGCAACCTGTTGCAGTAAAACATTTGCTCCCATTTCTTTCATTTAATCTACTCAATATGCCAAAGATAAAATTCACTTTTACTTTTTGAAAGATAAGACAATACGACAGGCATTAAATTACATCTTTCACCAACACAGTGATTCAAAGCAACATAAAGAAATGAGGGGTGGCTCAAGAATTTTGCACAGTACTGTGCATATGTACCATTTATTGACTAAGATATCTATTCTGCTAATTAGGCCTGCATGAATTGGATAGAAGACTTTGCACATATTAACTAATAACAAACTTTGCCCGTGGAATCAATCCATCATATTTTCTAATGGGTGAGACCAATTTTTTGAGACAAACGTGCCACTCATGGCCTTCAGGGCTGGGTCCTTAATGTCTGTTCATATGCACCACCAAAAGCTTACTGCTAAAAGACTATTAGAAACATAAGCAACACTGTGTCATGGATGTGTAAAGATGTATGTATTTTTGACAGGTTTGTGACGTTTATGGGCTATTAAAAGCCTAGCTCTAATAGTCATGGTTCACTGCTGTTGCCCTTGCTCTATTTCTCTGTTTCCCAAAATAATCTTCTATTGAATGTAAATGGCAACTGTCATGTCTGCTCCAACCATTTTCTTCTGTAATGTAGTTTTCTTTCTCTATATTTCCCAGGAGGCTGGAACATACCTCCTGATAGCCGTTATGTGACGCTAACTGGCACAATCACACGCGGGAAGAAGAAAGGTCAAATGGTGGACATTCACGTCACACTGACAGAGAAAGAGTTACGGGAGATGGCCAAGTCCAAAGAGCGTCTGGATGCTGAATGTGAAGCAGGAGAAGGAGCTAAGCGTTCCTGCGGTTTGGGGATTTGTCAGGGTCCTCATGTGGTGCTGTGGAGCCTCTCATGTGCTCCCATAATCTTCCTTCTCTCTTTCATTACCTCATTTTACTATGGCACGCTCACCTGGTACAATGTGTTCCTGGTGTACAATGAAGAGAGGACGTTTTGGCACAAAATCACCATTTGCCCCTTTCTCATCATCTTCTACCCCATGCTTATCATGCTGGTTTCGTTGTCTCTCGCGTTGTATTCAGCTGTGGTTCAGGTGTCCTGGGCATTTAGTGAGTGGTGGCTGTCGGTGAAGGACTTGGAGAAGGGCTTTTGCGGCTGGGCCTGTGGGAAGCTGGGGCTGGAGGACTGCTCCCCATACAGTATTGTAGAGTTACTTGACTCAGACACCATATCTGGGAGTCTGCAGGGGAAAACTCCTGGGGAGAGCCTGCAAACTTCCTCTGTGTGAAAACATGTCCCCGTGAACAAATCTGTTCTGGTAGATAAGGATGAACTAGTTCATCCCCAGTGTGTTGTTTAGAGTTCGTTTGTACACTGATCAGCCACAACATTAAAACCACTGACGGCAAATGACTAAGGCCTTGTCCACACGGACGTTCGAGTCTTGGATAAATGAACGTGCTCTGAACTCCATCTGTGTTTTTGTTGCGTTTTGTAGCTGTGCTTGATTTATTTCTAAACTGCCATTTGTTTGACGATGTTTAACAGCAGCCTGCAGCCCAATTTGTAGTTTGTGTATTTACCTGTGGCAGCAGTAATTATTCTGATGGGGAAGGTTGGGAAGTTGGAGTTGGGTAGAATATGGATCTGGTGTGTAAGGAGGGTGCAGGAAAGGCTGGTGACTGCAACTGTGATTTTGAGTATTCATGAGACACATTCATGGGACAAGAATCATGGGACACATTCAGTCCTCCAGAACGTCAACCGAATGCCATGTAAATGCAATAGCGGCGTTTTATTTGCGTTCATCTGGAAATTGACGGCTGGAAAATGTTGCGTGCAGAGTTTTTTTGACGCCACCTGAACGTGCAGCCGACTGAACGCAGGTGCTAAACGCTCGTGTGGGCACTTTGATTTGCTCCAATGAGCAGAAAAACGATCGGTGCTCCCCTGATGCCGTGAACAGCAGAAAAACGCCTGATTCATACATCTGTGTGGACGAGGCCTAACATTGATCATCTCATTACAGTGGCACCTGTCAAGAGTTGAGATACGCTAGACAGGAAGTGAAGAGTTGGTTCTTGAAGTTAATCAGGAAAGTTGGTAAATGTTAAGATCTGAATTAATTTGACAAGGGCTAAACTGTGATTGGTGGGAGACTGGGTCAGAGCATCTTCAAAACAGCAGGTTCTGGTGTGCAGTAGTCAGTACCTACTAAAACTGGACCAAGTTAGGACGACTGGGTGAACTGACGTCAGGGTCAAGGCTCAATGATGCGTGAAGGGAGCAAAGGCTCAACTGTCTGGTCTAGTCCCACAGAAAAGCTACGGTAGCACAAATTGCTGAAAAAGTCAAGGCTGGTTATCATAGAAAGGTGTCAGAACACACAGCTCTGCCCAGCCACTAACCAGTCAAAGTGCCTGCGCTGACTCCTATCCACCACTGAACGTGTCTACAATGTGCATGTGGGAATCAGACCTGAACAGTGGAGCAGTAGATGAAAGTGGCCTGATCTGATGTATAACTTTTTCTTTCACCTCTTGCGGATGGCCATTTACATGTGCATCACATATCGGCAGAGAAAATGGCAGAATGATGCTCTGTGGGAAGAAGGCAAGCCGGTAGAGGGAGTGTGATGTTCTGGACAGTGTTCTGCTGGCAAACTTCGGGTCCTGGCATTTATGTGGATGAATAATGGCAGTGGTTTCTTTTAGCAGGATCATTTGCCCCGCTCCACTGCAAAAACTGTTCAAGAATGGTTTGAGGAATATGACAAAGAGCTTAAGATACTGACTTGGTGCCCAAATCCCCAATATCTCTGTCAGATTGAGCATCTGATCACATCTTTCAGGACTTTGAGGATCTGCTGCTGATGTCTTGGTACAGATACGGCAGAACATTCAGAGGTTTTGTAGAGTCCATGCCAGTTGTTATGGCAGCATGAGGAACACTTGCGCAGTATTAGGCAGGTGACTTTCAATGTTATGGCTGATTGAGGTATATCGGTCTTATAATTGCTTGTGTGATGTGATGTAAGAATATGTAGTCATGTTTGTATCATACACATGATATAAACCCACAATCACAGGTTTGTGAGTGAGAGTGCGATCTTTGTAAACTTTATTATTTTTAGCCTTTAGCAACTAGTTTCCTTATTCAGCACCTCCCTTCTCGATGTAATTTCAGCTGAACTGCATTGTTTTCTTTTTACAATCACTTTGTGGTTTCTCATATATCAAACTCAGCATTTTATCTGTATTTATGATATTTATTTTATTTTTATTCTATTTATTTTTTCAGAGTGCATGTCTGGATTATTAGCAGTTGTTGCCAGGAAAGGCTTTCCCAAATCAAAGTCCATTCTGGCTTAAATATGAGGAAAAGCCTTTCAGTAATCCCTGAACTCTAAAGCCATATCCTATAAATCAATTCTGATTTCAAAGGGAAAGCACTTTTTGTGAGGGGCTTTGTGAAAGGTTTTGTTAATTGCTCTTTTTTATTATTATGAACAGGTAATACGATGTATTTTCAGAATATTATTAAAATCTACTTTTTACACCAAGTTGATGTTTTTTAATTTTTTTTTTTATCTTGAGTGCAAAAGGTTCTTCTGATACAGAATATGCTATTTTTTTGTGATTGCTAGTCCCACATAAAGATATAGCACCATTACAGCTTAGAGTACAAATGGTTTTAGCATTTGGATGTGTTGACATGGAGAATTTAACTTATTATGATTCTTAAATTATACACAGTCCTGTTATTATACTCAGGCCCTCACTATGAATTTGGTCCAACATAAAGCTGTTTAAAATGATTGATTATGTTCAATGTATTCGTTAGGCTTGTCATAATTGTCACATACTTATAACTGCAGTAACTTGATCTGATCATGATTTTTAAGGATGACTGTGATCACTTTCCAGCTCTTAGATTTCACAATTTAACAATTAATTTCACAATTAAACGAAGCTGAAAAATGTATTCATGGAATAATGGATCTTACAAAAACAACAAAAGTTCTGACTTGCTGCTGTATCACAGTAACATTTATGAATGCTAACATTAATAGCTTATAAAATGTTTTTTGCTTATAATTTATACTCTTAAGAGAAAGACAGTCAACAGAAGATTCTGTAGAGAGTGTGTGATGTGATGATAATGCTCGGTCTAGTATTCATACACTAATATATCAGCTAAAATTACACGATTGAGTGAGTCCTAATATTCATCATGTTGGATGAACATTAATTTTACTTTGAAGGAGTAGGACCTAGCGGCACACTATACATAACTCTTCCATCCGTTTTGACCATTTTCTTCTTTGTTTTGTTTGCATAACAAATCACATTTGAATGTAAGCCTCCTCTGCTCACAGATTTGCCCTGGAGGAAGGGTTACATCGTCATCCTCGCTGCCACTACGCATATACCCAGGGAAGCAGCAGGCCTGTGTAGCGTGCACAGACATGCTGTGTCATTCTGTCTCTGGAACTTGAGCCTACACAAAACGTAGGTTCAAAACGTACATATCTATTTCAGGGAAAGTATTGACCAACCTTACCTGCTCAGGCCCTTCTAATGAATGAAGTCAGATACCTTAAGGTGCACCCACTGCTGACAAAAGTGTCCAGATACACAGACAGTTTGTTTATTCCCCAATCAAAACATTACCAGTACAATCGGACATTCTGGAGCAGGCGTACATGAACCATGCCCAATGCAAGCATAGGCTAGAGGGGTATAAGGCCCCTCAAACTGATCTGTGGAGCCATGGAACTGTGGTGTTCTGAGTGAGAGAATTCCAGACCTACACCTTTGGGATGAGTTGAAGTGCCTTCTGTGATCCTAAACTAATCATCCAACATACATCATCATGCACCCAACCTCACTAATGCTTATGATTGAATACAATCAAATGATCACAGCAGTGTTCCAGTGTCTGGTGTAAAAGCTTTCTAGAAGACTAGATGCTGTTATTTTATATTGTGAATCTCCTTTATTAAAACCCTCACATGCTCTACAAACTCCATCAGATTTATCTGTTTCACTTTGCTCCTCTTCCTACCCTGCTGTGTTTTTTCATGTCGCCACGTGACTCAGTGGCCCTGAGCAGAGACACAGAGTCAGAGCTTGATGTGTCTAGTATGTCAAGTCTAGTACGTGTTTATTGCCACTTCAACCATATACACAGTACATAGTGAAATGAAACAACAAAGAATAAAAATTGAAACACCACAAGACTACACAAGTGCGGGCAGGACAGGACTACAGAGAGAGTGCAGAAGACCCAAGAGCAACAGTTCAATAATTTACAGGACAAGACAACACACAGTGCAGGCGACAGAAGAAGTAACGATACCAGTGTGAGCGAATGTAGCTTTTATACTCTGTTCTAACAGCAGAGTCATTAAGTGTGAGGTAGACAGCAAGAAATAATTGTTCAAAAAAAGTGGCAGCAACAGGATTAGAGCAGAAGTACGACATTTAGATAAACTGTGTTTACAGTGGTAGCTGGGGAGTAGGTTTCTTTATTGTAGAATAGTGTGTGTATGCAGTGTGTCTGAGAGAAAGGAAGCAGTTCACTTCAGAGCATGTGTGTGTCTATATTTGTGTGTGTGTGTGTGTGAGAGAGTGATGTACAGTTTGTTATTCAGTTCCGACTGAGGAGTCAGATGGCCGGGGGGAAGAAACTGTTTCCCATCCTGCTAGTGAAGGCCCGGATGCTGCAAAACCTGCTGCCAGACTAAAGGAGGGAAAAGAGGGTGTATGAGGGGTGTGTGGGATCATCCACAATTCTGGTGGCTTTGCAGATGCAGTGTGTGTGGTGTAAATGAGAGGAAAGAGACCCTGATGATCCTCTCAGCAGTCCTCACTGGGTCTTGTGATGTGATGATGGTGGCTTGGCAGAGGGAAAGAGGGAGCATCATGTGTAGATTAAAGAATATCCAGGTATCTTACATCGTGGTATAGTAGTGAAAGTAATATTTTAGTCATGTCCACGGGTGAATGTAATATTAAATTCTATCGCCACAACATTTGTCGCCTCAAATTGTTCACCTCTCATTGGCTCCATGCATCCTTAAAAAAAAATAAAAAATGTAATGCCAGAATGGAGTAGAAAGAAATTAGATACACTTGCATTGTGTCTGTTTAGCAAATGATTTGTCTGCAGAAAGTTGCTGGAATATGGCACTTACTAGCAGTAATGAAAGGCAGCTGGGCTCCATCCATGGGCTGGGCTCCATGGGTGGTTCAGAAGCCATTCAAAGCAAATGATGAGATAATGTATTGTTTCAGTGTATTCAGTGGATTAAGATTCAGCATGTTTATGATGCATTCACCTCATAAATTATGACACACTGCTCTCACCTACATGAAAGCAGTCGATTTTATAGGTAAAAGGTATATTTATAAAAGGTATATATATATAAAAGGTACACGATATGCACAAAAGTATTGGGACATGCCTCTTAATTCAGGGTTTGGGCTAGGCCCTATGCTTCCAGTGAAGGGTAATCTTAATGCTTAAGCCTTAAGCAGACCAAGACGTTTCGGGTAACGTCATGCTTCCAACTTTGTGGATCTAGTTTGGGGAAGAACCTTTTCTATTTCAGCATGACTGTGCCCCAGTTTACTGGCCTGCAAAGAGCCCTGACCTCAACCCCATCCAACACCTTTGAGATGAACTGGGAGATTCTCGTCCATCAGTGCCTGGCCTCATAAATGCTCCACAGAATGAATGAGCTCAAATTCCCAAAGAAACTCTAAAATCTTGTGGAAAGTTTTCCAAGAAGAGTAGAAGCTGTTATACCTGCAAACGGGGCACCAAGCCTATGGATTTGAATGCAATGTCATTAAAGTCTCAGTTGGTATAATGGTCAGGCGTCCCAGTACTTTTGTCCATATTGTGTATGTTGTGCAAGACAACATTTTGCAGTTTTGCACACCACCGCTGGGAACATTTGGGAGTGGAACACTATGTCTCGTCCGCAGTTTCTATCCGGACCCATTACAGAGTAAAACAGGCGGGATGGCGAGAGCGTCTAAGGTAAATTAAGGAAATAAACAAAACAAATAATTTTATATCAATAAAAACACGAATAGCTGCTAACCTGCGGGCGACTCTGCTGTCAGCCTGTTTTAGACTCGGACAGAAAGTTTACAGGGTGTCTGAAGAGTTAGAGAGGACTTGATAGATTCACTGCACTTTCTGTGTGTGAGTGAGAGAGCTTGCAGAGCTGTGTGTGCGTGTATACACGTTTGTGTATTTCTGTCTGTCTGTCTGTCTGTGTGTGTCTGATCTTGAAAAGGCTGTGTTATAAATGCACACTTTTGTGATTTTAATGCAGCTTTCATTATCTTATACTACAATATTTTTCATTAACCTTTTAATGGAAATAAATGTTTTGAAAGTGAAGTTGTATCTGTATTAGCTGGTGAATATATTTTAGAGTTAGTTTACTGTAATATTGGACTAGAGGAAGAATCCAGTAAGATTTATTTATTATTTGATTTATTGATCTGTGTTTTTAAGCACCAGATATGGAGACCAATGTTTCTTTGTCACTTTTTCAGATTAAAGTTAGACAGTATCCCGTTTACTCATTATAGAACAAACATTGTTTGGAATGAAGAGGCCATTAATGCTGATAATAATTTAGCCTGATATTCTTCATAAGATGAGTACTATTCTAGTCTGGGTCAGGCAAACCCAGACATGTTGTAACTTGTCAATTTATTAAATGGAACAGTATTTAGCACCACCCAGTGGTGAACCTCATTAGTGCAGCTGGAGGAATCTTTAGGCTGCACTTCGTGTTCATATCAGGACAATACATATGGACAAAAGTATTGGGACGCCTGCCCATTACACCAACAGGGTCTTTAATGATATCGCATTCAAATACATATACTTCAACAGAGTTGCCCCCTCCCCTTTGCAACTATAACAGCTTCCATTCTTTTAGGAAGACTTATTTTGGAGTGTTTCTGTGGGAATTTGTGCTCATTAATTCTGTAGAGCATTTATGAGGTGGTCAGACACTGATATTGGACGAGAAGCCCTGGCTCCCAATCTCCGGTCCTGTTCATCTCAAAGGTACAGGAGGGTGTTGAGGTCAGGGCTCTGTACAGGACAGTCAAGTTCTTCCACACCAAACTCATTCAGCCATATCTTTTTGGACTTGCTTTGTTCGCTGGGGCACAGTCATGCTGGAATAGAAAAGGTTCTTCCCCAAACTGTGTTCAGAAACTTGTAAGCATGGAGTTGTCCAAAATGTCTCGGTATGCTGAAGTCCTTCACTAGAAGAAAGGGACAAAGCTGAAACTGTGAAACACAGATGTCCCAGTACATTTGTCCATATAGTGTATGTCCAAACAAGCCTGCTCTCACCTCAGACACAATGGCATTGAGAGCTCATGCATAAAAAACATAATGGTCTTAAAAGAATGACCAGTAGTTTTTGTCCAGCAGGTGATGTGTAGGTTATATCCTACCCAAACTGGCTGGTGCAAAAAGTAGTTGTGTGGTTAAATATGGCCTCACGCATTCATCACACATGCCAGTAGGAGGGTGCACATGGGTTTATAGTATTCTCTCTCTTTGTAGTCAGCGTTGGTCCTTTGTATGGACGTGGGCTTCTCCATGAGCAACTCAGCTCCTGGTGAAGAACCTCCATTTGAGCAAGCCAAGAAAGTAATTCAGAAATGTGTCCAACGGCAGGTATGTTGCTTTAATGAAATACTTTAATATTAATAGTTATTTACTGATGTTCATTGTTTATTCAGAGAGTCTGAGCATGACTTTGTGAACATTGTAGGTATTTGCTGAAAACAAGGATGAGTTGGCCCTGGTCCTTTTTGGTTCAGACGACACAAAGAATCCACTAGCCCAAGATGGCCAGTATCAGAACATCTCCATACAACGACATCTGAGGCTGCCAGACTTTGAGTTGCTGGAGGAGATTGAAAATCAGCTGCAGCCTGGCAGTCAGCAGGCAGACTGTATCCTCACTTATGACTTAAAACAAGGACAAAATTAAGAAATGTTAACTGTGCCCAGAATGACACAGTGGTAGATCAGAGTAAATGAATATCTATGAGATTTTTTAAATTCTAACTTGACAAAAATTCCTTTAGGGGCATTGTTCTGTAGAGATTCACAGTAGAAACTGGCAAATTGATTTTGATTTTTACACGTCTATTGGCAGTTGTGTGATGTAATCACTGACATTCATTAGTTTTCAGGACCCAGCAGGACCTTCAGTAGCACCGCTGTGCATAATAATATGCCAATGTCACTGCTGTGCTGAGAATAATCCACCACTTAAATAACTCCTGCTAATTGGTGGTCCTGTGGGTGTCCAGGCCATTGAACAGGGTCAAGTGGATAACGAATGATGCAGAGTAACTGATTAACTATAATCTCAATTACAATTGCTACACTGTATTATCAGGAACAAATTCTGCACCTAATGAATTGGATAATCAGTACATGTACAATTTTTTTTTTTAACACTTTGCAAATATTAGACATAGAGAGACTGGATTTTATCTGTGCTGTTGTGATGATGATGTATTTCTCAGTATTAAATCCTTGACCTCCTGGCTGACAGGGCTTGATGCGCTTGTTGTATGCATGGATCTTCTGCAAAAAGAAACCATGTAAGATTAGATACTACATAGTCTCTTCGTTAAAGCCTGAAAATATGTTCGTAGATTTCTGATGTTTGCATCATGTTATGTTGATTAGGGGAAAGAAGTACGATAGGCTGAATATCTCACTTCTCACTGACCTCAACACCCCAGTCTGTGCTGATCAGCTGGACGTCATCATTGGCAATTTAAAGAAAGCTGGCATTACCCTGCAGTTCTTGTGAGTGTTTATGATTCAGCACTGAAATTCCGCTTGCATCAGCAACACTTTCTAAATTACATGGTCCAGGATTAGTTTTTTAACATTGCTTCTTACATTTCATAATTCATTAACACATGTCGTGCTCTATAGTCTGCCGTTCCCTGTGGATGCTGATGATGGGGCTGATGGAAGCGGAGACAGGACAGGTCCAAGGCATCCACCCCAGGGGGGAAAAGGCCTGAGTAGGGAACAGAAGCAAGGACTTGAGATGGTCAAGCAAGTCATGACCTCTCTTGATGAAGAAGAGGGCCTGGATGAGGTTTACACCTTCAGGTCCAGTGGATTCATAAAGCAGTTCTTTGCAATCTTTTGCAAAGCCATTTGAATTAGTCAGGGTTTTTGTTGAGAAGTCTGTTAATCAAGCTTTATCCTCATGTGAGCTAGAAAGCCACATTTTGAATTATTCCTAACAATTTGTTTTCCCTTTGTTGAGAACAATAGTGAAAATAATGGAATGGCCTGGTTTTATAGACACTCTTTTTTTGTTGTTGTTGTTCTGTGGGTCTAATGCGTTTTATTTCTGCTGAGCAGTGATGCTGTGGAGAAGCTGTCCAGCTTTAAGCGCATCGAGAGACGGCCCATGGCTTGGCCCTGTCAGCTCACCATCGGCAGCTCCCTCACCATCCGCATTGTTGGATACAAAGCCGTGAGTTCAGCCAAGCTTTACATTAGCAACAGCCCTGTGTGGTAGAGATGTGAGGGTGGGTGTTCATGTCAGAGTAGTTTGTTATTGTCTCTGAATATTTTTAGGAGCTGACTTTGGGCTCTTTTTTCTGTGCTGTCCAGGTGTGTGAGGAAAAGGTTAAGAAGACTTGGGCAGTGGTGGATGCTGAAAGTCACCAGAAAGATGACGTGAAACGAGATACGGTCTACTGTCTTAATGATGACAATGAGACCGAAGTGCAGAAAGATGACACTATTCAGGGTGAGAGTTTGTTTTTTTTTGCCAGTAATTTTGATTTAGCCTGCTGGCAATCAATAGCCATATACATAATTGCAATGAACAATTTTTAGCATATTTTTTTTAAAATATTGTCTTTTTCAGTGGTTGGACAATACGGTTGTTTTGAAATTTTAAACCAACTGTTCTCAACTGTTGATAATATCTGTAACTGTCAACCAAAACTGGCTAGAACTCAAATAATCAAACATTACTCAGAAGCTGCCCTATAAATGTGTTGTAGCTCAGTAGCTGTAATCGGGTGAGTAAGTAACATGATTACAACCAAGGTGAGGGTGTGAGCCTCTGTTGAATTTCTCTGTTTTCCTCCACCCTCTAGGTTTCCGTTATGGGAGTGACATTGTCCCATTCTCCAAAGTGGACCAAGATCAGATGAAGTATAAGTCAGACGGAAAGTGCTTTGCTGTGCTTGGCTTTACCAAGCAGGAGCTGGTGAGTTGTTCACCACTAGATGGAGCACTTTCTTAGAAAACCAGAATATTCAACTTGGTGCCAGATTACAGACAAGGAGAGTAGGAGTTACCCTTTTACAGTGATGTTCTCTCTCCCTATCAAATAAGACATGTCGGACCTGTATTTAAGAGAAGTGCCCTGAATTCTGAGAGACATGAGGGATGAGACCATAAAAAAGCCCTTCTAGTTTACAGTGGTTGTAAAAATAACCCCTCTAGTATATTATGCTTTCCTACAGCTACAGATGTGCTAGAGACACAAGTGCTTTTATTTAGTCATGTTATAATGTTAGATCTGTTAAAGGTGTGTGTACTTGCTATTTTATTTTTCAATGCAGATTCATCGTCATCAGTTCATGGGCACCCAGGTCATTAAGGTTTTTGCTCCCAGAGAAGATGAGGTGAGGATAAAATGTATCCAATTAAAATGAGTTGTAGCAGTTATTGTACGAGGAGTGTTGTTCTGATTTTGCCTAGTTCTGCACTAAAAGAGACCCATTGATCGTGATTTAATATACAGTCATGATAATGATCAACCTAATGTATATCTATAGGACATTATTTACTGTTCGGCACTAGTTTCAACCTCAACCTTCATTTGTGTGTGTGCTCAGCATGCAGCCGTTGCACTCTCTGCTCTTATCCGTGCACTGGACAGTCTAAAAATGGTGGCTATTGTTCGTTATGCTTATGACCGCCGCAGCAACCCTCAAGTAGGAGCTGCTTTTCCCTGCATCAAAGAGAAATATGAGGTATGTGTGTCTGAGACATACTGAAATACTTCACAAATATGTCCCACATGTGACATTAAAGTCACTCTCTCTCTTCCCCGTGCTCCCAGTGTCTTTTGTATGTCCAGTTGCCATACTTTGAGGACCTTCGTCAATTCACTTTCCCCTCGCTGGAGAACAACAAAAAATTTGCACCCTCAGGTGAGAGCTCAGTGTCTCTGAGAAAACTCAGCAGACAAGTTAGGAAGTTTTTTTCTGCTGTTCTGTAAATGAGGAGGATAGTAGAAAGAAACCATTATAATGTAGAACCATATATTAGTAGCTAATACAGATTTACCTCAAGGGTAGATTTCTACCTACCCTTGTTTCGTTTTGCTTAGTTAAGTGGTTGTTGCCATTATGTGGAGTAGAACCATAGTCGAATAGGATTACTAACTGTGTACCAAACCTACCATCACGACTGAGGATCCCAAACACATTAAGAAGGCAAGAAATTCCACTAATGAACTCTTGACGAAGAACACCTGCTAATTAAGTAGCATTCCAGGTCAATACCTCATGAATCTGATTGAAAAAATGCAGAGTGTGCAAAGCTGTCATCAGAGCAATAGGTGATGTTTTCAATGTTAATCTACAATGTAGCCAATAATAAAAACAAAGGAAACCATTGAATGAGAAGGTGTGTCCAAACTTTTCACTGGTAGTGTACAGATTGTCCTAAGGCATAGATCCAAATAGCTACATTTGTAAAGATATTCTAATTATGGCTAATCTCAGGGAGCTGACAGTGACTGATGAGTTTAATTACATGGTCTGTCTGCTAGTGACGCTCCACAAGTCGAGCCAGTTTGGTAATCACAGTGAACTGAATAAAAAACCGTTAAGACAATATTTTGGTCGCTGGTGATTTGCTTGTTAGAGTCCAAGTTCATATTGGAGCTAGACATAAAAATGTCATTAGCTGATGTGTTTGATTCAATATTTTTGCTCGGAGTGAGCCAGTATTTCATGTTACGCTCAATTAGACTTCATTTTTCCCTCCATCTGATAAGGCAATTGATCTTGGCATACAGTTTGTATGCATTTCAGTTATAATCAAAAGACAATAAGAGCTGACTTCATTCAGCAACACAATCTCATTAATGCTTTTGAGGGGTCAGCAGAAGTGAGACCCCTCAAAGACTCCGCTGCCAGCTCCTAAAAGCTGAACATTCTTTGCCATTGAAAATGGTGTGAAATATGATGTCATGTCATATGACTAATCCCTCTTAATTAACTGGATGAACATAACGAATGAGCCCTTGTCTCTTAACAAAGAGACGCCTGTTCAAGAGCAAATGGGGTCTCACCAGTTTCCATCACCAAGTAGCTGGATGTGTACTCTCTGCCATATGAGGTCAAGGAACAGTAGAAGCCAAAGAGCATGGGTGTTTGGTTCATGACATATCTGGGGACAGACCACCCTCTCTTGTTGCTCCATGTGATGTCTTTACCTTCCAAAGGCATAGGATTTGGCTGTAACTACAGACCCAAAGACGAGAAAATGAACATTTGTCATCTACTGAAAGGAAATATTGTCCAAAATGTCTGTTACAACTACCACTTTTTTAAGTACATGATCGAAAAACTAAGGAAAAAAAGGCTCGCTTTACAATCCCATTGTATTAGGATTTTAGAATCTTACAACAATACTGATGGATACAGTACAGTGTTTTAAATGTATGGACTTAAGCATTTAGAATTTCAGCTAAAAAAAGGTCAGGCAGATGGCTGTGGAATGATAGGGGACAGACTTTGCCCAAGGACAAAGATTTTTGATGCCATGAATTTCATTACATTTTTCATATCTGACTGCATGTCCTCAGGAGTCGAAGGGTGAGAATAGCATGCAGCCGCTAACTTCCAAACTGTCTGCTTTGATGGAGGACATTGAAATAATCCAATAGTCTCATACATCATCTCCTTCAACGGGACCTTAACCCCAAGAAGATGCATGGAGGAGTACGCTTTTAATAATCTGTGTATTGCAGCTAACTAAATTTGCCCTGATATTCTCATCTGAATTGGATCCTCAATCAGCCCAATAAAAAAAACCCTCCCTTATAGTTAACAATAGGGCATCCAGAAGCATTCTTATTCAAATCTTATTATAAACAGCCAGATTTATGTCTGCACTCCAGTAACAAATGATTATTTTCTATAATCACCAAGACTTTCAGTGATCTGCAGTTGCTCTGTAGTACTTCGGAGTCGTTTTGAATTATTTTCAGATATAGTGAGTTTTACATCATTGCCACTTTCATTTCTGACTGTAAAAATATACATGCAGATAGTGCTCTGATTTATATATCCTAACTCAACAACACCTGACTACTCTTAAGCTCTGTGAGCTGTGTAGCATGCTTCCATACTTACAATGTAGAGAGTGACATTCAGTTCAGGGTCAGAGACTCGGCAGGGCACCTTGATGTGTGTGTCTAAGCCTCTTACGAAGATGGTCTGAATGTCGTCACTTCTCTTGACAAATGGGTTATTGCTGTCTATTAGAAAAAAAAAAGTTCTAACGGTCATTTTTACAAATGTTATACTTTTGACAAATGTTAAAACATATTAAAGTCACAGTCTGTGACTTCACTTACTTTAAAATCATAAAAGAAAAAAAAAACAACAATGCAGAAATTTGCATAATGCAGTATTATTCAGCAGGCTGCAATTTTATTTTCCACACAAAAAAAAATGTATTTTCCACATAATATAAGAATTCTCTTACAACACTGACTGTTCGATCACTAATAAAACGCTTCTCTCAACAAGACAAATTGCAGTTCTCAGTGAACAATGTATGGTAATGTAGCAATGCAAATTTTACAGTCTAATCAGATCTTCAATAATACATTCCATATTATATTCCTCTGAATTAATGTAATGCTGGAATCACTGTCACTAATGTCCGAAGCCAAGCCATTAGGGATCTATTTTCATGAAGCTGCAAATGATGCATTTATTTCCATTTGTGCCCATTTTGGTGATCTGAAATGACAGCGCCTGCAACAGCATGGACGGAAGGGCACAATGGGGGGTAACAATCAAAATCGGCTGGGGCAAAGCTTATTTTCAAACCTATTTTGGTCCAAAGCACACTTACGTTACCACCTCCTCAAATCTATTCCTAACACAAACACAAGTGTGAAATGTTTTTATTGTGGTTAATATAAAACTACAATGAATAATCAGTAATCACTAATAATTATTATTATTAAGAGCCAGACTGACATCCATCTATTTTGTAGAAAGGCAAATGAAAACAGGGCCCTCAGAATCATTCAAACTCATCAGCCCCAACACTGTCTATCTCATCTTTCCACAGCTGTATACACAGAGCGCTCACACAGCGCTGTTGACTCCTGGAGAAGTTGAACCTGTGACTCATCTTTTCATTACATATCAAGCAGTTGGGCTTATTACGGCTCTGTCAACATTTTACATCACCGTTGTCTAAACCTCTTAATACGGTTATGTGTTAGACAGAGGCCACATGTGGCAGACTGCTGAAGAAACTGCCCCACCCATTGTTTCAACAGGGGGGCTTCGGTCTGGCGGACTGTTATTTGAATTGCACCTAGAGGTGTAGAATTTTCTAAAAGGCTTCATTATTTTAAGGCCCACCATTTTTTTTCCGAAGCAATCGCTCCCATCTGTCAGGTTCCAAGCAAAAGGTATTACCTGGAGGCTTATGTTTCTACCTGCTGGTGGCCCACAGTCATAATAGGAAAAATACACAAACCTGTTGAGCAGCGGTACTTCACAATAAATTAAGGCTTAAGAAGGGAAATGCCTTCTCGAGGGCTCTTCTGAGTGACCATGGGCACTCGCCTGTGCCCCGATGGCATGAACGATAGAGGCAGTGTGTGCGAGGCGTGAAGCGAGTGCGCAGGGAGGTACGGGAGACTAACCAAAGCCACATGCGGCTTCACGCTCCTTCCTAATTTATAGCTGCGATTTCAGCTGCTTCTAATCAGCCCCCTGGTAAGATCTATGGAAAGAGTTTCGGCACCTTGTCAGGAGAAATCACCCAGCATTTCACACAAGTAGACAAGCCAGCGGGGCGTCTTTATACAACTCTCCCCAGCCCCTTTTCACCTACGCTCTTCGAGCACTGACCGCAGGCAAGAGTGCAGAACCAGACAGGCCACTGACAGTGTCGTCTGAATTTGGAGTAGCATTTGGAACTAGTGGTCACAAATCAACTGGTTACAAATAAAGGCCTGAACTGCAGTCAAATTAGCACCACATGTTTTTGCAGTGGGCCTTTAAAAGTGCCCATTGTGCCGTGCCGTTTTTCAAATAAATACCCACTCAATCTCTGTAAAATTTTATACTGTAGGGCCTGTAGTGTTGCGATGGTCTTTTTCCAGCGCTGTGACTGAATTACGGAGATGTTTCGTGGAGAAAGTTCATTACAGTCTGGTCGGAAAATGTAGAAGAATCCGTTCTCTTGAAAAAATCTCAGTCCGAAATTTTAACTGTATCCTTAAACGTTTCATTTACGAAGCAAAGTCTCCCATCTGCCAAAAAAATATGAATAGCAATTTTCTATAAAACTGGCAAAAATCAAGTACAAGCAAGTATGTAAGGCAGAAAAGCCTATAAATAAAGAACACAGTATTTAATTTAAGCCAACAACAAAGAATGGCACTGTCTGTGTTGTGGTCATTTCAGCAGATCTGGCTGTCTTGCTTTGCTTTATTACATTCTTATCTTTGGGTTTATTCAATATTAGGACCCTTTTGGAGCAACCTCTGAGGCAAAACAAACAATTTGAAGCTGTATTACCATGCAGTCTTCTTTGATCGTTTGAATAAGGGCAGCACTTGAATGAAACACCTTTTGCGTCCTTGTCTGACTCCCAAAGAAAAGAGAAAGCGTAGGATGACAGGATATTTGAGAAAGAAAACCGACTTCTCGGGGGGTAAGACAAATAAAAACAGACTTAGAGATCTGCGTGCCTGGATGATGCTGTTTGTTCTAGGATGGAGCTATTCATTTCTCAAGTGACCAAAAATAGGGCATTTGGTTACATCTGAAATCATGTAAGTGACTTCATTCGGTAATAAACTATTTTGAATCAGAAATGGGCTTGGCATGACGACCGGCCTCTGAACCATTAAATGTGTTCTAATGTGACTGGTCTGAAAAGACAAAAATGATTTGTGCTCTATGCCTAAACACATTTAGCCCAAACCCAATAAGTAGGGCCTTACAGATGAGGTTTAGAAAATGTCCCCAACAAGACGTTCATAAAAACATAGCGCCGCCTACCTCGTACAAAGACATATACGCTGACAGCTGTGGTTCCATCAAGGATGACTTTAACGTCCTGGTAGAAGCAGCGGTAGTAGCCAGTGTCATCGCTGTGGCTTTTGGTCAGCACTAGGGTTTTGCAGTAAGGCTTCCCAGGCTCTCCCTGGCACTCTCGCACCCACAGCCCTCTCTGGCCGTCGGCGCGGATGGCTGATTGCTGCCCTTCTCGCTCGTTAAGTTCAACTTTGCTGAGAGACTGCTCAGGCCAGGCCCAGTCCAGAATGAGCTGTCCCCTGCGTCAAGGGATCAGAAAAGGTCAAGCAGACATCGGGAAGGTTTATTCAGAGCAAGCCACTTGAGACAGGTCTGCTTCAGACTCTGAGCATGCATGATAATGACCTACTGACCTAATGACACTCTGGCATCTCTACTCGTGCAGCACTCATTGAAATTCTGTCCAGTGTTCATACTTATTCCATAATTCTACAGTATGATACATTTTATGGCGGTTCCTTGAGCACAATTCTGTCTTTCCGAGGACAGTATGCATTGTTACCTGAACTATTTCCTCCCTGAGCATAAATACTAATAGCAAAGTAAGTCATCGTTCTTAGATGACTCAATTCCGGAGTAATAATGTACTATATGGGCTTAATACCCTTATCTTAGGCTCCCCTGACACAGACTCTGATTGCTGGATTGCATATGGTAAAAGCCATAGAAAAAACATTGATTTCCTCCCTAACAAGATTACGAAGAACAATGATGTTCTGAACTTGAGCCATGGCTATATAAAATACATAATGCTGCTCATTAATCACACTGGGATGAGGCCAAAACAGATATTTTCCTTCCCAAGGCGCATGTTTGCTACCGCTGAAAAACAATTTATCCACTGGATTCTTTGCCAAGGCAGCTGAAGAAGGATCCGAGATAAATGAAGCTGGAATGTCTTTGTCTTCCCATATGTTCAAAGACATAATGTCGGTGGTGTTTTCTGAAAGTGGACTTAATCTGCCTCCAGTGCTCACATCCAAACATAACATTCCTTGTACGCATCAAGAACCTTCAGGCTACATAATCTAATTCATCAACATGATCCCTTAATGTTTTCTTATTAAGAATTTCCTCACACTGCACAAACACACTTGGAAATGGCCACTGATGATCCATATTGCATGAAAAAGTGATTCCTACCTGCATGTAATAGTCAGTGTGTCATTGGCGTCAATCACTAGTTGGTCTTTGGCACTGTCAAGGGTAGGTGGGGTCATAGAAAACCCGGCCACCAGACCTGAGGGAAGAGAGGAGAGATTTTTGATAAGAGGGGAATTTGCTTTTTTGGACTTGGGACTCCTGAAAGCAGCCTCTTCAGCAGCACTCAGTCCGTCTGCATGTTACTGGCACCCGTCACTGGTCATGACAAAGGTTTGGACGCTGTTATTCATTACTGGAGATTTGCTATCAATCCTTTAGGTTATCCATAGCAATCCATGGGATTACCTAAGCAAACACTAACAGATGTGGTCTTGGGTTTAGAGACAAGAGTGATTTTGATTTATTTCCCGCTGGTGGTGCTTGATGTTCCAAGAGCCCATTAAGGCTTCTTCAGTCGGCAAACGTTTCTCAAATGGGTTAGAAGAACATGGTAATAGGTCACTGCACACATGTCAAATCATCTTCGACAATTATGAGCACATTCACAACTGCACTTTAAGAATATAAAGCTGCTCAAAATGTCCTGTGGCACACCTGGAAATAGTTAGAGATAAAAGCACTTCTTAAAATAAAACATGAACATTACATAATAAATTAATTAGAGCCCTTACTTTTGAATGTAGAAGGAAAAAATAGCAACTCGAGATGAGTGCCTCACTGTCTTAAGATCCACTAGACTTAAGATCCACTTCTTTGTAAAGCATTTTAATGAGCTCCGTGTATTCTACATACAGAAGCTATCGACACCGACTCCTGCTTCACGCAGTATATTAACTGAAAGAGTATTTTTGGAAGTGTAATATATTTGTACCAGCTAAGGATACGTTCTCTGAGTGAACAACGAGGCAATTTTGTAAGTGTAAGTGGAGTTTGTAAGTGGAGTAAGAACATTTGTAATGTAAATATAAATGCAAAACATTGCATACAAGGACAGCAAGTATTTTTGTGGCAGCTACAATTGCTACTTCATTTGTATGGTTGCATAAAGTATTGCATTCTTTTATTTCATTTAACTTTGAAATACTGTCGAACTCGAGACCACAGAATTTCACCAGACAAGTCTTCTAAGAGATCAGAGTCGTTAACAAATTTCTGGAAAAGTCTTAGAGGGCTGCTGAAACAGAAATTCATGAGCAACCTCAGTGAGAGATAGGAGGTGTGGGAAATACAAAAGCAGCTTCTCTTTGTGCTGAGCTAAGGAAAGCAGAGGGCCTATCGTGGCCCTCTTCCTGAAAGGCCAGCAGCACACATGCCAATCAGAAGGTAAATTCTAAATGCTGCGTTTCATGCACACAATCCAAGTGCTTCAGATGCATCCTGCCTCCACAGACCACAATAGGATTTTGTAAATATTCAACAGTAAGTCCGTGACCTGTTTATAGTTTGAGTTGGGCCTCTTGGCAGCTGGCAGTTTTTCTTGTTGTAGATGTTCTAAGCTCTGCAGATTTATTCTTGAACATCAGCTGATTGAAAACAATGCTAACAGAAAGTGAGCTGTTTTGCTGACATACTTTTGTATAAAGCGCACGTTTAATCGTGCCGTAATGATGCGTTAGTATAATCATATGGTAGCATGATGACTATGATGCTGATTAAGATGAAGATTATGGTGTAAATGCTTTCTTGGCTTAGAAGAGACTCCACAACAACCAAAATATCTGTGGAGATAAACAAAACATTAACTGTGCTATGCTGACCATGGAAGCGAAGAATGCAACGGGCCACAGACGGTTTTCTCTCTCACTACCACCCAATCTAATGAGGTGGTCTGCATGGTCTAATACATTCTGGTGGTTAGCATACTCTTTGGAATGCACTGAATCACTGTACACATCATTGCGGCCTACGAGTAACAAGATACAATGGACCCACATGGTTGGTATGTGCAGCTTACTGAAACAGAAACATTACCTACAATTACACTAAGGGCAAAAGGCTAGTTTCTTCATCAGGGTGGCTGGTATGGGTTTGACCTCCCAATCTTTCAGAAATAAAAGGCATCAAAATGAAGTTTTATCTTTGGTATTCATAACATTTTACTTGCTGCTAAGAAACAACCAATAGCTGATTATTTTGGACTTCTGTGGATCTAAGAGAAACAGTACAACCAACTGGTCACAAAAAATATGAACTGGCAAAGATGAGACTGATTTACCTGTAGCCCAAGCTGCATATTCACGTAGTTAATACGGAAACATACTGGAAAGCGTCTGTGAATACTGCAAATATACATAAATACACAAGGGCTTTTTCATTTTGTTTACAGTGAACGAGATGTTTCTCCCCAAATCGGGAAGAAGCATTACAGTTTACTTTAAAAGAACCAGATGTTTGTCCTGGTTTCCATGACTGCAATAATCCTAATTTTTTATTACAACCCTTTTTATTGCTGTATTAAGTAAGATCCAGATTAACAATAATACTGCAGCTCTACACAGACATTTGAAGCTTGAAACACAAAATGCAAGCCGTAGCTGTGATGAAGACTCGCTCTCCGCAGGCTCACGCTGCCATCTTTCCTTTACAAAGCCTAGAGACGTGCCTCACTGCAGACAGCTCAGCTGTGTACTGGGGCTACAATTTAGGACCCAAGGGTCTCCTTTTGTCTCAAGGACTTTTCAATCATTTGTGGTTGTTCAAATAAACAGCACCATGTGGAGGCCAACAAGTCAGAGAAAACATCCTCCACAAAGTCTCTTGCCTCCATTATTTTGGGAACAGACAATTTCCAAACCCTAACAGAGAAACAGAGAAAGGGCAAAACTCCTGCAGAGAAAAGCACAGGACCGCAGACTGCAGCCATCACCTTGACCCTTCAGGATTCACATCATCCTTTCGATTGTCCAAACACCAAAGCACTCGCAGTGGAAGCCAGGACCTTTCTTCAGTCAAGAGCTCTGTAATTGATTTTTATGAAGCATGGGCAGGAAGTGGTTCTCCAAGGGTGTGCATTTGTTGGGACAGTGCCAGCTTTATTGTCAATGTCTGTCACTCCATTGTGTACATGTATGTGTGTGTGTGTGTATGTGAATGTATCTACAGTGTTCTTATATTTACTTATATATCCACTCTGTGTATATATATATATATGTATATGTATATGTATATGTATATATATATATATATACACTCACTTAGTCTACATATAGTCTACATATACATATGTATGTATTTTATAATACAGATGTCCATATTTTATATTTCTAGATTGTATAGTGTACATTTTATACTGTGCTGCTGGTATAGTATTTTATTTTTATTTTATTTTATAAATCTATTCTTTCTTAATTTTGTTCCTATCTTTGTTCTGTCCACTTTCTGCCATGACAAAGCAAATTTCCCACTTGTGGGACTAAAAAAAGGTTTATCTTATCTTATCTTATCCTAAACAACTGTGTCTGTACAATAAGGATTTCCAGTTTGTACAGAGGAGTATTGAAATATTGAACTCACATTAGCTATTTTACAACGAAACAAATTTGCACCAAAGACACCATCTAACAATAATAAACAATAATATCCATGAAGATTCTCTTTCCATGGCTCCCCAGTTTAAACACAAACAGAGCAGAACGCTTATTAGTGTGTAATAACCACAGTTATTCATTACTGATTTACAAATTGTTTCATATGGTTCATTTGGAGCTAAAACACTCCCTGTAATGGCTTCATTTTTGCAGGCTGAGGAGCACTAAAGATGTTTGTGACTACGCAGTCTCGATTTATGAAATTTCATCAAAGGTTATTTACTCTCCCTGCAGGCTCCTGCTGCTGTACGACCACAGCCCACATTACTCAGACACTGCCTGCACATGTTACAGGCACAAAGACAAACAGTGATACTGCAAACTACGAAAGACGGAGGAGAATGAGGTTTAGCTCTGGGGTGGGTGGAGATCTTTTCGCTTTGGGGTGGGTGGGGGTCTGCCCTGAGGGGAATGTTGACTGATTGCTGATACAGTAGAACAGGCAACAGCCAGAGACTGCTGATGGATTTCTCGAATAGCTCAAGTTCCTTACTGACATACCGGTCTTTCTGTTTGCCACCGAAAGCTTAACTCTTTAATGCAAATGTTCTGGTCTGAGATGAAGAAGAGCACGACCGTTGCTTTTCTGTGAAACCCACCACATCTTTCCATAAGTCGAGGCGGTGATGTAACCTTGACAGAAACACTGTGCATGCATTATAAATCAAATGCACATGTGCGTGCCTCACCCTCCATACGAGCCATGGTCCATTACGTATCTTAGAATGTGTCTCTATTTGACACGAGGTACTGTGGAACTATACATTCACGCACCCTTGTGCAGCCCCGGATAAAGAAAGAGTAGGCATTCTGCCATCTCGCACGCACAGCACTGCGGTTCCATGTGATTTAGAATGATCTACATCCACACAGGACCCATGCTGTGAAAGAAGGAGCTCGGGCTGGGCCCAGTCTGGTGCTGGAGATGATTTACTGTGAACAATAAGAGGCTCCCAGTGTGAACGTGTGAACTGTCACATCTCCTTTATAGTATATCTGCCAGATATGTAGGCTGCACTAAAAAGAGGCAAACTTGTAGAACTACACACACACACACACATACACACAGTCAGTGTTCAGGATCCAGATACGCATTTTGGGACTGAACTTTGAGAAAATGTTGGTCTCATGAATACGGTATGTCTAGTGCCAGAACTAGGACTATAGATACATTTGCACTCTACTGAGGCATGAAGCAAATGACAGGCCTTTGGGAAACGTGTGATATCTCAGCCCAGATTCAGATGGAGCTTAGCATACTTAGAATCCTCTATTAGAAATCAGATTTTCATCTTTGTGTGGGACAGTTATGGAAGCCTTGTGTGCCAGATGTCAATCTCTTCCACATGACTACACATTCTCCCCCACACCCATAAAAAAGATGCAATGTATGTGCATCCTGGAGTACATTTACAACTGCTTTCAATGCAATAAATAACAAAACGCATACAGAAGTAATTAGAAGTGTTAACTGACGGGTAGTGGCAGTTAAAAACACATGCTGGATTACTTTAGTGTAACTGATAGCACAAGGCAAAGACGAACATGCCTGTCTTTGCAGCATTTATTCTTGAATACACTGTGAACTCAAAAGGCACTGTAAGCTGCATATTTTAAGTCGGCTCTATTCTCCCACTGTGATCTATGTTAAATACCTAGTCGGAGCATAGTGAGGACTCAAAACAATATATTAAATCCAGTCATTCTCTGTATTACATAAGTATAGCTTATTCTCATCCCCATGACATCTCAATTTGGTAAGAAAAAAACTTAATGGAAGCGAAGTCTTTCATTTGTTTTGGTCAAGAAACTTGTCAGAAGTGTTCAAAGGAAATAGCTAAATCATGGGCAACATCATGGGCACGCTTTAACACTTTAACACATGTCGCACTTAAAATATTCAGGGGAAAATCTTAACCTTATATTGCTGTAAATTTAATCTAAGAAAAGAAAAAAAAAACTTTTTAGAGCATATTCTATACATGCAGGAATGTACTCTTTTTCTTTAAAATTCCTAACACTTTTTGAATTTCATGATGCATCCTAATAAGGGGAAATAGCCAATAAAGACCATGCTATACTAGACCAGCTCCACCACAACACTGAACAGTAGGGATAAGGTTCCTTTCTGTATAACAATTCTTATTTTAATGCCAAATCCGCTGAGTGTTTGTTACCCAAATCTATATTTTGTTTCAGCTGACTATAATCCATAGATTATGTGTTCCAGTAGTGTCTAAAAAACTCCAGGCACTTATGTTTGTGATTAGATGAAAGAAAAGGCTTTCTTGTGCCTTTCTAATTATTTGTTGCCATGGGTTTGGCTTCTAATTGTAGTTTTGGAGACTTATTGACCCTAAAATGCTGCCGTCTTAAGGAAAACTACAACCTTTACCCTTTTTTTGCCTCTCTTACCATCATCCTTACCTTGTTGGGGGACAAATAATCGCTCATTCTCTTTCAAGCAGGTTCACTACAGCTACGGTCATTTAAAACGTCTTAATTATTGCCCTAACAGTGAATATAGGGCATTTTCAAATAGCAACATTTTTTTATAGCCAGTGCCTGATTTATAAAGGCCAAAGCACTCTTCTCTCATTTCTTTCGTGTATTCTTTCATCTTCTCCATTCTAAGGGAATTTGGCTTCTGTGTCACCTCATATTTATACCCCAGCAAAATGAGAAATCATAGATGACGGCTTGAGAGTTGAGAGTGAACTCTCAGGCATTCTTAAGAAAGTGAAACCTAAATGAGAACTTACTTCGGTAACAGTTTGCAACTGTAAGTAGAAATACAGTTCGCATAAGCAAGAATAATCTCGCGGCAAAACAGATTATTATTGTTCCTAACCCATCTGAGAACATGTTGAATGTGATAGTCCCCACAGCTGTGAGGCCCAAAGCTGGTTCTATTTGAACAGAGAGGGCAATACTCCCTCAGCTAATCTTAATGGCTTTCAGCAAGACATGCAGGCTGGACAGATATTAACCAAGCATTTCTCTCAGGAGATAAGTGTTTATTTAATGCTCAATAAGAGCTTGACACAGACCATGCTATGAGGATATGTTTCATTAAGATAAGGCAATGACTCAGTGAGGACCTTTCCAAGTCTTGGTGAATATGTTGCCATAATTGGAACCAAATATTAGAGGAAACTGTGAAGACAGTTGAGGCAATGGATATCCACAAACATTCTTTGTCCAATGAAATCTGTGTAATGGGTGTTTATTGAGTTACAAGCCTGTGGTGGAAAAAGAGCTTCGTCTGTTTAAACCGGCCACAGTTCTAGAGGTTTCATCAACCTTGCCCCTAACAAAACTGGTCATGCAACAGATGTGTGGTTTGCCCATCATTCTTTTTGCTGACTAAAACAAACGGCTGGCGGCATCGATTTGTCACAGTCAAGAAAACCGAAGTCAAGCCGTCATCTATTTTGACAACTAGAGCTCCTGTGAAAAATAGATAAATCAGACACACTCCTGACCAACAAATCTGTCATTCTTTCACCTTTTGAAGATTTTTTACTGCTCATGTCCAAAACGTACCCAGCGAGAGGGTCTTTTAGGACTTAAAACTAGACAAAGTGAAAGGCTTGCTGTTTGTGCTACATGAACGGAAACATGGCAGATTTGATAGGCCCTGATTTTGTTTTGTCATTTCCAGTAAATTTCCTGTTCCCTCAGCCTCAGTTCTCGCTTCACAATTTCCTTTTGAGAGAGATGGTGACATTTTACGATTAGCTTTTCCTCTGCTCTCTGCATTTTTCTCTCTTTGTCTGTCGATGAAAAGTTCACCAATTTTTCAGCAGTGCATACACCCACCTTTACCTCTTTACTCTTAATGGGAGGGTGTGAGATCGATATATTTTTTTTCTGACTTAGAAGGTCAGCACAACTGCCTCCATAAATGTCACTCAGTCACATAGTACATTCTTGAAAGGAATGAGGAAGGAAAATGGCACGGCTATGCTGTAACTGGACCATGTCCTCAGATTTTGGGGAGCTCAGCAAAGTAAGCAGCCACAAGAATTGCCAAGACCAGGCTATTAATCCACTTCACATAAAAACTCTACAGAAATAAACATGTGGAGTAGATCACTGTGCTTTTTATAAATTAAGGACGTGCTCTGATAAGGCCAAAGCCTACCTTTATATTCAGACAGTGGGACCCAGAGCCAGCACAGCCATGCACTGAAATAGCGCTGTGTCCGGCCGGCAAGGGGGCAGCCGGGCCATGGAACAGACCTCCTCCCCGGACTGAAGAGTCAGCATCCCCTGCTCCCTGGAGGAACTTAGTCAACACTGGGGTGGGGATGTGCAACACATACTTCACAGAAAAACAGGGAGAGTAAAGTTTTTTAAGCCTAATTCGTCTTTCCTCTACACACAAGGCCAGTTCTGACTTTGATTCCTTTGTTATCAACGGAGGATGGGAGCCAAAGAGAAACTGCATGTCCTTTTTGTGCACATTTATCTGCTTGCTAGTGCCCTTCCTATTTCCTGGCTGGACTTGAAGTGAGGATGTTTTGGGGGTGGTAGGGGGACGAGGGGAGTTAGGCATCAGCGTGTGTTTCCTACATGCCGCGCTTGTCCCCTGACTACAATTTCCTGTACCTGTGCCGGCGGCCACACAGGACGTGCTCCGCTTTCCACTGTGCCGTTTCAATTGTCATCACATTCGGCCCAAAATTACTTCCCCAGCGTAGTTAGAAGGAAGAGCATTTTCCACTGACGATTGCGGCACAACAGCAGATTCTCATGCACTTCAGGTCACGGGCCAAAATCAGACACACGTGCCCGAGCCCGATTCGCACACAGTCCGCCCGCTGACCTAGAGCTGCGATGATTCCTTGGTGTGAGCCAGCGTGGATGTCCTGTCATCCTTACACCAGGAAACATTTGATGAAATATATTGTAGCGGCACTCCCATTAATGGAGAAGACATTGAAAATGACATGGTTCCAAGTCATTGCCTCACATTTCCGATAACTAGGGTTTCCCTGCGGAGCAAATATATCTGATGAGGCATGGCGGTGCTGATGCGGCCGAAGAAAAAAGACAGAAAGGTCGGAAGGAGGTAAGTGGGTTGGATAATAGAATGGGTGTGGGAGGCCAGGATGAAGCAGGCAGTTTCCGCAGAGCCCACCAAATACTCTCTTTCCCATGAACCCTCATTGACCTCAATGACAGGGCACGTCGTCTCAGTGACTAGAGAAACCTTACACTTGTGACGCCTCATACCGCTCCGTGACTTTTCGCCATGGGTCATGGAGACTCAGACTAATAAGCTCCAGTTTCCAATTTGTCAAGGTCCCTAAAGAAGGCTCGAAATTCAATAAAAAACACTGTATCAACTATAATGACAAGTTCCTGATCACAAACAAGATGGAAATTCTACACAAAAAACTCTTCCTTAGTTAGTAGACACAAACAGCTACAAGGAGATCAGCTCTCCAATCACATTGCAGTTAAATGTAAACTCGTACTTTGCAAAGTTCAAATAAATCAGGCCGGAGATAAGGCTAGTTTGAAACTAACATTTCCTCTGTGCTTCTTTAATCAGATTTTGATGTTTAGATATCCTCAGCCATTAACTAATTGACTGTTCTTGGTCATTAACTAATTAAAAGTGATTGTGCTGAGCCCTTCCAGCACTGAAAGAGAGAGCCTTTCTCAAACAAAAAGAAAGCTGTTCCCCGACAGCATGAAAGGCAATGTTCTACGGGAATGAGTTTATTTTTGATCAGCTGTTGCTGATCACTGCAATCATTCATAATCTGCCTGTTGCATCTGCCACCAAGGCATTCTTTCCTCATCTCCACCTACTGTTGCAATATTAGAGGAGAAGGATCTAACATAAGACATTCATAATATGAATAAAGTCTGGAGAAGAAAAAAAGGCTCCACAGGGGGAACATAGCTGCTGGAGGCTGTGCGTATGTGTGAGTGTGTGTGTGTGTGTGTGTCTGTGTGTGTGCACATGTGTGTGTGTGTGTGTGTGCACATGTGTGTGTGTATTTGAATCTCTTGTCCCCTGGAGTTAAGTGAAGCAGAGGTAGGCATTAGCTCAGCACCCTGAACACCTAATAGCAGATTATGTTTAAATCTAGAAGATTGTGATAATGACATTCTTACTTCAAATACACCCGAGCAAAAAATCACTGAGTGAGTGTCAAGCTGTTTTTAATCACCAGGACGTTAACATAAAACACATTGCAGTGAGTGAGCTGTTCGACGAAAGGGACAAGTGGAGGCTTCACCTCTGAGGCTCAAGATAAATATCTACTCCAGCAAGTGCTTTATTTGTTACACGTTCTTTTGAAACAACATGTTCATAGTGCGGGTGCCCTTTCTTCTTGACTTTAAGGAACATTCTAGAGTCCTGGCTGTGAGACATTCTCAAAAGTGAAATGGTAGTAATATTAAACCAGAAAGCCCAAGGGCTAATCGTCTTCCATTCGAGGAGGAATTACATTAACAGCCAGCAGATGATCGGAATCAATAAACGTGGACAGCTTCTTCTGCTGCCTTGGGCTCTTGTCTGTTGAACAAGTTTTGTTTCTGATTAAATCACAATCAACTCTTTTGTGCCTCCAAGTCCCCGGTTTTCCTATTTTTGCTTCAGTTAAGGTTAGTGTTCGGTTAGGTAATTGGGGACCGCTTCTAATAATTGGACCCAGTCTTCGCTACAACAAAACAGCCAAATTCCCAGAGCCACCAAGCCTCCATGTGGTTTTCATTTGGAGAGATATTTAAGGGGGACACGTATAGCTGGGTTTCTTATGGACGTGGATACCTAATGTTGAAAGAGGCCGTCTTTCCGCACAAGCCTCCACCCAAGGTGCAGGAATCGGCATGTATAACCTGGAAAACACTTAAGCAGCAAGCTGTCCTTGGACCCCTCCTGGGTCTCACTAACTGACACCTGCGATGACAGACGCCCTCTTGAATCTGTCTTTACTTGGAATTCATTGAGTAGAGCCTTTCATACCAAACACTAGAGCTCCTCACCACTCTGAATACTCTACAGTCTTCGCCAGTGGGAGCAAGAAACATTCTTTTAAAAGCATGCTTTGAATCCTCAGATCTGGAGCTTTTGTTGTCCTCTGGATATCACAACTGGCAAACAGCATATGCCTTTATCATTATCACGATCGCCAAAAGAGGCATCTATTAGGAAGCCTGCTTAAATGAGCTGACCTTTTATAAACCAAAAAAAAAAAGATTAGTATTTCATGAGAGGACAATAAAGCCACTTCAGGGGCAAAAATGAATAAAGACTGCATGTAAAGCAGCTGCCAAAAACGTTTTGTGACCTGATGGCTTTAACAGATCATAGCATCAGTGAAGGTTGTTCAGTTGGAAGAGACACTGAGTTTAAAGCACAACCAGTGATGCCAAAGCTGATCATCTGTCCTGGCTACTTGACCTGGAGACTTTTAAGGTGGGCCTTTTAGGTAGCCCCTCACATGCTGGACCCTTATCAACCTGTTTTATCTCTTTAAATATATAGTGTGTTAAAATCTATTCCAGCATCATTAAGCGTCTTAATACATTTGTGGCCAATGAGTATCACTGAATAAATGTAACCGTCTCTTTCTAGTGAGAAGGTGATCTGCGGTCTGAAGTTTTCCTTCATCTTTTTCCATAGACCATCACATAGTTGGCCCAATGGTGCAGGCGCAGCCTGTGGTCAATGAGGTGTTACACTAGCGTAAGTGTAAAGTGTCCATTTGTCATCTATGAACACAGCACAGCACAGCGCACAGCGTGAACAGCATGAAATTGCTCTCTGCATATAACCCGTTCACCCAAGTGAAGCAGCAGGCAGCCAGCCACGCAGCGCCCATGGAGCAGTACCTTGTTCAAGGGTACCGTAGTGGTGCCACTAGCAGTCCTGGGATTCAAACACAATCTTCCGACTGCAGGGGCAGATCCCTAACCACCAGACCACCCACTATTCATTACACCTGAGGATGGAGCCTGCTCAGTTTAGAAAACCCAAATTACACTAAATAATCCCACTGATATCTCAGCCAGTATGTCAATCACTTAAGACTGTAGGAACACTTTCTAATGCAGGCCTGGTTTACTTTACACTTTTTGTGAGGTTAAAACCCTTTGAGGACAAAAAGTCATTCACACAAGACAGGTTTTGGGTTCAAAAAAGGCCTAAAGCACACGTAAACCTTAGAAAGAGTGTGACAATCCGCCTACAAACAGAGTGGCAAGTTCACTTTCTCGCCTGGGAGCAAGTTTCCAAGCAGGACGCGCTCCAAACACGGCGCCTCACCTGAGAAAGAGGCGATCCCGATCCAAATCCCACAGAAAAGCGTGCACTCTCTCTTCATCTCCAGCTCTCCAGTCCTCGAAGGTTTTAAATTTGGTGCCAAACTCGTTGGTGTGCTGGTGTCATTGAAGTCCTCGGAGCGCGCCTCTCTCTCATCAGCGCGAGGAACCCGGAGCTGCAGGACCGAGACCTGGAGACAATGAGGAGGGATATTTTTTCCCAATGAAAAAAAAAGAAAGGCAGGCGAAATTCACGGGATCTGAATGGATTTACAATCATTTCCTTTTCCTCCCGTGACTGACTGGCTCGCCCACCCCTTTTTCGTTCATAAAACGCTTTGGGGGCAGTGGCTCAGATTCGGACCTTTAGGTTAGGAGTCTCCTCCTTAGCTCACAGGCTGAAACTTCCCACAGTATAAACTCATGTGAGGAGGCAGCTTCTCCTTTAATGCTTTGTTTTTTTGTTTGTTTGTTTGTTTGATGGTTTTAACTGGGTGTTCATGAAAATGTTTGAGAAAGTGACTGAGAACAGATGAATTAATGCAGTGAATGCAAGAATGAAAGGCCAATTCATTGTCCCAAAAAAATAAAAGAGGGATGACTATAATAATGATTAGACGTCTGGACTGCAGCACTGACCATCTGAGCTGCCCCGAAGCATTTCCAAATGACCAATACAGATACACTATAAGGACAAGAGTATTGAGACGCACCAGCAGGGACTTTAATGACATTGCATTCAAATACATAGATTTTAATATGGAGTTGGTCTCCCTTTGCAGCTTCCACTCTTCTTGGAAGGCTTTCCACAAGATTTTGGAGTTTCTGTGGGAATTTGTGCCCATTCATTCTGTAG
>JBBJLS010000032.1:16876369-16891204 GCA_037577275.1 Bryconaethiops microstoma | reverse complement strand
TACATAAAACCACCATTTACTGTATTAATATTGTTTGTATTTGTTGTCATGTTAGTGTTTTAACACTAACTTAACACGACTGCCCAGTAGTAAACAGCTTTTAACCATAATTTTCTCAGGTGCCTAAGACTTTTGCACAGTACTGTAGTTGTATTTCTTTTGCAGACACTGCGACCCCTGAGTCCGGTCACAGCCACTGTAATGAAATCCGAGCCCCTACGGTGAACCATTTCATATCAAATCACTCTCAGTCATCTCAACCAGTGAATCATGCAGAAGTTGTGAAGAATCAGTAGAAATCCCCTATAAGAGACAATGAGCAACGAAGAGTCAATGAGTCAGATACTAATTATTCATCTTAACAAACGCAATTACCTTAACAATTTGGTCAGTTACAATGAAATTTTGAATATTTATCTAAAGTATTTATATCCACCTCTCTTACTGACTACAGCATGTTATGTTTATGTCATACTGTATATAGTACAGAGTATTTTCTTAAGACTTTGACTTGACGTTCACATTTCATATTATTGATGTCTTTGTGTCTCTGTGTGTCTGTGCTGTTGCAGCCTAAGCAGTTTCCTCTGGGATCGAAAAAGGTTCCTGAACCGGAAATTGAACAGTTATACATACAATCGTTTGCAAATCAAAATAATTCATATGGAACACACATCTTAACACAGAAAGCAGGTCATTGCGTTGTACACAGATCATTACTTATGCACCCTACATATTGTCTGTTATATATATTTCTTGAGGGTAAATGTACATTATGCTTAGAAAGTGACTTCTGTTTTGCTTATTAACAGCACGCACACCCTTTTCAAAATTGATCAAGCTCTTTCACTTCACAGAGGGCTGTCGCTGCAGACCACGCTCGTTGGACAGAATCCCATTAAGCCTACCCTGGGCGGGTTGCAATCATTTCTAATTTCTGTTTTCGGAAATAACAGGACGTTTTGAAACCAAAAACCCCACATGAAACAAAAACACACTGAAACAGCAGGCATGTGCTAAGCACGGCGAGAAAAGCCTGACAACCAGATCCACATCAGGTCCAATAATTCCTTTAGAGAGAAAGGCGAGCGTGTGTGCGCGCTTGTATGTGTGTTTTTTCAGGTCGCGCTGTGTTTGATTTGGCTCTAGCGCCTCTCATTAGCGAAGCCGTTATGGTGGGCAGGGGATTCTCAACTCCTAGCATTTTTCAAGCATGTACTTGAACACAGTGGAATGGGCTAATTAACTAATACAGGCCTTCCTCAGCTCATCAAATGTAATGGCCCTCACCGTACAGCCCTGCTCATTAGCAGCACTGGTTAGATGCAGGACTCGGGCTAATGTGTCTATTGAGTTTCGTAAAATGTAATAGTCCTCCAAAGCAATGTATGTACACATTATGCTGGAAACTGAACCTGTAATGACAGTGTCTGGCTTGGTTTTCATAGGTTAAAGGACTTTAACATCCTGAGTCTTCGTGCTGCCTCCGTGCCTCAATGGTACAGCCTTACACCAACACACATACTTTACACTGAAAATGCCAATAGATCAGGTCCAAATCACTCATGCTTGACGCTTCTCATGGACACAATTCAGATTCATGAGTGTGCAGGCCAGCCAGACCTGACCAGGTCGTAGTAACCTTGGCAGGTGCTTTTGTTTCTGCATGTTGTCTGTCAGTACCTTTTAACTTCTATTATTCCTGAAACAAAAAAACGCATTACTTCTCTAAAATAGCGGCCCGAGTGCAGTATTAGTCACGTTAGACGTCCACGCAACCCCGTAAGAGTTACATATAGCTCACAGTGGACGTGTCTCTTTTTTTGTGTGTGCTGTTTCTCGCCATTCCAGTGAAAAACACTGGACAAAATGGAGAAAGCTGCCCAAGATCCCATAACTGTGAAGAATAACAGTGACTTAAGTGAAAGTCTCAATATTATTGTAGGCTGTGCTTGTTTCTCCACACCTCCAGGCGTTCACCCTCTGACCTTGGAGGAACGGTCCTTCTGAGCGCTTGTAATGGAGTACATATTTTTAAAAGCCTGTCCACAAGCAGCGCAGCTTACCGCTTCAAAAACACCACTCGCCTCCCGCTTACTGTAAACTTTCAGTGAAATATCCAGCAGTTTTCATTTAAAAACACTGCACGAGGTCAGGTTATTAGCAGCGAACGTAAAAAAGAAAAACCCAGTATTACCACTATACTTACACACATCAATGCTTTGATTTGAAATCTACGTATATGTAACACTAGAACAAAGACCACTTATGAAATTGTGGATCAATGTGGTTTAACAATCTGGTTTACAAATTAAAACAGATGTGGTAATGATAATAAGATACCGTAGACATTGGGAAAAAGAGCTAAAATCACTAATTTTCCACAATTAATTGACTTCTTATAGTATTTGAAAAAGCTTCAAACTAAAAACATCTTATTAAAAACTAAAGAAATAAAAACTATTTTCTTTTTATACCATTGGTTGATCCCACACTGGGACATGAGATTCTTGTTGTTTATCACTCTGTAACTTCCAATGCAACCTGTTGAGACAGCAGACGTTCCCTGAGCCCTCGTCTCTTCCCTCATACAAACATGACACACGGCAACCTCTGTATTTCAAAATCTTTGAGAAATTTTCATTCTTGTTGTTATTGTTATTGTTTTCTGCCTTTCACATGAAAAGACAGTGTTTCCTGTCCAGCATTGCTCTCGAGGGGATGCAGCTCAAGGACTAGGCCTTGAAGTGCCACGGCTCCATCTGCCACATCCTGAGGTCAGAGAACACACGACGGAGCATCCCGCTCACCGGAAGGAAACAGAACCATGTCTCTCGCCACCCGCCTCTGCCAAGAACCAGATATACCTGACTGATCCTCTGTCTCATGCTCTTTCCGGGACGTCCACTTGATTTTTGTCAGCCTCATCAAGTCAGGTGGCCTGTGTAATGAAAGCAGTCTGCTAACCATGAGCCTGCCAGCTGACACCCAAATTAAAAATTGGAAACCAATAGTAAACTTTGAAGCTCACGCCAAAATTCCTTTGACTGGAGCGTCCATCCAACAGGTGGCAAATGAAAAATTATTGATTTGCCCGAGATGTGATTAGGCTTGTCTCTGACTTACGACTATTAGACGAATGACAAAGAGCAGTAACAGATGCCTTAAATAGCAGTAACAGATGCCTCCGTCCTCTCAAAGGCCGCGTTTGTCTTCTAGTTGTTTGAATTCAGAACATTGTGGGTTTGACTCAAAATGCTCCTTTGTCAGTGATCGACTAGCCCATTCGCAGACCTTGCCACTTTAAATTTGTCTTTTATGTAAAGAAGCGCAGCCATTTCCAAACTGTGTACTCAACACACTTGACCTGCTACGTTGGTGAAAAAAAAAAACACGGCCGAACGAAGTCCATCTTTAGTATTTAAGTCTCGGGGCACAGAAGCTCTGCGTCAAATGAATTTGCCAAAAGGCGGAGTAGTGGAATGTTAATGAGGCATTTAAATCCTCGCTCCTCTCCGTGCTTAAAGGCAGCCGGCCTGACCCCTGGAGAAGCCGCGGTTGTCCGAGCTAGAGACACCCGCCAAAAAGGCAGGGGCTGTGCCACATCCTGTCTGATGCACCCCCCACCCCAGGAGGACAGTAAAGCAGTTTGGGGGCACAAGGCCCACCATTCTGTTCGTGTGACCCCTTGCAGGGAGCAAGAGGAAAGAGGATGTCGAGGCACTTGCCTGCTCACACAGATAACACTGCTCCATCCTTGCCATTTTGGGTATCCGGGATGGCACCCCCCAGGTGGACGCTCTCTAAATCAAGTGTAAAACTGAGGGTAAACAGAGTAAGATGCTCTTGATATGTGTTGATGAACGCTCATTTCAGTCTGTGCTCATCTTACGCATGATTGAATGTGTAAGATTGAGTGTTTGACTTTAAGATCTTAAGTGCTTCAGTGAAAAATAGGTCATTTTACAAAGCTTAGAGGGTTTTAATTTGGAATTATTTTATTATCTTTTTTTTTTTTAAGATTTGGATAAGCCAACCTTCGAGGTTTCTGTACAGCTATAAAAAGTGAAATCGTGCTATCTCCAAAAAATGCAGGCATCAAAGTGACTCAGTGTCTCTCGCACTGCACTCGTGTGGGTGAGGAGAGTGCTGGTTTGTTTTGATCAGTTAGGGAGGAAGGAGTGTAGGGAGTAAATCACCACTGACCAGTTTCCTGTCATCTCATGGAGCTTAGACACAGACACAGACAGGACGCCGTGATCTGCATTCAAATGACTACATTCCGGACAAAACGTCCATCAACTGAATGCTGAGCGTGACAGGCTAGGGACGTGCCGCCTTGACTAGTGAGAATTTTTTGTGATATTAATGATAATATTCTAGTTTAAGGGAAAAGCATACCAATCGCCGCAACAAAAAAAATACTAAGAGCAGGAAGGAGACTTTTTACTGACTCATATGTTTGTACTAAGTGTCATGCAGCACAATTGTTCCAGTTCATTTACGAAAATGATTCATATGTGCAAAATATGTGAAATTTATTTACAGTTTCACCAGTATTACAGATTTTGTTTGGATTTAGGTCCAAGAGACAAATGGCTGAGAGCAGGTGCAAATAAAATCTTATATATAAGAAAAACTCGTGTTTTCATTGAGACAAAATTTTAGCTTAGGGTCATGTTGGCTGTGTGTGGAACACTACACGATAACACTTTCATCAATGTCAATTATCCGGGCAAAATCACATCTTTGGGCTTCTGCTCTCATCTGGTTGAGAAAAAATGGTGAGATTAAATTACTGATTGGTCTTTTTTCATATATTTGATGTCAGAGTAGACTGTGTACATAGAAGACTGACTAAACAGTAAAAACATGCAAACAACAGCTATTTGGATTACTGCTAAATCAAGTGAAACAGGATTACTAAATATGATCTCTTCAGTAGGCTTGCCCACAGGTCCTTAAAAGGCACAGTCGGTGCAATAACTGTGTAAAGTGATATGAATCAAATTGACACACTCAGACTGAAGGCCCAGTCTTAGGCTATGTTCGCATTACACGGCTGAGGTGGAGAGAAATCCAATTTTTGTGTAGATGTGATTTTTGGGGGGGTATTTTCCCCCAAAGTTTCTTGAACAAAAAGCTTTTCCAACTAGATTTCAGCAACTTCACTGTGCATCCACGTATCAGTCAGCGGCAGGTACAGTAACTTGAACAAATGCTCCAGTGGGTCCTTTCAGGGCATTGGTCTGATTGCTGTTTGAACTTAAGAAAGAAATAGGTCGCTTTCAAACACAAATGTGACCCATCGAAAGACAAAAAATTAACCAACGTGGTTGTCTAAAACCACAAACTAAGCATATGCTCACATTCACTGCAACTGTGCTTTGGATTGAGGTAACAACAGATGCTGATTGAAAGTGATGGAATGGAAATATGTAGCAAAACACAATTAAGTTGTAATGATTTTCTTCCGAAAGCACAGAGATTGGATCTGAGGCAAACATTGGAACTGAACAATAAGATTTGAGGTGATTGCAGCCCTACTGAAGTACTGAGCATCATCAGCTCACAGGCTTCTCAGAGAGACTGGCTGGGAAAATTGGGGAGACGTATTGGCTGAGCTTGCTGGCCAGGCTCCTTAAGGCAAGGACTGAAGAATGGGAAAGCTTTTCCTCTAGGTCCACTGAAGAAGGAGCAGAGCAGGCTCATGGTATTGGCGTTGTAGAAGGAAACCCTGCGCTCCTCAAAGTCCACGAAAACCCCAATTCTTTCAGACTGGGGGGTTATGCGCAGTTGGGTCCACGGCTGGGTCCCCGCTGAGTAATGACCATTGCGCAGCCGGAGGGTCCAGTAGCCATTTTCAGGACATAGCTTAACCCGAGCCCGCCGATCAACCGTTTCCAGGGCAACACCCAAGTCCCACTTTGGCTTGGTGCCAACATCCACCTCCCAGTAATGCCTTCCTGTTTGGAAGCCTTGAGTTGCAAGAACATTAACACACTGGACAAAACGCTTTGGGTTGCATCTGTACTGGAGCATGGCATCACTCTCAACCACCATAGTCTTGTCTGGAGAGAGCAGAAGGCTTGGATGGACTGTGTCCTCATCGAAAGTCAAAGGTAATGGGCCTATGGATGAAAATCAGAAGCAAAACGGACACAAAAAATAAAACATTATGATTATAAGGAACAAACGTAATGTAATTCCTTATGGAAAGTAAACACTGATTTATCACTGCAATTACCTGGTTTTAAACTTTTAAACATTTTTTGCCACACAATGTACTGATGAGGAGCGACATATTTCCTGTGAAATCCATCAATATCTGATGTTTTGAAGGCTTGTAACTGCGGTCTGAAACCGACAGAAAAATCATAGTTTACATATAAGCATTACAAGTTGAAATAGGAGGACAAAATGCAAACAGCACACTAAAGGCTTCACACATAGTCTCACATTTGGAACAGCCTTGTTCAAGATAGTAACAATGTTCAGACACTTTTAATCTGAAAGTGGATTTAAGTATAAGACAGGCTATATCATTAGGAGACATATAATGGATTTCCTGAAGTACACTGACCTGGAATTGAATTCTGGCAGCTAAAGGGGAAGAAAGAGAAAAGAACACATTATCAAGATGAAGTATTTCAGGCACTCCATAAAAAAGGAATTCTGTACTAGGGGGACCGTTGCAGATGCACTACTCCATCTGTTAGAGAGAACTGAAACAGATGCTCTGATCTGCGCAATACCCATATCAATAGCCCTACTAGTGTGTGAAATGTAAATTAGGTGCTGGAAGTTGCCGTACATTGCTAATATTTCATTCCTTCATTTACCCTGGCAGTATTTTCTGTGAACATAAACATGAATCTCCAACATGGGAGTGGAAAAAAGACAACTATTCTAAAAGAGGGGACAACGTCAGTAGCAGATATGCACTCGGAACACCCAAGCATTAATAATGGAAATAGCCTATGACCTCCACCAGTACGCTGCAGCTAACTGTGCGGGCAGCTTGCTGAATCGAATTCACATTCTGCTCCAGCTCATTGACAGCAGCATGCAGGGCCTCCAGGTGGCGCTCCAGCCCCTGCTCCAGCACCTCTTGGTCCCTCCGCATCTGCTCGAGAACGGACGCCTCCTCAACCTGCAGGAAGTGGTGCAAGGCCTGGAAGTCACTGTGTATACGGTCCCGCAGCTCAGCTCCCAACTTCTATTAAAGAGTGAGAAACATCAACATGACAACTTAAGTCAGCAGGAGATGCTGCATTTTAAACAGTCTCCTATTTTAAAATAGACTTACTTTTATTGCGTTCATCTGTTCCTCATCTTTCCGTATCATGGAAATCATTTCTTCCTTTTGTAACTTCTGGGATTCAAGGTGGTCTTTAAGCTGCTTCTGGAAAAGTGACATTATAATCTTAAACCTATATTTTTGGCATTTCTTTATTATAATATATTATTACAAACTATATTATATATCACACTATCGTACCATTTTCACATTTACTGCCCAGCCACAGCCAGTGATTGACAATTACATTCATCGTTCTACTCTCACTGAAAATATTAATCATCTCGAAACTGATTTATTTCATCTGTGATCAAGTAATATTGGAGACAAATACTGAAGACAACAACAACAACAGAAAGTTGTCTTTTTTTCAATAATCCAACATCAATTAACTGATACCAGGTACACTCTCTCCTAAAATGGGCAAGTCATGTGCTCTAAACTGATCTTGTGATAGTCATAAATACAGAGAAGAGAAGCTTCCTGAATTTGTTTACTGACGCAAGTTTAAGCACCCTAGGCTCAATTACATTTTTTTCTTATTTTCTAAATGAAACTAACTAAACAAATAAACAATAAACCAAAAAATAATTAGCAAACTGCTGGTTACTTTGAAGATTTCTGAGAATACATGACCAAAATGTTTTGAATTAACCTAAAGTACCAAGCCTAGATGAATCCACCCATTTTATTATTACAAACTGTTTAAACATGTTTGGATTGATATCAATTCAAGCTGCTTACATTAAGTACTCTGTTATTCAATGAATGAATAACACACTACCAGCAAATATAAAACCTCTTTAAGATAAAGACATTGAACTACATAATTACCTTTGGTCCAGTGATTCTAAACCATGGTCCTGAGGTACTGTTGCCCTGTGTTTTCCCAGGTTAAACACACGTAACTCAACTAATCTAATTAAAAAGACCTTCCTTGTTTGAAGTGGTAGTGCCGTTTGTGAAAGTAATCCAGGATCAATGCTGGAACCTGCTGCTGTAAGGACATTTATTGTGGCTTAGCAAGAAAAAAAGTCATTACCTCAATACTCTTTAGATAGCCAGTCGAAGTGCTTGCTTTGACTTTTTCGACAAGGCCAGCCACCAGATAGTTGGTCTGGAAGTGCTTGCTGGGGAACTCCTGCCGGCACTGAGGACAGGTCACTGGGCCCCTCAGGCTCTTCCAGTAGGTTGAGATGCAGCGCTTGCAGAAGTGGTGCATGCATCCCAGCATCACTGGCTCAGTGAACAGGTCACAGCAGATGGCACAGGTGAGGTCCTCCTTCAGGGTGGCCTTACTCATGTTGCTGTTCGTCGCCATTTGGAAAGACTGGAACTCTTGACTTTCACTTCGGCTTTTATCACTCCTTTAGTCATGAGACTTGAGGAAGAAGGAATAACAGTGTCAGCATATCTGGAAGAGTCTTTTTTTTTGGGGTCTTCAGCAAATAATAAACTGTATATTCTGCTAACCTAGCCAATGCCTTAATTTGTTTTGATGTGGCAAACTTGGAAAGTACTCGAATGCTGCTTAAAGCCAGTGAATGGACTTTGGTCCAAACAGTAAACAAGTTTATTGCTGCCCTTGTTTGTGCAAAAAAAAAGGTAGCTCTCGAAAATTTAGAGTGTATAATTCATTTCCTCATGTGATAAAAAGTAAGTAAAATATTAAAAGCTTTGTTACACTTGACCATGAGGACAACATGTATGTGAGACAAAAAAAAGAGTCTGAAAATTGCGAAGCTAAGCGGCAGTAGCATTGCAGTGCTAAGGAGCTAAAGCTAACTTAAATCCTAAAAAACGGGAAACAGAAAGAGATTGATAAGAACGTGTTATGACTGGCAAAATACCTATCGTCTCCTTGGTCTGTCTGTAGCCTCTGGTCCAAAATGGTTTGAGTTTAAAACGCTGTTTTGATGTTGAACGTCTCCTCAGCTTGCTGGAAGACCCGGAAGGCTGAGAGACTGAGGATGTCTTATGTAAGGGGCCGCTGAAAGGTAAACAAATGAGGGAGTACAGCTGTTTTTAAGTTTCAGGTTTTCAAGTTTCAAGTTTCAAGTTTTTATTGTCATATACAGATAACAATGTAGCATCATTACCTGTAATGAAATTCTTAGAATCGTGCTCCCCCAACTTTACATAAATATATAGAAAGTGTACAGATTGATAAAAAAAAAAAAAAATTTAAATTTTTTTAAGAAAATATTTTTTTTTTAGTATTTACAAGTATGGAATGAGTTTAATATTTACAGTATTAATAGTATATCTAGTGCAAAGTGATGCAATGAGGTATTTAGAATGTGGAGTGCAAAATTGTGCAGTGAGGGTTTAAAGTGACATTTGTTTAAAGTGACACTGTGAGAGTCCAGTAGTTGAGTGTATGCTGGTGTGTGCAGAATGTCAGCAGTTCAGAAGCCTGATGGCTTGTGGATAGACAAGCCAATCCACAGAAAAGAGGGACAAAAACGATGCATAATTATATGCCGTCATAACCGTTATAAAATTTGCTGAAAGTTTGCTGCAGTATGTTTCAGTAAAGTACACAATGTGGACAAAAGTATTGGGATACACCTGTTTTTCAGGGGCTCTTAACTTCTGTTGAAGGGCAGTCTTAATACTTCAGCATACCAAGACATTTTGGGCAACTTTGAGGACACAGTTCGGGTAAGAACCTTTTCTATTCAAGCATGACCATGTCCCAGTGCACAAAGCGAGCTCCATAAAGACATGGTTGGATGAGTTTAGTGTGGAAGAACTTGACTGGCACTCACAGAGCCCTAACCTCAACCCCATCCAAGGCTTTTGGGATGAACTGGAATGGAGATTGCGAGCCAGACCTCCTCCTCCAACACCAGTGTCCGACCTCATAAATGATCTACAGAATGAATGGGCACAAATTTCCAACAGAAACACTCCAAATGCTAGTGGAAAACCTTCCAAGAAGAGTGGAAGCTTTTATATCTGCAAAGTGTGTGTGTGTGTGCGCGCGTGTGTGTGTGTGTGTATGCATGTATTTTGTGAGGGGGTAAACAGAAGCAAGGGTTAAAAAATGTATTTTTTAATTTTATTCCCCACATTTGCCTCATAATTACAATCAGTGTCAACATCATTGTTATTGTTTTGGTGGAACAGGGAATTACTTCTAAATATTTGTTTTATTTTATTCCTCTGGCATTTTGCACAGCTGAGCACATGTGGCATCATGGTTGGACTGTGTTTTGTAGCATAGCACACTCTTCTGCTCTGTTTTTTCATGCTAAAGTAATATGCACTGCCCTTAAAAAAAAAAAAAAAAAAAATATGGAGAAGAATGGGTCAGAGTCTAGGGCATTACAAAGCCCTGTCTAAGGCAAATACCTCTTTTCAGTCAATTTTTCCTGTTTGACCAAGTCAAAGCCTCTGAGTCTGAGCATTAATGGGTCATTTCAGCTGAGTAAGTAAAAATAAGCAACAAAAGCCCGACATGTACAGTGCATGTGATCAAAACTCAGAAATCATACTTTAAATCAAAGATAACAAGAAAAAGTCTTTGTCTTTTAAATGGTATGGAATAATAAATTGTACTTTATATGACAAAGAACATGAACTAGATAAAAAGAAGGTCACCTGTGATTTCAGGATGACCATCCATTCATCCATCTATCCATCTTCTGAACTGCCTATACTTAACCGGGGTAAATGTGGGGTGCTGGTGCCTATTCCAGTGGCCATCCCACTTTTTCTCTCTTAAAATATGATTTATTAGCTTATAGTAATACAATGAAATATAATTTTTTGCAAAACCACTATACATTACAAAAGAATGAATACTTTGCTTTATCATTTTGATTGAAATATATACACTCATCTGTCATTATATTAAAACCGCCTGCCTAATGTAGGGCAGAGAAACACCCAGTACAGGTCGCCAGACACACAGACAAACACAGACATGCATACACCCAGGGGTTGTTTAGCATCTCCAGTCCAACAGTCTTTGGACTGTGGGTGGAGACCAGAGTAGACAGAGGGTGAACACGGAAAAGACAGTAAATTGTGGCCAATTTAATTTGATGTGTATTTCATTTATATTTACATTTATGGCATTTAGCAGATGCTCTTATGTAGAGCGACATACACTAGTGCTCAAGTAGTCAACATCTGTTCCTCAGACCTGCTATACTTAGATCAACATCCACTATTTAGTCCAGATACTGTCAGAGTTTAAGGCATGAGTAAGTATGTTTTTTTTATTATTATTAAGTGTAGGTAAAAAGAAATTAGTAAGGAATAACAAGTGGCCTAGTTAGTCACCAAGGTGCTTCTTGAAGAGGTGGGTCTTCAGACGGCGCTTGAAGACAGTGAGGGACTCCGCAGATCTGATCGGAAGAGAGAGTTCATTCCACCACTGGGGGGCCAAGACTGAGAAGAATTTACGCAGAGTTTACTCTTCTGTTGAGCAACAGAGGTTCAAGACAAGCGGTGTTTGATGTCCTGAGAGGACGAGAAGTGACACGTCTGCTTGATCAGTGCAGATAAGTAAGGAGGGGCAAGTCCATTCTTGGCCTTGAGAGCAAGTGTTAAGGATTTGAACTTAGTAAAGGTGGAAGAATTTCGAAACATCGAAGACTAACCTCGCAGCTGCATTCTGAATCAGCTGAAGGGGTCTCGTTACCTTCAGTGGACGTCCAGCCAGGAGAGAGTTGCAGTACTCCAGTCTTGCTTTCTTTGAATGGGCGATGACCGAGTTCCCAACAGAAACGGTGAGGTTGTGGCTAGGTGATGGACTCCCTTTAATAAATAGAAGCTCAGTCTTGCTGGTATTTAGTTTGAGGTGGTGGGCCGGCATCCAATAGGAAGTGTCGCCCAGGCAGTCTGAGATGTGGCTAAAGACCTGATCGTCATTGGAGGGGAAAGAGAGAATAAGTTGAGTGTCATCTGCATAAAAATGGTAGGAAAAACCACGTGAGGCTATTATGTCCCCAAGAGAACCAGTATATAAAGAAAAAAGTAGAGGTTATTTCAAACCATAGCATGTTCATGACTGAGCAGCATGGGGTAGGTTAACATAGAAATAAAGAGGCTGCAATCCTCCTTCTTCAGTGAACTCACTATAGTGCATTATTCACAATTGCTTTCTTCCTCTCTCTCTCTTTCTCAAATCAATTTTATTTATATAGCACTTTTTACAACCAATGTTGTCACAAAGCAGCTTTACAGAGTCCAGATCTGAGCCCCTAGTGAGCGAGCCAAGGGTGACAGAGGCAAGGAAAAACTAGCAAAGCTGGAGGAAGAAACCTTGGGAGGAACCAAGACTCAAACGGGGACCCATCCTCCTCTGGTGGACCCGGAGAGAAAGAAAGAGAGTCTCTATGGATGTAAATAACAGTAGAAGGCCTTCGTGTACAAACTTAATCACTGTTACAAAGATTGGCCATCTACGGCTAACAGAGTTGGTACAGTTAAGGAGTCGGTAGAGATAGATTTTGTTGAAGAAGTAGCTTGAGAGTCTCTAGACCACGACAACAGGAACAACTCTCTCTCTCTCTGTCTCTCTCTCATTCTCTCTCTCTCACTCTCTCTGTCTGTCTCTCTGTCTGTCTCTCTCTCTCACTCTCTGTCTTTCTCACTCTCTGTCTCTCTCACTCTCTGTCTCTCTCTCTGTCTCAGTCTCTCTCTCTCTCTGTCTCTCTCTCTCTCTGTCTCTCTCTCTCTCTCTGTCTCTCTCTCTCTGTCTCTCTCTCTCTCTCTCTCTCTCTCTCTCTTTTCCCTTTGTCTCTTCAACTAGCTTCTCATCTACTCTCATCTCTCACCCATGCTTGTCTAGCAGAGACCACCATCTCTTTCTCCATTTTACTGTAAGAGAGAGAGCAAGAAGAGAGAGAGTGAGAGAATGAAGGGTGAGGGAGATGGAGAGAGAGAAAACTAAATAAATAAAGAGGAAGAGATCGACAGAAAGAGAGTGAAAGAAAGAGAGCACACGGAGAGAAAACGAGAGAAAAATGAGAAAGTGAGGAAGGGAAAGAAAGAAAAGTTGAGAAATAACGAGAGAGTGAGAAAGAGATAGAGAGAATGACGGAAAGGGAGAAAGACAGGGAAAGAAAGACAGGAATTATGAGAAAGTGAGAGAACGAAAGGATGATACAGAGAGAGAGAGAGAGAGAGAGAGAGAGAGAATGAGAGACAGAAAAGGAGAAATGAAGGAGTAAGAGAGAGGACGAGAGAAAAGGATTAGGAGGGGAAAAGAGAAAGAGGGGGAGAAAAAGAGTGAAAGAAAGGGAAAGAGAGAGACAAACAGACAGAGAATGACAGAAGCAGAGAAAGGCATGGAAAGAAAGACAGGAATCGAAAGAGAGCGAATGGAAGGACGTGTGTGAGAGAGAGAGAGATACAGGAAAGAAAAGAACAACAGAGAATGAGAAAGAAAAGGAAGTAAGAAGGCGAGACGAAGGAGTGAGAGGGAGGGAGTGGAAGAGAGGAAACAAAAGAAGGGAAGAGAGGAAGATGGAGAGTAAAAGAGTGAAAGAAAAAGAGAGAGCGAGTTCAATTGTCACTGGAAAAAAACTAAGAATGGTGTTTGAACGGGATTGTAATTGAGGCATTCGTTATATTTGAAAAGGTGAATTCCTCCGGGGCGACTGCGGGAAAACTCGACCCACTTCATAGCCCGAGACATTAATAAAGAATGGCATCTTTTGACTTTAGCTTTCAGACCACAACCTTAAATGGCTAAATATAGACGCAGACATGGTAATTCCCTCCACCTTGGGGGATGAGATGCAGGACAGGGCCGTGGAAGAGTGCAGGCCTCCAATTAACAGTGCAGAAGAACCCCCCCCACACACACACACACACACACGCATAGACATATGACCACACTCACACTTGTATACAGAAACAAGTGCATACATATACACACACACACACACAAATGTTTGTTTTCCTACTTCGTCAGAACATGAGGTCAGACATTTCTCCGGTCTCTGAACTTTGCAAGAGATTAAAAAGTGTTCTTGGCGCTGATGCTTGTTAGTATAATGTTCATTTTGTGGTCTTTTCATTGCGGAATGTTGTAATGACATAAAACCTTATGAAAAGTTATGAGGGTTTTTATAATAGTGACAACGAGGCCTTTAAAATAGACAGAAAACATCATATTAGAGAGAAAAGTCCTCTTAACTTTCAATGTAAACAGTACAAAAAGTTTTTAAAAACTTTCTATTATTCACTTTTATTATTGTGCTTCTTGTTCTGAAAATGTACAGCAACAATCAGACACACACACACACACACACACTGACACTCTCTCTCTCTCTCTATCTCTCTCTATCTCTCTCATTTTCCATACACACACACACACATAAACACACACCGACTCTCTCTCTCTCTCTCTTTTACACACACACCACACACACACACATACATACACACACACAGATATATAAACATACACTGACTCTCTCTCTCTCTCTCTTTTACACACACACACCACACACACACACATACATACACACACACAGATATATAAACATACACTGACTCTCTCTCTCTCTCTC
>JBBJLS010000032.1:16862009-16876269 GCA_037577275.1 Bryconaethiops microstoma | reverse complement strand
GGGGGGGGGGGGGGGAGAGAGAGAGAGAGAGAGAGAGAGAGAGAGAGAGAGAGAGAGAGAGAGAGAGAGAGAGAGAGCGCGAGCGAGGGAGAAAGCAACTGTAAATAATGTACTACAGTGATTTCACTGAAAAAATAAGAGGCCTGAAGGAAAAATAGGCCTATTTTTCTTTGCTCAGTCTTTGTGTTTATATGTTGCAACCCACCATGTCCTGCTCAGTCATGAACATGCTCATTTTTAAAATCTACATCAGATCAAATGTTTATCCACCATCTGGAATAAATATATCTTCTTTTGAAAGGTATAATGTAAACAACCACTGCGGTAGAGGACCTGAGACAAAAAGTATGACAAGTGTGTCCTTTTGCTCAGTCATAACATAAAAACCACTTGTCTAATATTGTGTATCTTTGATCATGGCTCCTAAACGGTGATCCTACATCATACTGTGAGAGAGGTTCAAAAATGGCAATGTCAGAAACTTCGAATGACCATTTCACAGTGTGCGCTGCTACAACCTACGTCTACTGACCAGCCATTGAAAATGCAACATGAAATGACGAATTTAGCAATGTGGCATACAGTGCAAAATCCAAACAGCAAGGAGGATAAACTAAGGAATATCGGTACCCCGTCCACACACACCTTCACACACACCATCATACACACACACACCTTCACACACACCATCATACATACACACACCTTCACACACACCATCATACATACACACACCTTCACACACACCATCATACATACACGCACCTTCACACACACCATCATACATACACGCACCTTCACACACACCATTATACATACACACACCATCATACACACACTTTATCCCTGATTCATTTAATCTACTTAATATGCCAAAGAGATGACAGTTGGACAGACAAAAAGAAAAAAGTATTTCTGTACCAACAAGAAGCAAAATATAAGGACATACAGACATACATTGCAATGTGTGGTTGTGGTTTTAATCTTTAATGCTCATGTTTAAACATTCCATTTCTGAGGCCAGCAACAGTAATCACGAGCTACTATACTACTCAGTTTAGCATTCTCCTCGCTGTAGCACCACTCATCAGCCTTTCATGAGTTGAATCAGGTGTGCTAGAGCAGGCAAAGTGTTGACCTGGGCAATACTGTGGCCTTCTGGGACTGCTGTGCATAGGACAGCAGTAAATTATCCCTTTTATTCCCCATTCCACCTAAGATCAAGCACAAGCCCTGTGCAAAAGTCTTTTCTTCATTAGAGCTTCACATATGCAGGGCTTGGATGTAATGGAATATTGGAAATACATATTCAGAATACATGACGAGATGTCTGTACTTAGTCTATGTTCCATTTTTAATATGCAGTATTCAGAATATAATTACTTTTCGCCTTTTTTTTTAGGAAACAGACTTAACAAATAGCTTCTTTACAAAAAATGAAGTTAATTTTAAAGCCTGGATGGACACATAAATCTCTGAGATGAGGGAGTTAATCATCTCAATGTTATTGAGCTCCTCAGTAGTGAAAACGTTCACTAGTAAGATGCTTAGAATGTAATGTAAGCCTAAAACTGGTCCAAATCACCTGGAAAAATAAAGTGAAAATTGGGTTACAGAGTCCATAATATCCAAATTACCGCTATTTTCAGTTCTGTTATAGCACATCCACATCACATTACATTTCTTTACAAAGCGCAAAAGATGCATTTATCAAAAAGTGTCCCACTTTTGACGAGATCAACAGTCCAGCAGTAGACAGACAGAGGTGAGGAGAGCAAATAAAATAGTGAAAGTTTCAGAACTTGAAAGGAAATGTGTCATAGCACATATTTGCATGAACATGAGGAAAACTAACAGTGTAACCTAGGTAACAATTACGACAGACTTTTCATTGTAACAAGTCAGTGGTTCTCAAACTGTGGGCTGTGACCTCCAAGGGTAGGTGCTAAGGGGGCTGCTGAAATATTTTAGAAGCTGTAATTATTCATTAGTCATCTCTAATTAGTCATTTTTTAATTTTGTTACTTTGTAAATCTGGTTTGGCCACTTCTATAACAGTCATACTCCTTTAACAATGGCAAACATTAATTAAAATGCAGTAAAAGTCTCAACCAATTACGATTCCAGGCAATCGAGCACCACTTAATGAGTTAACTCTGGTACCACTGAACAGCCCCGTTTGTCGTGTTTGAGAGAGCTAGTAACATAGACAAGGCACTGATGGGTATGCGTGGGGGGAGAAGTGCAGTGGCACTTCATATCCATTAAGGGAGCCTTAGACTAAAGATTCAGATCTGCTGCTGCAGGTGGTGCTTGCAAATCACAGACTGCAACAAACCTCTAATATATGTCATTTTGTTTTATTCCGAAACTTGCCATGTAGCACATATTTTTTTCTCATGTCATTACTCCTGTAATAAAGTCTATCATTTATAAGAGAAGAAAAAAATATGCTTATGTAACAACATCTTAGGCCGAGAAATTTCTCCTAATCCATTTGTCACAAAATCCTAAATATATAAATTTGTTTTCTGGTGTGGGTATAAAATAGAAACGAATAAATGAAAATGAAATGGTTTTGAGCTGGCCTGGGCACACATATTCCTGAGGATTCCAAGTCACATTGAAATGCAGGGGATGTTGAGGTGGAGATTACAGCAATGGGCTTGGGTGCTTGGGTTGCAATGACACCTGAACCACACACACACAATCTCTAGGTAGTGTCAGCTCAGATAAGCGCGACCGGTTGCGTCTGAGGGACCACCGCCGTGCCTGTCTGCAGCGTCCAGTGTCTCAGGTGGGAAAGAGCATGATCCCTCTGACCGTTTCAGAGTCTCCAGAGCACAATAACAAGCTTCAGCCTCAATTAGCCACAAATCCTTTCCAGGAGGGAGATGCAGGGAGAAACGGCGGCAGGAGCCTTCTGATCAGTGGTTTGTGACTCACATTAGTGACTCACATTGCAAACTGTTTTTATGTAAATGCATTTTTTTCCCCCAGAGTCTGATAGTCGGAGGCGCTTTTTTTTCAGTCCGACACGGTCAACTGCACTTATTTTATTGCCTTGTTAGTGTTTTGGGGAAAATCGGCTTTTCCAGTGATTGGTGGTAAGCACTGAGTGGCTGTATGGCCAAATACATTTGTATAAGTGCCTCAATTATAATGGAACGACAGTCCATCAATTATTACGCTTTTGAAAAAAATCCCCTGAAGTTGCCAGAAAGCAATGTGTTACCTTAAATTGGAACATCCTTACACTGTCACTGCAAAACCAAATGACAGAACTTCAGGAAAAAATGATTAATGTCAAGGTGTTGGGGGTCTTTTTCGAAGCGGTGAAATTCGCCTAATGAGAGCACCTAATAGTGGAGAACTCAGAAAACCAATACTTCAAGACACAAAGTCAACAACAAATCATTAAAAATAACAGGAGATGCCTTGCAATGCACTGGCAACCTGTCCAGAAGTTTTCTATGAATTTTACCCTAGTACTGGGATAGTTAAGATAGTTAAGATAATCCTAGTTAGGATATCCTAAGTTAGGATACCCCTAGTTAGGATATTCTTAGTTAGGACATCCTTAGTTAGGACATCCTTAGTTAGGACATTCCTAGTTAGAACATCCCTAGTTATGATAGCCATAATTAGGATATCCTTAGTTAGGATATCCCAACTTATGATATTCTTAGTTAGAACCTCCCTAGCTAGGAAAGCCCTAGTTAGGACATCCTAGTTAGAATAACCTTAGTTAAGATGTCCCTACAGACAGAATATTCCTAATCAGGATAAAACTCATTAGAATAGCCCTAGTTAGGATAAGCGACCCAGATAATGAATTAATGATTAGAGATGGCAAGATATCACCTGTTCTTTTCCAATACCAACATTAACATCATTAACATTAACCTTGAGCATTGGCAACATTAACAACATTCACCTCGAGCTCTGGCTGATACCAGTATTTTTTGCTGAGCTTTCAAATAAACAAGTTTAATTGAATTACATCATTTAAGATGAGTGGGCGTGAACAATGACAAGACAAGATTCGGGGTGAATATGTGCTCTTGAAGGTTACAGCAATCCTGGTATACCATCGTTAGTGCCATCATTAATAATAAGGGGAATTCTGTTTGTCATCATCACCATCATCATCATCTGTAATTTTAACTCAGGTTCTTCACTTTGCCCACTGGCAGACCTCCAGTAAGTTGACATGCATCAACAGCTCACAATGAGAGAGCATGTGCTCACCAGCAGAGCTGGGCTGTATCAGCGGAGCTTAATTAATGAAATCACTGCCACTGGGTGATACTATTAGAGCAGACCGTGGAGGTGAAGCGTACAGTCTGCCTTCTCTCAGCACACAGCGGGAGGCAATCTCTGGAGAAGGTGACTCCAAAAACATCCTTCTCTCATTCTGGAACTCCGTCAGGCTAAGTGTGGAGGGGGAACTTAACGCCTTTAGCTAATCAGGGCTCACTCGGAGGCAGTGTGGGACTCGCTCTCCTCCAGTAGAGCCGCTCCTACTGCTGCGCTAGATGAGCGTTCAGTCCACAGCAGCTCAGGCTGCTGAACAGCAGGGATGCAGAAGGCAGAGGAGGACAAACCTCAGCACAGGCTCCCACCAGCACAACAGCAGGAAATGTGAGTCCAATCCCATCTGTCTTACACCCTAAAATCATAGTCTATTTTTTTTTCTATTTATTTAATACATTTTTTTTTTTTTTTTGGAAAGATATGCTGAGATGCAGTTAACCTTCTTAAACCCCGTTGCCTACTGAGACACAAGGCTTGCTTCTTTATCTTATTCAAACTTTCAAACCATTTCCAATATCTACAAATGCATGCTGTTAAAAGTGCAAGCACTGCTGTTATTTTTTTTTTTAATCTTCAGATTATACCCTTTTTTACTGGTTCATATGTCTTCATGCATAACGTGTCCAAGTCTTAACTTGTAGCAAAAATGAACTCTGAAGAGTATTGGAGTTTATGATGGTTTGGAACAGGCTTTATCTTTATCTTAAAAAATACAGGCGTCTCCCAACATAAAAAGGTGCTTTGTAAAGAATGTATTAGTTATTTTATAGTCTATTTAAGTGTATTATTGTAATTAATTCATTCTGTTATTTATCGTAGTTTATTTGTATTTACTGATCAAAATTCTGTAGGCTTTTAAAAAGATAAAGGGTTAAAGCTTGCTGCAGTTGAGGATGCAGTTATTACCAATGAAAGCCTTTTCAGCTCCTGAACTGTTCCTTGGGAGTTAACCTTGTAGTCGTTGGAGCCTGCAGGACAAGGCTAGCAGTAATAAGTGGCAGTAATAAGTGATGTGAGATGGAAATGCTGCAGCAGTGAAGTGCCTCCTACCTGTAACCATCTCTGGTGTCAGAGCTCTGTAGCGACCCAGGGAAAAGAATTAAGTGGCAGAGGCACACAGGCTGCAGAAATCTGGAGATATCCTTCAATAAGACGTAAAGTTCAGACAGAAAGATAGCAGACCTTTAACCATGCCTCGTTTAAGCCTTGGGTGAGAATGGTTATAGTTGTGCTTTTTTATGAGGCCAGCAATGATTCCTCTTATAAAATTTGGCACCAGAAAAGGGCTCCAGTGTGACAAGCGGCAAAATCTGGTGTTACAAATAGGGTACATGCTGAACCACGTTCAGGAGACGGAGCCAATCACATTAGACACTGCTCTCATTTTCATTCTGACTGTTTATTGCGTTCATACACACCTACATAAAGCCACACACACACACAGACAACCCCATACACACACATATACACACGTACATACACACAAACACACACACATGCACTCATAGACACGCATATACACACACATACACACGTACATACACACAAACACACACATGCACTCACAGACATGCACACACTAGAAGATTCATTTTTTCGGTGAGTTTTGCCCTCAGGATGCAAAGCAATTTTCCAAGTTGATGCTTATCTCTGTAGGACTTACAAATGATGTTGCTGTTTTTGTAGTGCTAAAGCGTTTTCTGAATGAAACCATTTCCGAAACACAGTTTTCTGGTAATAAGCGAGCAGTAAATGTACCTTTTCGTTCCATCACCTTCTCAAAGACGAGCTGCTTTGCCTCTTCACAGCTTTAGATTATTTTCAACGACTGGACCCTTCTTTTTTTGTGATGCAATGACAGTCTGTCACTAAGGAGATGACCTTTCAGTAAATGGTGTCTTCCTTTACCATGCTGCGTCTCAGAGGGACCCCTTAAAAAAGGGCCTGGACCGTAGACCTGTATAGTACAAAGAGACATTTGAAAAAAAGTCATTTATTCCATTGATACTAGCCTCAGCTGACAAAGGCGCAATCATGTCTACAGAGAGTATATAAAAGAACACCTTTTTATGCCAGCTTGCTACTGCAATAAGCAGCAATCTTCAGTAATCTTCTGTCTATTGCAGAAAAGAGAGGCTCACTCCTTATACAAAATATACAGAATATTTGCAAGGGTGTTAGAAGACCTTCTTTCCAACTAAGTGCTCCTCTGCTGGTTTCGTACAAGACATAATTGCTTCAAAATTACCTGCTGCATAATGATAAATTCCGTAGTAAAAGTGCTTCTTAAATAGAAATATACACTTCTGTGACTCAGTAGGCCTCAGTCGCTTTACAAAGGCTCTATTAACTAATACTGACAGCCTAATAATCATGTGCATGCATTTAATCGCTAAAGAAAGAACCAACAAAGAAAAAGCCTTTTGAAGGGGCTGTCTCGTCTGTTAGTTTATAAAAGGCCACCCAAGTCCCATAGATTTGTTTTGCAGTCTCTAACGACCAAAGACCAAATATCAAGCGGCTTATTGCCAATATTCTGCTCCCCACACTGGCAGTGGACCCTGCAGCAGGGCATTATTATATTTCAAGTCAGGTAATCGGCTTAAATGGCAATACAGTCGGTAGTTCAGGTCATGAGCCGAACCTTTCAGAGAAATATAGTGTTGTCGTAGTGTTATTTTATGTAGCTGGCAAATTAGATTTGAATAGATTTCTCTCCCTCCCTGATGAAAGTAAAGAAGCTCATTAACTTTTTCTCATGTAACATCTTTCAATATTCCAGCTGCAAGTGGCCCAAAGATAAATGCTTTATACTCAGGACACAGCTTAGGACATTCTGAACTTGCGCTAAAGGAGAAAATGATCCGTTTCACCGAAGCATCCAACATGTGAGGGAGGGGCCACAAAACATATACACATTTTGTTTCTCAGTCCAAATTTGTTTGGACGCATGAGGTCACACTGGACTCTTCCTCTTATAAATGAACATTGATGTTTACACAGACACACCATCCCATCTTTAAACTCGTCATTTTCAGGGATAATATTGGATAGGAAGGCCAACCTCCTGTCGATTGCTCGCTCACTGCAGCTCCACATTTGAGAGCCCTTTCTTAACTACAGCTATGATACAGCTATAGAACGTTATAAGAACAATTACTCAGTTCTTCGCTGCAGAATTGTACTTTATAGGTAGCAAGAAGGTCCTGGGATTGATTCCCCACCAAGGCGGCCTGTCACGTGCTCAGGACATGCACGTCAGGTGAACTGGAGATTCTAAATTGCCCTGTGTGCACTTGAATGTGTTTGTGTGTCTGCACTGGAATGGACTGGCAACCTTTCGAGAGTGTTTCTCTCCCTTTCGCCCTATGACTGCTGGGACAGGCTCCCAATGACCTTGCTTAGGATAATGGTTCAGATAATGGATGAATGTATGAATTGCACTTTATTTCACCCACAACATGAACTGAACATGACCAGCCATTACTGAAGGACTGTGTAAATCACCACAGCCAGTTTGGTCTTATTTAATGCAGTAAATCTCATAACGGGGCACACAGAAATGAGCATTCTGCTGTGACAAATTGCATAAATGAAACAATGACATGAAATAACATGCTCACAATTTGACTATAGTATAAGACTCCCAGTGTGAATATGATTAAATAGTTTATATTCATCAGTGTATATAAATTAGTATTTACTGTGGCTTCCAGCATATCTACAGCCAATGTACCAGACCTACGTGCCCTTACTAATACAGACTGCAGACTTTGGGAAGGCAGAGCAGGATGTCATGACCTCGAAAAGGAACTCAAATAAATAACGAAATGTATGAAGTATTTCAATACACGTAATAAGTCGTAACGTATGTGTCACAAAATCAGAAATAAGCTGTGAAAATCTGCAGCTTGGGCTAGAGGTAAATCAGCCCCGTCCTTATCCAGTTCTTATGTTTTTATTTATTAATCCCCTGTTGGCAGTGCCGTTAGATTCACAGAAATCCAAAACATCAGCTTCTAGTCCAGAATTTCCTTATCCCTGCTCCTGGATATATATTGTTCTGTACATCGTAGTGCATTCTTTGGTTCAAGACACTCACTATAAGTCAATAAGAGCTTGTTAATGAGCTGTTAATGAGTTATATTAGATGTGCTGTGAGCAGTGAAAACCCTCAAATGTACGGAGTAGTGTGCCTCCAGGACCAGGGTTGGGAAATACTGTTCTGGTCATTTGTTAACAGCAAGTAATGATGTGGGAAATTAAACTCTATTTTGGAGCTCGCAGCTTCATTTTTTTTCTTTTGAACGAGTGGGATGGCGAAGCTCTTCTAGCTCATTTATAACAGTCGCCTCTGCTTATTTTTATGAAAACTGTTCTTCAATGCACTTTATGAATCTGTTTATTATGGTCACTACACTAAGATGACTTTTTTTTCCCGGAGGAAAGCAACATATTTCTCCTAGGCATACATGCTACATCTGGAGGCATGCAGAGTTCTCACTGCTCCCTCTACATTGGGAACTCAGATCCAGCCTTGGAAAACAAACCTCATTCAAAGTTCATCCAAGAATCAAACCATGCTGAGATTAGGAACCTGGCATTCATTCATCATTAAAGAATGTGTGAGAGACTGAACAAAAGCTATCAAGTAGGCCAGAAAGAATGGTACTGTGTTGGTTTTATAAATGTTTAATGCAAGACTCAGGGGCTGATGCACTTCTGAGCCTCTTAACTATCTTCTTGAAATGGACTCAAATGCTATGTAAACTCAAATTAGATTTTTTAAAAATCCTTTAAGCTTGTTTTCTAATCGAGGAAGGAGGAAGCAAATTACTCTCATTAACAATAAATTATACTGCTTTCAATAGTAAAATTACATAAGTGATGTAAAAAGCATTATTCAATACAATCCAATACAATATGCTGCTCTTAAGGGGCTGAAAATGTGCAATACATTAATATAATGTTTCAGTTCAGTTCACTGAAGCATTCAATGTTAAATTGCACACAAAAGTGCCATATCTGAAACAACAGCTTATAGGGTCCCTATCTAATACTCTAGCCAAGTGACTCTTAACGCCAGATCTGGGAACTTCTTGCCCTACCCTCTGGCCCAACACACCTCATGGAGATCTTAATATAAGTCATATTAATATTTATTATAAATAAGTGTTCTGAGCCACTGCTCTAGCCTCAATTTAATATCACCCCTGAGATAAAAATGTCACGTGACATAATATGCTGTGATACAGTTAGATACAGTTTGATATGTTGCATTGCCACATACCTAACAGGCATATTTCAGTGTTCTTTTCAGTGTGCTTTGTCAAAAAGTTACATTTGGACCACAAGGCATCTGAAAGACCTAAAAACGAGGTTCTTAACCTCTTTCGAGGTTTAAGCCCTTTTTTGGGTTACATGTTTTGCAAATATGTCTCATGCGTGATGCCCAGTGTGGTTCACCAATGTAATATCTGATCCTGGTATTAATGGATACAGTCATTTTAAAGCTCAACAGTTGAGTGTTTGGTTTGCCAGTGGCCTAGAAATTTGGAGGGCTTGAAGGCTTGAGGCTTCCCTTGTGCCAAAAATGTGCTTCACTCTTAACAGTCAGTCAAAACCTTCCCTCAGTAACAAGCTCACCCAATACGAATTTATAATCAACATTAGCATGTGATTAGAATCCCTGATCTAAAAGAACTAATGGAAATTGAAGAAAACAGACAGATTAATCTTCGACCAGGACTAAAGGTGGTAAATTACCATTGAAAAAAGAGTTTAGTCCAAGACTAGACTTAATTAATGTGGGTTGAAACAAATTGCTGTTGTTTTCTTGATATGCCTGAGATAAGTGTGATTTTAATCTGTGGAACAGGTAGATGCCGAATGTTCTTGGACTGATCTGAGAAGATACCCAGAACATCATGGGCCCTTCAGATCCAGCAAACAACACCAGTGATCTCGCCCATGGAGGAGGAGAAAACCAGAGCCTGGGCAATGACAGGCTGGATCTTCATAAGCCTGTCTTTGTGGACGACATCACCAAGCACCTAAGCGTTCAAATCACACTCATAACAGCCTATTCACTAATAATTGTACTGGGTCTGGTTGGTAATGCATTAGTCATTTATATGGTCATCCTATACAGAAACATGCGCACTGTTACCAATTACTTCATCGCCAACCTTGCTTTGGCTGATCTGATGGTGGACACCATATGCTTGCCCTTCACTTTGGCGTACACCTTGCTGGATGAGTGGAAGTTCGGAGCGGTGATGTGTCACATGGTGCCTTACGCCCAAGCTCTAAGCGTCCATGTGTCTGTCCTCACCCTCACGGTCATCGCTCTGGAACGCTATAGATGCATTGTGTTCCACCTGGGCCAGCGCCTAACCAGATGTGCCAGTTTTGTCATCATAGGCCTGACGTGGGCCTCTGCGGCTGTCCTGGCTGGACCTTTGGCTATTTTCCGGGAGTACCGCTATGAGGAGATCCCCTACATAAACTTGCGGATTGCTGTGTGCTCTGAAAAATGGCCCCACGGTACCAACCGGGATGCCATCATCTACAGTCTTTCCATGCTTCTACTGCAGTATGTCTTTCCATTGGGCATTATAAGCTATGCTTACGTGTGCATCTGGGTCAAGCTGAAGAACCACGTGAGCCCGTCCAACCGCAACGACAACATCAACCGCCGCAAGAAGACCACCAAGATGCTGGCCCTGGTGGTCGTGGTCTTCGCCGTCTGCTGGCTTCCTTTTCACGTGTTTCAGCTGGCCAGTGACCTTGACCTGGTCCTCAAGTTTAAAGAGTACAAGCTTCTTTACACATTGTTTCACATCGTGGCCATGTGTTCGACCTTCACCAACCCTCTGCTTTATGGCTGGATGAACAAGAACTACAGGAATGGCTTCCTCATGTGCTTCCGCTGTGAGCACAAGCCCGACACCATCCACCCCGAGGGCTCCTTCCGAACTCGATCGCTGCGAGGTTTGGTTGTGAACGGCTACAACGACGCGCAACCGGCAACTGCTGTCTGACCCCAGCCATGGCTTACAAACCAACAAGGACTTTTAAAAAGATTTGCTGTGAACTTCGCAACCTAGATTACGTTTGCTTTTTGTATTCAGATGTATTCGATGGACGTTGCATGTGTTTTACTATGTACAAGGCAAGCTATTTATGTTGCTGATGGCAGTCTGTGATCAGTGCTTGTCGGTTCTGCCTGTGATTTTTGCATATTTATTATGATGAAGTGGAACTGCTGAGAGATGATATGATGCAAACGTTTCACTGTGTTGTTAAGCAACTTGTGTTCCGGTTTCAAAGACAGTAAATTCTAATTTACATGAGAAAGCTACGTGATTAAAATTGGTCTGTTAACAGATGACACCTGTGACAACAGGAATTTCCAAAAGTGTTTCATCTTACCTCTCACTGCATCTATAAAAAACAGCAGCACATTAGAACCCAAGACCAGTTACTGCATTATTCATGGTCTCTGCATCGCTGACTTACTACTCATAATGCTAACTGATGTAGCTCTGTATAATGCAGACAGAGTGTGTGTCATCTTCAGAACAGCTTGTAGACACAACAAAGTTCTATAACCCATCAGTGACAGAAAAACATCTCCGCCGAAAGTCATAGCATGAACATTATGAATCTCCCAGTTGTACACTTCAGTGGTTTGAGAGAAGCTGATGATGCTGTATACAAATGCAAAGAGAATCATCACAGACCACTTTGTGATGATTCTCATGCACCGATCATTGCATTTATGGGGGTTTTTTAATGTTTTTTTGGACCAAAAATGTTTTCCCCAATTTCTGTAGCCTCTGGTCCAGTGGCTATTAAACATAGTATGAAAAAAGGTGCAACAAATAAGGACTTTCTAAAGTAAAAAACATGATGTTTCGGCCCACATTTATGGTCATTTCTTTGTAAGCCTTTTTTTATTTTTCGTTGTACCACAACTATATTTGGTTAAAGCACCTTTACCTCATTGTCAAGTGTCTTGTAATGTCCTTCCACTTTACTGTTCAATATAAACCCAGCAAAGCTGTTAGCAACTGTTTCTCCAGCAGAATGGCTACCGGCTGTTGCTGTGATTCTGGCTTTAACACCAACAACATTACATTTCCACCAGCTTCAGTTTTTGACTTGCATCTAGGAACATTAAATATATAATCACAGTGACTTAAATATATGTCGTGGCTAATGACAAGTGCTTTCAACAACCTATACTATATGAACAAAAGTTTTGAGATGCCTGACCATTACATCAACAGGGACTTAAACGACATTGCATTCAAATCCATAGAATTTAATATGGAGTCTGTCTCCCTTTGCAGCTGTAACAGCTTCCACTCTTCTTGGTTCTGGAGTTTCTGTGGGAATTTGTGTCCATTCATTCTGTAGATCATTTATGAGGTCAGACACTGATGTTGGAGAAGGCCTGGCTCACAATCTCCATTCCAGTTCATCCTAAAGGTGCTGGATGGGGTTGAGGTCAGGACTCTGTGCGGGCCGGTCAAGTTCTTCCACGCCAGACTCGTCCAATCATGTCTTTATGGAGCTCGCTTTGTTCACTGGGACACAGTCATGCTGGAATAGAAAAGGTTCTTACCCGAACTGTGTCCACAAATTTGAAAGCATGGCGTTGTCCAAAACGTGTTGGTCTGCTGAAGCATTAAGATGCATTAGCACAAAGCCTGAAAAACAGTTTTGTCACAATACTTTGTCCATATAGTGTATCAGAGATGTGAACTTTTCAGTGTTACTTGTGAGTAAAGTACGCCCCCTATTGGCACTGATGGGAAAGTTGCTAGTTGACTCAAAATAAAACAGACATGAGTTTCATTGGCTCCTTGAGTCATGTTTAAGCCATGTACTTTTATACTAAATAGTAGCCCATTTCAAAATAGTACACCAGAATTAATAACTGAGTACATTTAACAGTATCGTGCAGCAGTGTCTGGTGGTGGACGCGCCCTCTGTTCCTCTTGTGTACTGATCTGAGACCCACATTTCTGAAAAAAGGCATTTTTGAGGCCTGTGAAAATATGGGTAGACTACAAAGACTTACTATTTTTCAAAATAAAATTTCCAAAGTGCTGTGTCATTACACAGCCAATTGTTGACAGCAGTGCAATTATTAGACATCAACAAGAACATACTTTAGACTAACCATTAAAATAATAATAATAATAATAATAATAATAATAATAATAATAATAATAATAAATTATAATAATAATAAATTAATAATAAATTTAAAAAATATATATATGTATATATATATATATAAATGCTGCACAACGATTAACAATGTAATGCGATTAATCACATTGTTATACGCAAAATTAAATAATTCAAAAGTAGTGTATGGTACACTTTTATTTTTAAAGTACTGCTATGTGAACGAAAGTGCAAGAACATTTGGTTTGCAAACGTTTTACACAAATAAGGAGCTTTTTAACAGCAGTATTTTCTTTAACACAGCTGCAGTTTCTAAATATTTCTAAACTTAAACATAATGTAATTAAATCAAATATAAAATCAAAGCTACTTGCCAATACAGGGCATTCGCGTTTTATCTAGTTTTAGAAAAACAACTTACCTTTAGAGGCCAGAGCATGGGGAGCAAAACCATTATAGCAGCTGCAAAGGAGGACCAACTCCACATGAAAGTCTATGTACCTGAATGCAGTGTCATTAAAGTCCCTGTTGGTGTAACATATAATGGGACGCCTGGCCCCAGCGAAAACCAGCAGCGACGCAGAGCTGCGTGATGCGCGCACTCACGAGCCCAAAAAACAGTGAACTTTCAAAATAAAAGGATTTTTTGAAAAATCTGCGTTAACGCGCGATAAAATAATTGTCGCCGTTAAGTAAATAACGCGTCAACGCGAGAATAACGCGTTAACGTGCTCATATA
>JBBJLS010000032.1:16804280-16861909 GCA_037577275.1 Bryconaethiops microstoma | reverse complement strand
TCCATTGAGAGGAAATCTTCATTCTTCAGCATACCAACACATTCTGGACAGCGCCACGCTTCCAACTTTATGGACACAGTTTGGGGAAGAACCTTTTCTATTCCAGCATGACTGTGTCCCAATACAAAGCGAGCTCCGTGAAGACCTGACTGGATGAGTTCAGTGTGGAAGAACTTGACTGGCCCTGACCTCATAACCAGACCATAAATGCTCTACAGAATGAATGGGCACAAATTCCGACAGAAACTCCAAGATTTGGTAGAAAGCCTTCCATGAACAGTGGAAGCTGTTATAGCGGCAAAGAGAGACCAACTCCATATTAAAGTCTATGTATTGGAATGCAGTGTCATTAAGGTTCCTTTTGGTGTAATGGTCAGACCTTCCAATATTTTTGACCACATAGAGTACATATTTATAATTAAAAATACTGGCACTTCTAAAGAATTGAAAGCTTGACCCAAGCAAAAGCAGCTGGCAGTTAAAAAAGGAGAGGCTCAATATTTGCCCAAACACCAACTCTGTACGGCACTTAAAACATCCAAAAGAACATTCTGTAATGTTTTTTAAAATGAAGAAGTGAGGAAAAACACTCTTTTATAAGAAACTTAAGACGGGACCAACTGATAAACACTTTGCTCGTAAGATTCTTTGCAGTTATTATTTTGGATGACATAAAATAATAGTGACAGCTGACATATGATCTAACCTATAAGACAACCTTCAGAGTCTGAATCACACAATGAAAACAGAGCTGATTAATGGTCTAATCTACTTTCAAAATGTCTTTATTTTTGTCATTTGCACATACCATCAGCTCAAACAACACAAATGAAAATCAACTAAACCTCAAACTATATGACAGGCCATACTCACAGTAAGTGAACTGCAACCGGTCAGTTATACTGGTTTAAGACCTAATAAGCCTGTAACAAAGAATGGATCTCAAATAGTACCCTAACTGTACATCATTTCATATTTTTATCAAATATGATATAAAATACGTTTTTACCCATATTATATACATATATGTATATAACTGTAATATATATAACATTTTCACGTGCTGAAGCTCAAATTCCGTGACTCAGCACATAACACACTTAACGGAGTGTGACCTCTTCGTTCTGTGAGGGGTAGGTTTCACTATTGTGGTCAGTTCCTACGTAGGAAGTAGGGCAAACGAGTAGCGCAGTCATTTTCTGCCCATTGAGATTCAGTGGCCCACTATAATACACTTTATACGAGAATGGCATAATAATTATCTGTTTAATTATATAAATATTCAAGTTAAAAGAACATCAGATGAATCAGAGGAAAGTTAGTGAGTAGGGAGTAGGGAGTAGGGAATAGGGCATGATGAAATCGGATTAGAACGACATAGGCGGGGCTTATTCCTGCATGGGCTCCTGTGCTGTCTGCACGTTTCTGTGGGGCGGAAGTGTCAGTGGGTGCTCCGTCCGAAAGAGGAGGAGGACGGACGGAGGAGAAATGGATAAGAAATCTAACTAAACCACCTCTCAAGACTTTTGTAAGTATCCCACCACACTAACGTATCTGTCTACATCTCGTATCTGAGATTTAAACCAATATTCGGTCGCTTAACGAAATCTTTTCATTCACTCGTACTATTCCGCGGCCTGCGCGCTTTACACTACATGGCCAAAAGTATTGGGACGCCTGACCATTACACCAAAAGGGATTTTAATGATATTGCATTCGAATACATAGATTATAATATGGAGCCGACCCCCCTTCGGAGCTATAACAGCTTCCACGCTTCTTGGAAGGCTTTCCACAAGATTTAGGAGTGTTTCTGTGGGAATGTGTGCCCATTCATTCTGTGGAGCATTTAAGAAGGCCTGGCCCTCAATCTCACAGTTCATCCCAAAGGTGCTAGATGGGGTTGAGGTCAGGGCTCTGTGTGGCCAGTCAAGTTCTTCCACATCGAACTCATCCAGCCATGTCTTTATGGACCTTGCTTTGTGCACTGTGACACAGTCATGCTGGAATAGAAAAGGTTATTCTCCAAACTGTGTCCACGAAGGAGCGTGGCGTTGTCCAGAATGTGTTGGGTAACTGGAAGTAAGGGCCCTAGCCCAAAGCCTGAAAAACCAGGTCTGTCCCAATGCTTTTGTCCATATAGTGAACCTGCTGTCAGCATGGAAACCCTAATGGCTCTGGGCACAAAGTTCAGCAGCTTTGGTCTCTCCCAGGAACAGTTATTTGAGCCAGGTTGGGGTAAAGGGTTATTTGTTGTGCTCTTTTAATACCTAGTGATTAATGTTGAGTAGCCAGCAGGACTGGTGCTGTTTTAATGTCCCTGTGGACTGAGCTGTGTTTAACAGTGAACTCCCTTGGACCTTTTAGATAATAAGGTCAGAAGGCCAAAGTAAATGTGTATATATAAATTTTTTTTATTAGCATTTTAATCTGCCAAATTTTGCGGTATTTTTACTGTTGCTGTACTTTGTGTCAAATCTGCGTTTATTGGTGTTTGTTTACTATTACATTTGAGTCATTTCCTGTTTTGTTATAAAATGTCTAATATTTGTTTAAAAATTACAACACACGTCAAAGAAGTGTATTTTTCTTAAAATTATGTGAATGTATCTTATTTAAAATGCCTCTTGTTTCCAAATTCTTTCAAATACTATTACATTTATTCATTAGTACCTTCTTGCTCATTTCCAGTTTTTAATAAAATGTCTAATATTTTGTTTAAAACTTCAAGTAAACAAATAAAAGAAGTGTATTTTTGTTAAACTTGTGTGAATGTATACTATTTTAAAATGCTCCTTCTTTCAAATGTAATTACATTTCGGTGAACACTCAGTAAACATAGTTTTTTGGTTAACATGGTTATTTGGGTGCAGGTTTTCAGGAGAAATCATGTGTTTTGGTTGTCAGATTGTGGTCCTTAACTGACTGACAGTATAACTGACTGGCAGTTTTTTTTTTCTCCATTCAGTTCTTTGCCAAGGACGGATTAGTGGGAACAATGGTGAAGTATTTCAGCTGTGCGGGGTTTCTTAAAGGCACATGGGACCAAGTGTCTATTGCATTCTGGCAAAAATATCCTAATCCTTACAGGTAAAAATAACTCATTAAGGCAATGTTAGAGAAAGAGAATTGTTTAGTAGTAGTAGGTGTTTGGGAAGGTCTTCTAGTCTTGTGTAATCCTCTCTTTCTCCTCTTCTCAGTAATCATGTTTTGACTGAAGACATAATCTTTCGGGAGGTGACTCCTGACAACCGTCTCATCTCCAGACGGCTTTTGACCAAAACCAACCGGGCGCCGCGCTGGGCTGAGAAGTTCTTGCCTGGCCACATGGCGCGTAAGGCCTACATTATTGAAGATTCTGTAGTGGATCCCAAAGACAGAACCATGGTCACTTTCACGTGGAACATAAGCCATACACGCCTTATGGTGAGCTCTACTTAATCTCACCACAGTCGTTCCTTATCTGTATTAATTGAACATTTGTTTTCTGTATTTTTTTTTAAGTAGTTAAGTCAAGTAGGTATTTGTCATTTCCACCATATACACAGTACACAGTGAAATAAAACAGCGTTCTCCTAGGACCACGGTGCAACAAAAATAACAAAAACAGACCCACAAAGAACAAAAACAGAACACCAGAAGACTACACAAATGTGGAGAAAAAAAAGAATAGCAACAGTACTATAATTTACAGGACAAGGACCCATCCCTTCCTTCCAGGACCCATCCCTTCCTTATTTTTGTCTTAACTTCCAACTTTTTCTTTGACATGTGTTGTTCAGGTATTGTTTGACAGGTGTTGTTTAGGTGTACCAAGCGTGCAGTAACTTCGTTGAATAGTGGATGTTTATTTAAGTTTAAGGTTTAAGAAACAGATGTGGACTACTTGAGCACTGAGGTACGTCGCTCTGGATAAGAGCATCAGCAAATGCTGTAAATGTAAATGTAAGGCTCCATACATCCAGTCGAACAGTAACAGCACTAGTGAGTCAATACAGTATTATGACGTACTGTTTTCTAGCAGATTGGTATACAACAATAAATAATAGTTTTTTTTATTCTTGTAGAACAGTTACCAATATAGCAGTGATGAAAAGGTCAATGGAGTCAATATTTGCTTAGTGTTTTGAACGAAGAGTTCAGTAGATTTTAAGCTCCAATCAAAAACTGCTGAATCAGCACCAAAGTAAACTCACTGTTAGCTCTGCTTTTGCTACGATGGTAGGAAATATGCACATTTAAAAGGTTATTTGGTCAAAACGACCATTGATGAGCTTTATGGAAAGAAAACCCAGGCTACAACGGCCTAGAGAACAATGACGACACTGTTCCTCTTAGACAATTTTTTTTTTTTTTTTGGAATAATAGTTTACAAGAACTGCTTTTGTAAAAAACCCACTCCAGTTTTGTCCCGGCGGCCTCTGTCTGCAAATGTGACTTGTTTTCTCTCTTCAGTCTGTGGAGGAGCGCTGTGTGTACAGAGTGAACCCCGACAATAGCAACTGGACCGAGATCAAGAGAGAAGCCTGGATCTCTTCCAGCCTGTACGGCCTCTCCAGAGCTGTTCAGGTCAGTGGGCCAAAGGGCATCGCTACGGCAACACGGGGAAAGTCATGGCAGTTTTAAGTAACGTAGTGCCAGCAGCGTCTCGCATTTTGTGCTGCATTACACATGAAGGCTGGGATCATTTGTAAAGTTACCAGCAGGGGCTAAAAATAGCCCAACCAATACTGACTTGTGGTAAGCGTGTAGATCTTGTAGCGTGTTGACAGCTAAGCAGCTGTTTAGTCTGTGCTTAAATTACTTCTGTTAACCTCCAACATTACTTGGCCACTGCACACATTTCTGTTTCTCTAAATGGTCTGTTTTCATCATCTCTTCAGGAGTTTGGCCTTGCCAGGTTTAAGAGCAGCTTAACAAAGACTATGAAAGGATTTGAATACGCCTTAGCCAAAATGCAAGGTAAGAATCCGGCAGCTCTTTAGTCCGATGTCAAATGGAATAGGGAGTGCGGTGATAATTGAAGCGGGACGTTTTTAATTGTTATGCATTTAATTGTTATGCAGGTGAAACGCCCACACGAACCCTGGCGGAGACGGCCACAGAGAAGGCTCGGGAGACGGCCCTTGCTGCTAAAGAGAAGGCGAAAGACTTCGCCTCTCAAGCACAGAAGAAACAATATGTATGATATGGAGACGGACATTCGGCATTGTTTTTCTAAGCCTGTGCCTAAATTTCACCAAGGCTGTCTGAAAAGGGTCTGGCCATTCCAGTTCTCTAGGGTGCCAGGAGACTTTCACACAAGTCTGCTGCAGCAGCTCTTCAGCAACTGGTCCACCGTCAGTGTTGTGCAAGACCACCCATTCCTACCCCTGAACAATGTGCTCTTCCACCCTGTAAGCTTATAAGTAAAATTGACTTGGTTACAAATACATCATCCTCTCATGCCTCACGTAGTCAGTGTTAGCATGTGAGATGTGCGACTGTTCGATTTGTACTTTTCCCAACTTTGTTTTACGTATTTGAAAGTATTTCTCTTACACCTTTTGTTGATTTTAGCTTCCCCTTTGTGATTTGTTCGTTATAAAGGATATGATCTCATAATTCTGATTCAGATGTGCCCTTAGGATCGAACAGCCACGTCTTTTCCTCATACGGTTCCTTCATTGCTTCAAATTGAAGTGATATGAGCGTTGATGGGTCCACACTCTTTGCAGTCATTGCCTTGAAGTTATCTGAATCCTGCACCAGTGTTTCCAGCATTTTGAATTATGGAAGAAAGGATTGCAGTGGATGGCAGTGTCTGTATATATGCTTGAAATGGTTATGACTGATCAAATAGAATTAAAAAAAAAAAAGACTGATGAAATAGCTCTTAAATCAGTAATCTTTGCTTATTGTCAATAAACGTTTTCTATCCAAATGCTTTAGTCATGCTTGGTTATTGAGTTTATTGGACTTGTGCAAACAATCCTTTTGCTATAAACAGTTACTTTTCTGGACAAGAATTTGGTATTAATCTAAAATATGCCTTAACTAGAAAATACAGTACATTCCACTCGTACTGAGTAAATGTGATCATTATAACAAATCAACACTGCCAACTTTTAAAGGGCCAAATCATTGAAAAACTAAATATTCTTTATTTTTAATGAGAGTTTGATATAGCATGTAAACTGCTATTTCTCTGTAGTCTACAGTCCATAAATAGAAACTAAGCAGCAAAAACACTATTTTAAAGCCAGCATACATAAATATGCCTTAAGCTCCGCCCATCCATGCTGTAGCTATAAGCAGTGTTTCAGAATGGTTTGTTTTTTGAGACACATTACAGGGCAGCTAGTTAAAATATAGGTAATTTGTCTTAAAGATATGGTAAAAACAGTGTTTTATTCTAAGGGATGAAGACAGGATGGAAAATGTTAATATAATGATCAAGTATACATTAAAAAAATTTATTAAGGGGGAAAAATAAAATACAAGAAAAATGTAGAATATAGGCTCTTAAATATATTGAAGTTTGTGATAAATGGACCATTGTATTGGTTGGGTTCACACAATATTATTTACAAAAGGAGTATTAAAGATAAAATTGTGAAAATGGAGTCGTATGGTTTTGATGTGATGAGATATATACGCATTATAGACTTAGCTTTCAATATGCTTAGCATCGTTAGCATTGTGCAACACAAATCAAAATAACTACATTAAGCTACTGTTGGTAAAAGTACTGAGACACTATTTTTAACTGAAAGTACTTGGTCAAAATGTCATGCAGCTAAAAGTACAAACTACAAATATATACTTGAGTCCAAGTATTAAAAGTTTTAGCAAACTTAATTTTCTTCGGTGAGATGAAGTGTATGGTGCAAATTTAACTGAAAAATCTGAAAAAATCTGGCCCTTTCATTTTTAATGAGAAGAAATTAAATGAAAATATAGGGCAAAAAGTATGTTTTTCCTCTTGGAAATGTACCTGATTACAAATATTCAATTTCAGTAAAATGCAAATCTTGCAAAATATTACTTACTACTAAAACAACAAAATACAGTATTTCCACTGCTAGTTTTACGCTTTAAAGCATGGGTTCTCAGTTTTGTTTTTTGCTGGGTTGCATGTTGACTGTAGGGCCTTCTTAGACATAGTGCCCGTATTGTTCAGATTCTAATGGGTAATGGGTTTCTATAGACTGAGTGGAATTTCCTTCCAGTGTGCTCCAGCCATGCTATTGCTTCCAACAGGACAAAGTACAGCACACATCTGCATTGCTTCCAGAACCAAAGGCAACACATTTGCGCATAAACTGATACATCAAGTTAAATACATAAAATATTTATTTGTACAAAAGGTTTACACTGATTAAAAAAAAATGCTACATATGAGTACACAGATAGAGGAGATAAATACAAAGGTGGTGTTCCAATGACGTACAAAAAGTTCATAAGGCATTTGGTGTTCACAATCACATATACAATGTACTATTTAGCTGTGTACATTTACACTGAGGAAAAAAAACTGTACAAATGTAAAAAAATACAAGCATGACTGTTAAAGTACATTATTAGCATTAGTTGCATAAATGACTTGCGTTTCAGCAGAAAGTTTGCCGTTATGCCCAACATTTCACTACTTCAAACATACAGCTGTGGCAAAAGAGGCTTAATTATAGAAACACTCCTTCGAGCACTCCTTTGAACTCTAGCTACTACATTTAAAGAGGGGAAATATGTCTAGTCTACATTTTCATCTAAAAATACACTACAAATGTTTCCATATGTTCCTCCTGGGCACGGTCTTTAGGTAGAGTTGATCTGAATGGCACCGATGATTAGTTTAACCAGAGTTAGTGGTAAAGACTAAGGTCAGCGACGTTTGTCAGGAAAGAGCAACTTCCGTTTCGACAAGGAAAGGAGTGCCTCACCCACAATATGCTGATACTAAATAAATGCAAGTACTGGGCTGTTAGCATTATGTAAATGAACTCGTGCCGTCCGATACCCATTATGTTTCAGACTCCTTTAAACAGAGTTATTTGCAAACATATCTAACACTACAGCTAATAATATTAAATACTGAAAATCCAATTTTAAGTGGGCAAAACAGAACTTTTCTTTTTTTTAGATTTTACCAAATACATCTCAAATGCCTCCATGTGAGTAATGGACATCGTCCAGGAGAGAAAAGTTTTAACCCTTTAATGCATGGTCGTCCACATACTTGGGACAGTTCAGTTACTTTCGTAAAAGAGGTGACACAGTTCAGAAATACATCTTTAACACGTGGATAAAAAAAAGACAAATGCATGAACACTGATCAAACGCATGGACATGATCTGCATCATCATCTCACAATTTGCAGTCCAAGAAGGAATGCCCTGGCTTGGAACAAAACGATGTAAGTGCTGAGAAAGCTTGGTTTGTGCAACGTATCAAGACGAGAGAAAAGGATATAATAGTTAAATAGGATGTAAGTGCAAGCAAGTCTATACTGCAGGCTGACCCTGAAAATGAAGCCAATTAGCTTGAAGGGAGACGACTGACAAGTGCAATGGGATTGGAGGCTAAATTAGGAAGAAAAACCATGTCCATGCTGTCATACCTCCATTAATCAACAGTGTGTCTGTCTAGAGCACCACATCATTATTTCTTGCAAAATGAAACAAAACAAAACAAAAAAAATCACCAAAAATTCCAGTCATGCTTGCAGAACGCCTGAGTGTGATGGTTAGAAAATGGAAGCAGAGTGTTTCTGTGGCAAGCCACCAGATATTTTTGGTTCGAGGTCTACTTTGCTCTTCCTGGACCTCATGATACCGTTTTTGGAATGTTTCTGAATTCACACTAGCAGTTTCATGGTCGTCATAACCAGGTATGATCAGGAGTGGAGTAACTATGGTCAACTTCGTTATGCGTTGGGCCCAGACCGTCAGACTCCAGAGTCCACACCATGCTCTCAACGTCAATCTCCACATCCTCTGCAATCGAAAAACAAACACAACTCGTCAATACTGCGAGCTTCAATTAACTATTAAAAGTGGAAGATATCATCAGCAAGAAAAGACATGATAACAGTATCCATTATTTAATATTGCAATGTATATTTATTTTTATTCTGTATTTATTAATATATAATGTATAATTATCTTTCCCTTGTACCTAACAGTGGCACCCATCCGATAGCCGATATCGATTTCAAACTGTTATCAGCAACTGTGCTGGAACGGATATTGGGAAGAATAGCACACACTCGGACTGAGTCATCTTAGCTGTGTATTTCTTCCCTTGCGGAAGTAGAGTGTTTGAGTAGGTTGAGCATGAGGCTCTACTTTTAGATCTTAAGTGAAGTGGTTAAATTAAAAATAGCTCGTGTTAAAGCTTAGTAGTTTTGAAAGGAAAAAAAATCGGCAGCAATATCAGCCAATATTGGTAGCAGAAAAGAACTCATGATATTGAGCCACCTCTTCTCATAGCTAGCTAAAACAAGCAAAAGAGAATTTACATGTGGTGTGATCGAAAAAAAAAAAAAAATCCATACTGGATTCATATGTCTTACTATTTTAATTTAATGAAATGTTATTGGACATCCAATATATACTCTTACAGAATGATTTTACCATTATTTTCGTTTATTATATTCGTTTTTTTCATTCATTTTGTCACAGGTACAAACCTGATGAAGGATTTAAATATAATAGTAATTGTATGTAATTGATTGCACTCAAACTACATTTAAATGATAATAACTCTAGATGCTTAAAGTTTATTAGCCATCATAAACACTTGCTTAACGAAGTAATTACATAGATGTCGGATTCGGCAAGCGTTCCTTAGGGATGCTGCATTACAACAATACTGATTCAGCTGTCGAAAATCAGAACTGTGTAACGTAACCTTGCACAAGATGACAGGCTGCTCTGGCTCTTGACTGTTAAGAAGAAGATCAGCCTCTCAAAAACAGATCTTACTGAGTGTTCTGGTGGATTTACCTCTGTCTGAATCGGATCTCTCAGAGCTCATGGCTGAGCCCAGGCTGTCGTTGCGCATCCTCTCAGTGCCACCCTGCAGCTGCTGCAGCCGAACACGCAGCTCCTGCTGCTCCCAGCGCAGTCGGTCCTTCTGCATCTCGGCCCGCTCGTCCTGCTCTTGCAGCTTCTGCAAATACGCCCAGCAGGGTTAGCAGTCTGTTCTACTGTAACACTGCATGTGTTCCAAGTGACAAAGCCACTACAGTACGCATTTCATATACAGCCTCCTGCAATCTAGATTTCACACACAGCCCTGCTCAAAAGTCTTCAAAATAAGATTTCAAATTATTTACCCACGCTGGAAAATAAATAAACGAATGAATGAGCGAATGAATAAAAAAACAAATAGATAGACAGATAAATAAATAATAATATCTGTCAGCAAGTTCATTCAACCGTTTCAACAGTGGAGAAGGTACATGTGAATCGGTATGTAATAAATGTAATGGAAAAGTAACTAAGTTTAAACAAGCAGTTTCGTGTTCATGATTTACTGTTCCAGCAGAAGACCATCCTGTCCTCAGATTTCTCTGGATTAAAGGAGTACCAAGCAAACATAATCTTTCTAAATCTTCCGTCAGACCGAACTATCGGCTGGTTTTATTTCAAACTTTAACCTCACACATGACTTGAGCATTCAGGGTGCAGCTGCACCAACAGGCATAGGCCTGGCTGTAACAGTGTTGTTACACTCGGTTGACGCTGATGCCATTGTGCGTAAGTGTCACCACACCTGCTGCACGACCCGTCTCAACCATGCCTACTAGAGCCCCACCTTATTCTCCATCGCTGGAATTCTGGGTGCACCTGTTTCTCATTACCGCAATCTCTCAGTCTATAAATACCACACCCCATGCACTGGTTCAGTGTCACGTCTGTCCATAACATGTGTTCGTGCACTCAGTAGCAGGGCTCTTGATGCTCCTTCCTTGGTTTTCTGAAACTGTTTTATTATTACAGTTTTAACTGCCATTCTGCTATATCACTGTGTGAAGTCAGTCGGATTCTTTGTCCTGAACTGTTACAACCTCGGAAGCGTAGCAACGCAGACATCTACATGAAAAGAAGTTTCAACGACTTGGGATTGCATAGTAGACATTCTTATCCAGTGCTGGCGTACTTACAAATATCCATTCAAAGAATGTAACCACAGCAGGTACAAAAAGGTTCGTGTCCAAAATACCCTTGAAGTAAAATTCTGCCAGGAACAACAGTCAACCAGCTATGTGAGGTTAGAACTATTTACAATCTAAATAAAACCAGCCTCAGCTACTCCTAGGCTTAAAATAGGGCGTATGCATGTCAAACTTTATTTAAAAGAATACGCCAGCACTTTTTCATCTTTCATTTATGCAACTATTGAATACCGTCAATAATCACGGACGGTAACTCCAGCTCACTGTTGCGGAAACTTTAAAATACTATTACGATTTACTGATCTTTCTTAAATAAAGGCCATGAAATCACAAAATAACACACAAGTATGCAGTTTTGTCCAAATTCCCATGCAGCCTAAATCTGGATTTTCTGTTTAAGCAGGTTAACTTGCCCTGCTTCAAAGTATATCCGTATAAAAATAAGAGGACAACAACATTTTAAAAAATAATTTCCCTCTTTATGTGTAAAGTGGGAAATACTACCGATGTACGTATTTCAGTAGTCTGACCAATCACAAGAGGATGTGGCTCCTCCCCCACACAGAGCTTTAACTAACTCAACTGGGTTCTTCTGGGGTTTTTTAAGGTATCACTGTTGTGATATCATGATACCACACAACTGACAAGCCCAACGCAAGCAATCGCCACAACAGCTATGTTCCTGGTTTTTTTTGTTAGGTTTTTTTTTTTATTTCAGTGTCTGTTTAATGAATGTTCAATACATTCATAATAAAAACGAGCCGGTATGTAATGATCGTTAACATGGTGTTCAGGCCTTCCTACGTTCTGTTGCTGGCATGATTTTTATGTATTTTTAGTTTAATAACACTATTTTGAAGTATGTACGTAGTCTATGTCATTATTTGTTTAATTACGTCCATTAAATAGACATAATTAATCAAATAACGGCCAATATTCTGGCCATAGCAAGTGGCACCGAACTGAAAACTGTGGACAGAGTCTTGGAGTCAGTTAAAATTTTTGAATGTATCTAATTCCAAGGGGCTCCATATATTTGCACTTTAACCTGAACAGCTATTTGTCTTGACAGTTTCCATCCAGTCTGTGCTATATGCTAAGCATACTCCTTTATTTCCATAAAGTCATGTCTGGTCTTTGCCATTTAAAGCAACAATGCCTAATTACAGCCTAATAAACAAGCTTACTTATGTAGAACAAAAATCAGGGAAAGTAATGCTTTTTAAGGTGGTAATACTGCATACTGAGCAATTGAGCCACATGAAATCACCGCATAGAAAATTCCTCCACCACAACACGAGGGTTTACTACAATCACTAGTGAAACAGCAATTTACAGTTGCTCACTAGTTTTCAACACCAGACTCACGAACTGCTTCTCCTCAGTGTCGGTCCTCTCAATTATTTTGACCACAATGAAGTGATGCGCATGCTAGATGTTATATCTCCACTACCAGTCAAAAGTTTCTGCACCCCATAGATTTTTACCACCTACCCATTTATTTCAAATAATGCAGCTTTTTATTCTTACTAAGAATTGGAAAATTGTTGAGTGAACAAGTATAAATAACAATATGTCAAATATTGTTATTTATAACATGGAAAGAATCTGTAACAGCCCTATTTACTGGTTTTGTGGTGATGCAGAGTCAAATTCTAAAACTCTAAATGCACGAATTAACAGTTTTATTGCATTTGCTGTCACTTACTAGTTCATTTCATCTATTTGCTCATTTTCACGTACATTTACTTGTTAGCAAAGAATATTGAGTGTTTTGGTTTTTTTTTAGCAAATATTAAGGGAGTAACATGCAAATGTAGAAAATCTATGTGTGTGCAAATACTTTTGACCAGTAGTGTCTGTTCGGTGTAGACACCTGGGGCTGTTTTCTCATTCTTGTGTGGAGAGATTTTTAAAAAGACATGTTCTCTTGATGTGATCCTTTTTAAAACTTGTAGAAAAAAGTGCGTTTTTGAAATTATGATATAGCCAAAAGCTACACGAGGATCGCAGCAAACGGATAATTCAGAAAAATTATAACGATGGTACTGGCAGTGATGGGGTCGACACCTCAGTACACTTTCTAATAGCCTGTTATCTATCCCTAATAGTTACTGTTATCTATCCCATGCCTTATTTCAGGGGTGTCAAACTCCGGTCCTGGAGGTCTGGTGTCCAGCACAGTTTGATGGTTCTCCTCCTCAAACTCATTCACTAAACCTGACAACTAACTGCTGAGGTGAACCAGGTGTTTCTGAGCAGGGGAATCACCAAAACGTGCTGGACCACGGCCCTCCAGGACTGGAGTTCCACACCCCTGCCTTATTTCATGCTGGAGCATTTTCACAGCTCACAGAAAGGGTTGAGGTGTTCAATGACACTGGTTCTCAGTCCTAACTGCAAACAGCCCAATATGATAATTCTAGACTTTTTAAATGAACATTGAATTCTGCACACAGTGCATTGCTGGTACATCATGATAAAGGTTAAGTTATAATGATAATGTTTTTATGTCACCATGCCTAACTGTGGTAAACACAAGGTACTTTCCATTACAGTCTATCTGTTTTCTAAACAGTCTTTTCCATCTCTTCCCTTTCTCATTCTCTTTCCACAGTGCTGCAGGCAGTGTCAGATATATAAGTTAACAAAACGTATACTATACGAAACATCCTGCAGTCATTAAATAAAAGAATCTAGTGTTTTTAAACAGATCTTCACAGACTTTAATGCCACGCTGACCTTTATGTGCAGCTGTGCCCTTCTGAGCAGGTTCAGAGTGGTGTTCCTCGCTGAGTCAGAAGACAACGGGACCTGCTGCTTTAACTGCTCCAAGTAATGTCGCAACTGAGCTCGCCTGCAAACGGAAATTGTAAATATCAATTTCTTTTTCGAGAAATAGGACCACATCTGGTCGCAACGTGCCGAAAAACAACCGCTGGAACAGAATCGAGGGTCAGGAATACATCATACCTGTGCTTTTCCAATTCATTGTGAACTGACCTGAAAAAGAAAAGTGAAATGTTTACTAACAAGTTAAGAGATCCTCTTAATGCAAGATAGTTCCATCTAAAACAGTTATACTAATTTCTTTTAATAACAGTTTTGTTATACACAGTAGAATTAGATGTTAACGATAGGCCCAAATTTTTTTGCTGATGAATATTGTGACTGCGATAAAATTGCATTTACTTTCAATAAATAATAGCCCAGGCCTGTGTTTTGGCCAGAGCCACCAGAACATCCATTTAACTGGGATGAGGCTTGAAGGCTGAACATAGTGTGACAAACTGCTAGTTAGTTGTGGTTGTGTTATCATAATGTGGCGTCACGTAAGGCAGGACTGAGTGACTATATGAATATACTCTCTGACAGAGTACGAATATACTCTGAATATAATCTGTATATGTGAATATACTCTGAATATACTCTGTATATAGGAATATACTCTGAATATATGAATATACTCTGAATATACTCTGTATATATGAATATACTCTGAATATATGAATATACTCTGTATATATATATATGAATATATTCTATATATGAATGCACTCTGTATATATGAATATACTCTGTATATATGAATATACTCTGAGTATACTCTGTATATATGAATATACTCTGTATATATATGAATATACTCTGTATATATGAATATACTCTGAGTATACTCTGTATACATGAATATACTCTGTATATACATGAATATACTCTGTATATATGAATATACTCTGAGTATACTCTGTATATATATGAATATACTCTGAGTATACTCTGTATACATGAATATACTCTGTATATATGAATATACTCTGAGTATATTCTGTGACTTGTTCTATGTAGTAAAGGTCAAAAGTACAAACTGTCATGTAATCATTTAAGTGGTTGGTGTTAAAATCCTATGTTTGCAATTACCTGGTATGAATAAATATTAATTTTGACTTTTGCACAGAATTTTCAAATTGTTTAGTTATTATTAGGTTAAATTTGAGGTGAAAGTTAAATTTACATAGCTTGTTAAGACAATGTTATTAATAATATAGGCTGATGCGCTTTTGATATAAAATGTTTCACTATTTTAATTACCAGTAAATTGATTTTAGCAAAACCAATTCAATTACAGCTTTAGCAAAAACAATCTACCGAAACTGAGCACATGTACATGTAGAGTTCTGGTCAAAATTTTTTGCACACACACTGATTTCCTACATTTGCATGTTAGTCACTTAATATTTACTAAAAATGTATTCGTTGACAAATACATTTACGGCAGTGTCTTTATTAGCTTGAAAATGTCATTTTTTTGTTCATCACCACAGACCTATTAAATGTCACCTAATATAATTATAATTATAAATATAATGTGGATCACCAGGCAGTGTCTAGATATTTAACAAACTATTAAGTGACAGCCAATGGGATGAAACAGTTCATGAGTGCACACCTTGTCCTACCTTGTTTCAATGTTAGTACTACACATTTAATCAACAGAATGCAAAAGGTGGTGTGTTTTATCACATGTAATGTCACAGCTATGAGTTACATTTCAGGGGGAGTCCAGAAGATCACAGCTGTGATGTTATTCGCGATAAAGCATGACCTCGAGTATTCTATTGGTTTATGCAGCAGATGTTTAAAAATAAATAAGTTATTTTTTAATTCCCAAATTTCACATAAAATATACTTCAGTATTGGTGATTCCTTCCATCAAAAAAAGTTGTGGATAGAGACATGAAACTGTGACAACGTTAAGTTCAGCTCATCCTTTTGCTTTTATGCCAGATTTACCTGAATGTGGTTTTGCTCCGTTTTGTTTTTCAGCTTGTGTTTTTGGTTAGGACAAGTTTGTTGGACGCTAAGACAGTTGTTCTGCCGTCAGAGCTGCCCATCTTTAAGATTACTTACGGGCACGGATAAATTTGGGATTTGACGCAGGCCTGCAGTGTGAAATGTGAGAAATTTGTTTTCTCTTTTGCATAAACCAGTTCAACTGTCGTGCGAGCCGTTACTTAGCAACCAGTGTACAATTATAGTAATGCAAAATAAAAATAACAAAAAACGCGTGACTATCACAAGTAACAATCAAACTGTCCCACCGGAAACTACTATTGTGGTATTAAAAACTAAATAAAATGTCTCAATAATGCCATTCTCCCAGTATGATACTATTACTATACTATAATAACTGTGGTATCACAATAGTACAATAGCGGAATAGCTTAATTATTGAAATGTTTTATTTTGATTTTAATACTAATTTAGACTGCCACTGTAGTGGGTTTAGCTAATCTGCACATGTTTTTTGTGTAGTAGGATCATTCTGTTGTATTTTTATAATTATAGCCTACATAAACCTGTGGATATTAGCTAAACTCGCTACAGTGGCGGTCTAAATTAGTATTAAAATCAAAATAAAACGTTTCAATAATTAGGTTATTCCACTTTTGTACTATTATGATACCACAATTATTATAGTATAATAATAGTAAGCTATAATACTGGAATAACTTAATTATTTGAAACATTTTATTTTGTTTTGAATACTACAACAGTAGCTTCCAGCGGGACCGTTTGATTGGTTGAGAAGCTGTTATTTGTGATAAAAGCTTGTATACTATTATGATATTATAGCTATAATAGTATAATGATAGTATAATAGTGAAATAACTTCATTGCTTAAACATTTTCTTTTTTTAAAAAATAATACTACAACAGTGACTTCCGGCGGGACAGTTAAAAGTTAAAACATTATTATACTTTTATTATACTAGAGTTATTATAGTATAATAATAGTATAATATTGTAATACCTTAATTATTTAAACAATTTGTTCTGTTTTTAAAATTACAACAATAGGCTCCAGTAGGATGGTTGTTACAGTTTTACACTATTGAGCTTTTAGACTATTATTACACTATTATACTATTATTATACTGTAGTTACTATTGTATAAATAGAATTATAGTAATCTGGACCGCTGGCTAGGCAGAATGCACTGTTAGAACACACTGTATGGATGATTAATCAGGCAGAACAGAACGGCTTGGTGCACAAACTCACCTGCTGTTCCCTGGTGAGGACTTTTTAGTTTTCTGTCTGTTTCTCTTCTCTGTCCCTTTGCTGAAAAATGGAAGTGCCGAGGCGTAGCCATGCTCTGCTTCTGAGGGAAAAAATATCAAGAAAAGCAAGAATAACCAAACGTTAGCACTTCCCTCCTCCTACACACACGAAACCAACTGCAAAACCAGCTCATTGTATACTGAATATAGTGAAATCTTTTAGCTAAACCGATCTATCTGTTATTGTACTATACTATTACGAATTCAGACTAAAAGAACAGAAACCCAGACTGTTAATCTGCACAAAGCAGGGACTGCTGTTATGCTTTTGGTGATTTTTTATTTTTTATTTTTTGGCGCCACTGTTAATGCGTCTTTAGTAAATGTCCTGCACTTTTTTGTGCACCAGTAATAAAGAATCATGCAGAAAAAATGTGCAATAATGTCATTAGGTTGCCTGTATTTGCAGACGATGTGCTACCATTATGATACAAATTTCAAATGTGCCGCCACTTCGCGCCTTTGTGTACAATGGGGGGCTCGAATGTAGGTCACAGAGTCAAACAAAAAAATAACTACGAACAAAGACACTTCACACAACTTTCCAACAAAAAATAGAAACCTAAAGAGGATCTGAGTGTTGCGTGAAAAGCATACAAATACTTTTTCACGCCGAGCTGCAGCTATTTTTGTTCGAAACTTGGCTGTAGCTGGGCTGGTCTCTTTTTGTTGACAATAAATGAAAATAAATAAATATTGCAGAACTTCATCCATACCTCTCTCTTTCCTTTCCAAGTACTCGGCAGCTTGCAGGAGAACCTGAATGTTGCAGGTGTTTACCTCCATGGCGAAAATGAAGTTTGATAGCTGGTGCCGAAAATGGGCCAACACCCGCAAAGCTGTGTGTGTGTGTGTGTGTGTGTGTGTGTATTTGGCGATTTGGCAGCTTCGTCTGCCACGTAATACGCGTCAGTTTCATTACGCCTCCCCCCCTACACCCCGGCCGCTCCCATGTTTTTCTCTCTTTTCTTAGAAATGCATTGATTTTTTGTTAATTACTTGCACTTAATAAAAAAATAAATTTCAGAATATTTTCGGCCTTTTTTTAAATTTTGATAATTCACTTTTTTTATTTTGATAATTCACTTTCACTTTAATGCACTTTGATCACTTTAGACACTTAAATGCATTTTGATACACTTTGATCGTTTTGATACACTTTGATTCATTTTGATCGTTTTGATACACTTTGATACATTTTGATGCACTTTGAACACTTTGATACACTTTGAACACTTTGGACACTTTTATATACTCTGATACTCTTTGATACACTTTGATACACGTTGAACACTTTGATACACTTCGAACATTTTGATACACTGTATCCAAAAAAGTAACCACTTACAGCAAATCAAAGTACATGCAGGGGTAGCTTTGTATATTTATGACTGTATGTATCAAGTAATGTTTTAAATTTTTTAAGCTTGAAACTATAAGGTTTCATGAGGTTTCAAGATAGTGATACAACATAGATAGATTATTGATTGAAAACGCTGTTGAAAGATGTTGGCTATTCTAAAAAAACTGAAGGAGAAAATAGGATTCCTGAAACTTAAGTCAAGCGTACTATTAGGGAAGTCATGTCCAACTCGTCAATGCACTTTTATTTTGAAAGGCTTTGACGTGGGCAGACGAGGTTATGCTGATATATGATCTAATGTATGGGTGCATAAACGTGTTTATCAGTTTGGTAAGATAGTACAGAATTTTGGCTAAAAACATGCTTATGCATCGGTAAGCATGTTTTTTTGCCAAAATTGATTAACACGTGCAAAAAAATCCTTATGCATCCGTAAGCACGTTTTTACCAAAATTCTCTACGATCTTTCAAATTGATAAACACAACAATGATTATGGATACTTATGCATCCATAATCATTTTTTGTCCATTTTTATACGATCTTCCTAAATTGATAAGCATATTTTTTGGTTAGGCATCCATAAGCATGTTTTTTTTGCTTATACATTCATAAGCATGTTTTTGTCAATTTTTTCCTATCTCAACAAATTGATAAACACGTGTAAATAACATGCTTAGCATGTTTGTTTCAGAATTTTGCAAAAGCAAGTATAATAATAAAAAACAAATAATAAATAATAACTTCTCCAATTGGCTTTTATGTTGTTTTGCTGAAGGAAGCAGCTCGATGACGTGATGTTGTTGTTGTACCAGCTGATGCGGAGCTTCGTCTCGGTGGAAATCCTGAAATAAAACATTATTCGTCTCCTTCCCGAGCACGACTGCTTTGGTTTATGTTTGTTTCGTTTGTAAGGAGTCTGTCAAGCTGCAAAATTTGTGTGCAGATGAAGAAGTCTGTTGCTTTCGTCGTGTTTGAGCTTTGCCACTACAGACTGGCCTGTGTTTCTGGGCTTCATGAGGAAATTCAGCACCTCAGCAGCTCTGACAGCACATAAACCGAGCTGGTCGATACTGTAAGAGCCAGCACTTCGCCAGAAATGAAGTAGAGGTGTCTGCTTGCACTACACAGTAGGATAATAGTTGTTCCAAAGCCGAGTTTTAACGAGAACCCCTCTCTATTAACGTTGGCCTCCAATGTCACCAAGCGTCATCCAGTACAGAGAGCAAGCGTGACCCAGTGAAGCTGCGAAGAGGGAAACATGTGGTTAAAACTGTTCTTCTTGCTTCTTTACTTTTTTGTTCTGTTCGTCCTGGCTCGGTTTTTCGAAGCCGTGGTCTGGTACGAAACCGGCATCTTTGCAACCCAGCTGGTTGATCCAGTTACTCTGAGCTTCAAGAAGTTGAAGACCATCCTCGAGTGTCGTGGGTTAGGCTACTCGGGCCTCGCAGAGAAACGAGATGTCCGAGAGCTGGTCGAAAACTCTGGTGAGGTCTTTTTGAAGTCAATGCATCAAAAATATGCAAGTTTCTATCCACAAGCAATTGAATTTCTCAACCACAGCACATGGGGGACAACACACACACAGATCCTCCCTTCCATTCTCCCTTCCTCCAACCCTTGCACAATTGCGTTTGTTATTTGTTTGTTTGTTTGAAATCTTACTTTTTAAATTGTATTTATATTGATATTGTCTTGTTTAGATTGATGTTGTCTTGTCAGTTCTGTGTACCACAGCCAGTGAGTATTCACTGAGTAGGACAGCATGTGACAAAAAATCTTTCAAAAACAAATAAAACTCGAACTCTTGTATTTGTGAATTAATCACCATTCTTTGTTTTATCCAGGAGAGCTGATGCAAGGAGAACTTTATTCTGCTTTGAAAAATGAAAAAGAACAAGCAGGATCAGATTCCAGCACTACTTTCAGTGGGGAGATGCACTTTTATGAATTGGTGGAAGACACTAAGGATGGCATCTGGTTAGTCCAGGTACATACTATCCTGCTCAGAAGCCTGCATGGTGTAGGAAACATGTGAAAAGGTGTTATCTTCGTTCCCTGTCTGGGTGTCGATCTATCGCAAGGTTTAAGCGTTTCTGCTTTGTCATGTGCCTGCTTAGTTGAAGATTTGCGATGCTTCTCACATTTCATAATAGAAAACAAGCAGTGTTGAATGGTTTATTGTAATACACTTTGCTTCACCAAGGTCATTTGAAAAATGTATGCAAAAATGAATGATTACAAAGAACACCAACATTATCATGTAACACATGGAAATTAAATGTGCATTTTGAACCCCTGATGATCATGAACTTTGCATTTTGCTTCGTAATTTGCATGCTGTTTTAAATAGAAGATATTATTTTTTATTTGTGTAGGTAATAGCCCAAGACAGAAATCCACTGTTGAGCACAGCCAACTGGGGCAAGATGGTACAGAAAGTGTCTCAGTTTGGTATTCGCACTGGCACTTTCAATTGCTCAAGCGACTCCAGGTGAGGAATTACATTGTGACGGCATACATTGGAATAATTTTACGTGTACTCTAACTAATGTTTTTGTTAATCTATCCAAAATGTCTTTCCCACCTTATTAGATACTGCCGCAGACGTGGTTGGATGAAGTCCACTCTCATAATGTCGGTGCCCCAAACTTACGCCTCTAAAGGAAAGGTCATGTTAAAAGAATATACTGGTAGACGCATTGAGACGGAACACATCTTCAAATGGATGACTGCACATGTTGCCTCCCGCATCAAAACCATTCGTTTCTCACAGCAGTTGCTGGATGACTGGTATCAGAAGGAAAGGCAGCCTGTAAAGATGTTCTTGTTTGCCAAACTGCTCCAGCCCCCTGCCTTCTTCTCAGCCCTCAGCATCAAATTCACAGGGCGCATTGAGTTCATTTTCGTTGATGTGCGTGACTGGGACAATACCACTTGTTTAGAGGAGATAGGGGTGCAGCAGATGCCCTCATATATTCTCAAAACTCCAGAAGGTATCTACAGATACGGCAACAGCACTGGCGAATACATTTCCTTGCATGCCATGGACACGTTCCTACGGTCCGTCCAGCCAGAGGTCAATGATCTGTTTGTTTTGAGCTTGGTCATGGTTAACCTCATGGCCTGGATGGACCTTTTCATTACACAAGGAGCGACGATTAAGCGCTTTGTGGTTCTTATTAGTACATTGGGGACCTATAATTCCTTACTGATTATCTCCTGGCTTCCCATCCTTGGGTTCCTTCAGCTGCCATACTTGGATAACTTTTATGAGTATAGTCTTAAACTGCTGCGCTATGCTGATACCACCACCATTGCCTCCTGGGTCAGGGCGGATTGGACTTTTTACTCTTCACACCCAGCTCTGTTCTTGAGCACGTACCTGGCCCATGGTCTCCTCATAGACTACTTTGAGAAGAAGAGGAGATGTGGTGATGAAGACCAAAATGCAAACAACTTGGAGTGGCTGTCCAGTCTTTGGGACTGGTACACAAGCTACTTGGTACACCCTATTGCCTCCTTTCAGAACTTTCCAAACGAGTCAGACTGGGACGATGATCCTAATTTCCTTTTAGAGAGGTTGGCATTCCCGGATCTCTGGCTTCGCCCACTTGTTCCCATCGACTACATCAAAAACCTGCCCACCTGGAGGTTCAAGTGCACGCAACCAGAAGGTACTGTCTTAAGGGAACGAGATAATCCACCAGACAAGATAGTTCACCAGTCAAGTAATGAAACAGGGAGTAACCAGCAAGAACACTACAGCACAGAGAATACTCAAACTAATGATGAGTGTTTGACCAGAATGAAGTCAGAAGAGTCCTGGTCCTTTGGAGAGGAACAGGACACAGATTGGTCCCAGTGGCCCTGCGGCATGCTCCACTGCACTGAGTGCGTTGTGTGTTTGGAGAACTTTGAAACCAAATGCCTTGTCATGGGACTGCCATGTGGCCATGTTTTTCACCAGCAGTGCATTGTGGTCTGGCTAGCAGGTGGACGCCACTGCTGTCCAGTGTGCCGGTGGCCATCCTACAAGAAAAGACCAGCAAGGCAACCTTATTCAGATTACCCATCCGAACCAGAATAGCACATGCTATACGTTTGGCTGCAGATCTGCTTCCTGCACTTAACTTATAAACTACTTGATGTGTCCATTGTTAGTCTGTAGACCCGTAGATCCATATTGTGGGCTCCTGTTTTTTTTATTTCTGGTGGTTTGAACCTGCGTACACATTACAGTACATGGGCCTCTGTGGACACATTAAGCCTAGACATGGACTACTTGTTACTATTAGCTGAAAATGTGTCTAGCCTTTTTCAGTCTATGACAGACTTAATTTGTTCCCAGAAAACTGGCCCAATAGGGACTCGCTTCTTCCTAATATGATTTGAATTTGTGCTCGTTTGGGGAAAAAAAAAGGTTTCAATTGGAATCGTGTTCCTCAGAGAATAGATCTAAAAAAGAATGGTGAGGCTCTGCCTGCTGTCAGACATTCAAGGCAGTAAATGAAAAGGTTTTCGTAGTTCTGCTAATGGCCAGATAAAGGTAACAATCTGCATTAAGTTATCTGTATCAGAGTTCCATATACATGTTCAGTGTGTCTTCAGTTTATAAATGTGATACATTACACTGTAAAATTGAGTTTCTCAGCTTGGACGGGGTACACACTACACATTCTATCAGTCTGGAGCTGCGTAGGCTCCACTACATGATGTTCTGCAAACTAAAAGTAATTTTGAAACCTCCTAGGCAAGAGTTATTAAAATGCCATAAGTAATGTGACTGATCATATGGTTAAATGTTAATGGTAACATGTCTGGGTTGTGTATTGTGACCTCAGACTAAGTGTGAAGCTTGATAGGGAATTCATAACATATGAGGAAGTCTTTAAATTTTTTTAAATCATGTAAAACTCTGGGCATGTGGATCTAATATTTATTATACACAGTACAAATAACAAGAATCACACAAACCTGTCAGTCAGGCAAAAATGACTGACTGACATTGACTTGCCAGTGTCCGAGTCTCCATCTCTGATTAAATTGCTGTTCACCGAGGCATGACACTTTATTTGTCCCTAACCAGGATTATTGCTTTGTAATAACACTATTAATGACCTTATCCCACTGACTTACTCCAGTTGTTTGTGTGGATTTGAAACATAAATCAGAGCTTCAGTCTGTTGTGATGTGCAATTCATTAAAGTTTAATTTTCACACGGGCCTTGTGACTTGATGTGCTTTTGTTTTTCAACGGATTTTGTTTTAAAGTAATGTGTCTCCCCTGTGGTTACTCTGTAGTGAATGGGAAAGATAAAACATGAGGCGAATGAAAAGGGATTTTTAGTTTACTACCTAAAGAATAGTGAAAATGTTAAGTATGGGGGCATTCTGACCCAAAGCTAGCCTTTAAAGGTCCCGTCTTGTGCATTTATATTTTAAGCATTTTTTTCCCATGACAACGTATACATTTGTCAGAAGAATATGAATTCTCCCAATATTCATTAAAAACAAAAAAACCCAGCTGCCATTAACTTAGTTGAATAGCAGATGTCAATTTAAGTTTAGCTATTCAGGTTGAAGAACAGATGTGGACTAATTGAGCACTGATGTATGTCGCTCTGGATAAGAGCGTCAGCTAAATGCTGTAAATGTAAATGAGAATATATAAATTCTCTTTTCATGTTTGCACATATTAATGTATGATTATTACATTACATTACATCCATTTGACAGACCTTTTTATCCAACGTGACTAACAATATGAGAACACATTCAGGCAGCGTGAGAACCAGAGGAGAGTATTAAGATGAGATAAGATAAACCTTTATTAGTCCCACAAGTGTAAAATTTGCATAAGTGCTAATATTAACCGTATATTAAGTGCTAAATCTTTATGTAAGAGTAAAGCAGAAAGATAGTTCATTAGCGCATAAATGAGTCATCAGGAGGCTGAAGCTAGAGAGGGATCGTATTAATTTAATATGAAAACTACCCCAAGTTAACTCGTTCTAATTTGGCTGCTGCTGAGTGCGCATGCGCAGGCTCCTCACTCGTCCGCACGGCTCTGGGAGTGAATGCGCAGTGTTACGGAGGGTTCATCACTTTTATCATGTTCTTCTGAGCTGTCTTATACGTCTGACGCTTGAATCCGACACGGGAAAGGAGTAAGGGTCACAATGCTGCGTGTGTGCTGGAAAGGTGCTAATGCAGCGGCACGGGTGAGGCTTTATTTAGGTTTGTTGGGTTTCTGGGCAAGAGGGTCATTCAGCCACCAGAGGCCTGCAGGGTTTTCACAGCTAAAAACACGTTTTACAATTAAAACCGGCCTTGTATTTACTTCGTGCACCAAGTGTCGTGTTATTTGAGGTTTAAAAACCCAAAAGAGTTGACTTTAAGCTGCTGAAACTGGGTGTTATTCGAATTTGGCTAAAGGTGTAGCAGCTAGCTGGGACACTTCTACGTCAACGGCGTAAGTCAAAGCGTGGAGGGGCGGGTGATTTTTCTTGATTGACGTCTAAATCAGCCAATAAAATAAGAGATAGAAGGGCGCGCCGTGGCTATCCACCAATAGGAAGTTGGCAGTCCTCCTCTACGTCCAGCTGGGCGGGCAATACATGATTCATGTTTTCCGTCAGTTCCAAATTAATAAGTAGCAGAAGAAATGTTGGTGTTTAAAGTTTGCTGCTTAAATTTAATGTCCAGATTTTATATGTATAAACTGCACTAAACAGAAAACAAAGAGGTGCTTAAGTGATAAGCTTTAACGTAGAGGCAGGTTGCACTTGTCCACTACGAGGACATGACCTTGCCGTGATAGCTCACTTAAGTTTCCAGTGTTTGTTGAATTAGTGTACCATTTTTCATCAGCTCACTCTTGACTATTTTCGATCTCAGTGATTGAATTGTGCAGAAAATGACTGGCATTCCACTTTAAGTTGAACGAGATAATTAGCATGCAGCATGTCCGCAGGGATGTCATATAGTAAGGTTTCGATGTATTTAAATAAATTATTATTAAGGAGAGAAACGTCAGGGTAATATATAAATTTGTCAGAAAAATATATACATTTGTCAGGAGAATGTATAAATTCCCTTTTCATATATGTACGGATTAATGTTTGATCATTACATTACAGTCATCTGGCAGATGCTTTTATCCAAAGCGAGTTACAATTTCAAGACTCATTCAAGTTTCAGGACCGTGTGAGATCCAAAATGAGAGTATTAATCAAAGGAGAGTATGGCTAAATCTTTATGTAAGAGTAATGGAAGAAGATCATCAGGAGAGGAGATGCTCTATGAACAGATTGAAGTGTAAACAATCAGCTCACACCGTCTTCATCAGTTATCATCAGGTGGAGCCATAAACACTGAAACCATGAGTTCGTTTTCTGTTCTTAATGTCATTAATTTTGAATGTTTTTTTGTCCCATTGTCTTTATTAACTATGAATGATTGTAGATACTATATAGATACTAGATGCTATAGATACTACGTACATGCTAGTAATGAATGAACTACTTTCTCCCCCAAAATAAAAAATTAATTGTTGATTTACTAGTAACTTTATTTTTTAGTAACTAGCAGTGTAGAGACACTGGGGATTTTGTCAGCAATTCATCGCACAATTACTTTTCTTTGCTTGAGTTACTTTAGTTTCATAGATGGTGGTTCTTACTTTTGTCTCTTCAGAAATGTCTCTGTGGGAAGGTAGCAGCCCACCCTCTGCAGCACTGCCGTCGCTACACCTCCGCTGGAAACTCAGGGTAAGAGTGGATGAAAATCTTTCAAGAAAAGCACAATTATTCTTGTTGCAGCATAACAGTTTGCTTTTCTTTGTTGTCATGACGTGTTGTGCAGAACATTTCAGGTCATGTGCAGTGTCTACATTTTATAGCACTTTCGATCAAAGATTAGTCAAATAGGCTAATTAAAACCACACAATTTCTTAAAACCCATGTTGCGTTGATCGATTATTAACACCTTTGCATCTGCCACTTTGTGTACACATTGCCAAGATAACACTGTGCCTTTTCTTATATTGCTGGATGAAACGGGGCAACACAACAGTCTTCTGTTCAGCTCATCTAACAGTTTTACATTGGGGTTTAGGTCAAGGGCCTGGGGGTTTCGCTGCAAAATCTTGATTCTGTGGTCCTCTATAATTAGAATTCTATTTTAAAAGCAGTGTACTTTTTTACAGGTCTGTTGGTGGAAAGATTGTAGCTGCCAGTCTTCTGACAGTTGGTGGAGGTTTAGGTGGTACAATCCTGTATGCTAAATGGGACCCCAAATTCAGGGCAAATATTGAGAAGAACGTTCCCTATTCTGACCAACTTTTTGAGATGACACTTGGCCCCCCTTCACCACCACTTGTCCCTTTTCAAAGGACACCAGTAAGTGGATTAATCTGTTTAACTTGGATTTAACCTTTAAGTGCTTTGTATTACTTATTATTGTATATCTTGCATGTTTCCTATGTCTTCCACCCACTATCTTAGCTTATGTCGCACTTAAGTGTTGAGTAAATGTTGTTCTCATATAGTACTTTGTGTGTGTGTGCTAGACTAAGGTCGAACCACTGCAGATATCATCAGTGTCTGAAGCCTCGAAGGACTCAAAGCAGCCCAAAACAAAAGGCAAAAGTAAAGAAAAACAGGCAGAACCAGCACCTGTGGAACCCAGACCTGCAGTAGAGGAAACACCAACTGAGACGGCACAGACCATAGAAGGTGAGTGTGTGCGACGGTGTGTACAGGCGTGCAGAAGATAAATACATTCAGCTCCATAATTATTGGCACCTGTGGAAATGATGGGTGCGAAAAAGGTCATGAAAAATGTCTTTGCGGATAATTAGCTCACACAGACAATAAGAGACAAATCTCAAATTTAATTGAAGTAAACTTCGCCAAGAGAAACAAAATCTAATAATTAAAAAAATGTCATTTATTTCAGTTATTGGCACACATTTAGTATTTTGTCCAACGTCCCTTTGCCAACGTAACAGACATTTAAAATGGTTTACTGGATGAATGGTCACTACTTGTTTGATGTCAGTAATTCACACATTTATTGATAGAAAATAGAAATAAAGGCTCGTTGCTCATCTACGTTCTTTCGTTTTAGACTGAATGGCAAAAGGTTTCCTAAGGTATCTAAAGAAATAGAACACTAATCGACATCCACATGCATGTTGTCTGTTCAGAATCCAATTTCATATAGAAAGATGTTTGCCAGTTTCAGTTTGAGGTAGTCACTGGCTCAGTAAGTTCAGGGCCTTTCAGGACCTGGTGTCTGGTCTTTATGTGGTGCATGATATTTAAAATGTCCTTGAAGTATATAATAACCAATGGAGATCTTTTACACAAGAGGGAACAGGTATGGACAGCACTACATATGTTTGAGAATTCAGAGTAAGTATAACTTCTGGCTTTGCCTTTTATAACCTTTTTGAAATTGATTAAACTGATTGGGAGGAGTTCATCCCAGATCAGTATTCGTGGAGTAAAGTGATTGGTAAATGCTGCGTGAGCCAGAATGCATCCATCAATATGAATAATGGAACTTTTGTTTATGAATATGTGATTGCATTCGTTGATATATACATATATATTTATTATATGGAGGTCATGTTTTCTTTGGTCTACCAGAGGGCATTACTATAAGCTTGAAAAGCTTTAAAGTGCTACTGTTTGCTTTGGACATGATTTTTGGGGTATAGCATTTTTCAATAATTTGGGGTCTTTTAGGGAAATACCAGCTTTCTCTTTCTATACCTGCAGTATGTTGCTTTAGTCACATTAAGCACAGTGTTACCTTTCAGACCGATTTGCTAACCAAATTTAATCAGTAATGTTTTTTTTTTATCTTCCATGCTTCAATGTACATTGACTCTGATTGCTGTTTGAGTCATTGTGTGCCGTGGTTTGCTACTTTTAAGGTCCCTGAAATTCCTAGAGAAATCATTAATCCATGGCTGTTTGTAGTAATTGGGTGTGGCCATTTACATGCATCACTACTTCAGAGTCATTTCACAAAGCTGTTGTTCAGAAAAGAAATTTGCTTCTGAAGTTCTGTTACAAGACTGACAACTCATTAAAACTTACACCCCAACACCAGATTGCTTAATGTTTCCTTTACACACTTGTCAAGATATTAAGATCAAATAGACTTTCCCCATATGGTTTCTGACACTGTATGACAGACAGTTTTCAATGGGCAAAAGCACAGGCAAAATTCAATCCAAAAGTCTGTTTAAGATTACTGAACAACTTGTTTGAAGTTTGAAGGGTGTGTGAGTGTCTAGGTATATAGTTTGCTGACCGCTGAGACACAAGCTTCCATGACGTTTAGCTATAGAAGTGTCAAAGCTCCACTCCAACTTCAGACACCAAACATCTCTTAGCCGATGGACTACATTTGAGGTGAAAGGGAAGCTGTATAAATAAGATTTTGCAGCAAACAGTAGTTTTCAGTTGCAGGCCAAACTAGAAAAAAGGCAAACAGATTTAATTGAATCGTGCAGGAACAACACCGTTATCATCAGGTGTCCTAATGACTCAGCTATTTCTGTCGCCACTTGTATGGCACCCAGTTGACTCGGCCGTCCTGATGTGGGTTCCAATGTTGTTGCAGAGGCCTCAGCTGAGGCGGCCCATATCATTTCAGCCATGAGTGAAGTGCAGTCTGTGCCCGCCCCAGGCACCGGACACGAACCAGCGGCTGCCGAGTCTGAAGCCCAGAAACCTCCACCCGCCCAGCCCGCGGCAGGTCAGAGCCGCACCGCAGGGACTAGTGCTCCTGCCCTTCAGCAGCTGATCCAGGACCAGTGAGCAAGCTCAAATGCGTTCCGTGCTCAGATGGGAGCTGCTCCTGGATCAGTTGATCAGGCACATAGCACTGATGCCTGCTTCACCACGTGTGTTTGAGATTCTTCATCCTACCATTGAGTCTTTTGTCTCTCCGACTTAAGCACCATTGTGTTTTTGTCTAACTTGTTACTAACCCACTCATTCCTTCTTCACTTTGCATGACCAGTACACTGTTTTCTTTTCATGTCTCAAACCCTAACTAATCCACATGGTGAACTCGCTATTATTAATTCTTAATGCTTGAAATGTTCACAGCCATTCCTTGGCCTGTTTGTTGCTCATGGTTTTTGTTTTGTTTTGTTTTTTTCTTGTTGGTTTGTTTTTTTATTTATTTAAAAAAAAAAAAAAAAGGCTTGCCCCAGGGTGTGGCTGCTTGGGCCATGAGTCAGTGAGCACATGGTCATACCTGTAATCTGAGTGTGTGTGTTCTGTTTGTGACTGTAGCCGAAGAATGCCACGAGTGTGCTTCCCACGAATCTGCTCCGAAAGAGCGACCTGTGGAGGAGGTGGCGGCCCGCTTAGCACAGCAGGACCAGGCAGAACAGGACATTCTGGCTGGTACGGCTCCAAGACGCTTGCCCAAACACTCGTATCGTGTACCTGCTGTACAAAGTGACTTTATTTAGTCTTCTTTTATTCAGTGAAACTTACCAAATACTCGCTATATAAGCACTATGAAGATATGTATTCAGCATATGGCTTCAGAGGGTGTATTGTTTTGCATTCATTTGCACTAACAGAGTTTATATTTATAACAGACTCGATGTATAGTAATGTACAAAAGCCACATGTGAAAATAACATTTAAAAACATTTAGTAACATTGTGGAGTAAATATTGATTTTATGTACAGTATGTCAGTGTGTTCCTTGCAAAAGCCCAGTTTTACTCAATCAGTACTGAAGGAATTTCACAAGTCCTGGCAAAGGCTGGAGGCATTGAGGAGAAATCTGGAAACGTTAACTTTGCTAGTAGAGAGACACATTATCTCACACTACGAAAAATGGCTTTAAACAATATGCATAGGTGCCCCAAGACTTTACACAGTCACCTGAAGCGAGTTGTGGGTGTTTGAAAGGCTGTTTGTGTGTCTACCTGTGTTCAGCTTTGTCAGCCAACCTGGAGGACGCTCTGGGGTTGTCAGCCAAGCTCACCCTGCAGGCCATTGGAGCACAGGAAGTAGCCCTCACTGCCATCGGCAAGCACACACGGAAACTCCGAGAGGCCATGGACTCAGAGGTAAGCCCTTCTTCTGTGTCTCCGTCTTAGTCTTTATTGCTCTTCTTCTCACTCTGGTTGAGATATGAAATTTGATGGTCACTTGGTGTATACATCCAGGATCCTCCAGATAAGAAGTCGGCTCAGTGGAGGGAGCTGGAGGATGCGTTGAGTGAACGAAGCCGTGCTGTGGACCAGGCTGGACAGGCTTTTCTCCAAGCCAAGTAAGAACAAGAAATGGATGTTTGAAGGGTTATTTAATGTTGCTAATGGCAAAGAAAAGCTAATGGAGGACAGTTGGCATTGTAGACCCAAGTTCATTGTAGACCTGCTAACTTTATAGCCAAATCAGTTCCTTTATTGAGTACTGGCAAAGACTAGAGACAGAATATTCCAGCTGTGGCAGTATGAATTCTTACTTCTTGTATTATTTCTGTTGCTTCCTCCGTCTGCGTCTGTGCAAATAGAGAACAACTTGAGAAGCTTAGAGCTGAGATTAACGGTGCCAAGCAGTCCAGTATCGAAGCTGCCAGACCCCAAATCTTGGCTGCAGAGGAAAACTTGCACAGTATGATTGTGGACCTGGATAAAGTGGTAACCAAAGTAAGTACTATAATCAGACTCAGTAATATGCTTAAAAGGTGAAAAATCCAATTAAATGACTGGCAGTGTCTCTAATCCATTAGCTTTAGCACAGTAAACACTAATCATATTATCTGGTGCTCGCTAGAGGTTGTGGTTTTTTTTTTATAAAGCCTTTTTTTTTTATGTATCAGACTGGAGAAGTGTCCTTTTACCCTACACCACTGTTGCTTGAGTGGTACTGTAAGCTGTAACTGAACACTGTCTTCATCTGCATTCCAGGTGCAGTCAGCCCAGTCCGAGGCAAAGATCGTTTCCCAGTACAGTGAGCTGGTGAACGAGGCCAAGGCTCAGTTTCAGAGAGAGCTGAGTAGTATCACTCCTGAAGTCCAAGCAAACTGGAAGGGTCTCAGTAAGCATGCCTTCTTTATCAATTTTGGGGACTTTTGGAGATCTAAGTGGAGCAACCAGTCATTGGGAAGTCTTGGTGATGCCATTGCTATCTGTGGCCAGATGTACCTGCTAGTCATCATTGGATACATGATTGAATCGTGTTTTTGAATCATGGAGTCCAAGCTAGAGGGTGGAATTGGACAGGACTGAATTGGGGGAGAGAGGAATAGAAATCCTGAAAGACAACACTTCTCATTCAAAGTCCCAAATGACCATTTTATCGATTTTTAGTAATATAACAGAAATAGAAAGCTTTTTAGATCTTGCAGTTTTTTACCAACTGACAATCTTACATTGGTAATGGTGTTATTGTGAGGTGTGAAGTATTTCTCTAGAATATCATGTCCTGTGTTGGTCTTCAGGTTTTTCATTGTTAAGTTTTATCACTGACTTTCTCCAGTTTGTTGCTGATAAAACTGAAGATTTCAATTTGTTATTCAATTGGTAAAAAGCTTGAAGAGAATAGTTTATTTGCATGGTTTAATTGAGACATGTAGGAGATTTGCAGGTTTTGGATAAGGTTGGATAATGTGCTAAGCTTTGGATTGAGACCTTTGTTCGTATTTAGGGTGGTGTGTCCTTGTAGATTTGTATATCATTTGACCTAGAATGAATGTGAAAGAGAATTCTTTAGAATGCTGACCAAATGTCCCTTTGAGTCAGTCGGGAATGTAGACATACTTTTTCCTTTTCCTGCTTAGTAAAGTAGATTTATAGTTCTAAACGGTTAAAAGAGAATTTAATTTCCATGTTCAGCTTAGCTTTGCTGACCTGCTGACAAACCTACTGATATCCGAGCAATTTGCATTCAGAGCGGTGGCTTTCCAGCATTCAAACATTCATGAACTTGTTGCTCATTACTAATCCTTTCCACATCTCTCTCTCCAGCCGGGAAGCTGAGTGCGGATGACCTGAACTCTCTAATCGCTCACGCCCACCGCCGCATTGACCAACTGAACCGTGAACTGGCTGAGCAGCGAGTACGAGAGCAAATCCGCATTGAGGCGGCACTGGATCAGCAGAAGCAGGAGCATCAGAGAGCACAGGACCAGGCCGTCATTACTGCTATCAAACACAACCATGAGGAGCTGAGACTCGAGCAGGAAAAGAAAGTAGGGCTATGAATAAATATTTGATCAAATTAAATCTGTCAAAATCTTTTTATGTTGTAGCCTTAGGGATGACTACAGCCTTACTCCCTGTGTGTCTCAGATGCAGGAGGTACGGGAGGTGATGGAGGCAGAGATGAGGACTCAGCTGCGCAGGCAGGCGGCTGCACACACTGACCACCTGCGAGATGTGCTAAAGGTGCAGGAGCAGGAGCTGCGGGAGGAGGCGCAGGAGGTGAGGAGCACACCGCTTCGTTCAGTCACATACACGTTATTTGTGAAGTGAAGATACATTTTGGCATGAGTTAATATAATCAATGTAAGATTTCACTGCTAATGGAAAATTTATATTTGAGGAATGTCCTAATAAATTTCAATCCCAAGAATACATAGAAAACTGGTTTAATCCAAGCACATCAGAGTAATTACATTTTTTGGTTTGAGGGATCACCCATCAAATCACTGGGCTTACCACTAGTACAGTGTCTTATAATGATAATGGTCTCTATTAAGGAAAAATGATCAAAGCAAAATATCCTGTTGGTTAATCAGGAATGTAAGTCTCAAACTGCTTTCTTGCGTAGATTCTGAGCAGTAAGATGATGGAGCAGGAGACACAGTACCGCCGCCTGGCCCGGGAGCAGCTGGACGCCTTCACGCTGGACATGAACTCTGCCTACGCAAGGCTCAAGGGCATCGAGGAGGCCATAGACAGTGAGTTTGCATCCTGATGGCACTTTATTTCATGCTGCTTTTTGATCAAAGGCTCTGTCACCCCGCTGTAGTGGGATTACTTATGAAAGTCATGATTGACTTATAAATAGTCCCAATTGTGCTGTCCCCTCTCAGGTCATGTTGTGGCTGAGGAAGAGGCCCGCAAGGCCCACCAGCTGTGGTTATCTGTCGAGGCACTGAATTACACTCTGAGGACAGCAGGTGCTGATTTGCCCACTGAGCCTCTAGAGGGCGCTGTTCAAGCCATTAAGGAGAGCTGCGTGGACAACGAGTTTGCCCAGGCTCTAGCTACGGCTCTGCCTGAAGAATCGCTGACTCGTGGGGTGTACAGTGAGGCCTCCCTGCGAGCACGGTTTTACGACATCCGGCGGCTGGCACGGCGCGTGGCGCTGATCGATGAGACGCGTAACAGCCTGTACCAGTACTTCCTGTCCTACTTACAGTCCATCCTCCTCTTCGAGAAGGAACAGGAGGCGCCACCTACCAAGCTGGCGACCCACGACCTCGACACCTTCAAGCTGCTCGCCTATGCCACCTACAGCATTGAGCACGGTGACCTGGAACTCGCCGCAAAGTTCATCAACCAGCTGCGCGGAGAGTCACGCCGCGTAGCTCAGGACTGGCTCAAAGAAGCCCGACTCACCCTGGAAACCAAACAGGTGGTCAGCCTTCTGTCGGCATACGCCAACGCAGTGGGTTTAGGCACCACCCAGGCTTCGTAATCACCCCACACTGACAAAGAGTTGTAAAAAAAAAAAAAAAAGAGGACTGCTGCCTGTCTGCTACTAACAGCAACCTGCCGTTCCTCAGATTAATTTATACATAAATGTGGCACACCGGCCAAGGTGGTTTTGTTTTGGGTTTTTTGTTTTGTTCAAAGCACTTTTGCAAAAAGGCTTAAATAATTCATAAGTGGCCTACCAACCAGGACATTGTGCCGAATGTCCACATGTACCTCATGCAAATCTAAGGTAACTGTAGGCAAAGGCACTTAAATGGATCTCCAATGCAACCACACAGCCCCCATCTCCACTGTTTAATTTTGGGTTTTTGGCTCCGTACTGCTATTGGTAGCCTGTCTAAAACTAGTCTGTTCACGTTTCGAGTTTAACACATGTAACACTTCAGGTTAGGTACACTGGTTGTGTATAGGGAATAACAATCCATTTTGTCATGATTTAAACCTCCCCCTCAATACTGAATATCAATAAATCATGGATGTTGAGTCATTTCTTTTTTCGTTTGTTTTCATTTAACACCATTCTGGTTAATGTGCTGGGCTGTGAATGTTTTGAAAATCATTTTAAATATTATGACACAACTGGTTTTGGTTTTAAATCCATTCCCTATGCTAGCACACCTGCATAATTCAGCTGTTGTATTTTTTATGGACTTCTAATCATAGCTTCAGGAAAACTTAAAGGTTCTGACTGAAAAATAAAGCACAGGATGTAGTTTCAATTGATGCTGGTCATTAAGTTCATGTAGGGAATGATTCCTGTTTACAGATTAAACAAAGACTTAGCCCAGTTACAGAAGAAAATTTATTTTTAAATACACATTTGTCAAATGGTGCACAATACTCTGCATTTTAATCACTCATACCAGTGGAAGATTCCAGATCTGATAACATATTCCTGATGGGAGGGAAATAGAGAAAGAAGACATCAGATTTCCTACATTATATTGCATGTGTTCAAATAGGATTTGGATTGACTAATGAAAAATGCACCTCTGCTTCTCAGTTAATTCAAATTCCTGCTGCACTCTCTCCAGCAGATTTGGGGTGACTGGCAGGCAAAAGCCAGCAGAAATCTGAACCAGCTCCACAGCCCTTTGGGCATCGTTAGCTGCTTTTATAGATTCCAAGAACTGATTCAAAAGGCTGTCACTGTGAATAGGAACACATTTTTTCAGTTTGAGACAATTAAACAAGCAGTATCTAAAAGCATACCCTTAAAATGTTACATTACAAGAAGTTTGGGATCGAACAACAGGTAAAATGTTCATACTTACGATGGAACTCTGCTGGCGAGTTTGAAGATCTTCAGCATTTCCCTAAAATGGAAAAAAGAAATATTTGGTGACTCTTTGGGGCTGTATCAGACCATCAGTTCATGTACTTTTATAAGGGTGATTTATATTTTCTCTCTCTAACTCACCAGGCCTGCGCTGTCCTTTCAGCTGCCAGCAGAACTGAGGTGATGCTGTTAAGAGAGCTGGCTGACCAAATCAGCTGCCCTCTCTGTTCAGTCTGAGTATACAGAGCCTTTACATCAAGGACACAGTCCGCAAACGACTGCTGCACCTGCACGATACAGAAGGTCGAGTCATTGCCTACAAATTTTAATCCAAGTCTAAGACTGGTCATGTTTAAAAACTTGAATAGAAATGTCCAAGCTCATCCTCATAGGGCCAGTGTGACTGAACGATCAGGCAGGAGCAGACCCCATTCTACCAGTTAGGTCAGTTGGTATATGATCTCAAATAAATGAACATGTGAGCTCTTGCTTTGTTGAAATAAAAACACCCTGACAGACTCCACAAAGAGGTGAAAACTGGGTATACGAAACACATTTTAGATAAAATAACCCTTTATTAGTCCCACAAGTGGTTAACTTTGCATTGTTGCGGCAGCAAGTGGACCGAACAAACGAAGACAGAAAGAGCAGCATAACCAATAGAAAAGCTACACAACAGTATAATATTAAAAGTACACTTATACAAGTATACAGTTAATACAATTGTATGTTTGTGTGAATGTAAACATTAAGACTATATTTAGTCGTGGTGGGACAGCTGGCATGTTCTGCTGATGTACCTCTGTGCTTTGTTTCTGCTGGGCCATCAGGGAAAGCATCTCCTCCACCAGCTCTACCTTGTTGCTATGGCCCAGGTGCTTGATATCTAAAACAATGCAGAGAGAAAAAGCCTGAACCAGCCGTGTGAAAGTAAGGGTGATCGATGATCCGTCCACATCAAAAATACTGTAGGTATTTTCCTGCCAAGAAGTTGGAATAAAAACCTACTTCAGTTCAGAAAAAATGTCTACTCTACACAATTTCCTTAATCCCAAACGCAGACAAAACCTGCTTTCAAATGTCTGCTTCTTAGGTTTAGACTGGAGCTATGAGGCAAATGCAGGACAAAGAGTTAAAACTCCAATATTTAACCTCACAGAAATTCCTTCAGCAATGTAAGATAAACTGTATGACCTTACATGACTGACAAAAAGGTAATGTAGCTTAAAAAAAAAAAGCAGCAGTTGAATTAATTTTGTCCACATTTGCCACCCCCCCCAAAAAAAAAAAAAAAAAAAAAAAGTAGAGAAAAGAATTGTAATTTTTTAAAATTTGCCTCAAGCATCCCACTGAAGTATAGCCCACCTTTCCATATCTGAGGAATGAGTTCTAATCTGTTGTCGGTGTCAAGTGCCTGAAGCAAGTCTCTTATTCCTTGGGAATTGGGGTAGTATAGCTGCAATCAAGAACATGAACAGTGAACAGTTTGTGATCAAATCAGTGCTTTTAATTGAAATCTCTGCCATGACCCTTTTGTACTTACTGAGGGAACGAGCTCTTTGTACCATTTCAACACCACATCGACATGCTCCATCATACATAGCAGGCTGAAGAATCGCCCACTGTAACAGCGAGATTGCTTAACGTCTCGTTCCAGTGAACACAATAACTAATATAAACAGATTTATTCATTTGACAGGTCTAGGGAGAAATTTTTTTTTTTTTTTACTAGGACAAAACGTCCAAGGAGTTTACTCACTAGTACACGCTCCTGGAGTAGGAATCTCCCAGCAGCTTCCAGTTCTCTTCTACTTGACCCAGGCTGTGCACTCGGTATCCCTGTTCTAAATCCTTAATGTTCAGACACTGTAGAGGCAAAGGAGACCAAAAGGATTTCATCTCTGCACAACAAGGAGCATGTCAGGTAATAAGGAGGTCAAATAAAAATACAACAGTTTTTTTTTTCCTAAATGCACTTACAATTCTCATGGCATCCCTAAAGAAGTGCACTGCAAAACAAAATATATTATATTATATCCACAACGATGCAGATTTTGGCATTTACTTGAATGCTGTAATTAGGATGTTTTAAGCCATGTGTCATGTCTCAACAATCTAAACAAAAAGTACAGACAAATTCAGAAAAGAATGAAGAGATGTGTATCTCATGAACTAAAGAAACTGCTTTGGTCAGACCATCTTCCGGGTCCTGGGCAGTGAAGCTCCTTCCTGATATCTCGTTCAACACATCCTCGATAATCTCTGGCTGCATTTGAGCCGACATGGCTGTAAAGCAGAAAAAGGACGATTCAATAATACACCTTTCTGGTGAATCCGATTGAATTTATTTATCATTTTAGACCCCGATTTCATCGTTTTAGACCCATTTTTTGGTCTAAATAAAGATCTAGAAGGTTGTGTCATGATTAAATATTTGATGTTTGTTTTTAGGACAAACGTAAATCATGTCGAAGCCTAAATCTATGAGCAAAATTAGAATTTTAGTGATCCACAAAAGTCTTTCATTCGGAACTGGAATTATTGCTTTATTCTTATAACCACGTGTGAGTTAAAGATGCACTCCAGTGGCAAACACCATTGCATTTTTAAGTGCGGCACTTTTTACTTCAATTTTTTTTATTAAATCATAAAATGGACAGGCTCCTAAAACCAGGAGAAATTGCTGCCCCATGTGGACATGAAAACAGTTACAGTCAAATAAGTGATTTTTCCTGAAGAAAGCATTAAACGCTTGTAACAGGCTTATATGCAACATTGCTAAGCAGTTTTACCACAGGAATTCATCAAGAGCATGTGTCCATGTTAATCCTACTGAGCTAATTTGCTGTGCAATGAGGTTGAAGACCAATATATTGTTCTATATGAATGTTGAAATTATTTTTTTGAAACCTTTTCCATAAGGAAAAAGTACATTGTGACGGCCCTTGTAAAACTGCACAATAACGTCTATGAAAAGTTATATGTAAAAGAGTCAAAAATGTTTTTACCTGTTCTATAGAAGATGCCAAGAATATGATTATAAGTGGCCAAACTGGGGGCTAAATTAGGAAAGACAGTCACACACATTTACAGAAGCAGATATGAATATACAACCAAAATATGTTTCAATAAAAGAAAAAGAGCCATCGTAAATCAGAGTTTCTACTATATATGTAAACAGCTTCCAAATGGTTACATGAACGAAAATGAAAACTGGAAATTAATAGTATTTTGCATAAAACTATAACACCATCTTATAGTTGGAATGCAAGAACAGAAACAAACAAACAAACAAAAAAAAAAGACAACTGTCTGATTTACCTGTGCCATAGCTACGTAAAAATAATCTACACTTTACACTTGCTGCTCATTTTAAAATGATATACAGACAGACAGACCCATTTTCACGGGACTTTCCAACCTCCCGCCTCCGAGTACAGCTGACTGTGACGTCTGGGTCTCGTCCGCCACACGGCGGTTAGCAAGGCAATCAGACACCTGAACGGAATGAACCTCCGCTGCTCAGCGCAGCCCCAAACATAAACAACCAGCAGGAGGACGAGGGGGCATGGCGCACGCGGCCCGGACGTCACAGTCAGCTGTACTCGGAGGCTGGAGGTTTGAAAGTAGCCAATCCGAGAACGTTATTCATTTCTCCTTGCTGCTGATTGGCTGCTGCCCTGTGATGCTGCAGTCCAGAATTTCCCCCGGAGCCTCTTGAGTGTTCTCGTGTTTTTCATTTTGTTCTTCTTAAAGTCCTGTATTTTTATTACTGTAAATTACATTCATTTATTTCTGTATTTACCTGCTTATACGAAAGAAAACGTCTGTGCATAAATTACAGTACAGTCTATACAGGAGTAACATCGGTATTTACATTCTAGCACTGCAGGAGTTCAGTGTAAACTGTACAGTATGAATACGGGTTTACCTTTACATTTTCTTTAAAGATAATGAGTTTAAAATGAAATTCAAGTGTTTTGGGAGCATATTTAGGGTTTACACTACAAAAATAGGCCTTTTTTCGGCTCTTTTTTTTAACCACATCACAACAACGCGATTTTTCACTATACGCAAGTGTTCTTGGAACGTAACCCCCACGTTAACGAGGGGTTACTGTATATGAGTTGCTAAAGACGTGAATGTTGATTTTCAAATTTCGTGTGAAACTTTCAAAACTGTTTTGACCAAAATGAGGCCTTCAAACAACCCTGACATGCTCAAGTGTAAAAATTCCTTCAAGAAGACCGATTTACAGTTCAAGGCTCTCACATAAAATGGTTCTGCCTCCCTCTCCGTGACCTCGTCTGGGTACAGCATGAAGCACGTTGGTATCCTCCCGAACCAGACATCTCGCAGCACATCCTTGTCATCTGCCATTATCTCGGTCCTCCAGGTGACACATATGACACTTCCAGTTTTCACACTGTCAAAGAGAAAAGTAGCACATGCTTTGTGTTAAACAGTTCATCAGCTATAAATACGGAGTACTTTTATTGGCTGCATCACACGAATGTCATTTAAAGTGTGTAAAGCATCCATTTGTCAAACATGAACACAACACACAGCACAGCACACAATGTGAACAGTATGAAATTCTTCCTCTGCATTTAACCCATTCACCCTCATAAAGCAGCCAGCGATAGAGCACCCAGGGACCATTGTGTGGGGACAGTACCTTGCTCAAGGGTACCTCAGTGGTGCCACTAGCAGTCCTGGGATTCAAACCCACAACTTTCTGATCGCAGGGGCAACTCCCTAACCACTAGGCCACCAGCTGCCCCAAAATTCTGCCCACACTGTGGCATCGAACCTGTACTTTTTTTGACTCTCTTCATTCAGCGCCGCATTTAACTGCTGAACCATGGAGGGAGGTGTTGCATTAGGTTTTACTGACTTAGCTACACATCACACAAGCTGTACAAGAACTCTATGATCTAGTGCTGACCAGAGGGGTTCCACATTCGAGACTTGGTCCCTGTGTATTCCTATCTCCCTCAGTATGCTTATTAATGGCCTGGTCCTGCATTTCTGGAAAGGCCGTTTTAAGTAAAGTGGTACCTTACTCAAGAATACCTCAGTGGTGCCACTAGGAGTCCTGGTATTCAAAACCACGTCCTTCTGATCACATGGGCAACTCTCTAACCACCAGGTCACCAACATTTGGGATTAAAATTGAACAGAACTGCTATCACGTTCCCTCCATTAAAAAGAACCAAGAATAATAGCTAAATTCTGCATCTTATATTTAGGGAACAGTCTGTGTGCAGGATAGACAAACCCCCAAAGAGAGAGTTTGACATCTTGTCAGCATCAAGCTTTACACACTGGGCTGTGTCCCTCTTTCAGCTGCTTGTAGAACTCTTATATTACCTTTTGAACACGTTTGAGACTGACTGTTACATTTCAGGTACCAATTATTCCACAGTCTGGTAGAAATGTTTGCAAAAAGTACATTTATAGCTCCACTCCCACTATCATACTGCTCTCTCAGGGGTTTAATAATTTTTACACGCGTATCGTTATTGCAAGCTTCTACATGAAGAGAAATTTACACTATCACTTAACAAAGCTTAATTTCCTCAACCTTTGGCATCCTATATTTTAATTAAATTAGAAGAAACTAACCTTGTGTTTCCTGTAAACAGAACTTGCTGACAGCAACTAGCTGTGTAAGGGTTAGCCTGTCCTTGCAGAAATATCTCACCAAAATATAACCTCTTGTAACCACACATTACTAAGAACAATGTTTAGGTGACATAAAATGTGTTTTTTCTTTTTAATTTACTATTAAAACACCACGCTGACTCACATCACAGTCGCTAACTAGCCTAACGAGCTAACGCTAGCTAGAGAGGAGTTAACGCTGAAAGATTCTTATTATTTTCCCACTAAAGTCACACAAACTAGCTTTCCATGTGAATATTTATCAAGTCGGGGCAGCTACATGTCCAACAAATGACTTCTGGAGGCCAAGAGAGAGAGGTGAATGGAGCTAGAGGGAAAGCTAGCAGGCTAACTGGCTAGCATTAGCTATGAGCTGGACCAGGCAGAGCCAGGTCAGTTTCTCAAGCTGGTTCTGAGTTCATACCTCGACCTGCTTGCTGCTGGATCTCCACCTGACCTTCTCGGAGATCCTCACTCCCACGCTGAGCAAGTTTGAATCGTTTAATAAAGAATTTAACAAAATAGAACGAGGGCTGTCTAAGATAGAAGTCACATGTCAGTGTCAGTGCAGGAAGCCACTCACAAACAGGTTAAACTGGATAAAAAGACAGCAGTCTCAGTCAGTTACATGAAATTGTAAGTTATTTTCGCTGGATATATTGTTCAGATCAATTATTGTCTTCTTCCTAGGTTTCTTTCCAGTCGTCTTCTTCTTTACCACGACTCAGTTTCAGTTTGGAGACCCAGGCCGCCACCTAGTCTCTGTGGTGCTGTTTACTGGGAGCTTGGTCCTGCCTGGACCTATTAGTGAAGCAACTTTCACGCTGTCATGAAGCTGAAAGGGTTGCACATAACACCTTCATAACATCATGGAAGATAAACCTTTATAAGATAAACCTTTATTAGTCCCACAAGTGGGAAATTCGATATAACAAGTAAAAAAGTTAAACTAAACAGTAAGGGGGATAGTAATGCTGCCTCCCCAAAATTGGGTTTTGCAAGGTGGTATGTCTGAAAGTACACTAAATAGACAAACGTTTTGAGACACACCTGTTTTTCATGGTTTGGGCTAGGCCCCTTACTTCCAGTGGGGGACAATTTTAACAATAGGGACCGTCTTGCTTCTAACTTAGTAAACACAGTGTTTCAGGTAGAACCATTTCTATTTCAGCATGACTGTGCCCCAGTGCACAAAGCAAGTTTCATAAAGACAAGTTTGGTTAGAAAAACTTGACTGGCCCACACAGAGCCCTGTCCCTCAACCCCATCCAGCACCTTTGGGATGAACTGAAATAGGGAATGCAAGTCAGGCCTCGTCCAACATCAGTGCCTGACCTCATAAATGCTCTACAGAATGAATGGGCACAGATTCCCATAGAAACGCCACAATCTTCTGGAAAGCCTTCCAAAAAGAGTGGAAGCTGTTATAACTGCAAAGGGCGGACCAACCATATTAAAGTCAATGGATTTGAATGCAATCTCATTAAAATCCCTGCTTGTGTAAAGGTCAGGCGTCCCAATACTATCGTGTATCAATATTAATCATTTTCTTAACTTAGCAAGCTGAGTATCCATTCACATATTAATCTTGATCTTTATAACATTGTAACTTTTTATAAATATCGGTACTGGCATCTTGATACTAGCCTTGGTATTACTTGGTATTGGATTGAAAAATAAATTAGTGTTGTCGCCAATCCCTGTTCTGCAATCTTTTTACTGTATCTGATTCTTATCTGATTCTGTATCTGAGTCTTAGACGAAGGATCTTAGATGTATAGGCTATTTGAGCATTACCCTGGAGTGGCAAATCCAAATAATGTACAAATTAAGTTTGATTTAATTATTAAGATCTGTGTTTACATTTTTCCCCCTTTTTTACATGTGGAATATGAAGTTTGATTAATTGTGGATTTTATTTCTATTTTATTCCCCCTGAGAGGCTGCATACCACAAACACGGAATAACTCGTCTTTAATGGGGCAGAAAATACAGATTTATTGTAAAACAGTTGGTCAATAATACGGCGAGACATGAGGTCCAAAATTGTGCACTTCTTTGATTCCTGTGTTTTTACAGGAAAAGGCCACTAGATGACGCCTCGAGCTTACAATAAATGTAATCCAAGAAATCAAGCAAAAAGAAAGGAAGAAAGAAAATGGGCAAAAACGCTCTTTCATTCAAAAACAAAAGATTTATTCCTATATCCCTATATCTCTGTATCCTTATGGTGTTACCAAAAGAAAGGACTGGTGCAGGAGGAGCTGGAGTCCCATTAGTGCTTTCAGTTTCAATGTCTTCGTCACGTGATTTCTCAGATCTTTAAGGAAGTAAAATGAGAGCCTAATGGAAAACACACTGGTGTTTCAGGATCTGTATCTGGGTCCTTCGCCATAATGAGGTAAGAGCTGGTGTATTTACTGTAAACTAAAGCTTTACAGCACACAGTAGTGAACCAAGTAAACCTGTACTGGGAAACCTAAACCTTTAACGTGTTGAAAACGTTGTGGAAGACCAGGAAAACAGCTGTAGGAGCTATTAATTGAGGACACTGACAGCTTTCTAATTCAAAGATGTGTGGCCTTGGTGGCTTTGAACACTACTTTTTTCATGGTTCTCTAGGTCTGTGTTATGGATTGGTAGAAGTCCAAGTTAGCAACTCCATCATTTAATTCAATAAAACACTGGAAGATGTGCCTATATGTTACACTCATGAAATACAGGGAAAAAAAGGTACCGTGCTGGTAACTTTTATTTCTCCAAGGTTACCTCAACGTAAAAGGTATACCCGCCAAAGAAAAACATGGTCCAAATAGCAAATTTCCCACTTGTGGGACTAATAAAGGTTTATCTAATCTTATCTTATCTTAAATTGGAACGGTAAAGTAGATTTCAAGATAAAATATATTCACTTTTTCAGGAGAAACTGGAATTATGTACTGTCACACAACTTTTTAAATAAAGTCTGGAGCTTGACAGAGTGTAGGGAAAACATTCACATATTAAAATAAAGTATATTAAAGTGTCGTTTAATGTGACACATGATCACACTGTATTCACAGTGTGTTTACATTTTTGCACATTCCATGTGTGAATTATGTGTCTTTTTTTCTTTTATTTTCTATTCTGACATTGTTGGCAGAGATAAGAAAGGTACCTCTATAAATAAGAATTCACTATTTCATAATGTCCCGTCTAAAGTCATTTTAAAGATCAATAGGAGCAGTGCCAGTACACAAAATCTCTTTAAAAACACACAATAAAGAGCATTTAGGTATATTTTACACTTCTGCTCCGGTTATTAAACAAGTAAACGTGTATGTAATTTTATGTGTAGGGCATCATATGAAAATGAAATATACTTTTATAGGATTTCAGTATATCTTAATACTCTGAAAATATTCTTAAAAGTTAAATGTGTTGAATTTTTTTTTAAACATATTGCTTTTTTGGATAGGCAATTGCATTATTATGACTATATTTTAGTTTTACATTCTATTTCTGTTCTGATTTTCATTCAGTGATCTCATATGCTTCATTAATCCACATGAAACTTGGCATGCTCAACAACCGTTTAATCAAAAATGTTGGCCTCTAGAAAATAATGTGAACGCAAAAATCTAGCACTTCACTTGCCAATATCCTGTGATGTAAAAGTTCAAATGTCACAAAATCTGACATGCTACATCACTACCATATTCTTTGAATGCAAGCCAGATTGAGACTGACACATTTCAATATCTTTATATCCAAATTTTAGCTTAATTAAAAATGTTCAATTAATGAAATGGCCACCAATAGTCAATCAAAATTCATCAGTGAGTACACAACTGTGTGATTGGCAAATCTTAATGAAATTTTGTCACAATCAAATTATTCCACCTCTTACTCCTTAAGCCAGTTCTCACATTCTGCTTTGAACCCGCTGTACCTTCGATTATTAAATTAACTCCTGCAGCAGTCATATCGCGCACCGTAAAGTGATACATCTGGTTTTCTTAAGTTTACCTCAACTGTGAAGTCCATAAATGTGTAAATGTGTATTTCTAAAGGCATTCCAACAGAAGGCATAAACTTCACCTGAACACAGCTGTATGTCCATGAAGAGCGACAACTCTACGGAATGTAAACACAACTTTCACAAAGACAACTTTCCGTCTGAACACAGGTAAGAACATTTGACTCCTGTGATTAGTTTAACAGTATTTAGGTTCACAGGTTCTAACAAGATTTTGCAGTGTTGCAGTGAAAGAAAAGACTAATACTGTACCCAGAAATACAGTGTTACAGTCTTCCCTTTTGCTGGAAAATACTTTAAGGAAGAAAAATAAGATCCATTTCCATTTTGCTTTTTATTTACTTCTGCCTGTATTAATTTTTGAAGGTCACTCCAGCAGGAGACACATCTGAGCACAGTTGTGTGTCTATGAAGAGCAACCACTATGGACTGTAAAAACAATTTTTATGAGGATGACGTTCTGTCTAAACACAGGTAAGGACCTTTTATTTACTTCTGCTTTGGTTCTATTCAAGGCTGCATCCGCATAGCCACCAGCATTAAGGATGACCCCGCATATTCTTGCACAATTACTAATTGCAGTCTACCTCAGTCTTTGCATTTTTTGGAATTTTTACACATAAATCTCATAATACTGCATTTCCTCACACAAGTGCTGTCTCTGTTACTGTTCCTGTCGGCTGCACTATATGTTTGTCACGGAGCTAGACAGAGATGCCCAGTTGTAGCGTGAGGGAAGAACCCAATCGCGGAAATAAACGAGAGAGCTGGTTACTCACGCAGTTGATATGAGAAAGCTCCAGAAATGAGTAGAGATTCCCACTAAAGGAATCCGCGTTTTCACACGCACACAGAAAGGTAATAGAGAAGGTTCTAGTGAACCAGAAGTACTCACGGTACCGATGAGTCGAGGAGGGACACGGGTTGGGCATGAAGCCAATGTCTGTGTACTTCTCTTCCTGTTTATATACCTTAAATGCACGTCACTTCCGGGGCCGATTGACGTCACGTGATCTGGCGCGTGTGACAATGTTGTCTTATCCTGTGAATTATTGTGCCGTTGCTCGTGTTGTTTTGCACTCTCTCTTTAGTCCTGTCCTGCCAGCCCTTGTGTAGTCTTGTGGTGTTATATTTTTGTTCTTTGTGAGTCTGTTTTTGTTCTTTGTGTTGTACCGTGGTCCTGGAGGAATGTTGTTTCATTTCACTGTGTATTGTGCATATGATTGAAATGACCGACACCTACACGACCACTGTATTCATTTCTGAAGGTCACTCCAGCAGGAGACATTGACTTCACCTGAACTCAGCTGTGTGTCCATGAAGAGCGACAACTCTATGGATGCTAAAAACTATTTTCGTAAAGACGGCTTTCCTTCTAAACACAGGTAAGAAACGTTGATTTCTGTGATTAGTTTAACAGTATTTAGGTTTACAAGATGCTGTGTACACAAACACAGTGTTACAGTCCTCCCTTTCACTGAAAAGTACAATAAAAGAAGACAAGCAAGATCCATTTCCATTTCGCTTTTTCCATTTATCTGTGTGTATTTGTTCCTGAAGGTCACTCCAGCAGGAGACATCGACTTCATCTGAACAGAGCAATGTGTCGATGAAGAGCGACAACTCTATGGACGCCAAAAACAATTTTCACAAAGACAGCTTTCCTTCTAAACACAGGTAAGAACATTTTATTACTTCTGTTTTACTTCTGTTTAACACTGAATCCACAAATCCACCAGCATTGTGGATGACCCCGCACATCCTCTCCCACACCGTTTTCCTTCTTCCATTCAGCAGGAGGTTGGGGCCTTTACTACCTGGTTGGGGAACAGTTTATTCCCCCAGGCCATTAGACTCCCACATCTGAGCTGAATAACTGTTCATCACACACACACGCACACACACACACACACACACTTTCTGAACTGAACTATTTCCTTTCTCACATACTAAACGTTTGTGCCATAATCAAAGAAAACTTGCTCCCCAACTGCCACTGTATTCACTTATATACTGTAAATTTTTTCAAAACTTTTTTGATGCTACATGCTGTTTTTGCACAATTACTAATTGCAGTCTACCTCAGTCTTTGCATTCTTTGGAATTTTTGCACACTTTACAAATGTGCAATAATACTGTATTTCCTCACACTAGTGCTGTCACTTTTACTGTTCCTGTCGACTGCACTGTATGTTGTCTTGTCCTTTGATTTATTGTGTCGTCCTCGTGTGTTGTACTGTGGTCCTAGAGGAATGTTGCTTCATTTCACTGTGTATTGTGTATATGCTTGAAATGACAAACACCTACACCACCACTGTATTCGTTTCTGAAGGTCACTCGAGCAGAAGACATCGACTTCACCTGAACACAGCTGTGTGTCCATGAAGAGCGACAACTCTATGGATGCTAAAAACTATTTTCGTAAAGACGGCTTTCCTTCTAAACACAGGTAAGAAAATTTGATTTCTGTGATTAGTTAAACAGTATTTAGTATTTATTACAGTTCTGATAAGATGCTGTGTATACAAACATAGTGTTACAGTCCTCCCTTTCACTGAAAAGTACAATAAAGAAGCCAAGCAGGATCCATTTCCATTTCCCTTTTATTTATGTTTGTGTGTGTTTGTTTCTGAAGGTCACTCCAGCAGGAGACATCAACTTCACCTGAACACAGCTGTGTGTCCATGAAGAGCGTCAACTTTCTGTCAAAACCGAGGTAATAATGGTGGATTTATGTAGGTAGTTTTTTTTTTGTTGTTTCTTATTCTGGCCCCAGTATAGAGCTGTGGCCTGTGTCAGGGTTTTTGTTATGTCAGCCAACTCTAAATTTGATCCAACCCCGCATTTAAAATTGGTCAATCATCATGAAACTGAATATGTATCTATGAGTACTGCTCATGTTTCAAAACATTAAATCAATGGATGTCAGAGAAGCATCAGTGTACTCTGGGGTGTTCACCCAGATATTTTGAGAGGAGTTTGGCCTAACCCAGAGAAAGGTCTTTCGTTTTGTGCATTTAAGCATTCAGGAACATCTTGTGGCTTTATATGTGTTTTTTGTTTCACTTAACTCCATTGATGTTCAGTGTATACTCATGAGACAACTTTGTCAGTAGAAATAGTTTCTCAATAATTGCTAATTGTTTCAAAGACATATTCCAAACTAGTCCTTCAGTTTCTTCCAGTCATCTCCAAATGAGTTTTTTCACTCTACAAATACGATATTTGAGTGTGAAAATAAATGATCAATTATTGTTGGTATCCTCAATCAATGCATCTGGACATAGTTTTTGGCACAGTACAACTCAATAATACAATGCATACTTACAAAAATTTCAGGTTTATGTCAGTTATAGTCATTTTTTTCAGTTTCAAAATGTTTAAAGTTTTTTTTCCGTTTGTTTATGAAATAGCTGTTAGTTATTTTTCATTGATCATTTTAAGTGCACTTCTATAAGAAAAGTATAACATCATAACCTTTTTCTCTGGTCATTTGAAGGTCTCTGCTGACTGAAGAGGAAGATGTCCTTAAAAAACACAAACAGAATCTGAAAGTGGCAAGTCAGTGTGTGTTCAATGAAACAGGAAATCCCACACTACTTAATGACATCTACACTGAGCTCTACATCACAGAAGGTGAAAGCGGAGAAGTCAGTAGAAACCATGAGGTTAGGCTTATTGAGAAAAGGTCTTTGCTGTCAGAGAGAAAAGACACACCCATCAAATGCAATGATCTTTTCAAAACCATGTCAGATCAGCAGCTTAACCTCAGAACTGTCATGACTAAAGGAGTGGCTGGCATTGGAAAAACAGTTTCTGTGCAGAAGTTTATAGTGGACTGGGCAGAAGGAAGAGCCAATCGGGACATCCAGTTAATATTGCCTCTTCCTTTCCGGGAGCTCAATTTGATGCGGGAGAAAAAACTCAGTCTGATGAATCTTCTCCATTATTTTTTTAAGGAAATAACAGATTTGAAAGAAATCAACAGCTACAAAGTTTTGTTTATCTTTGATGGTCTGGATGAGTGTCGACTTCCCCTAAATTTCCAACGAAGAGAGAGGTGTTGTGATACAACAAAGACGGTCTCAGTCGACAGCCTGCTGACAAACCTAATCAAGGGTAATCTACTACCCTCAGCTCTTGTCTGGATAACTTCTAGGCCGGCGGCAGCCAGTCAGATTCCTCCAGCATTCGTTGACAGGGTGACAGAGGTACGAGGATTCAATGACCCACAGAAGGAAGAGTACTTCCGTAAGAGGGTTAGCGATCAGAGCCTTGCGAACAGAATCATCACACATATTAAAGCATCAAGAAGCCTCTATATTATGTGCCACATACCAGTTTTCTGTTGGCTCTCATCTGCAGTTCTGGAGAGAACGCTATATCACGAGGAAAACAAAGGGACCCCTAACACACTGACTCAAATGTACACACACTTTCTGATTATTCAGATGAACATCAAAAATGTCAAGTACTTGAAAACAAAAGAAAAAGATGAAGAAATGGTTTTAAAATTGGGGAAACTGGCTTTTCAGCAGTTGTGCAAGGGGAACTTGATCTTCTATGAAGCAGACCTGAAGAAATGTGGGATTCATGTCAGAGAAGCATCAGTGTACTCTGGGGTGTTCACCCAGATCTTTCGAGAGGAGCTTGGCTTAACCCAGAGAAAGGTCTTTAGTTTTGTGCATTTAAGCATTCAGGAACATCTTGCAGCTTTATATGTGTTTTTTTGTTTCACCAGGCCAGACCAAGTGTCTGATCCAACCCCTGAACTTGCAGTTCTGATCAAAGCTTCAACAGTTCATGAATTCCACAAAGCCGCTGTGGAAATGGCTTTAAAGAGTGAGAATGGCCACCTTGACCTTTTCCTTCGCTTCCTTCTGGGCCTTTCTTTGGAATCCAGTCAGATTCTCTTACAGAGTCTTTTTGCCCAGTCAGGACTCAGCTCACAGAGTAATGAAAAAGCTGTTCAACACATCAAAGACAAGATCAGAGAGGATCCCACTTCAGACCGAAGAATCAATTTGTTCTACTGTCTTGTAGAGCTCAATCATCATTCCATTGTGGAGAAACTGGAAAAGAGCTCGGGAACACTGTCCGTTGTGATGCTCATACCTGATAAGTGGTCAACTCTGACTTTTGAGTTTCACACCTCAGAAGAAGAGCTGAACAACTTTGATTTAGCAAAGTACATACAAACACCAGGGAATGATTTGAAAGAATTCCTCAGTCCAGATGAGGTTCTTCTGAGGCTGCTGCCAGCAGTTAAAAGAGCCACATTTGCAAAGTAAGTTGCCTATTGAGCCTTCTAGTTTTGGAGTGTTCAGTTTGCTTATTGTGTTTCACTTGCACGATTAGTACTCTTCATAGATTCTTTTTTATATACCAGGGAGTACTAAGATTTAATAAAGATTAAATAAAGGACTTGTTTTATTATGAATTTTTGTTTTCCCGCTAAGGTTGAAGGGTTGTTGTCTCACAGAGAAAGGCTGTGAAGCATTTGGATCTGCTTTTAGCACAAACAATTTAAACCTCCGTACGCTGAACCTCAGAGAGAACAGGTTGAAGGATGCGGGAATGAAATTGCTCTGTGCTGGACTAGCGAGTCCTTACTGCCACCTGGAGACACTGGAGTAAGCATTTTACCAAACAACAAACAACAATGGATAAATACCAAACTCAGTTGCAGGTGGAACTGAAAGACAGGAAAAGTATTTACATAATCTTTGCCATGTGTTGTTCTTTTCAACAACATTTTACATAACACAAAGAGTTTATTCATTTTATTAACCTGGAAGTGTGAATGTGATCAGTATAACAGAATTGCTAGTGTAATATATAAATAATAATTACTTTGACCTATAATGATATTAAATCTTATTTCTCCGTAGACTGAGATACTGTAATCTTGGGGTGGAAAGCTGTGAAGCTATCGCCTCAGCTCTCAGCTCAGTTTCCTCCACAGTAAAAGAGCTGAATCTCAGAGACAATAAGCAGATGTTGGATTTAGGAATAATACAGCTGTGCACTGGGCTGCAGAGTGAACATTGTAAACTGGAGAAGCTACTGTGAGTATTCAAGGCAGACAATGAAATAATATTGTCACTCTGTGGGAAAAATCATCAGATCTTGTAATCTATGTAACCTATATAGGAAAAAAACCTATAAACCACAAATGTAACATATATATTAAAAAAATGCAGTGTAAGTTCTTGTAAGAACAGCTGTGCTGGTGGGTAGCACAGTCCTCCATACGTGTAATTGTATTTTACAATATTACAACATTTTCCATATTCATGCATGGAAGGAACTTGTACTTTGTAATCTTGAATCTTGTAGCTTTTTAAATACACTTCACTTTCTTACCTATTTCTGTATTAGATTGTGACAAATGTCTGTGGATGAATTCTACTAGCACTAAAGCTAAAACATTTCCTTTACTTAACATTGGCTAACTAATGTTAGCTAGAGCATAGCGAGCTTTTTTATTTCCAATGTTGACTTGGCATTTCATTATTAATATAAAATGTAATTATCTAATGTTAGTTAAAACTGGTGCTCGGTGTAATGAGACATTGAAAGATTAGTTGCTGTAGTATGACAATACTTATACTTTCACAGAGCCTAATAAATGCATCTTTATTAATAGCCTCAGTGCATGCAACAACAACTGATTGCAAGTGGAGCATCTTGTCACAATGGGGCTACTTCCCGGTGTAGCAGCCAATCACAAGAACCCCACCCCATGTCACTCCAATGTGAATGTTAAAATAACATTCAGTATATTCTAGGGCCTGGTTTCTCTATCACGGTCCGTGATAGGATTCCTGCCAGTCTGCCGACCCTCACTTCTCCACCAATCAGTGCTTCTGCTCTCAGTCACTGAGTGCTCCTCCCCACCCCCCTGACTACATGGCCTGCCCCTTGTCTCATTCACTTTAAACCTATCAGAGACACACATGTGTTATGAGAGCTGTCAGTACATCATGGTGTGTTCGAAGCAAGCGAGTCTGGATTCTTTCTTTCGGAAGCGTCCATCTAATGATGCCGACTTACATTTGGCCTTATTTCTAGCGATATTTCCCCCCTGAAACCAATTTGTGTCATCTGCCAAGCTATGCTATGTAATGAGGCTATGAAACCATTGAAATTACACTGGCATTTGGAAACAAAACATGCACATCTGAAAGATAAATCAGAGGACTTCTTCAAAGGAAAACGCGATGAATTGGCCATCCAAACCGAAGTGCTGAAAAGTAATTTGACAGACAACGAAAAACGTACAAAGCCGTCATACATACTGTTCCATCACATAGCTAAATGTTAGGAGCCATTTACGATTGTGGAGAAGCTAGTTTTGCTCTCCATTGTCAGTGCTTCCTCGGAGGTGTTGGCATTGGCTACATTGGCTACTCGGTCTGTCGCCGAATTGACAACATGGCAGCAGACACTGAAATGCAAATCAGAGAGGGCAAAAGCATCTGATTGGTTTGCCATTCAATTAGACGAGAGCGCTGATATTTCAAACCTGGCTATGCTTCCGGTGTACATCAGATATGCTCATGAGGGCCGGTTTCATGAGAAGCTATTGTTCTGTAAGGAGCTGCCAGGAAGCACAACCGCTGGAGAAATATTTAATGTGCTGGATGGGTATATCACTGGGCATGGGTTGCTGTGGGGTCATTGTGTCTGTGTCTGTACAGATGGGGTTGTAGCTCAGGTCTAGCGGTTTCTCCAACAGTTCAGGCATTGGACTGCATTATCCATCAAGAGGTGCTTGACTCTAAACGCATGTCCACAGAACTGCATGAAGTGCTAAATCAAGTGGTCCGGATTGTAAACTTCAGTCAAGCCAATCCGACAAATTCACATCTATTTACTGCTCTGTGTAAGGAGATGGGTGCAGATAGCGTCCAAATGCTCTTGCACTCCGAGGTTCATTGGCTGTCATGGGATAAAGTGGTGAGCAGAGTATATGAGTTGAGGCGTGAGACTGAGATCTTCTTCACAAATAAACAATCCAGTCTTGCAGATCACCTGCAAGATCAGTCCTGGATTATTAGGGTAGCCTCTCTCTCAGACACTCTGGACCACTTCAACACACTTAACCTGTCAATTCAGGGCAGAGTGTGTGACATTTTTTCAGGCCAACGATAAAATCATGGCTTTCAAAAAGAAGTTCTTCGTCTAGACCAACAGAATCAACAGGGGTGTGTTTGACATGTTCGGCTGTCTTGTCATCTCTGGCAGATGAAGGTTTGGTTCTGGGGGAGGTGCCTGCAGTGATCGCGCAACACCTTAAAGAAACATTGCATCATTTCGATTCATACTTCCATTTAAAAATCCCATGTCATGGAAAAGCAATGGGTACAAGACCCCTTTGGCAATCCAGAGATAAGTGATAAACTTTTGGAGCTCTCGTGGTTGTGGTGGAGATTTGGTTAGCTGTCTCGGGGCATTTGGGCATATGCCCTGCAGCACCAAAGCCTGACATGACTGGTCCCCAGGACAAATAAGTTTAAGAATTGCTGTTTTACGATGTGTATATAAACAAATGTATAAATCTTGTTAAACAGAAAGAAACACTGTGTAAGTCAGCAAGTCAAACCAAGTTTTTTCACAGTCAAGCAACTATTTCACTTTTTTATTATTTCCACAGGCTGTCTGGGTGTATGCTCTCTGAGAAAAGCTGTGGAGCACTGGCACCAGCTCTCAGCTTCAAGTCCTCTTGTCTGAGAGAGTTGGAACTGACCCGCAATAGGGTACAGGACTCCGGAGTGAAACTGCTTTCTGCTGGTTTGCAGAGTCCACACTGTAAACTTGAAAAACTATTGTGAGTGTTAAACCTTACATTTGACTCTTTGGGTAGTGCAGACAATAATTAAAGTTGAGTAAAAATACATTTTCTATTCAATAAATTAATTTATCACATCACATTTATCATCACATTTTAAAATAACAATATATTATTTTAAAATGTTAGATTTTAATTTCCCTAAGATGTTAAAAAATTACCTTACGTGCATATATGTACATACTATTACTAAATGCCTCCTTGTTCAAAATGGCTTTTAGATAACTTTTACTGTCTTGTTCTGTTTTTATTGTTTATTATTCTGTTTTATTCTTTTTCTCCTTTTCGTGTGCAGCACTTTGCGACTCTTGTCTAAGAGAGGTTCTATATAAGAAACCCTTACTTACTTACTTGCTAAATACTCAATTGAACATTCTAATTGATTTTTTCTACATTCAGGGTACTCCCCAGTTAAATTTAAAATTTGATGTATACAGTTCTTGTAGTGGTTCCCACATGGGCCATAATTAATGAGTTAAAATCTCATACTAATGAAGAACTTTGTGTATTACATCCAGAAAATGATATCCTGTAAACATCCAAGATAGCATCCTTTCGTGTACCAAATTTTGTACAACTATTACACAGCATTCTGAAAGTCTAAAAGTTCAACCATGACTGATATTTTTGAATGAACACTAAGACATGCAATTAAATTTTTTTCCAGTCTGTGCCGTTGTAATCTCACAGAGGAAAGCTGTGCAGCGCTTGCTTTAGCTCTCCACTCAAACTCTACCAGTCTGAGAGAACTCCACCTGAATGGCAACAAGCTACAGGATTCTGGAGTGAAGATGCTGCTTGCTTTGAAGAGGAATCCAAGCTATTCACTGGACAAACTTATGTAAGTTAATAAAGATGATGTTAGGAAATTATTAATGTATTTAATTTCTGCTCACATGCACCGTAGATTCACTCATTTGTTATTCACATTATTAATCCTCTTTTTTGTTTGTTTCTTGTGTCTTGTCTTGCAGCTGGTAGTACTTGCTATCCACGGCTATTCCAGCACAGTCTTAGAAACAAGCTGAAGAAGAGAGGAAAGGCTTAAAGCAATGTGCACTGTCAAAAATGATCTCTCCCATCGTACATGTGTGGTGCAAAATATGTAAAATCTTCAATTAAACCAACTTAGTATGGAAGACTAGTCTTAAATAAGACCTCTGGATTTCACTCCTGATACACATTTTGTGCACTTTATTGAACAGATTTGGGGGGGGGGGTTATGTATTTTACTGTGTGGCTTCCATATAGTTTATAACTTTATCTTGGATAGTGGTCTCCATAATGCATAGTTTTTATTTACTGTTTAATTTAAATTAGGTTTTTTTCCTATGCATATGGAAAAGACATATGAACTTTTTCTAAATTCATTATAAGCTAATAGGTTATAAGTTAATGGTATTTATTGAATTAGCATTTTTGTCCGTTTCCAACCCCACACTATGCACTTACAATGGCATAGTAGCCAGAACGTTTCTTGTCGTATAAGTCCTGTTTTCTGTCAGTATATTATCTAGGGATATATTTAATCATTACTTAAAAGTATATCAATAGATCTCACTCCTGCATATAATTAATAAATTTTTCATGTGGGCTACCAAGTCTTGCAGTTAACATTGGAACATATTTGATATTATAAAATGCTTTTGAAAAATGTTGAACATGAATAGTGTCACGTCTGGTCCGTCTCAGTCACGCCCCCCACGGAACCCGTCGCCCGAGTATTAGGTGGTACACAGCTCTGGGAACGGAGTTATGATGTCAGGGTTTGTTGTGTGTGTGTGGTCGTTTGGTACCTAGGCAACCCATGTGTAAGTAGTGGGGCTTCATTAGGTCCTGAGCTGGGTTGCTAAGTACCTAACGACATGTCCACCTGTCTTGTGTTTGATTTGAGTACTGCTTGTTATTGAGTTGTTTGTCTCTGTCGTGTGATTGGCTGTATGTGCGTGCTTGTGGGTTAAAAGGCCAGCCGAGCCACAGAATCTTTGTGTTGTCACCCAGTTACAACCATGAGTTCTGGTTTGGGTATGTTTTTGAGAAGAACATTGTTACTCCTGTTTGCATGTTTTTGTAGGCAGAGACACTTGAAGGACTTTCCATGTGATTCCAGCTTACTCTCTAAATGGAAGTGAAGAGAGTCTGTGCAACACGCTGCTTGATCCTTTAACAGCTGCAGCTTGGTACTTGACTTGTACCTCTCCTGTGTGTCTCTTTCCACTGTGTTTACAGGCTTGAGGGTGAACGTCTTCGCATTTAGAGAGCTCCATGGAGCGTGGAGTATTTGTACTGGCCCCTGAACAACAGAGGGCTTGCTAAAGTGTCAAGAGAGTCGACTCTGCAGCAGAGTCCCCCTTCCAGTGTTTGTTTTGAGTTTGCTCGGAGTGAAGGTCCTCTGGAACTTTGTATTGAATTTGAACTTTCTCTATTAAACTTCTAATCTGTCTCCTGCTCGTGTGTCCACCCCTCACCAGACATAACAAATAGGATATTAGTAGTCTATTCAATTTAACCTTAAATACATATTTTGACAAACTAACTTTTCTCAGTTTCTCATGTGCATTACAGCACTGCTTGAATAGAAGGCTGATGGTTTGAATCCCAGGACTGCCAGTGGCACCACTGAGATCCCTGAGCAAGGTCCTGTCCCCACACACTGCTCCCTGGACGTCATCGCCTGCCCACTGCTTCACTTGGGCGAATGGGTTAAATACAGAGATCGGTCAAATGCACATTGTGTGCTGTGGTGTTTTCACGCTTGACAAAAATGGACTTTGAGCTTCAGAAGGTCTTGGATTCAGCTCCCAGCTGGGGCAACCAAGGGTCCTCGGGTTTACATGTTCTCTCCATGCCTGGGTGGCTTTCCACCAGGTACTTGCAAGAGTGGCTGAATTAGCCATGCTAAATTGGCCCTAGATATGTGTCTGTGTATACGTATTTGCCCAGCCTTCACCATATGACCACTGGGATAGACTCTAGCACCCCCACAGCCCTGGTTAAGTATAAGTGGTTCAGATGATGGATAGAATGCCAGGAGGCCAAGAGTGGTTTCCTTGTCCTCTAATTTGCCTCTGCTCTGGAGTAAGCTCTATCCACTAGATGGCACCCCAGGCTTATTAAATTCACCTTGCAAATGTGACATTACTGTTTTATCAGTTGAAACATGAACGAGCGTCATAGATGCAAACTAAAAGTAATGTTTCACTCGTTCCCTATGAAACATCTTTACATACCACTAGTTTAGCAGTGAAAATAAGGCCTCTCAATTATGCTCCTAATACATAGTTTCAAGTAATTTTGCACACTTTATTGAACAGATTTTTCTTTTGATCTGTTTTACTGTATTGCTTCCATATAACATCGGGTTTTAGTAGCCTAGTGGATAAAACACTTGCCTGTGAACCCGATGACCACAAATTTGTAGGTTTGGGGAGGGGGGGGGGGGGGGGGGG
>JBBJLS010000032.1:16773723-16804180 GCA_037577275.1 Bryconaethiops microstoma | reverse complement strand
GTGGAGCGTCTCGAGTGTTCTCGTGTTTTTCATTTTGTTCTTCTTAAAGCCCTGTATTTTTATTACTGTAAATTAAACTCATTTATTACTGTATTTACCTGCTTATACCAAAGAAAACGCACGTGCATTAATTACAGTACAGTCTATACAAGGGTAACATCAGTATTTACATTCTAGCACTGCAGGAATTCAGTGTAAACTGTACAGTACGAATATGGGTTTACCTTTACATTTTCTTTAAGGCTAAGGAGTTTAAAATGAAATTAGAGTGTTTTGGGGGCATATTTGGGGGCACATTTAGGGTTTACACTATAAAAAATAGGATTTCTAGGCATTTTTGGCCACATCACAACAACACGGTTTTTCACTAAAAGCGGGTGCTCTTGGAACGTAATATACACACACACACACACCTGTCTGTCTGTCTGTCTATCGTGAGTTGTCGCATTGCCAATAGTATTGTTATTGTTCACAACAAGGTATTTTAAAAGAGACAATTTTCCCCACATCCTAGTTCTAGTCAGTCATGTTTAGTGTCTGAAGTTTGCACCCGACCTACAAGACCACAGTAGCGAATCGGGAATAGAAGTTAGTGTCACCTGAAATCTATTCTACGACATTAGCTTCATAACTCCAAGACAAAACTAAAGTGACACATTACAGACACTAAACATGTCTTTTCTGTTTGCCAAGTTTCAGAGTAAGGTGAAACTCTTAAATAGATGTTGAGGACAAACCAATGCCAAGGGCTTTCATCTCACTGAAGACTGGGAAGGCCTGCGCCCTGGCCAGCGAGCCACAGCGCCGCAGAGCCTTCAAGACAGAGTTAAAGGTCAGGAGGTTGGGCTTCACCTTCTGTTCAGCCATTTGTTTCAGCAAGTCCTACACACACACACACACACACACACACACACACACACACACACACACACACACACCCATCAATACAGTGGAAAAACCCAGCTGCCAGTAACACATAAAAGCTGTAATCAAATTAAACTTACTACAATCAGGTCCCATTTTTCATTGTATTTGTCCCTTACTTCTGGGGCAGCACTGATAAGGGCGTTGAAGATATGCACATCAGCTAAAGGATATAAAGAATATGTTTTTCACAGTTTACATTTACAACGTATTAATCACCCTTTACAGCTAAAAGTACACATACATAAATTAGAAATATATCTTAGTGTAAACTTAATAAACTCAGCTTATTATCGATTTTTCATTCAAAAGTTTTTATTCTGTAACTACCATGAATTTTATTCAGTAACTACAATGTAACTAATGGAAATTAAGCAGGTATGACAATGAGAAATTGAATGGTGAGCCAGCATAGGGACCTTTGCAATATAAAACAATTCTCCAACATTTTTCAAGCCAATATTTATTTATCTGTAGCAAACGGTCAATTAGTATCAAGGACAATAAGTGCCAAGTGCTTAGACAGAAACAGAAGAACACTGACTTGTATTATACTCATTTTAAGCACTTGCTAAAAGGTTTCTATAACAAATGTGTTCTGATTCAACAAGCGACTTAAACGCCACAAATGCAGCAGGACAAAAACAGGCAGAAATCCCTGAAGTTTAGTGTTAACAGCTGCGGACAGATAGGGGGAACTGAAAAAGCCCTTACCACTCAGTCGACTGTTCAGCATGTCTGTATAAGTGTCAAATGCCTTGGAGAAAGCACCATACTGTGGGTCCAAGAACACATGATCAAACTACATATCAGGTAAAACACATTCAAATAAAACCCACGACTGAAGTTCTGAGCCATACCTTCACCATACCCTTGATCAGCGCACCGTATGATCGTATGTTACGTTCAGGCATCATGTTAAAGATCCTCTCAGCGTTATTGTTCTGCCTGTGAATGAGTTTGTTTTTACATTATCAAAGAGGAAACATAACCTGGATTTATTATACATACACAGGCAAAAACTACCAGAAAAAATGTGCTTGTAAGTTACTTGCTGTCCACTACTACTGGCAAACCCACCTCCACACATGCCTGAGTAACGCAGAGGCTCTTTGTGACATCCCCAATTTACTCTTCATGTCCTCTTGCTCCTCCGCCTGTAACACATCAGAACACACAAACACACACACACACACAATACAACTAAACCGCATTTGAACAATATAACTTAAGCTATAGAATTGTTGTCCTGATTACAATCACATTCAACCCCTTCTTTTATTGATTTTCTATGTATTCTTTCATTTCTTTCATTATTTTATTCTATTTTGTTTTATTTGATATTCTATGTCCATAAAGCACATCGAATGGCCTTTTTGTGTGCGATAATGTGCAATATAAATATACATGAACTTGAAAGTTAAATCGAAAGGAGTCAGATAATAAGTCCAAAAGTCCAAGAAGAGGTCATTCTATTACAATATTTTCCAATGAGAAATACTAAATGTTTATGCTTATGACAAACTCCTTAAACAACCCCTAATTTCAATAGGGCTACATGAGTAATATGTGATTCTTTTAAAATTATAATGAAAAAACACAATTAAATGAAACAATTTAAATTTGGTCCAATTATTTTGGTAAAATTCAAATTTACACTATACAATGAAATGGTTCAGTGGTTCATTTTTGGGATGTTTACACTTGAAAGCAGCCTGAGAAAATGAACAAAATATCCGTTTTCATTTTCATAATCAATTCTAAGCTCAGAACTGAAGCTCCAAATTCATGCAGCACTACATTTTTGCACCTCTACTAAACATCCGATGTTGTGCTCGGCACTTACTGTGTCGTCAGGTCTCTGCTCTGGTGTGTTATCTTGCGCTGGATCCCGGTCTCCATAGAGACAGATCAGATCCAGCAGGTCATTTGTCAGATCCAGTGACACAGGAGTACCTGCGCAAGGTTTAATAGTCATTTAGTGGTCACTTTGGCTGACCTCAGTCACTTAGACACTGGGGTTGGAACAAGATGCCTAATGTTTACTTTTGGTGTGTGTTTAGAATATAATGAACAGAATGATATCAGAGGAAGAGGAGAACAGAATTATATAAAACAAAATAAAAATTATATAGGGGGAAATACAACATGCCTTCAAATAACCTTCAGCAATACTTCACCACTGAGTTCAAGAATAAACTATTTGAATAAACTCTGCTTTGGGTATTTCTTAATGATTACAAATGCAACTTGACTGAACTTGTGCATCGCAGGAAAACTTCTTACCTGCCTGCAGCAGCTGATCAAACATATCTACAGCTGCCTTCACCTTCCTGAGCTGAATGCGCTCAATAAGAGCTGCCTCAGACACATCATTAACTTGAAGCTCCAGAGCCTCCGGCATTAAACACTGTGCAAGGTAAAAGAAAGTCAGGCTCCACGTTGGATGTCCAATAATCAAAAGGCGTAATGACACTTGGTGACACTCACTGGAATATGAGGCACTGCAAAGTTTTGCTGGAAATACTTGGGGTAGGTATTGATGAAATATTTAGCCGTGTTTCGGCCCGACTCCTGGGACAAGGAATACAGTTTCTGTGGAAAAACAAAAGGATGTACTATAATTGGATGTACTTGGACATACTGCTCTTTCATAATATACTTGTATATACTGTGCCTTCACTGAGAACATCTACCAAAAACTGTTCTAAAGTGATCTTTCTTTTTATTGCTTATTTGTAGCACTGCTGCCCTCCACGCATCGACTGGGGTTCAATCCTCATCTGGGCAAGCACGTGGCACTACACCGATAAGTATCCTTAGGGAAGACTCCTAAGGCTACATTCACCTATTTAACATGATAAAACCTCACTCTGGGTACGAGCATCCTCAAAATGTCTTAATGTGAACCAGTAGCATAAATTACAGCTACAGTTTAATACTAGAATTCTCACTCAAGCAAATACTCACAAACTCTGTAGATGTTTTTGGTGTGAGGTAAGAGTCATCCTGAAACATGTAATGTGATGCAGTAGGGTCCTGAAAAACAGACATTGACTTTAACTCCATTTAATCAATGAGAGATGCAGCTTACAGCAAAGCTGACAAAGATGTGTGTTAACATACCCTCTTTACTGTGGACGCCAGAGCTTCTAATACAGCCTCTTTACTCCTGTAACAGAAAAAACGTGCATGAGAACAACAGTACAAATATTATGCATTATACATTTACACTACAGGCCAGACATTTGGACATGTATTACAAGAAAAAAATCAGTAATACTTTAAACAAATATATGGCTTGTTTTCAGTTTTTTATAGTCCGTAGTAACATTATCTAGCCAAAAAAGCTTAAGGCTCCGTTTTGAAGAACACATATCTGGTCTGTCTTTACTGCCTTTGAAATTCACTTTGTCTTAGATCATGAAAAAGAAAATTATCACTCAGTTCTACACCATCACACAATTCCTTCTGGTTTATGTATCATTGGACAAAATTTCATTTTGCAACGGAATGACGATCCCAAGCATTCTTTAAAACTCTGCAAAAATGATATCCAGCCTAAAGAAAAGCCAAATGTTTTGAGAATCTTGGCCCCGCAGTCTCCACATCTTTCTGCCATTGCGCCACTGGGACATGCTGGGCTGGCAAGTTTGAAATGAGTATCCAGCAAATGAGACAGAACTGTCTGCAGGCTTGAAAAGGTGCTGGGAGGGTTTGACACTAATTATTCCCAAAACTTGCAGGAAAAGATACCATGAATCTCTGCTGCTGTGATAATCGCATTTCCCACTTGTGGGACTAATAAAGGTTTATCTTATCTTATCTTATAAAGGGAAGGGATGTTCATTTTGATGACATTTTTTTGATCCATTACATTGCTACAGAGTATACTGCTACATTTCAGTTCAATACCAGTCAGTTACATTTGTTATAAGTACTTCTAATATTTTCTTGTAATAACTTTTTAAAAGAGCCACATATTTATTCAGAGGGTGGGTCCAAACGTCTGGCCGGCAGTGAAACTCAAATGAAGAAGCTCTAACACCTTACCATGTTTTCTTTCTCGGAATGACAATGTCTTCCGCAGAGCCTGAGAAAACAATTCCAGAGAGAATGACCTTAGAACTGGAAGGCTAACCAGTTTATAAAACGTACCTGGCAATGTCCCTGCAAGATAAAGTCTGAATAACTCATCAGTGGTGAACACTTTACGAGCAGTCTGGCTACAGAACACCGGACTGAACAGAAATGAGTACTGACAAATAGAGGAAGATTTGAGAACAAGTTGATATCGCTCACCTGACACTGCAGATGCAGGTTGCTGATAGGCAGCAGAACCCAGTCCGAAATATCTGTTTCAGAGACAAATTCCAAAGGTTATACAGGGCACGAGACATTTACAGTTGCAAGACAGAGGCAAACTATTTAACTTAACTAGTGTGCAAAATATAACACATGTGAACTCCAAAGTGAGGTGTGTGCTGACATTCCAACTGAATAACATTTCAGTTTAAAAGTAGTCATTGTTTTACTTGACAAAGACATTTATTATATAAGTCTCTGCTGCATTAACAAGAGATAACTTGCAAATATGCCCAATACACGTTCCAGAATATCCACACATCCCTCTTAATCCTCTAAAGTAGTTTACTTTCTAGTACACTAAACTGTATTAGACCATGTAAGAAAATAAAACGTCCAAACCAGCACAATCTCACATTACGGACTTTTCCTCCAAAAGGTCCAACTCGAGCTGTCCCTCTAATAAACTCAGTCCTGATCCTGTCCATCCTTGTCACTCCCAATGCAAATCTTAACACTTTCAACTCTGCCACATCCAGCTCTGCTTCCCGTCTTTTCACTCAGTCTCCAAACCATCAAATCACACAACATACCGTCTTGTACACCTTCCCTTTCAACATTTTTAAAAAAATAAAACAGTTTTTGGTACGGGATGGAAAACAGAAATGAATGCAGTTCCTCCTAACTGAACAACCTTAGTGGCCCAAGTTAGTGAAGTCAGCTAAGTGTTAACTCTCGAGTGCCAGTCGTGGCTTTATCGAGCAGATTTATCGGTGTGTTTAGTTCGTGATATTATCCCATCTGTGATCATATCTTTTTTAAAAAGACTTTATAAGCAGCTTCCGTGTGACCTCCTCCCACAGCAGGAGCATTACCAAACAACCCATCACAGTCAACTAAGCCCAACACGGCCTAACACACTCAAGCCCTTCATTTAAAAACAGGAGAGGTAGTAGAGTATGTTAAGATCTGCATTTGAAGTGATGAGGATGGACGGGATCAGGAATAGTTTATTAGAGGGACAGCTCGAGTTGGACCTTTTGGAGGAAAAGTCAGGGAAGGGAGATTGCGTTGGGTTTGACATGTGCTGAGGAGAGACTCTTGAGTATGTTGGAAGAAGAATGCTAAGGATGGAACTGCCAGGGAAGAGGAGAAGAGGAAGGCCTAGTAGGAGGTTTCTGGATGTGGTGAGGGAGGACATGCAGACAGTTGGTGCGGGAGAGAAAGATGCAGATAGAAGGAAATGGAGACGGCTGATCTGCAGTGGAGACTCCTAACAAAACGGGAGCAGTCGATTTCCATAACTTACCTCCTCTGTAGCGTGTCCTTCACACCGCGTTGAAATACTGTACCAGTTTTATAAACCTGACGCCCTACAAGCACACAGGAGGCCGCCATATTTCCCCACAACACAGGGGAGAATGTACCATCTAAACACTCGAGGGGGGGGGGCTTATTTGACTTATTTAATCTATTTAGATTAAATAAAAAACCGCATGAGATCGAATATGGATGGATTAATAAAATAAGTAAACACACATTTAGTCTACAATTTACTATTACTTAATCAAGTATGAAGTTTTAAACATTGTCTCTCCCTTTCTCACTTTTGATTTGGCCCGTCCTCACTGGGTTCGTACCCACGTGCTGGATCTAGAGAGACAGTGAGGTTGAGGGAAAGTATGGAAGTGTAAATTAAGGGGGTTTTTTTCCGTGAAAGAATAAAAAATGAACTTTTCGAAAGAAGCCCCATGGAGGCGTTTGGAGGGCATGTCGTTTGGCATGTACTCCTCCGAAGAAATAAGGTAAAACTATGCTGTTAATGACCAAAACAAACTAGCTCGTAAGCTAACCATGAAGCCTCAGCTACTTTAAACATTTCAGAGTCGTGAATGTTTCTCTTCTTTGGAGATATGTCTTTATAATGTTGTGTTCATCATCTTATTAACACCATATTACAAACTACATGCGTTCTTAGTACTCCCACCTTAACCTAAATGTTCACGTACTTTAGCTTGTCTGCGCGATTATATTTAATGTTTGCTGAATACTATGTGGACAAAAGTATTGGGACGCCTGACCATTACACCAGCAGGGACTTTAACGACATTGCATTCAACACAGACTTTGCATAAACATAGACTTTAATATGGAGTTCGTCTCCCCTTTGCAGCTATAGCAGTTTCCACTCTTCTTGGGGGGGATTTCCAAATTATTTTGGAGTGTCTGTGGGAATTTGTGTCCATGCATTCTGTAGAGCATTTATGAGATCAGGCACTGATGTTCCAGTTCATCCCAAAGGTGTTGGATGGTGTTGGATACTTTTGTCCACATAATGTACTTGACATGTGTTTATCATAGACTTTAGTTGGAGGTGTGAGGAAATAATCTTTTTTTTTTCTGTCGCAGGAATCTAAGTGTCAAAAGCATCACTAATTCCATGCTGCTGGACAATGTGGGCAACCCTGCCCCTAATGGACTTTATGATCTGGCATTGGGTCCAGCTGACAATAAAGAAATCTGCTCAACATGCATGCAGGACTTCAGCCGCTGCCCTGGACATTTTGGACACATTGATCTGCACCTGCCCGTCTACAACCCTTTAATGTTTGATGTAAGTGCTTCACATTGTTTTTATGTGACCACTCTCAGTTTCAGTTACCCCGTATCTGAATTGTATGCTTTTACTTTTCCTCTTCAGAAGCTGTACTTGATTGTACGAGGTTCTTGTCTGTCATGCCATATGTTGACGTGTCCAAGGGCTGCTATTCACCTGCTTCTCTTCAGACTCAAGTTATTAGATGTCGGAGCAATCAAGGAAGTCTACGAGCTTGATATTGCTCTTAATCAGGTAGGTGTGAAACAGTGACAGTGCACCAATCTGTTGGCTTGGAGTGCTGAAATGTCAGTGAGGGTTTCTAACATCACAGCTTTCATGTAATAGTATTTGTTTACCTTGCATATTGGTCTAATTTGGTTTTGCATGCTCTGTTCATGTCAAAGTTTTTAGAAGGCAGTCCACAGGCATCAGGGGCTGAAATCCAAGAGGCTTTGGAGGAATTTAGTGCACCAATTCTCAAAGCTAACAAAGACAACCATGGCTCTGCACCTGTATGTAATAATCATTGATTTATATGTATTTTTAGTCAATATGATTTCAGGTTAACGTTTTGACTTTCATTCTTTTTGGTTTCTTTTTTTTTGTCTGTCTGTTTGTTTGTTTGTTTGGCCGGTGCCTAAATTGATGATTTCAGATCAAGCATATTTGTGAGTTGAAAACCAGCCTAATTGGTGAATTTTGGAGGAGCAACATGGCCTCGAAAAAATGCCCCAATTGCAAGTAAGAAAGGAACGGTTATATTTTATTTTGTCTCAAATGTAATGGTTACTTTACTTTGGTCTATAGGAGTACTTTTAACATTTCAATATTTGTTTTTACAAAGGTCTAGCAAAGCATTGGTACGTCGAGAGCATAACAGCAAGCTGATTGTCTCACGTTCAGTTGGAAAAGATGACACAGGAGAGGAAGGTTGGTTTGTCTTTTTATTGTCAAGTCACTTTATTCTTTAATTTGTTCATGCTGGAATACAGCTCTCAAACGTGTTGGAGGTTTATTGACATGTTCATTGAATTTCCCAGATGATGTCAGCATGTGTAAACGTGGATATCTAACTCCAAGCTTGGCCCGAGAGCATGTTGTCAAGCTATGGGAAAAAGAGGGTAAGAGTAACTTAAGTTTTCTTTTCAGTTTAAAAGTTCAGTTTGTACTAAGGATATATTTTGTACAGTCAGTATTGGTGAAGTTAAGGACAGAGTAGAACCTTTACATTGATAACTGAGAAGTTTTCCTAACTCTTGAATTGCTTTCCTGTTTTTTTTTTTTATTTTTTTTTTTTAGGTTTTTTCTTGATGCACTTATTCTCAGGCCTGACAATGAACAGTCCCAATGGTTTCAGCCCAGATATGTTCTTTTTAGACTTAATCATGGTTCCTCCATGTAGGTAGGTCTTCCCACTGGAAGTGTTCTCTTCAGTGTCTTTTGCTGTCTGGTGCTCATTGTTTGTGTTAAAGCTGACTCCCTGTGTGGACCAGGTTTCGACCTATTAATCGTTTGGGAGACCAGATGTTTACCAATGGTCAGACAGTGAATATGCAGGCAGTGATCAAAGACAACCTCATCATTCAGAAACTTCTGGCTCTCATCGCAGCTGAGAAAGCTAAGAAGATAGAGGGTACTGAGACAGAGGTGGAGGAGGTAATGCTCTAATGTGGGCACAACACCTGGCCCTGATGTTGTAACAGAGCACTGTAATTAAAGCTATTGCCTTGTTTCTTGAGACTAAAAACATATTAATAACTCGTTGGAGTCATTGTAATTTAATGTTCTTCATGATCTTTCTAGCCCAGTGAGACGGCAGAGATCAGTCAGACAGACCAGGCGTTTTTGACCGGCCTGACTGGGCTCACCCTCCCAGACAAACTGTACAATGTCTGGATCCGCTTACAGAGTCACGTCAACATCGTGTTTGACAGTGACATGGATAAGATAACGACCGAGAAGTTTCCTGGAATCCGCCAGGTCTGTTATTTTTCACTGTCTCTTTTTCCTTATTTCTGTGTAGATTAAACATTCTCCTAAAAGTCACTGATTTGTTATAACTTATTTTTGACTTTAGCTATTTTTGATAGATTGAATTAATCTGATACTTTGCAATTACGTGATGCCCTTTGTGTTTTTGACAGCTCTTGGAGAAAAAGGAAGGTCTATTCAGGAAGCATATGATGGGAAAACGAGTGGACTTTGCTGCTCGTTCAGTCATCTGTCCAGACATGTACATCGGCACCAATGAGATTGGAATACCTATGGTAATACGTTTTATTGTATTGTCGAATTGAGGGTTCTCAATATTTCACTGGTAAAATTAATTACAAGGTTTCAAAACTTGTATGTATGTTCTTGATTAATTGTCTTAAAATTCAAATTTGCTGTTAGTTATATACATGGTATGCAGGTAGTCAGTAGTCTAAATACCTCAATAGGCTATGGTCCAAAAGTCTTATACAAACCATGTTGCTCTTCGTGTTTGGAAACCGTGCTCTTTCAATCATCACTTGGATGACTGGCATGGCACCATACTAGTAGATCCGATGAATAAAATTAATGAATGATTTAAAAAAAAAAAAAAAAAAAGGTTATTCCTTTTGCTAAATAAGGTTCAAGAATCAAGAATACTTTATTCATCCCGAAGGAAATTGTTCCAGGGTCTGAGTCAGTAAAAAGATTATAAACTTCCAGTCATTGTCCACAAGGATGTACTGTCGAGGTCCTTTTGCCTTTTGTGTATATCACTAAAAGAGAGGAGACTCACTCATTAAAATAAATTTCTTTTTCTTTACTTTTATTTTTTTAGGTTACTAGTGTAATCAGCAGTGACAGCTCTAATTGAACTGCATCAACTGTACTAGTGTATTTGCAGTGAGATTGTATTTTATGCTTGTCAGTGTTTGCTGTGTATATTCTACAAACTGATTATTCAGTAGTATTGATGCTGTCAAACACAAATGTTTTTTTATTTATAAATAAATAAATAAAAATTCTCATTTCTTATCAATTCTAAAATTAAGTCAAAACTATTAGTTTATTCCAACCATCCATGACTAGACAGTTTTTAAGACTGTACCAAATCTTTGAGAGTGCAACTAAGTGCTGGGCATGATGTTCCACCCCAACTTCAGGTGTTTGCCACCAGGCTGACTTACCCACAGCCGGTCACGCCCTGGAACGTGAAGGAGTTGCGGCAAGCCGTGCTCAACGGGCCCAACGTGCATCCGGGCGCTTCCATGGTGATGAATGAGGACGGTTCACGCACCATCCTCAGCAGCACCAACCTGACCCAGAGAGAGGCCATCGCTAAGCAACTCCTGACACCCAGTACGGGCATGCATCGCATGTCTATGAAGATCGTGAGTATCCATGAGGAATGGACAGCTCAGTCAGGGTTGCATTAATATTTAAAAAAATTCTTGTGTAATAATTGGAATGGCATTTTTGTGATTCTGACCTGGTATGTATTGTAGATATAACCTAATTACATTTAAAATATGTGGATTATATTACGTAATTATTTAGTTGTGTTGTAGCTGAACTCAGTACATTGTTTGTGCCAAGAAACTGTATTTGTTCTTTCACCCTGTCATAGGTGAATCGACACATCAAAAATGGAGATGTGCTTCTCCTTAACCGGCAGCCCACGCTGCACAGGCCTTCAATTCAGGCACACACTGCGCGCATCCTCCCAGGTGAGAAGGTGCTCAGGCTGCACTATGCAAACTGCAAGGCCTACAACGCCGACTTTGATGGCGATGAGATGAATGCACATTTTCCCCAGAGCGAGTTGGGCCGGGCTGAGGCGTACACACTTGTCAGCACAGACCAGCAGTACTTGGTGCCCAAGGTAAATCTCAGACTTACTGGTGTTTGGAATGATGGTCAAGGTCAAATGAAAAGTGGTGTTACACAAAATAATAAAACATTTTCGGTGTTGGTGACAAAGGATTGAGATATTCAGTTTTGTGTATAGTAGGATTAGTTGCTTGTTCTGTGTTTTATAACTAATAACAGAGTAAAGAACAGGATGTCGTAATCATTTAATGAAAAAAATGGGTATTATCAGTGTGAAAAGCCTGTAATGTATCGTTATTAATATTGATTATTCATCATGATGGATGCATGCTTGAGTTTCATTTTCTTTCCGACTGTTCTACAGGATGGAAAGCCCTTAGCTGGTCTAATCCAGGACCACATGGTGTCGGGCACCAGCATGACCATCCGCGGATGCTTCTTCACACGAGACCAGTACATGGAGCTTGTGTATAGAGGTCTCACTGATAAAAATGGCAGAGTCAAGCTGCTCACTCCTGCTATCATCAAACCCCAGATGCTTTGGACTGGCAAACAGGTGTCCTAGCTTTGTCTGTTCTTTTGATCAGTGTTCCTCTGAAGGGCCTCAGTCTAAATTCAATAGTACAGTGTTTTATACTGACATTTCTTTTACTGAAAGGTTGTGTCCACCCTGTTGCTGAATGTCATCCCAGAGAACCACATCCCACTGAACCTTACAGGAAAAGCCAAGATCCCCAGCAAGGCTTGGCTGAAAGAGCACCCTCGACCAGTGCCAGGCTACAAGCCTGACTCCATGTGTGACTCTCAGGTGACTTAGGACAGAATGGCTACTTTAGTACTACTTAACCGCAGTGACATTTAGTAGGATTGAAGGTGGTTTGGAACTAAATGTGGAATGTCTGTCTAGGTGGTTATTCGTCAGGGCGAGTTACTGGTGGGCGTGCTGGACAAAGCTCACTATGGAAGCTCAGCGTACGGCTTGGTGCACTGTTGCTATGAGCTGTATGGAGGAGAAACCAGCGGCAAGCTGCTCAGCTGCTTGGCTCGCCTCTTTACTGCCTACCTGCAGCTGTACCGTGGGTTTACCATGGGTAAGAACCAAGCCACCCGACAGTTAGATTTCATTCAGCCTTATGAAACTGTGGCAGAAAAACTGGGGTCAGTTGTTTGTTTTTTATTGTCATATGTGTATTTTTTTTTTTATTTTAACAGGTGTGGAAGACATTTTGGTGAAAAACAGGGCCAATAGAGAAAGGACAGAAATCATCAAAGAATCCGTCAAATGTGGGGCCAAGGTCAGTTGTTAAGATGTTTTATTCGTTTTTAAAGCAGCTTGTTCTAACCAGGTTGATGTGGGATGCTGAAGACTGTGGTGAAAGGACAAAATAGTCCTAGCCTGGACATCGTAAGGCAGATACACAATCAAACACAGCTGCACCTGCGGGCAATTTAGCATTTCCAACTCACGTATATGCCGGAACTCCCAGCAGAAACCCAGGCAAACATGGGGAGAACATACAAACTCCACACTGAGTAGGCATGGGACGACACAGCACTAAACATTGCACTATTGTGCAGCCCATTTTGTATTATTAGTTGTATTTCATTTATTAAAGGGTGTATGTTAAAGTAAAAATAACTCCAGAATTTAATTGTGTTTAGTGTGATTTTAAAGTAATACTCGTAATTTAAAGAAAAAAGGGCTTATTCTGTTGTAACTTTTAAAATCAGGTATCCAATCTAAAACATATATGACCACATTCTTTACCAAAATACCAATATTTAAGCTTTTGTCAATAATAATAGACTGAGGAGCAGGTCTAATCGTTTTATGAAAAAACACACATGAAGACAAACATAATTATTTCTATTTTTTTTAAGTGCTTCAATGTGTGAAGCCAGAGCCAACAAGGCTTTTGAATTAGAAGAGAAGGTTTGAATGCATTAATACAAAAAGCAGTTTTTAGGAAAAAATAATACCAGTCAAGGCCTGAAAAGAGAATTTTGCATTGTTATTCCACTTTAATACTAAAATGTAGCAATTTAGGCCATTTTGTCTTTAAAACTACTCGATTTTTGTACAAGAATAATGGTCAGTAGAAAAGTACACTGGTCTGTATAAGACATTAACTCTGAGGAGTGGAATGGATTATCATCGATTTCATCTGTTTTCTAACTGCCTTTCACAGGCTCTCCGGGCTGCCTTCAACCTGCCTGCCACTGCTGATGAGAGTGAAGGCAGGGACCTCTGGCAGGATGCCCATCTGAATATAGACCAGCGTGACTTTAATATGGTAGACCTCAAATTCAAAGAAGAGGTCAATCAAGTCAACAACAACATCAACAAGGTATTTCCCTGCTGTGCCCTTTCTGTGTTTCTTATTCTGCTGTCACAGTCAGCAGTAAAATCTTTCAGTTATCTAGATTAAATGCTAAAGCCTTTCATGCTGGAGAAGTCTGTCATCTGTCTTTGAAGGTATGCATGCCACTCGGTCTCCATCAATCATTTCCTGAGAACAACCTTCAGCTGATGGTGCAGTCAGGAGCCAAAGGTTCTACTGTCAATACAATGCAGGTGATCTACTTTAAATAAACTTTTAGCAGCTTTGGCAAATTCCTTTTCTCAAGCAAGGAAGCTAGCTAATGATATTTACACTTTTCCTTTTAAATTGTGCTGTATGTGTCTGTTGCATATATCTGAACTTATGTTGAAAAACTGGGCATTGAAGTTGGGCTGAAATAATTATTTGGTACCATCAGTAATGTTGATTTAAAAAATAAATAAAAAAAGACTAAGAAACATTTCCTGCTGATTCCGGTATCAGTGATCTAGATCAGTAGTAATGGCATCAGAAGTTTTACATTACTGTGAAGACTGACTCCTATATCTCTTGTTTTCTCTGACTCTGGGTATTCAGATCTCATGTCTGTTGGGTCAGATCGAGTTAGAAGGTCGTCGACCTCCCTTGATGCCTTCTGGAAAATCCCTGCCCTGCTTCCAACCATATGACCCAGCACCTCGTTCTGGAGGCTTTGTAACGGGCAGGTTTCTTACTGGGATTAAACCACCAGTGAGTTCAGTTCAACAGAAAAGTACTTGCCTGCATTATACATACCAGAAAGCCATTATAAGCTCATTCATCATGATGTGATGGTGCACTTAGAGTGAGTGGTCTTGTGTTACAGATTGATTCTGATTATTGTAATTCCTGTTGAAATTTTCAGGAGTTCTTTTTCCACTGTATGGCTGGGCGTGAGGGTCTTGTAGACACTGCTGTGAAAACAAGTCGTTCTGGTTATCTGCAGAGGTAAGACAATCCTGAGTCATGCAGTCAGTGTAGTATCTGTTACTATGTTTGTTTGCCTTAGACATAACAACAAAAGTCAGCAACTTAAATCCTGCAGGGGTACAGGATCCTCTACAGCATTGTGGTTTCCTGCTGTAACACATCTGGTTCAAGTTGGAGCTCTAAATTATACTCCATGACAAGAACAGTCCATTCCTACCACCAAAGGAGTACAAAGATTCATTTGATTCAGCCAAAATCTTTAATAGGGTAAAAATGAATAGCAGCTAAAAAGCTAGTAGTGACAGCAGTCTAGCTGGTGGCCTGAGGTGACCTTGTTAGCAATGTCAGCTTTTTTAAAAACCTTTTTCACTTTGCAATAGAACTCATACAGTTTTTAATTATTGTAGATGTGTAATCAAGCACCTGGAGGGACTAGTGGTCCAGTATGATCTGACAGTAAGAGACAGCGATGGCAGTGTGGTGCAGTTCCTTTATGGAGAAGATGGCTTGGACATACCCAAAACTCAGTTCCTGCAGCCACGCCAGTTCCCCTTCATCAAAGAAAATTATGAGGTAGGAAAGGACATTTTCAAAACATTTTTAAGCGCTCTTAGGATGTGCATAATTTTCACACCCAAAAAGCAGTAAATTCTCTCCTGCACTGCACCTGAAATATCCACACTCTGTCTATTTAAATGTTAATTTAACTTTTCTTAGTAACAATTTAGCATTTTTATTATTGCTGGCATTTTTGGTATCTTGGAGCAAAACCAACTTTACGTTTTGCATCATGTTGTTTTTGTATTATAATGTTCTTAATATTTAGTTATCTTGAGCTATAAACTGCTGTAAATTTCTTAAGTGGCAGAAATATGATATTGTTTTTTCCATCAAAGGTTATTAGAAAGTCTAAATGTTTAGATGAAGTGTTGGCTAAACTGGACCCGAAGGTGGTTGAAAGTCACTTTCAAGCCATCAGAAAGTGGAAGGCCAAGCGTGATCATGCATCGCCCAGGAATGGTGCCTTCCTGCTGTTCTCACAGAAGAAACTAGGAAAGATGAAGGCTGAGGCCGAAGGACTGTCTGGAGATTTAGCTGATGGAAGAGATCCAGTCACTCTACGGGTACATAGTCTGTTTTGTCTGTAAATGTATATTTGTTGTACAATAGGCCAGTTGAAGATGATAGCATCACTTCAGTACAGTGTATTTGTATGATGGCATGTAGATTTGGATATTTTGCTTTTGTCACAGTTGATCGATAAATGGAGAACTATGGAGGATGCCAGCCAATTTAAGTATCTGAAGAAGACATCCCGCTGCCCGGATCCCTGTCTAGCTATTTTCCGACCAGATATTTGTTTTGGTTCTGTGTCTGAGACATTTGATTCCATCGTTCAGACCTACCTCAGTCAGCTGAATGTCAAGCAGGAATTTTATACTTCGTCAGAAACACTTGACAGCGACAGGTGAGGACCTAAGATTTTCATCACTGCATGGGTCAAAAGCATTATAATGCATTACTTAAATCCTAGTTCCTTATCTGATTTCACAGTATGATTACAGACATCTCCAGTTATCCAAACACTTGGGGTAAAGCAGCTCTTAGATGATTACTCATAGCTTCTCGCTGGGACCTCTAATAGCTGTCATGTAGAGCAACATTACTACACAGTGTATGGGTCATATTGGTTAATTTGCATTATAATTACTACATAATTTCATAGTGTGTGCAGGTTAAAGCATCTCTTGCGTCTGAAGTGGCAGAGAGCATTATGTGATCCAGGAGAGGCTGTGGGGCTGTTGGCTGCTCAGAGCATCGGGGAACCCTCAACACAGATGACTCTCAACACCTTCCACTTTGCCGGCAGAGGAGAGATGAATGTCACTCTGGGAATTCCCAGGTCTGTTGTCACTTCCAGTTTTTTTTTTTAAATTTATATATGGATGATTGTCACAGACTGAAATGCTTTTGGTTCCTCAAATATATTTCCTAAGGTTAAGCCTGAATTATTTCTTTAGACTGCAGGATTATTATTCTGTTACTAGTAAAAAGATTCCCTCACCACCGAATAAGTAATATGTATGTTACATAGCTATGATGAAATAGAATTAGGATTAAGCTATGAATGTAGGTCTGAAGTAAAAGGTCTGAGGTTTGTTAATAATTTATCTGTAAAAAATATTTTCTGTGTGTTCTGTGTATTCCAGGTTGCGTGAAATTCTCATGATTGCCAGCTCCAACATCAAGACTCCCATGATGAGTATTCCTGTTTCAAACAGCAAGAAAGCCTTGAAGCGAGTGAAGACTCTGCGGAAGCAGCTCACACGTGTCTTCCTGGCTGAGGTACATACATTCATCTAAAGGATTATTTCATCCAGAAGCAAAAATGAAGGCCTAATGGGACCTGTTAGTATAATCTCAATTAAATGAATCTAGACTTGCTGACAAATAAAAATTTAAGAGTGGAATTCAAATTCAATCTGCAGGTTTTGCACAAAGTAGATGTGGTGGAGACGCTTCGTATAGAAGGCAAAAAAAGCAAGAAGAATCGGGTCTTCACTATCATGTTCCACTTCCTGCCTCCAGAACGCTACCAACAGGATAAGTTGCTGTCACCAGAACAGATCCTTCGCTTCATGGAAGACAGGTGAGCTTGACTTTCATTACGATGTTCTTGAGACACCACATTTAATCTGATCTGTGATTGAGTTAATGCTACTGATCTGAGCTAATGCTACTGCAGTAGTTCTTTTAACATCTTAGCTGCCTCACCACCTTTTCAATGTATTTGTGATTTTTCTACAGGTTCTTCCGTTTACTACTTGAAGCCATCAAGAAACTTAGTGCAAAACTGGCCTCTTTAAATACAGTGGACACACGAAAGGCCACAACAAAAGATACTGATAGAGATGTAGGGGACTCATCAGCCAGGCTGGTAGGTTTAAGGACACCTGTACCAATTGAGTTCACAGCTATAATGTATTTCCACATGATTTGATAATTTGACAATATTTCTATTTCATAAGAAATATGCTGACCTGTTCAAAATATGCAGGTACAATTTAAATAAAGAACAACCATTTTATTGAAACCCCAAATACACATTGTCAGTGCATATGAGTTTAATTTAAATAACTACCATTGTTTTATCACTCCAGACCTAGTAACCATACATGGTGTTTTCCAGAACAATGAAGATGGGGATGCAGAGGAGGCCAGAGTGGTTGATGATGAAGCAAACGAAGGGGATGCAGATGCCAGTGATGCCAAGAGGAAAGAGAAGCAGGAGGAGGAGGTGAAGCCAGTCTATCATTTTTATATCAACATTAGCATTTCAGTTGTATATGAAGACTCTTTTACATAAAGGGAAGATTAGTTGAAAAGAGCAAATTATGCTTTTTTTTTCCACAAAATTCGTTAAGTCTGCAACAAAGTGTTAAAACTACTTTTGTGAATTGCAGGTTGACTATGAGAGTGAAGAGGGTGAAGAAAGCACAGATGAAGACCGAGAGGAAGTGACAGAGGGAACGGAGCAGCTGGGATCTGATGAACAGTCCGAGGAAAGGCCCCGAAAGACTTCACCGTCCATGACGTTTGAGTCGTCCAGCAGCCAGAACCAGGCCAAGGACACGCAGGAGTCAGTGAGAGTTAACAAAGTGCTACAAGTCAGTTCCAGCATTGAAGACTACAAATATGACCAGGAAAATGGCCTGTGGTGTGAGGTACATAGACACTATATGTGCATCATGTTTGTGGGTTGGTCACTAAGATTAGATGTTTGATCACTGACAAATTACATTTGAAAGTGGGGGACAATTTTTTTAAAACAATATTTAACCATCTTTCCACCGTGCTGAATTTCTTTTTTCTTCCAGATCACCCTGGTCCTACCAGTAAGCAAAGTGCACTTTGACCTCACTTCATTAGTAGTAACACAGGCCCAGGCTGCAGTGATCATGGAAACCAAAGGCATCACCCGTTGCTTACTCAATGATGTGACCAAGAAGGACGGCACCAAGGAGCTGGTTCTAAATACAGAGGGCATCAACATGCAGGAGATGTTCAGACATGGACATGTAAGTCCACCAAGTACAAGACCTAATCTTGATTTCAGATGAAACCGTCCTTAGTGCACTCTTCATTCATGGAAGGGGACCTGTGTTTAAAACGCATGTTTTTTTTTTCTATTGTTAAGATACAGTCACTCTTATTGCACAGAAGGGGCTGCATCAACTAGTTGGTTAAAATTTTTGTAATAAAATACAATGATTGGACCGCAGTCTGAAGTACTTTATAAGTGGATAAACTACTTGTTTTTTTCATGAGAAAAATGAGTGCTGTTTTTAAATGTCCCTGTGACATGCAAAAATATTCCAAACCCAATACATTTTGTTGTGTATATTTCCCCACCAAAATGTCATTGGGTCTTTTGTATTATTGGGTTGTTAACTAGTCAAAATACATAAAGCACATTGAAATAATGATGCATAAAAATAAATGTATTATTAAACTTCAGCACTAATATGTCATGACTTAACTGTAGCCTACTACTGCTGCCCAAGTAACTTTGGTACCACATTTAGGTAAAGCTCACTAATTTATGTGGGGTGTTTGTTGACCTCAATTCTGTTTGCAGCAGTGTTTACTTGCATGTACAGCATTCGTTTTTCAATTACTTAATGATCTAGAAATTCATGAAGTGATTTTCAGAGAGTAAATAACTCAAAAGAATGGGATTTGATGCATTTTTGTTTACCACAGGGCGTAATAGCAGCATTTCTTGAAAAATAAATTTTTCGCCCCATGTAGAAATCAGCTTAGACTTAAACTTTCTTATATGGGCATGACACTGAATACAGAGTGACTTGGTAGGGATGGGTATCGTTAAGATCTTACTGACACTGATAGCGATACTGAAACTGCTTTTCAACACAATAATTTGGTGCAAAAACTAAAGACATCAAATGAAAAGATGTGAAAAGATTCAGTGGGAACGAGGAGAAAAACAATCACTACAAATGTCTGGTGGTGATGTGCAGAGTGTCACTTGCGTCCCTTCCAGTGATCAAAGTTCGTCGCTGACCAGTCAGAACCCAGTTTAATGCCAGATCTCGATGTCATCCCTATTCTGAGGTCTATTTATTACTGGAGTATAGAGATATTTGGTATCATTTAGCTTAATGAACTATTGTTTGATTACCATTACACTGTTAAAACTTGTACACGAAAACAAGAAAAGGTGAGAGAACTTCTGAAATACAGGAAAGCAGCATCTACAACAAGCAAAATGGTTTAGGATTTTTTAACTATGGTAATGGATGTGACTAAAGTTGTGCAACCGCTGCGCCACAGTCCTACTGTGAAATTGGATTCAATAATTGCTGGAGAGCTGTTTGCTGGCCATGAAATTGGATTCAGTAATTGCTGGAGAACTGTTTGCTGGCCAGTAAAACACTGCTATACACATTTATCATTTATTTTTAAAAGCGTGACTGAGTGAAATATCTAATTTACAGTTTTCCACAGACAAGACATGAAGCTAAAAAGACAAGACATGAAACTAAAACATGCATAAAAAAAAGTGATAGAAATGTTTTTGGGTGACATAGATGTATTATATTAGCCTCAGCTCCACTTCAAAGCTAAGAAGCACATATGACAACTTTTTCTGGTGTACTTTTCCTTTAACAGTTAAACGTAGGATAGAATTAACTGAAGTCAATAATACAATACCCAGCAAACAAACTGTGTTTCCAGTTCTACCCTTTTTTTCTATCTTTTTAGATTCTAGACCTGAATCGTTTGTATTCAAATGAGATCCATGCCATGGCCAACACATACGGCATTGAAGTTGCTTTGAGGGTCATTGAGAAAGAGATCAAAGATGTGTTTGCTGTCTATGGTAAGTCAGAATGCTCTGTTTAGTTCACCAGGGTGCAACTGTGACCCCATTTCATTGCTACCCTTTTCCTCCATGCAGGTATCGAGGTAGACCCACGTCATCTCTCTCTAGTGGCCGACTACATGTGTTTTGAGGGAGTGTACAAACCTCTCAACCGGTTTGGTATTCAGTCCAACAGCTCGCCATTGCAACAGATGACCTTTGAAACCAGCTACAAGTTCTTGAAACAAGCCACCATGTTTGGTATGAATGTTCATCATTAGTAGACTTTTTTTTTTTTTTTTTGAGATGTTGCTAGTAATTTAAGAATAGGTGACAATTTAGTATGAAGTTCTGCACCTGGTTCAGCTAATCTGTTACTTACCAGGTTTAGAAGGTGTGTTTGAGCAGAAAAAACAATCACAGAACTATGCTGGATACCAGCCCCCGCAAGACTGCAAATAAAGAATAATAGCTTTGTATGAGTTTGGAGAACATTAGACTTATGAACACTTAACTTTTATCTTTTTTTTTTTTTGCCGTACAGGTTCCTATGATACGTTGAACTCACCCTCCGCTTGCTTGGTCGTGGGAAAAGTTGTGAAAGGAGGAACTGGACTCTTTGATCTCAAGCAACCTTTACAGTAACGAAGGAGCACGGAGCCTTGGAAATGTTGAGCGATAAATTTATAGTCCTGTATTTATTGTCTATATTTTCAAATTGTATGGCTTTGCCCTACTGTGAATGTGTAGCGTATTGCCATTTATTTTCGTACCATGCTTAAATCAATTGTGCAGCACTAAAAGATTTTACATGAAAAGTCTGCTTTTCACCATGTGTGTCACAATAAATCTTAGAAATTACACTTGTCCTTGTTCTGAAGATTTTGCTAGATGTTTTATTTTCAGTTAGGCTCTAGTAGACTGTTGATACACTATGAGTCAGTTTCCCAAACAGGGATTAAGCCTAGTCCTGGATTACGTAGTGCTGTAAATAGACATTTTCCACTAAAAAGAAAAGGGCAGTCCAAGACTAGGCCTAATCCCTGTCTGGGAAACCGACCCTATATGTCATTAGTTTGAAGACATTTGCAAATCAGCATTTCTTCTGAAATCGAGGGTACTAATAGGAAATTTGTCCCCCTTTGCTTTACTAAGAGCCTCTACCTTTATGGAAAGGTTTTACACTTGATGAAACATTGCTGTGAGAATTACATTGCTTTCAGCCATACAAACAAAACAGATGTAGACTCCTTTGTGATTACATTTAAGAAACTTGTGAATATGAAAAAGTAAAAAGGAATATTAATAACTGTTGTTAATGTTATGTTAGACATAATGAACCATGGGTCCCCCATCACCTTTAAAATTCTCGTTATGTGGTACAAAATGTTTGCCTTACTTTTTGTAAATCTGAGACTGGTCCATACAAGAAGTGATGTATATGTATATATTGATGTAAACTAGTAATAAGCAGTGGAACAGCGTTCAGAAAAGGTTTAAAAGGTCAAATGCATCGAGAATCAGTACTTTAGATCCTGATTCCTTTTGAGAATTCATCCTCAAAAGAAGTATGCTTTGTTCCTCTTTGTTTCTTTAAGCAGTAAAATTATTAACTATACTTGTAGTAAATGAAATGTGATGTTAATGCTGAGAAAGTGAAAAATGATTACCGAAAATAAAAAGTGATGGATAGGGCTTCATTTTCCTTCTGCCTCTCTCTCACACACTCAGTGAAGGCTCTGCATTGGCAGAGTTAGGCTATTTTACATTATTAAACAGTTTGTGCAGTTTATTTAATAATTTAATAAGTTAATAAGTTGAAGTGTTAGAAGCAGGAAAAATGGGCAAGTGTAAGAAACCGAGTGACTGAGATGGACCCGTGATGGCTAGAGGACTGGATCAGAGCATAACTCAGGTCCATTGGGGTGTCAAAATTTTTTATATATATATATACTGTACATGTGTATGTATATACGTGTATGTGTACATCAGTATCAAAATAAGAACAATAGTTTTCGTAAGTTACATTTTTCTACAGTTTAGACAGATCGAGAAGAAAGCAAACGCAGCATAAGCAGTACAATAACAGTATCTATCAATTTATCCATCTGTCTATATCTATATATCTATAGCTATATATCTACATCTATCTATCTATCTATATATACTTTTTTCATAAACTGAACTTTCTCCAGACTCTCCCACTGTAGAGCTGGAGGACCTGCTGTCCCACACTGCACCGCGCTGCTGTTCGAGCGGCAGAGACTCCCAACGTGTTCCGACGGGGGCGGATTACAGTCTTTTATCACGTTCAAAAGTCACTTACAGGTTAGATAGGCTGACTGTTTTTGCTCCAAGTTTTTGGTGTATGAGTTAAACATCAGAGGCGCGCTTGAGGGACCAAAATGTCTTTGGTTTGTGCAAGTAAGTGGTGGTGTTTCTCCACGGTTGCTAACTGAGTTAGCTTCTTTAGCTAATTGTCCTGACAGGGTTTCTTCTCTGTTCACACTTTCACGGTAGAAATGTTTAATGTAGCTACAAACCTGTATATGTACAAATTTATGTATTGTGTTGAAACTGGCAGTTGTGGACGTTTTTGATTGCTTTTTAATGTGTGTGGCTAGCTAGCTGGCTAACAGCATGGCACCCGGTGTCCACAGTTCACTACAGTTTAGTTACACCAGGAAGGTTCAGATCAGGACCTGCAGGACTGATCTACAGCACAGTGGGGTATTTACTATACTAGAACAAATCTGGCATTTAATCGAGTTGAATGAGGTGCGTTTGAGCAGAGAGTCTGGAAACAGACTCTCCAGATTTAAACGCCCATGAGTTGTTGTTTTTTTTTTAGCTGTGTTTGACTATATGTTACCTTAAATGTAAAGTGTTCCCTTGTACACATGCACCGCCTGCAACCAGAGAGGCTGCTCCCACGCCTCAGCAAATGTGTTTGTCATTGGTTAGAGACTCTGCTGTGCACAAGAAGTAATGAAGCACATGGCTTAACGTTTTTGTTTGTTTGGTTCACCATTCTCTGCTTTGTCTGGGTTAGATTACACCGTCTAAGCAGCACAAAGTGGCATGTGGTCTAGGAATGATATCAAGTAAAGTGCCCCCTTATAGTTACACATTAGCACACACACAGTCTGAAATTCTTGTTCTGCATTTAACCCGTTCACCAGGTGAAGCAGCGGGCAGTCAGAAACACAGTACGAGAACGGTGCCTCAGTGGTGCCACTAGCAGTCTTGGGATTCAAGCCCACAGCCTTCTAATTGCAGGGGCAACTCCCTAATCACTTGGCCACCCCAGTAGTATGATTTAAATTGACTGTTTAAATTTAAGAAAAGGTTTTTGTAAGTGGAACGACTAGCCTCTTGGTAAACAAGACAAGAACTTTGCTCATTGGAAATGAGTAATCAGTGTTATACCCCACAAGAAGACCAACTCATCATTTTTTTTATGCTTTTTTTTTATATAGATGCCTAAACATTATTTGACCTTGAAAATTCCTCAGGTTGCCAGGATATAAGATAGTTTAAAGCCGTGTTTCTCAACCACTGGGCCGCGATTTTGATTGGGCCGCGAATCTAAAATCGAGACAGGCCATTGGTCTGCAATAGGTTATTTAATATCATCTAATGTGTCCAAGTTGGCCTTGGCGACATGCCATGATAGATGGGTGGGCCTTAATGTTGAAAAAGTTGAGAATCATTGGTTTAAAGGACCTATATATTATATATTTAAAACATTTTGTGCTTTCTTCCTCATCTGCAGTCTCAAATGAGGTACCGGAGCACCCTTGTGTGTCTCCGGTCTCCAATCAAGTATTTGAACGTCGCCTCATTGAAAAATACATCGCAGAGAATGGAGCTGACCCCATCAACGGCCAGCCTCTGTCTGAGGAGCAGCTCATTGACATCAAAGGTAAGAGCTGCAGCAAATCTTAATACTTATACTCACAAGTGAAGAGTCCAAGTTTACAGTTTTGCCTGTTGTTTTATGCCTGTGAACAGTCTCTCATCCTATTCGGCCTAAGCCGCCTTCTGCTACCAGTATCCCTGCAATTCTGAAATCACTGCAAGATGAGTGGGTGAGTAACTCGCATCAGCACTTCTCAGTAACTCTGAATAACCTTTTTTCATGCCCAAAAACTAACAATCTGTCTCCTCTCTTAGGATGCAGTGATGCTGCACAGTTTTACCTTGCGCCAGCAGTTGCAGACTACGCGTCAGGAGCTGTCTCATGCACTCTACCAGCATGATGCTGCCTGCAGAGTGATTGCTCGCCTCACTAAAGAAGTCACTGCTGCCAGAGAGGGTGAGGACTATGTACTTTTGACTTTAAAAAGGGTTCACGGCTAGAATTTTACCAAGTTCAGTGTGTATAAGAATACCTCACTGTTAACTGCCAATGTTGCTGATATTCTAAACTGTTATTTAAATAATAATTTATAGACTTGCTAGCTCTCTTTACACTGACAACAGAAGTACACTAAGTCTATTGATGTGCAACCACAGTCCTGTTTTACTCACTGTACTCATCTTTATTATTTCACAACTTCATTTTCAATTGTCAACTTGTCAAACTGCAGAAAAAAGAAATATCATGATGTGTTTTGTGTATAGTCTTCAATAATTAATATATATTTGCCAAATTGTGCATTATTAGGGTCACTGATGCTACATCTGTCAATGAACTACTTTTTGTAATGACTTTATTACTTGCCTCTACAGCCTTGGCCACGCTCAAACCTCAAGCTGGATTGGTTGCTCCTCAGGCTGCACCTGCCTCCCAGCCTGCAATTGTGGTAAGTGATTTGTCTAGAGTTTCTACATCTAATTTAAATGGAAAGAACTGTTCTCTTTCTGCACCCTGACATGTTGTATAATGCATGCATATGTTCATATGTAGACTTGTTTTTGTCTCTGTTCCTCAGGGTATGGGTGGCGAACCCATGGAGGTCAGTGAACAAGTGGGAATGACTCCAGAGATTATACAGAAGGTAATTCTTCCACCACAATTTCTTCTTGCTATTGTGTGATGTGTGAATATCTCCAATGTGTTGTGGATGGGACAATGAGTAAAGTTTGTTTCCTTTTTTTTTTTACCAGCTGCAAGACAAGGCTACTGTCCTTACAACGGAGAGAAAGAAGGTAATGAAGTAGTCCTGTGAGATTGATTTAATTAAGTGGTACATTTTCAATTGTGTATTGATATTTATTCATGCAGCTTCTGTTAGAAAGGTCTGAACATTCGGCTTCTGTCGTGTTGTTTCTCAGAGAGGAAAAACGGTGCCAGAGGAGCTGGTTAGAGCTGAGGATCTCAGCAAGTATCGCCAAGTGGCCACCCATGCTGTGAGTCTTGTGTGTGTGTGAATGCTTGTGTGTGTATGGCCAGCAGAGCAAGCAACATGTAAATGCATAACCCTCTACTGCAGCTTGCAGTAAATAATTCATTCCTACACTCTATCCTGTTTAGGGTCTTCACAGTGCCAGTGTCCCAGGAATCCTTTCTCTGGATCTCTGCCCTACAGACACCAACAAAGTTCTCACAGGTATAAACACATAAGTACTAGAAGTGGACTGGTGATCTAGGACTTCAGTTTATTTTTAACATTTCAAAAAAAGGATCAACACTTTTATATTGAAAAGTGTGTTCCAACTAGATGAATTTTAACCCTGGCTTTCTCTCCCTTCAGGTGGGGCGGATAAGAATGTGGTGGTGTTTGACCGCAGAGAGGAGCAGATTGTGGCCACACTCAAAGGCCACACCAAGAAGGTCACCTCTGTCATCTACCATCCATCCGAGGTAAGTCTTTCTGTGATCCCAAAACATACATGCCCGTCTATCTTTTGTACTTTTTGTCAACCTTGCTTTGTTTTACCTCTTTGCAGTCTGTGGTGTTTTCAGCATCCCCGGATAGCACCATCCGTGTTTGGTCTGTCTCAGGTACCAACTGTGTTCAGGTTATTAGAGCTCATGAGGCCGGGGTAACTGGCCTGTCCCTTCATGCCACTGGAGACTATCTGCTCAGTTCCTCCGAGGACCAGGTAACAACTGCACAGATCACACATAAACAAAACGACCACTGATCATAAGAGAGCAAGGATTTGTTCAGTATCCGGAGGATTGACACTCCAAATATTTAGCTATGGTCATCTGGCTAAAATACATTTTAGTGGAGTTTGCAGAGTTTGATCTTTGTTGTTCTTTTGTTGAATCTGTTTCTTTTTTTTGTCTTCTAGTACTGGGCCTTCTCCGATATCCAAACCGGACGCGTTCTCACTAAAGTCACGGATGAGACTGCAGGATGTGGTATGTAGTCTACAGCCATTTAAAACTTTTATTTTAAATTATTTTAAGCCATTTTATCTCGGTATTAGCAAACTATTTCATTGCGTTTTACTCTGCTTCCAGCGCTGACCTGTGCTCAGTTCCATCCTGACGGCCTGATTTTTGGCACTGGTACAGCAGACTCCCAGATCAAGATCTGGGATTTGAAGGAGAGAACCAATGTGGCCAACTTCCCTGGCCATTCTGGCCCAGTCACCGCCATTGCCTTTTCTGAGAACGGATACTACCTGGCCACGGGTAAATGATGTGTGGCCTTCACTTATTTTCGCTTTCTTTTTCTTCCCTGTCTTTTCCGTTTGTGTTTGATCACATGCATTTGTCTTCTTGTAGGTGCTCAGGATAGCTCTCTGAAGCTGTGGGATTTAAGAAAGCTAAAGAACTTTAAGACAATCACTTTGGACAATAATTATGAGGTTTGTCTTCCCGTCACTTTGAGCGTGTTTAGGTGTTTGGTGAACAGTGATTCACTTGATGTATGAATTTACACTGACGAACGCTGCAAGTGCTGTAAATAAATATTCATTTCCTCCTCCTTTTGCAGGTGAAGTCTTTGGTGTTTGACCAGAGTGGAACATACCTGGCTGTTGGAGGATCTGATATTCGAGTTTATATTTGCAAACAGTGGTCTGAGGTTCTCAACTTCACTGGTGAGTGTAACAGTTCCACCATAATATACATGGTCTATTTAGGCCTGGGACGATAAGCAATTCTGAAAGATTTATAAATCAGGCCCAAAAATAACATTTCTCCCCTCTGTTCAAAACCATTATTGTAAATACTTTGTCTAAGTATACTGTAAATACATATTCTGCCTTTCTGGGACAATATCCATTTCCACAAGAGAGGCCTTACAAAGCCAGAGGCATCTTCGGACCAAGTTTTACAAGCAAGTTTTGGAAGTTTTCACGCCAGAGCTCTGGGTTGCTCCTGGTTTGTTAATTCTGTGCTGTGCCATCTACTTTTTGTTGAATATCTTAGCTTTTTCAGGAACAACTAGAAGAAAAACGACTATTGCTGCTCAACACCTCAATTTTTATTTCCTTTATGTCTTCTAATGTTCTCGGTGTTTTAAAAAAATGAGTCTTGGGTTCAGTGCATTAATGACTCATGCATTATAGACCTCAAGACTATAATATGGCACTTAATAATTAAGTTTTCTAAGTGCGCACTACACTGGTTGTCACTCACTGGCAACTCTGCATGCTGTGTGTTTAAATTATGTAAAACCAGGCCTGAAATTCGGGATAGTGGATCAGATCACAGAACACTTATGCATATAAAACTAATAAAAATAGTACGTTCTGCCAGTTGATTTCATGGCTATTACCAATATTTGTTGATAAATTTAATAGTGGGTTCTACCTCTATATTTGAGGCTCACCAGACAAATAGATTCATACATAATTTCTTCTGGCACTTGATGATGTGTTGTATTACCTCAGACATGTTATACATGGATCACATTAGTCCCTTATTATTGTTCCTGTCCATTTTAGCCCAGTTTTCTATGAACTGGGTTCACATTTAGGAACTGGTTCAAAACCACTTCCTTCTCCAGGCTGTTGCAGTTAATTAGTATACATCTTATTTAATTATTAAAATTACTCTCTAGTGATTACTAGTTGGTAGGTTTAATGAGGATAATGCATATTTTAAAAACATTTAAATACCTTTTGTATGAAATTTGATGAGCCTGATTTTTGTCCACATAATGCATTTTATAATTTGGAATAATTTTAGACTTTTAGTTTATATTTTTCTCCAGTGGAATCTTTTGGAATTCATGAGGCTATGCGTTTTTTGTCAAGTATCATTTGGCCTTTTTGTCCACCTCCCATCATTTTATTAATCATCAAAATAGTCAGCAAAGTATATAACAGCTGTGATATTCTTTTTATTTACTGCTTGATATTAAGAAATGTAGAATTTTGTTTCAGTCTTCATTTAGTTGAAGTATTATTTGTGAGGTGTAAATTCTCTATTCTTTATACTCTAAAGGCTACTTTATAGTTAATGCTTCAGGTTTAAGGTTTCTGAATAAACTGGGGAGACACATGGTGGATTTTATGTTATTTTGTATCTCACAGTTCTGTACATTCTGCCCTCCCCATCTCTTCCTATAGATCACACTGGTCTGGTGACAGGGGTGGCTTTTGGTGAGCATGCCCAGTTCCTGTCTTCCACTGGAATGGACAGAAGCCTCAAGTTCTACAGCCTGTAGTGTAGAAGAGGGAAAGCAGAAGTGAAGGGAGAGGAATAGAAAAAAAATAAACTAGTTTCCAACATCCATTCTTGTGAGTAAGAAAGAAGCCAAGAGCAGTAGAATCACATTCACACAAAGATAGAATCCTGAGGATTTCTTCATTTTTGAACCTATATCTGTGATTGCAGACAAGATTATGATTCATTTATGTGTATGTTCTTCCATGGTGACGAGTAAACCTGAATGCAGACCTTTCCCATTTGGTCATCAGTTGCTTGACCATTAACTCGTGTGTATTTTTGCTTGAAGATTTTTTCAGGTGACCTGAATTATTTTGCTCTTATGTTCTTTTTTTTCAAATCATATTTCTCCTGGCCCTGCTTGGAGGGCTGCCTTTGTGTTTTCTTGGTAGTTTAGTGATGTTGCTAAAGTGTATTATGTCTGATTTTATACCCTGTCCTTAACTGAAACCACAGTGAAAATTAGATTTCAATAAAGACATTGCTGTTTTTAATCTGCTGTGACAAAGTGACTGACTACAGTATTGGATCTGCAGTAGAAGCAACAAGAAATCATATTTAATACTACTAATCCTTATGCTATCCTGTCTGCAGTACTTACTAGAACCAGTTACAAAGTACTTAGCAATTGTGTATACATGTTTTCTGTATGTTTACATAAAATCAAGGGAAGAAAAGAAAGCTCAGTTTTACACTATCTAAAAGTTTGCAAACATCTCTTCACCCAACATTTCAAAAGTATTAATATGGAATTTGTCTGCCCCATTTGCTGCAGTAAAATCCTGTACTTTTCTGATAAAACTTCACACTAGCAATTTGGCCAAGTGTCAGATTTGTGGATGTTAAAAAGACTCTGGCCAAAATTATAACCGTTACTATATCTGTTGTGGGCACACCACCTTACTTTTCACAGTTGTGATTGAGTGGTGAAATTTTCCTGCTGTGGGGAGGATTTTGAGGGCAAGCTGTGATTTGTCATTATCTGGTGAATGTTTAACCCTCTATGGCATGGTGTTGCCTTCAGGCAACAAACCATTATTTTGGCCCATCCACTGCCCCATTTTTTTTTT
>JBBJLS010000032.1:16761770-16773623 GCA_037577275.1 Bryconaethiops microstoma | reverse complement strand
CTAATCTCTAACCCACGGATTGATAAAACAATTGTAACTGATGTTTGTTGAAATAAAACTTGTTGAAATTGTTGTTGCAATAAAACTTCTAATGTATTTATTGCTTGTTTGTTCCTCATTCCACATATTATATAATATAAAATACCTTGGCATTCTAGTACCCTTGTAGCATCTTGTTGCCCTGAGGCAGCAAACCAAAATCTGGTAGTGGGACACATTTTATCATTGATATATTATCAAGGACCCCCAAGCTCCCAAAAACTAGGGTGAAATATTTTGAAAAATTTTAAGGAAAGCAAATGGCTAGATATCTTATTTCGGTCATACTGCGCGGACTCTACAACTCCTCACTACAATGATGAGAATGAATCACTCAAAAATACCATCATGACTGAAATGAGGAAGACCGCTGACCAGCTGTATAGTTCTTCCGTTTAGCTTTTTTCCTCTTAACTGAAAGGGTAGAAACTTGCTGGTGTCATTTTTATTCTGAATAGAGTGCTTCAAGACTGAGGTAAGTGTTACACTAATGCCTTCCTGCTTGTATTTATTAGCTTCATCACTAGGTTAGCAGTCTTTCATGTAAACATTGTAGGTAGAGAACATTAATGAATATTATTAGTAACAGTATGGTTTTACAGAATACCAAAAAAAAAAAACAGTTTTAGGCTTGAGAGCTGTAAGGTAGCTAAATTCACTCAGTGGATGCTTTTGGGTGTATGCAGGTAAATGAGGTAAAACTATATTTCACAAAATCACATTAAGCAATAAAGCAAAGTATTGATGTCCTACTACTTGGAAGAACAGGGCTGGGGAGACCAACAGTGAAATACTGATTCTTAGATCCTGTTGTGTATGAGAATCGGTTTAAGCAACAAACGGAATTGCCAACTTTTTATTTTGTGTTTTAAAAAGTATTGGGGCACACCTCTAAATTATTGAATTCAGGTGGCCTGTTACTTCCAGTGAAGGGCGATCTTAATGCTTCAGAGTACCAAGACATTTTGGACAACGCCATGCTTCCACAGTTTGGGGAAGAACCTTTTCTATTCCAGCATGACTGTGTTCCAGTGTACAAAGCGAGCTCCATAAAGACATGGCTGGATGACTTTGGTGTGGAAGAACTTGACACAGAGCCCTGACCTCAACCCCATCCAACACCTTTGGGATGAACTGGAACAGAGATTGCAAGCCAGGCCTTCTCGTCCAACCTCAGTACCAATACCTCATAAATGATCTACAGAATGAATGGGCACAAATTCCCACAGAAAAACTTCAAAATCTTGTGGAAAGCCTTCCAAGAAGAGTGGAAGCTGTTATAGCTGCAAAAGGGGGACCAACTCCCTAGTAAAGTCTATTGATTACAGTGTCATATAAAGTCCCTGTGGGTGTAATAGTCAGCTGTCCCAATACTTTTGTCCATATAGTGTATTAACCCCGGTATTATTTGGTATCGAATCGAAACTAAATTCGGTGGTATCGCCCACCCCGGTTAGAGAACCTCCATGAGGAACTGAGCCCTGCGGTCACGTGAGGGACTCGTGGAGAGAGAGACACCAGAGACTGAACTGAGCTGGACAGGGAAGTTGGGGTGAGATTAAACCAGCAGGCGGTTCTTCTCACACGGCACAGAGACACAGAGACTCCTGAAGACCCGGACCGAGTTTGAGAGAAGTTGTCCGTGGTTGTGTGCTGACTGTCGGGAGGTGAGTTCCTGCACTGCTCCAATCACAACACTCCAGCCTGGGTCTCCACAGCCTTGTTCTGAAAGAAAAGGGACGAACTGAGCTAGAACCCAGCTGCAGACGAGGTGGGGGGATTCAGACTGTTTCTAGCTAGGCTTTGGGCACTTTTTTATGTCCTGAACCGTCAAAGTTAAATGCACTGTGTATTGCTCAAGTCAGGTTAAACCCCGTTTTTGAAACCAGTCGAGGCCTGACTTTCGTCACCACGAAAACGAAACCTCAATAGTGGAAGTTGGAAAATCTGAGTTATTCAACTTCTTTTGGATAAAGAGGATACATCTTGATTCTTGAGACGTTTTAGAGCACAACAAACAGACCTAAGGTCAATGGCTGGTTATAGAGAGCAGTAGGTTATGTGTTCAGAATTGTGCAAAATGCAAATCAGACACCTCTGTTCTCAGAGGAAACAGTCTGGATCCCGTGTAATTTATTTCAGCATAGTGTGTTTGGTAGTTGGTAGTTATATTCTAATTATCTATTACACAAGCAGGGAATTTAATGACATTGCATTCCAATCCATAGACTTATGGAGTTGGTCCCCCTTTGCAGCTATAACAGCTTCCCCTCTTCTTGGAAGGCTTTTGGTGTGTTTCTGTGGGAATTTGTGCCCATTCATTCTGTAGAGCATTTATCAGATCAGGCACAGATGTTAGACGAGAATGCCTGTCTCGCAATCTCCGTTCTAGTTCATCCCAAAGGTGCTGGATGGGGTTGAGGTCAGGGCTCTGTGTGGCCAGTCAAGTTCTTCCACACTGAACTCATCCAGCCACGTCTTTATGGACCTCGCTTTGTGCACTCAGGCACAGTCATGCTGGAACAGAAAAGGTTCTTCCCCAAACTGTGTCCTCAAAGTTGGCAGCATGGTCTTGGTATGCTTGAGTATTTAGATTGCCTTTCACTGCAAGTAAGGGACCTTGCCCAAACCCCGAAAAACAGGTGCGTCCCGATACTTTTGTCCATGTTGTGTGTGTGTGTGTGTGTGTGTGTGTGTGTGTGTGTGTGTGTGTGTGTGTGCGTGCGTGCGTGCGTGCACACTTGTGCATTGATGTGCTCGACCCAGGAGATAAGGAACTAAATTGTTTACCATGATAAGTCCACAGACAATATAGAGACTCCTGTCTGAACTCCTGTGACACTGAATGTAATGACAGGGACTTTTAAACGGTCATTGAGTATCAGTTCCTAGTGGGAATTATTGATCCCCTTTCTTGAAAAAGACACCAAAGGGAATCTTTCACAATACGGTCAGCATTACCCAAACAGATAAAATATATCACTAAAGTATCACAAAGACTGAAAAGCAATATCAGGACGTTAACATTGCACTATATAGGCATAGCGCTGTTTTTAGGTAGACAGTAAATAATAAGAGTTCATTATGCATAAGCATGTGGTGTTTATTTATTCATCACCTGATATGGAAACACACTAGACTCAGATTCACATGCTGGTCTTTATGCAGCGGAAAAGAGACACAGAGCATTAGTGGAGGAACATTCGTGTCATACCTTTAATTATAGTGCTAGGGGAATATGAGGAACTGGCATGTGATAGTTGAGTGTCTGAGGTGTAATGCGTGTTTGTCTCTCTCTGTCCTCCAGGTCATGGGCTCCATGTTCCGCAGTGAGGAGGTGTGCCTCGTGCAGCTTTTCCTGCAGTCTGGTGCAGCCTACAACTGCGTCAGTGAGCTGGGAGAGCTGGGCATTGTCGAGTTTAGAGATGTGAGCATCTCTCTATTTCCCCTGCCTTCTGCCTTTCTGGCTTTCATATTAATGTACAGAAAGTTTTTCATTGCACAGTCATTTATGCTCAAGATGCTTATATGTAAAACTAAGGTTGTCCAGGTACCAGAATTTGGGCGTTAATTGTAGCATCACAGTTGTAGCACCATAGTGCTTGTTACTGATACCACTAATCTGTAACTGCTGATGTTCTGCATGTTTCATGCTGCTTGAAACCGTTTGGCCTTTTTCTTTTTCGATCTCAGCTGAATCCAAACGTGAATGCGTTTCAAAGAAAGTTTGTCAGTGAGGTGAGAAGATGCGAGGAGCTGGAGAAAACCTTCGGTGAGCATCTCGCACGTTTTAAAAGTTGTACAACATTTATGTCCCACAACCTGTCATTCAGGCACCTTAATGCTAGCTGTTGGTGGGTTAACTTTTTGTCTTTTTCACTTGAAACACAGCATTTCTAGAGCAGGAGATTACACGCTCCATCTCCCCATCCTTCCAGTCACCCCTGCAGGAGCCTGTGCCAACCCCTCCAGCCCCTCAGCCCAGGGAGCTGCTCACCATAGAGGAGGAGAGCGAACGACTGGCTCGTGAACTCAGGGAGGTGTGTGAATAGCATGAGTCGAATAGCAATTTTAGAAAGTTCAAACAGCGTGTAGATTTATTTGTGGTTGTAATTTGTTTGTGTGTTGCTGTTTACTTTTACAGGTGTCCAGGAACCGAGACAGTATACGAGCTCAGCTGACCCAGCTGTGTCAGTATAGAGGAGTGCTCAATCAAACACACTCACTGACAGCCTCTCAGGTCAAACTCAGCTACATCTGCTTGTTTCCATACGCAGTGCTGCGCAAAAGTCTTGAGCCACCCCGTATTTTTTTCAAATTTTGCTTCCAAAGAGCCAAACGTTCTTAATTTTTAATACAGTCCTGAATCACAGTTATCTGAAACACAGGCTTCCTGAAGGACTTTCGAAAGGTATTTTCAGTCCAGACCCTGAACCTGACCAGTTTCAGAGTAACATTTTTTTTTGTTAAGCCACACAGTGACCTACATCTGAATCATTCAAGCAGAACAAAACCTGAAGCAGTGAAGAATCAGGGACAGATGATTCCAGATGATCAGGCGGTGGTCAGTATACTGGTGGTGCTGAATTCTGAGTGGTTGGAACACCTTTACCAAGACACCTTGTATCTTTGCAACCTGTCACAGTAAAACATTTGTTCCCATTTCTTTAACTTAATCTACTTATCATGCCAAAGAATAAGACAGTTTGACAGACATAAAATAGTATTTTTGCAGCAACAAAGTCAATTTATAGGAACTTTTAAAGAAATGAGGGGTAGCTCAAGATTTTACACAGAACTGTGTATGTGTCATGTTTTCCGTGTGTGTGTACATACACTATTTTTTCTTTTTTTAATTTTTTTATAAGTAAATCGTCTTGTGTGTGTGTGTTTTACAGGCCCCTCCTCCATCTTTTGATCAGGGAATAACAGAACATCGGCAGGATGTAAGGCTCAGTTTTGTTGCTGGTGTGGTCCACCCATGGAAAGTGCCAGCCTTTGAGAGGTTACTGTGGAGAGCGTGCCGTGGTTATATCATTGTGGACTTTCGAGAAATGGAGGAGAAGCTGCAGCACCCTGATAGTGTGAGAAGCTCATCATTAATCAAACTGTTCATAATTTATTATATGTTTAGGTGAACTTAATGGTATAACATAGGTTAAGTGCAGATAGCAACAACCCAAGTTAGTACTGGCATGCTAGAACTAATAACTAAGCTTTCTATCTACAGTCATTTACTTGAAGAATAAAACTGTTCTTGGCTAAAGTTGAATAAAATATAGTGATTTTAACCTATACGCATAGTTTATGGTAATGTCAGGGTAACTTTATTTCAGTTTTGGTAAAGAGGTCTCTACACTTATGAATGACTAAAAAGAAGCACCAGATTGCATTTTGTTGCTCAGTAAGATAGCAAGTCTGTTATTTGACTCTCTAGACAACCTGTGAGAGAACTGATTCTTACTTAAGTTTGATTGTACTATTTGTGTTTCAGGGTGAGATGGTGCAGTGGACAGTCTTCCTCATCTCCTACTGGGGAGATCAGATTGGACAGAAAGTGAAGAAGATTTGTGATTGGTGGGTTGTGCTGTTTGACCACTATAATAACTGCAAGCTTCTCTAATTGATGACCTTACGGATAATTTAAATATACCACAAACAACTTCACTTGATGATCATAACAGAGTCTAATACATTAGACCAACTTTCAATTCAACCAACACATGTTTCTATAATTCAGTATTGTTTCTAAATTGTCTGGTCTCTCCTCTTGCACAGTTGATTGTGTTACAGCACAAATTCTGCATTGCATTGATTGGCCGAGAAATGTTGACGACGCAAGCTTTGAAATTTACTGATAATTTAACAGTAATATATGTATTATAAACAATTACTGATCATTTTGACAACAAAAGACAGGTTACATTTACTTTTGTGAGGAAGACATTTAAAATGAATTCCTCAGATAAAAAATCATCTTGGTATAAAAGAGATGTTTAGTCTGTGATAATGGTTACTTTTTTATAAAATGTATGTGTTTTAATGACATTTTCCTGTTTAATACGTTTATTCCAGCTTCCACACACAGATGTTTCCGTATGCAGAGAGCCAGGCAGAGAGACAAGACATTCTGAATGGACTGCAAACCAGAATCGAGGATATCAAGTCAGTAAGTAAACACTTGATACGATGACTAGTCTAAAAGGCATCACCTCATGATCCACGAAACCTGATACTTTGTGTTCTGCGGTGAGGAAAGAGTTGAGAGCTCAAATCTTTCTGTTTCCTCATTTCGGAAAGTGTTCAGCTTGTTCTCTCTTTTCTTTCTCGTCTCTATCTCTGCCTACCTCCAACTTTTTGGAGGTTCCCTCATGTTCCTCAAGCGCTACAGTAGTTATGGAGGACACTATAACAAAAACTTTTCTGTTAGAATATTGAGATTAAAGTAATACTCTGGTGAGACAATAGCACACATTTCCACCTGTGCTAGAAGTAGTTGATCAGGCAAGACATGTTTGGCGTCCAAGTTTTTTTATTTAGTGTTGAAGCTACAAAACCAGTGTTACTAACAAACACTAAGTCAGTAGTCACTCAGTCATTTCTGTGAATACATCCTCAAAACTTGAACCAGCTCAAAGCTGTATCCAGCCCTTTATTTGAAGAGTCACAGATGATTTAGGACACAGTATGACAGGCAGCCATTTAAGACAACACCAGGCCTTGAGAGAACTGATCTTGGATCAGATTTGTCCATGTTTATAATGTTGTTGCCACAAATTAACAACTGATTCTAGGTCAGGACTCTTGATGTGGTTTGGGACCCTGTTGTCTAAAAGGGCAGCCTGCTGTATTTCTCATTTGCCTAAACTGTGAACTTTTCTTTTCTTTTTTTTTTTTTTAAGTTTACTTAAAAAAAGTTTCTCGCTGTAGTGGCAGATAGTTGAATCTGATTCTAGTATTGATTTCTTGTTTTGTCTTTATTTTACTTATTTTTCATTCAAAGATATTTTGCAGTGTAAGTGTGACACACCCATGGGCTTCTTCTCGTATAACAAAGTGCACTGCAATTGACAACGCTAGTCACTGAATGTGTGAAAAAATACACTGTATAAAACTCTCTCTCTTTCCCTTTCTCTGCCCCTTTAGGTGATGAATGAAACCGAGCAGTACCTGCAGCAGCTATTGATGCGCGCTGTGGCCGTGTTGCCCCAATGGCGTGTGCGGGTACAGAAATGCAAGGCCGTTCAAATGGTGCTGAACCTCTGCAGCCCCTCAGTCACAGAAAAGTGCCTGATTGCTGAGGCCTGGTGTCCAGTCAGACAGCTTCCAACCCTGCAGAATGCCTTGCGAGAGGGAGGGGTGAGTATTGAACACTATAACTTTTATAGTGTACACTATAATTTTTTTTCTACAAAGAATGCTTAAATCAAAGTGATAATGGTGTCTAACAGTGAGCCAGCGAGAGCTGCCTCTCACCAGGCCAGTTATGAGTTTGTAACGAGATTAATGGGGACAGCTTGATAAACTTTTTTGTTTTAGTAAGTCTACATTTCCGCTCAAATTTAGCCCCCAAAAAATTTCTCATGGTCGACCACAGGCGTTCTCATCAATCAGGCCCTGCGATATTAGATGTTATCGTGTAAAACTAATCAAGCTGAGGTGTCATCTTCAACTAATTGTTTGCCACAGTAGGAAAGAATTTAATTTCTCTGAAAACAAATGCATTCTTTCATAGCTACTGCTGAGAGGCTCAACAAGCTTTACTGAACACTCGCGAAAAGGCCACTCCGATGAACTCCAGCACACAACTCAGTTTTTCTTAGAACAACTTGTTTAGCTTGTTTTAATTTAAAATCATTTTAATATTTTAAGCAATATATTTTATTTATTTATATATATATTTTTTGAGTTTCCAATTTTCTTATTTTGTTGGGTGGGATTTTTGCTGGCGTTCTGTAAAACTTGTCCAACCTCATAACAGCAACTTCAAAAGAATGCATTTGCAGGAAGGAACATGTTTAAACACAACAAACAAATAGATAAAGAGAACATTTACGAACGGCTATAAGTGCAACACGTGAGCTAGTAACTTTAATTATGAAATTAATTGAGCTTCTGAATTGAAAGATTAATCAAAATCACACTAACTTCCTGTTTCTCTCTCTCTCTTACTTATAGAGGAAGAGTGGTAGCGGTGTTGAATCGTTCTATAATCGTTTGCCTGCGACCGCCTCGCCTCCTACCCTTTTTCCCACTAATGCCTTCACTGCAGGATTCCAGAACATAGTAGATGCTTATGGAGTAGCCAGCTATAGGGAGGTCAACCCAGGTAAACCCACACATGCACATACACAAGAATCCAAGGTACATGGTAAACTGCTACATAGGTCCCACATTCCCTTCTCGCCCTCTTTTTTTTTATTTTTTATCTCTCCACAGCTGTGTACACCATCATTACTTTCCCTTTTCTGTTCGCTGTGATGTTTGGGGATGTGGGGCACGGCATTGTCATGACATTAGTTGCTCTCTGGATGGTTCTGGAAGAAAAGGACCCCAAACTGAGGAAAAACACCAATGAGGTATAACGCACACGATGTCAAACTATTTTCTCAACTATTCCAACTGGGCATAAATAAATAGAAGGTTTAAAGCAAAAGTAAATTTATATTATTTTCATCTTAACCTAGATTGAGATGATCCGGCCAACACATAACCGTAAAAAATATGATGAAGTTTCCGTCTTCTTAATTAGCATTGTGAAAAAACTGCATGCCTAAATCATCAAATGCTTGTCTCCAGTCATGACAAAGTTTTGGTTCAGTCCTCAAGACACGGTCACAGAGTGTAAAAAGAAACATAAGCAAGTTTATTTTATATTACTGAACAAATTTACATGCTGAACTGTAGCTTTAACCCCAGCACACTTTCATTATCCTGTTTGATCTTTTCTTCAGGCAAATGGCAGCATGTGCCTAATTTGTTGTTTTTTTCCTTTGTTTGTCAGATCTGGCGTATGATGTTTGGAGGCCGTTATCTGATACTGTTGATGGGTCTTTTTTCGATCTACACTGGGGCCATTTATAACGAGTGCTTCAGCAGAGGCCTCAGCACCTTTTCATCTGGCTGGCACGTACGGCCCAATGCGCTGTTCTACAACTGGACGTATGTCGCACACGCGTACACTTGTCATTGCATTTTTCAGTGCTACAGTATAAGTGCATGAATAAATTTGTCTTGTTAGGGAGGAGACGTTCAGAGTGAATCCCCTTCTCTCACTGGATCCGAATGTGACTGGAGTTTTTACCGGACCCTACCCGTTCGGAATTGATCCGGTAACTCGCTCTCTTAATAGCAGAAATTTTCATTTTGGGTGGTTATTTTTAAATCAAGTAGTAGGTTCATCGTCATTTCAACCAGATACACAGTACACAGTGAAACGAAACAACAGGCCTCCAGGACCACAGTGCAACACAAGAACAGAAACAGAAACACCACAAGACTACAAGTTCAGACAGGCCAAAATACACAGAGTGTAAGTAGAAAGAGAGTGCAAGAAAAACACAAGAACAACAAAACCGGACCGGACAGTTGGTGCGGTCGACAGTTACAGTACTAGTTTTTATGAATATTTTGTTTTTGTTAATGTTCAATTACATAAACGTTTTAACTTTATTTTATTTTTACCCAGTAAGTATTAGGTGTATCTGTCTTGTACCATACTGTATATCCACCTATATCAACTATATTGGTGCACTTTGCTGTGCACAATTTATCTGCCACCCGTTACCTTGACCAATGCAAGACCGGATATTATTTGGGTTGTACTGCCATTGCAGTGTGTGAGACGCAGACGTTTTAGGCAGAGTGGCTTTGCTGTGGTTTTTACACAAATCAGTGTCACTGCTTGGTTGAGAACCAGTAAACAGTGCATGATCAGTCGTGCAGAAACATGTACAACATATGGTCAGTAATTATAAACCTACAAAGTGAACAGATCTGGGAGATGTACCTGATAAAATGGCTCTTCAGCCAGATTTTAGATATCACACAGTTAACTGTAAACTACTTTTTTTAGATTTGGGGAATGGCTAGTAACCACCTGACATTCCTCAACTCCTACAAGATGAAGATGTCCGTCATCGTCGGAGTCATCCACATGACGTTTGGTGTCTGCCTATCGTTGTTTAACTACTTGTGAGTGGGCCTCTGTATTTACACACATACTGAAGATGTCTTTCCTGCATTATTGTTTGCTAATAAGTGTCTTTTAGGAACATGAGGTCTCTGTCTCTTTCCAAGTCATTGCCATATGTTTAGTATTGTTAATTTTGCAGTGATAACTAGAATCACAGTGATTGTTAGGCAGTTTCCCTTTTAAAATTACATTAAAATTGTCTGCTAAAATTGTGCAAATTGAATGATGTTCTAGAGTTTCTCTGGCAAGTCTCTCACTCTCATTCGCCCTCTTTCTCATTCTCACTCTGTAGGCACTTTGGGGAGATAAGCAGTGTTTTTCTGGTGCTGATCCCGGAGTTGTGTTTTATGCTGTGCTTGTTTGGTTATCTCATCTTCATGGTCATTTTTAAGTGGGTGGCCTATGGACCGTTACACTCAGACAAAGCGCCCAGTATTCTTATCCACTTCATAGACATGTTCCTGTTTGCAGACAACAAAGAAAACCCACCACTGTACCAAGGCCAGGTTTGTGATTATATATTTGTTTGTCAATATAATATTGTCCAGACTTGTATGGACCACCCTGAGTACAGATGAGTGAGAAAGGCTGTGATATAGGTTCTTGTTTTCCAGCTTAATGTTGCGAAAGGGGTTTGTTTTTTTTAATAACCACAGTACTGTGCAAAAATATTAGACTCCTGTGCAAACTATTTAAAGCTATTTATCTGAGCAGTGAGGGATTTCTGCCAGCAAATACACAAGTCAACATATAGTATATGCAAAAAAAGCAAGAAAGCATTAAATAACATCAAGATTTGTTTTGTTTGTATGAAGTACTTGAAGTTTGTTGAACTGCTTAAAAGAACACGGATTCATTTTCAGATTTCACCTGGATGTCTCCAGCCATTGCGTAGATTTGTGAAGCTCCATCAGCATTAGATTTAATCTAATGAAGTATCGATTGAACTGAACCAGTTTATTTGAAGCATTTGATGAGAACTACAGTGTAATACTGGGCTTCCACAAGGAGAGATCTGGGAATGATTAAGCAAAGAACCGATTAACTTTTAAAATCAGCAACTGCTCAGCCTAAACAGATGCTAAATAATGTTCTCAGGTGTCTAAGACTTTTGCATGGCACTGTATACCTCACTGAAATCTTATATTTATCCCATTTTCAGTGTAGTCTTTATCTGGTTAACAAGAAAGACCAAAAGAAAAGTTCGGAAGTGCTGGTGTAACTAATAAGTGAAACTGGTGCCTAGCTGCCAGTCACTATTCGTCATATTCACATATTTTAGTTTAGTTGTGCCTTTTGAATCAGGCTTTAAGGTTAGATTTTGTCATTGTATTTGAAATTGTTTGAGTGATGCTTGGGCCTGAATATTTGCTAGTCAAATTGAAGTCCTGTTAAACTGCTTTTGCCGTCACTCTGTAGGTGACTGTGCAGAAGGTTCTGGTGATTTTGGCTGTGTGCTCAGTTCCTGTATTGCTTCTGGGGAAGCCGATCCATGAATACGTCACATACAGAAGAAAGAGAAACCAACCGAATGTAAGAGCGCACACGTGTGTGTGTGTGTGTGTGTGTGTGTGTGTGTGTGTGTGTGTGTGTGTGTGTGTGTGTGTGTGTGTGTGTGT
>JBBJLS010000032.1:16747675-16761670 GCA_037577275.1 Bryconaethiops microstoma | reverse complement strand
TGTGTGTGTGTGTGTGTGTGTGTGTGTGTGTGTGTGTGTGTGTGTGTGTGTGTGTGTGTTTGCAGTGTACTTGGATTTTGACCACTCTTCATTATTCCACAGGGTGAAAGGCGCCCCCTGCTGTCAGAAAATGGCTCCATAAACCATCAGCAAGGAGAGATAGAGACAAGAGAAGAGGAGGAGGTGAGTAGGGGGCAGGGGAAAGACCATTAGGAATGAACCTAAATCATTTATCACTATTGGTGTAAGTGTACGTCCATTTTTAAGCTTTTTAACTTGTGTGTGTATGTGTGTGTGTGTAAAGGACTCTTCTCAGTGGTAGACAGTCCCAGAACTACTGCCCATTTCTCTGGCTTGGGCATGTAATTAGCAAGGCAGCACCCCTTTTCCAGCTAATTTTGATCTGAAGCATTCAGATGCCTAGTTTTGACCACTGACCATAGTTTCCACAAACGACAGCAAGGACTTATTTTGTTTCAGTCAAGTTACTTTTGTCTGTATTGCTGAATTTATTTTTCTGAACTTGTCTTTTGCACTCTCTTGTCTTTTTTTTAATTATTATTTTTTTATTCTTTTTGGTCAGCAGGAGTTTGATGGAGCTGATGTTTTTATGCACCAGGCCATCCACACTATAGAGTACTGCCTGGGGTGCATCTCCAACACTGCTTCATACTTGCGTCTCTGGGCTCTCAGTCTGGCTCATGCCCGTGAGTGTGTGTGTGTGTGTGTGTGTGTGTGTGTTTGTTTTAGCAGTGAGATTAATTTTTCTAAGATAAGTGCCCTCTTGTCTGTATGATTAAATGTGAAAGACTCAGATATGAGCCTCAGGGCCTTTTTTAAAACCCAAAAGCAAGATTTTCAAGTTTAAATGTTTTTTATGCAAACAAAAACACAAGCAAAACGTGATGCAAAACGACTTTTGAATTGTGTCTCCCTGTGTGTGTTCTGCAGAGCTGTCAGAAGTGCTCTGGGTGATGGTGATGAGTAAATCATTCTTACAGACTGGATATGTGGGAAGTGTCATCGCGGCTGTTGTATTTGCAGCCTTTGCTGTCCTGACTATTTCTATTCTTCTCATCATGGAAGGGCTCTCTGCTTTTCTCCATGCTCTGCGACTTCATTGGTGAGACAAACACACACATGAGCTTCATCCAAGCATGTGTTTTGTAATTGCTCGTTTTTTTTAAATCTCTCTCTCTCTCCCTCTCCCTCTCCCTCTCCCTCTCCCTCTCCCTCTCCCTCTCCCTCTCCCTCTCCCTCTCCCCCTCCCCCTCCTCTTTCCAGGGTGGAATTTCAGAACAAGTTCTACAGTGGAACAGGCTACAAGCTCAGTCCCTTTGCATTCTCCTCCATAATTGGTTTCTCTAAAGATGATTGATAGTCGATATCAAATATTTATGCTTAGAGTCTATAAATTGCAAATAATGTATTTTAACCCAAACATTTCAAATATGGCATTCCTATGTTATCAGGACTCCAGCTATCATCTTGAGGGTTTACGAAAACCTCTTTGAGACGCGTCTTCATGATGGGAGATCTTTTATGCTGCTCTTTATGAATTGTTTTCCATATTAAAAAAATTTCTAGAAACAGACACATAATGCATTCCACAGAGTTCATTCAAATATAATGAGCACTGAATGTAACTCAGGGATATTTTATCCATCCTGACTTGTCTGTGTGTAGCAGTAAGGTTTTCAGGGAACTTTAAATAGGCCAAAGTAATACTTTTGATCAAGTAAAATGATTTTTTTTTATTTGAAAAATGTTAATCAGTGAATTGAATACTGTTGGTATGATTTTATAAAGGGATTTCATTCTTGCTTGCAGTTTTTTTTTTTTACATTAATTTACGGATTCATTGTCTTGCATGGTCTTTTTAATGAAGCCCAGCTTCCTTTAACAATGATTTGTTAATGAATGTAAGGCTGAAATAAAAGCCTTGTTCCACAAGTCTCTTAATTGTTGGTGTAAAATGTTGGTGAAAAGAAGACCTAAAAAACCCCATTTCAAAACAAAGTAAAACATGAAAAATAGAGCTAGAGGTGTATCAAGAGCACTGATGTAGAGCAATCGTTTCCAAATTGGTACCCCTTGTCTTGCTCGTTTTTGTGTTTACATACCATCTTCAAGAACACCTGGGTAATGGTGGTAGGTGGTACTCCAGGACCCATTTGGGAACCACTGGTGTCATGTAACTATAAACATCTAATCCAGGGGTGTCAAGACTTACTCACAAAGGGTTAGCTTGGTTTTCCTTCCCAAAAAGCAGGAGCTCCTGCAGCTACACCGCCCGCTTTGTGTAAAGATTTGACACCCATTTTTGGTGATACCGCTGCCTTGATCCAAAGGGAATCTTGCACACCCCCTTTAACCTGGTATCTAATCCATATTAAAGCAAAATCTGGTTCATCAAACCTCTATATGAGCGTAGTTTGGTACGTGTATGGGCCCCCATTTTTAGTCCTGCAGAATTATTTGCAGCCTGGGAAAAAGCTTTGGGAGAAGGGCTACATCAAAAGAACGTCCACATTGCATGTTGTACAGCATTACATCCCAAATCAGATATAAATAGAGCAACATTTGACACTACATGAGTGAGCCAGATGATTAAACCGGCAGCAAAAGAGACGAGCGTTTCCTTAAGGACTGTGGCCTGCACTCAGGCATGGGTTTTGTTCTTCAGTTGCATTTGGACACTCAGCTGTTTTTCAATAAGTTTGAATGATGTACAGTCATCATCACACCTATAGGTGGCGCCAGTCCGCACTTTCGTGACGACATTACCAAGGAAACGTAGTGACGTAGTAACGCGGGAATTGAATGTTACAGATTCTTAAATGAAATTTTCAAAACTTTTATTTAATAAATAGTGTACACATGCCACCATGGGCCAGGAATTCCATGTACTGAGGTGTTTCTCTTGTCAGACGTTTCAAGTACAGCAGGTAAGAGGAGTAATTTTGTTTTTGTTTTAAAAACGAGCTGCAGCTTTAGCAGTTAGCTAACAGTGTCTATCTGAGGTAACATGAATGTTATGTTTTAGTACATGCTCCTTTAAAGACAGCTCTAGTAGGTAAACCTCTCCGCTGTGCTCTGGGAAGTGAAGAATAAGCCATTTATCTGCCAGATCCGATGATACCCCAATTTACACTATGTGGACAAAAGTATTGGGACGAACCTGTTGCTCAGGGCCTGTCACTCCACATTAAAGTGATCTTAATGTTTCAGCATGCCATGACATTTTGGACATCGCCATGCTTCCAACTTTGTGGACACAGCAGAAGAACGTTTTCTATTCTAGCATGACTGTTCCCCGGTGCACAAACCAAGGTAAGACATGGTTGGGTGAGACAGTCCCGCGCAGACCTCAACCCTTTAGGATGAACTGGAACGAAGATTATGAGCCTGGTTTTGTCGTCCAACCTTAGTGCCTGACCTCATAAATGCGCTACAGAATGAATGGGCACCCACATAAACAAATTCCACAGAATCTTGTGGAAAGGCTTCCGAGAAGAGTAGAAGCTGTTATAGCTGCAAATGGGTAACCAACTCCATATTAAGATCTATATATTTGAACGCGATGTTATTAAAGTCCCTGTTGGTGTAATGGTCAATGGTGTGCCAATACTTTTGTCCATATAGTGTATTTGCTAAGCGTTTATATTGCCTCGTTATGTTATAACTCTTGGGAATGATTTACTGCTGCTTAGCCTGACCTGGCCTGGCCTTTCTCAACACATTTCATACGTCCAGCAGCTACTTTATTTGCTTTATGTAAGAGTGTCTGAGAGAGAAAAGACTGGTGCCGAACTCTGTGGTCATAACAAAATAAGGCAATTTTTTAAACAAAGAGCCAACTGACAGACAGATCATTGTCCTAATCTTCTGAGTTTCATAAGTTTTCAGGTCAACGAGGTGTTGGTCCAAGAAAATACCCATTCACAGCAGCGAGGGACATCAACTTTAGTAACGAACTAAGTTTTCCAACTAAGCTGTGATATTGGTTTCTTACAGGTCAAAAAAATAAAAAAATGGAGTTGCAAGATGTGTGGAGAAAAACAGTCCCTCATAAAGGTATGAAAGTAGTCCTTTATATTGATTTGAAGTACATTTGGTACATTTTTCCATAGTTTTGGTTTTGATTTCTTGCAGGAATATGGGAGAGGATCAGGTGCTGACTGTAGGCGCCATGTTCAGAAGTTGAATTCCTTGCGAGGAGAACTGCTGGAGGTAGAGCAGGAAAGAACCTGGGTGCAGTGGTAAGGGAAGAATTTGATGAGATAAAACACTGTTTTGGATTTAGAGTGAAGGTATAATTTCCAAAACACTTACAAAACTGCATAGATTAAAATAAGATCCTAAAATATGGTCTATGTGTATAACTCGTATTTTGTAAAGTTGAAATTTCTGGCAGTCTGACTATCCCCCTCTTTTAAAGGGAAAATGAGGAGTGTGGGAATGAGGATGGCTTTGGTGAGGAAGATCAAAGCTGTGAGCAACAGGTATGAGTTGTTTTGTGGTTCTTTTTCAGTCCTTTTTAAAGATAGCAGCACAAGTCTCACGTTCATCATTACCCTTCAGGGCGAGGTGCAGGCTGTAAGCCGTTGGAGCAAATATGTGGATCAGACAGATGGCGGGTTGAGTGATGAAGAACATGAGGAAAATGAAGAAAATATTTACACAGAGAGAGCGAGGTTTAGAAGTTGTGGTAAAATCAGGTCAGTACAGTGGTTATGTACTCTTAAATGCACAGCACATTTACCGAAAGTCAACTGCAAAACGTTCCATCTTTATACTTTCCACTTAAACCTTATCTCGGGAACAGGGTTACGCACAAAGTGAATCAGATTACTGTTCGGTCTGGAAACGAGTCAGATCTCTTTCAGATGAAAAAACAAGTGATTAAAGTGTTACTGTTCATCTCAATATCCAGCAAAAAGAGGAAGAAAAGTTCCACCTTAAAAGATGCTTTCAACACATTTGATGAGGATGAGGACGCTGGCACTGATCCTGCTCACTGGAGGGCCAAGAAGCCATTTCAGGTAAATATCTTATTTGCCATCCACACTGGTGTTTTTGCTGTGTATTAAATTGTTAATTAATATACTGACTGAAGTGCAGAAATAGCACAAAAGCTGTCACTGTAAATGTGAATAAGTGGTGTGACTTTTTGAAAGAGAATAATGTTTTTACAATATGCAAAAATTCATCATGAAACGTTGGCTGGTCTGTACTAAACAGTACTATGTTTTAACAGCTTTTTGTGGGTGTGTGGGAGCAGTTAATATGACACATTGGACATAAACTCCTCTTGTAGACTTTTAGGCCCATGACCAAACTACTGGTGCTGGCGTATTGGTGTGGGGGAATACTTTCTAAAATTAACTTCCAAACTAAATTGCTCATTATTTCAGGCATGTCAGAGTGGCAGCTTATTCAGATCCTCGTCTGCAGTGGAACATTCCTCCGAAGTGTCTCCATTTATGAACACGAGCCCCAAACCTTCAGCAGTTTGTACTTCCCCTTCTGAATCAGTGAGCTCTAAACATGATGTGTACACTGATACAAACGCTGTGGGTGTATGCACTGGGGCAAATGAGCCACCTTCTTACAATCATCATTCTTCAGTGCCTGCCACAAATTCCAAGAATGCATCTTGCTTTTGCCAGGAGACCACCAAAGCTAAGCAGGAAGCTGAAGCCTCTAAGTGGACTAGGTTTCTTACTTCTGCCTCTGTTGAAGAGGACAAGGATGAGACAGAAGTTGACAACTGTGCTCAAGCGAGTTCTCAGGGGACTGATGCTAAAGTGGACCGCTCACCATCTGCTCAAAGTCCAGGGATGGCGATATCCACAGTTACGCAAACAAACACAGGCCATTTGAGCGGGGAAGGAAGTGTTTGTTCAAGAGCTCCGGACCTGAGCAACAGGAGTAAGAGTGTTTTGGAGAAACTGAGCCAATGTATGACTAGGACGACCTCCAACAGTTCTACATTTGCATCAAATGCTGCTGGTTCTCAGAGCCCTGTGTGTCTTCAGCAACCACCTATGAAAAGGCCGTGTCCTCCTGTTTTTTCTATTAGCACATTGTTCCATACAGATGAGGATTTTGATGACTCATTTTAACTTTGCATTTTTGCAGCTCCCAGGATGTACCCAGAATTTAAATGTTCAAAGAACAAATCATTTTACACCCCATTGCTACCATGTACTCTAGAATAACCCAGAAAAACCAATATTTGTGCAGATATATTTCGTTTTATTTGACAGGCAGGACAAGAAACTGTGATAGTAAGGAATATAACAATAATTCCTATTCATTGTGACTAACAAAAATACTCCAGAGTTTTTCAAAGTGTCTTGTTATGAGTAAATGGTAAAACAATGATTGCATTTCAGACATACACAAACATTTGTGTGAGACATCTTTTTGTTCCATGATGTTTACCAATATGTAGAGTTAGTCAATTATATCTCTGTTCTGTTTGGATTAAATGACAGCCATCATATGACATTTTTAGTTTTATGTAGTCTGTTAATGTGCGTAAGTGCCAAGTTGTATCTCATTAAAGACAAATATTGATAAAAGTTAGAAATCAGCGTTATCCAAAATGCCTGAGTAATTTACATTGCCAACAGTATGAAAGGAATTAGTTATGTTTTTAGGAAAGGCAGAATTGGTAAAGATTGCTATAGTGTCAGCCAGGGGTTTTCTAAATTATTTGTAAATATAACCCCTAATTTTCTCAGCCCTTTCACTTTCGTGGGCCAGGCTGTTTGGAGTACTGGATGGTGTCCAGGGCAGCTCCAATGTCGTAGTTCTTGGTGTGAAGCAGCCTGGTCAGCCAGCCACCTTCGTCAGTGAAGCCCATGGACAACATCTGAGACAGGGACTCCACCAGCCGAGGGTCTGCATCTAAAAAAAAAAAAAAAGATGATGAGACTGTGTGAGTAATACGATTCATTTGTAGGACAAGAGGAACGCAAAGGAGAACAAAGAATAACAGAACTTCACATGGTCCTTGGTATTTTTTGACATTGTACCTTGGGGCAGGTGTGGGTACAGGGCAGCTTCACGTAGACCGGTGGGGCCTTGGTTAGGGGTGGGGTTAGTGCTTAGGGGAGCTGGGTGGTCCTCAACCACCTCTTGTCCATCCACCTCCATCCTGAGGGACTGCAGCTCACCTGTGGATGGATCCACTTCCTTAGAGCTCAGATGGGTCCATTCCTCATCATTACTCTGGTCCTGGAAAAAAAAAAAAAAGGTAGTTAGTTTACTGAAAACAATTTTGAAAATAATGCGGGTTCATGATTTTTTGCATCCGACCACACCAGCATTCTGTATATGGCTCGTTCACTTACCCTTGCGCCCTCGTTCATACTCCCACCACTGCTTGAACTCACTGGGCCTCCTTCCGCCCCTCTGGAAAGAAGGCCTCCTGAACCACCATCACTCCGAGCACTAGGCGGTCCACTTGAAGCAGGAGGAGTTGGATTTACTTTGGCCCTTCTCCCTTCATGCTCGACATCAATGTCCACATCTATACCTGTGGAGAAATGAGGTCACTCATTAAACAAATATACAGGAGTCATTCTGTTAGCATGTGCGTTACATGATTTATGCAAAAGAGACGCTTTTTCATGTGAGATGGTGACTGGCAGGGCACCTACCAAGGGGGCTCAGCATGGCAGCCACACCCTCTCCAATGTTCTTCAGGTACTCCATGTTGGCCTGGGCAGAGCTAGAAGCTCCTGTTGAAAAGTACATGTGGTTTTGGTACAGGGGTGATGGGTCAAGCTAATGAAAGACCCAACAGTGAAAAGTGATCCAGCTACACCTGACTTGCTTCTCTCCACGAGTAGAAGAGTTCAATATGGCATTGACAATGCTAATTCAAGGTTATCAGCTAAGAGACTACACTAGGTGTTCAAAACATGGGTGTTCTGAAAGTGTCCTAGCTTGGTTGAGAGATTCTATGATTGTACTCCATCTTAGCATATATAATATAGTTTAATCTAAAGCCGCTCAAACTCATTTTTGTCAAAATGTTTGTGTGCACAGTCTGCTTCCTTCACTCTTCCCTCAAAACAACTAAGTTTTGGCTTGGAGCGATGTCTGGTTGCAACAGAAACCTACCATTTTGGGCCTGTCCATTCTGAGAGTTGGCCTCCTGGGAATTGGGTTGGGTTCCAGATGGACCAGGCTGGGCCTGGTTTTGGTTCTGGCTCTGAGCCTGAGCCTGAGCCTGAGCTTGGGCACCAGCCCACATGCAGTGCCTCATCTTGCGCCAAAATTTCCCACGAGGGAACCACTGAGTGAGAAAGAAGAGCTTTTATGAGACTGAAGCCAGCTGTGTGGTATGTTGTCAGATAAGCAGATAAGTGAAGTAAACTAACCATTCAACAACCAAACAGAGCATTTTCTATTTGGGTTGAGAATTTGATAATTACCTCGAACATGTTGGCCATGGGGTGGAAAATGGGCAGCAGAGGATGCTCCTTGTGGAGCCCCTTGGCCTGGCAGGTGGAGCACAGGTCATAATCTGGGCACACGGTGCACTTGAAGCGTGTTCCAGCAACCTGGCCCTCACATCCATCACAGGTCACACCAGCGTGAACCGTGGGAGGGTGATGAGGTGGGCCCATATGAGGTGGTGGTCCCATAGGATGTCCTGGAGGCCCCATATGGTGGTGTCCAGGTGGCCCCATGTGATGTAGTCCCGGAGGATGGGCAAAGGAGAACCCTGGCATCCCATGAGGTGAGAAGTCACGCTTGTGCTCCTTTTTTTCTGTATGGGACAAAACAATACGACTGTTAAGTTGTCTGACAACACCTCAACTTGATCTGAGTTTAATTTTTAAAAGTGGTCTCAAAAGTATTCTATGTCTGATTTGAAAAGAGTGAAAAATTATTTTCTTTAGAGATAACTGCAACTTACCCTTGATGAAGAGGCGGAAGGTGTCGTCCTTCAGCAGAGTCAGTCCCATCATGAGCTCATCGTCAGTAGAGAAGGCAATCATGTCACCATCCTCGTCTAGAGCAAGAAAAGAAGAACAAACGGAGTGGTTAGCCTTGTGATGGTAACAAGCCATTATTTCGTAATACATCATCTACAGCCTTGCTTTTTTTAGTTTAGTTGCTTTTTTTTAGTCTTTCTGTATCTTCTCCACAAGTATTTTGTCATTTAAGAGAAGATAAAAATAATAATGCTTTATTTCTGGATTTAACAGTCCAGAGATGTCCTGCTTAATTAAATACATGTTTTTATACAAGTATCAATCATCCAAATGATCTTTAACACAGTTGACTCATAACGCATTTTTCTAATGTTTGTGTGATACTAAACTATTTAGCAGTTCAGAATATCTGAGGATGTCATGTTTAATTCAGATGTTAATCCAAAGAGCCCCAGCTAAAGTTTTGATTGCTGTAAACAAATCCCGATCTCATTTTTGAACTCACAAACACTCCCCGTGGGGAAATTACTTTGTTATGCCTGAAGGTGGAGTCAAGTCCACAATGCCAGAAGCTATGAGGAAGAACAAGTTTGTTCAGCTGAGCTTCTGTTTACATGCTTCAAATAAGCCTCAATGAACACGAAGGACTGCCCAGTTTACTGGCTAGTCTGTTAAAAACACACCACACGCCTGAAAAACTGTAATTACAGGGATATTATAATGTGCTACACTATGAGGAAGGCAATGCTCCCCTTTTAACAACATAAAATTTAAGGGGCCAGTTTAAAAATGTATACATTTATAAATGTAATAGATTATTTCTTCAACTGGACTGCCCAGTTTACTGACTAGTCCGTTGAAAACACACCACAAGACTGAAAAACTGTAATTATAGGGACATAAAATTATAATACGGTATACTGGGGAAGACAGTGCTCCATTTTAACAAAAATAAGAACTTCAGAGGCCAGCTTAAAAACCTGACCCTCTTATAAATGTTAGTAAAAGGTTAATTCTTTAACTGAGTGTTCAAATGTGGCATTGACCAACTAGGGATCAGTGACAGACGAATAAACCAGGAATTAGGCCTGGTTAATGAACACCACACTCAGGCCAAAGTGCCATGAAGACCACGGACAGAATGCCCAGCATAAACACACAATTAAAACTTGGGCGATTATATTGTCTTACAGTAAACCCAGCAGTACCTTTGTAATACATCTGGAAGGAGACATTCCGGAGGTTGGCAAAAACATCCGCCACCTTGCGACTCAAGTACTCGAAACTTGTCGACACGTCCTGGTCGATGGCAAAGCGGCGAATCTCCTTATGACAGTCCTCCTTTCCGAGGAGGTAAGCCTTGACGGTCACAGACATTTTCGCGTCTTTTTCTCCAAAAACTAACTCGGCCTCTGGCGTGTGTTGCGCAGTAAAAATTCTCGTCCGCTCCGAACCCGAGTGATCTGAGAGTCCCTCCTCCCGTAGAGCCGTGCGCCTCAGTTCCTGCGCTCCAGCCCCACTGCGGCATTTATATAGCACACAGCCGGAGAGGGGCAGGGCGAACGGCTCCTTGAGCGGCTCAGGCCGTGTTATTGTGATCCGAGGCGGTTCAACAACACCAGGACTGGGTGGGGCGAAACAGAGGGGGTTGTTGAAGGCCGTGGAATGACACAGCACTTTCCAAACTGGGATTTCCCCCCTCTGAGATCACCATGGCCTGACACTTTTAACGTAGATTTATCTAGAACTGATTTGTATTTTATACGTACATCCATATATATGTGGACAAATTTAGAGTGGCCCCATTCAGCCATGCATGAATTGTTTTACAATCAACCCCAAGTGAAGCAGTGGGCAACCACTATAGCGCCCAGGGAGCAGGGACCTTGCTCAAGGGTAACTAGGGTGCCACTGGTAGTCCTCGGATTTGAATCTACAACCTTCTGATCCCAGGGGTAATTCCCTAACCACTAGGCCGCTAGCTGCCCATAAAGTATTGGGGCACACCTGTTTTTCAAGATTTTGTCTAGACCTCTTACTTCCAGTGAAAGGCAGTCTTAATGGTTCACTATAGCAAGACATTCTGGACAATGCCATGCTTTTCTATTCCAGCATGACTGTGTTCCAGTACACAAAGCGAGCTCTATGGCTGGATGAGCTTGGTGTGGAAGAACTTGACTGGCCTGCACAGAGCCCTGACTTCAACCCCATCCAACACCTTTGGGATGAACTGCAAAGGAGATTGACAGCCAGGCCTTCTCATCCAACATTAGTGCCTGACCTCATAAATGCTCTACAGAATGAATGGGCAAAAATTTCCCCAGAAATCCACTAAAATCTTGTGGAAAGCCTTCAGAGAAGAGTGAAAGCTGTTATAGGTGCAGAAAAGGGAAGTCCCCGTTGGTGTAATTGTCAGGCGTCCCAATACTTTTATCCATATTGTGTGTGTATATATGTATAAATATGTGTGTGTGTGTGTGTGTATATATACATATATATAATATTAGGCAGGTAGTTTAAATGTTATGGCTGATCAGGGTGTGTAATACAATTAACTAATAATTGCACTGTTGTCAGACAAAACAGATCAGCATAGATTACAAGACATTCTAATCTGGGCCTGAAAATGTCTTATTCCTCATGGATTGAAAAATGTGGTACAGCAACCTACTAGACACACCTATAATTTACAATGTGTATATTGGACAAACCTTAGACAACAGCCACTTGTCGCAGTGTGTTGGGAAGGTTTTCAGTCATCCATGTGGCTGAGTTTATGTGTATATATATATATATATATACACACACAGCAACCTACTAGACACACCTGTGATTTACAATGTGATATATTGTCTCAATATGATCAAGCAGCTGTGAAATGTTCTGGATCTAGTCTTATTCATGGAGGCCCCACCTTATAGCACTGCCAAAATCTTGGTGCCAGATACCACGCCGCACCTTCGGAGGCCTTGTGGAGTCCCTCCCTTGACGGGCCAGAGCTGTTTTGCTGGCGCAAGGGGGGCCCAGACAGTATTAGGCAGGTGGTTTTATTGTTCTGGCTGATCTGTGTGTTTCAGATCGAATGCCAGTTATCAGGAAGTGTCTGCTATGAAAGAGGTCTTTGAAACGGTGACATCTATGGCGGAGTTCCCGAGGAGCCAGGCGGCCTCTGCCTGTCCAAATTATAGGCACTTTAGTCTTAATAAGTATTACGGCATAGGCCAAACAAACTACATCAGCGAAAAGGAACTGTAGTTGCAAGCAGAAGCTCACTGGCAGGGACAGATGGACACTTAACAGGATTGTGCTAAACACCACAAAACTATGGGCTCGAACATGACCACACAATTGAATCAGCACATCTTAACAAAAACCGCTGCACAAAACTGAAAATTATGGCATCACCCTGTATAAGTTCCAGTAATATGATCTGGAGTTATCATAGTTCTTCCTAGATTTCGATTCAGTGCATATATGTTTCATTTTATTTACTGTAGTGTGAACATTCACTGTGCGAATTACAGTCCTTATCTGAACTAATCTGTACTTTTGCATCTGTGCCCTGATTTTTCCAGATCATTCCAGTTGAGTCCACTTTACCATGTTTCCCGTCTGATGCAATCGCCACGTTTGAAGGGAAATACTGTGTGATTTGTTCGGTATTAGTTAAACATATCCTAATGCCGGCCTCTGCTCCTCTAACCCACTTACGCCATGTGGTTGTGTTTGTCTGTGCTTTTGATTGTTAGTGCTTATACATGCTAACTAAGTGATAGAGTTGAAGTGCTGTGTCATGCTGAGTTAGCACTATGGTTGTACACCTTTCCAGAAAGATTGGGCAGGAATTTTGTCACACTTATCTTTCCTAATTTGCTTCAACTTCGGATCATAAGGTGAGTTCACCTTATGAGCAAAAGTATTTGGACCAGAATACCAGTGATGACTGGTACACTGTCACCAGAATAAGATCCGTTCAGATTTTGCAGTGTATGTTTATGATAAGCCCCTTTAAGCAGTATTAATTTCCAGGCCAATGAAGGATTAAATATTAAGATTAATTTTGGATTTAAGCATTGTAGAGGACTAAAGAATTATGAAAACAAGTCATGAGTCATGGGCCAGCAGAAATCCAAAATATCTCCAAATCACCTGAACAGAAAGGTGAGTGATCACCATATACTGGACTGTATGTACAGGGATGAAGAAAAACATCCATTCTCTCTATTATTACTCTTTCTCTCTCCTTCTATGCTCTTTTTATTGCACGTGCTGCTTGTTGTTACTTTTATTGAGTTTAAAAGCCTAAACTGAAACTCCGTACACTACATTTATCGACCAAAAACATTTGCCAAAAATAGTGTTTGTGTCTCAATACCAAAGCAATAAATTATTCAAATAAATAAATAGATAAATGGGTAAGTCTAGCCCTGCGACGTGCTGGCGACTGTCCAGGGTGTACCCCGCCTTCGCCCATAGTAGCTGGGAGAGGCTCCATAACGCCCCCCTCCCCCCCAGGACCCTGAGTGTGGGACATGATGGATGAATGGATGTGTACGTCTAACAACATACATTTCACATGCTAAGCATAAGGTAAATACAATCAAAATAATAATGAAAAAAAAAAACTCAAGACAAAAGGAATCACAGATATCGAAGTGCAGCTCAGCAATGAACAGAACTTATCAACTTTATTACTGTTATTTTGATTGACCTCTGATGTTCCAAAAATATTCCAGAATGCTACACCCTGTATTTTAAGTGGTTGTGAAGCTATAGGAGATGATTCAGCTCATATTTAGTTCATATAAACGATGACCTGAATAGTGACCCAGTAACTCCTATAATACCTATAATTTGGTGCATCTACAGTCCGTGTCTGAGACAGATTCACAGCAGTAGTATACAGTACAGTGCAAAAGTCTTAGGCACCTATGGAAATTGTTTGAATCTGTTTATATCTGCAGTGGGTTTCTTTCTGCCAGCAAAAACACAAGTGAACATTAGAATAAACTCAAACGAACAAGAAAGCAGTAAA
>JBBJLS010000032.1:16728689-16739860 GCA_037577275.1 Bryconaethiops microstoma | reverse complement strand
ATAATTATATATATATATATATATATATATACATGCCATTTTGTTTGAGTGAATTAGAGATTTGTTTTATTTGAATTATTTAAGTTCTGTAAACACTGCATCATTTCACTTATTTTGATGTTTTGTCATTTTCTTTAAAGTGATGTTTTAAAGAACTATATTTTTATTTGAAAATTAAGAGAAATTTTTTCAGCAAAGGCAAAGAGGTTCAGTTCAGTACTTGGACGTATAAAAGATAAAAACTGAGAAACTTGACCTTTTTTTCAGAGCTGTACGTGTGTTTGTGCGTGTGCGTGTGTGTATACATATATATATATATATATATATATATATGTTCTCTCTTTCGGGAGTTCTCTTGCCCGTTTCACACCCTGGAATAGCTTATACCTTGACCCCCCACTACAGATTTGGTCGACCTGGTGTAGAATGTTTCTGTCAGCATGAGAGTGGAGCAGCCATCATCCAGCTACAATTCCTAATCAATGAGGTAAGTTTGTTTATTTTTCATTTAGTCTCTTGCTCCCTCCCTCTGTCTCTCTCTTCTCCATACCGAATACTCCTATCCTTTAGTCCTGGGAGATGGCAGTCCTGGGTGAGCCCACAAGATGCTTAGATGATCTGTCCGCTTAGGGCCTTTGTTGTCAAGAACCCACTTGTGGTCCTGAGTGCCCCTGGAGGGTTCCTGTGTAGGGAGCTAATAGCAAGCTTTCCTCCCATGAGTCTTGCCTTCAAAGGGGCCTGCAGGGATCAGTCACACTAAGGGGTTTGTACAACTTAGTGTCATTCTGATGTACATCTTAGTGTCATTCTGAAAAATGTAATATTACTATATTTGATTCTTTTGAAATCTTTATTATATCCAACTCAACTTAAATCACACAGGGATAGAGTAAATACAGTAAACCCCCACTTATTTGTAGCTCAGCAGTCGTGGCTTCAGTCTCTCGCATATTTTTCTGAGAACTGAACTAATAATTGTTTGTGGAAACTGCAGATATCCTCCGCATTGTTTTTTGCTTTTGTGGCGTCCGGGCCTCGTCTGCCACACCTCTTGTCCTTGGGCTGATTGTTTATGTTTGGGCGCGGCGGTTAGCAAGGCAATCAGACGCACCTGAATGCAACGAGCCTCCGCGATTGTCGGGGGTTTACTGTATATGAAACAACTGCTGCTGTAGCAGTGTAACAGTGCAGAACAATATTTAACTAATTTGTCTTTAAATATTGTATGCCAAATTGTTTCGATTTTATAAGTTTTTAATTAATTCAGAAATCTTTATTGGAAAATTGTATTACATTCACCTTCAAAAGAGTAACAAAATAGTAATTTACAGTACAATCAATGTATATTTAGGACAGATTAAATTAGTTATCTCAGATTTATAGACAAGCAAGATTAGCTCTGTAAATTATGTAGATAAGATCACTTGAAATGTAACTGTTTTCCTTGCAAGAAACTACATACACAGCAAATTTTAAAAAATGTTCACTTTAGTTTTAACACCTTTAGTGTTGTCATTATATGGCTGCCCAGTAATGAACCTTCTTAGCCTGCATGCTGTACTTAGTAGCATGAACCACCGTGAACAAACTCTTGTGCTTGCTATATTGACACTCTGCTGCCTCAGGCTTTCAGTCCGAGAATGTCATGTCAAGTCAAGTATGTGTTTGTCATTTCAACCATATACACAGTACATAATGAAATCAAGCAAAAAAAAACAAAACACAAAGAACAACACAAAGAACAAAAGCAGAACATCAGGACTGAACTAAAAAGACAAAAAAGAGTTTAACAGTGGCAGATGGGGAGTAAGTTTTCTTTGTTTATGGTTAAACAGTTTAATGTGTGTATGGTGAGTGAGAGAAAGGAAGCAGTTTAGTTCAGTGTGTTTGTGTTGTACAGTTTGTTATTCAGTTCTGATTTAGAAATGGTTCCCCATCCTGGTAGTGAAGGCCTGGATGCTGTGAGGGTTATTCACAATGCTGATGGCTTTGCTGCTGCAGCGTGTGGTGAGCAGAGATACCCTCATGAGGTAGAGATACCCTGCAGACATACCCTCTGCAGGGTTTTGCAATCGAATGTTCCATACCCTGCCAGGATGCAGCCACAGAGAAAGCCCTCTATAGTCCTTCTGTAGAATGTTGTGGGAATTTTGTGGGAATGTTAGCTCTCCTCTGTCTCTTCAGGAGACAGAGACACTGCTGGACACTGCCGGACACTGGCGGATCCATGGGAACACCAAAGAAATGGGTGATCTTGGCGATCTCTACTGAGAACATCTACTTGATGTTCTCATGAAGTCAAGAACTGTCTCTTTTGTTTTGTCACGTTCAGAGACAAGTTAGCTGTTGCACCTCCTTTCACCGCCACTTCGCCGTTCCTGCTGATCAAACCCATCAGCAGGGGGTTGAGCGCACAACCCTAGGCTGAGGTTTCAGATACTGAGCAATAATGGTGCTGAATACTGAGCTGAAGTCTATGAACAGCATTCTGACATAAGTGTTCTTTTTGTCCAGATGGATGAGAGCCAGGTGAGGGATGGTGGCGATGGCATCATTCGTTGGTTGCAGGGTCCAGTGTGGGGTGCAGCTGTGATTTTATGACGATTCTCTCAAAGCACTTCATGATGATTGGTGTGAGTGTAACAGGACAGTAGTCACTGAGGCAAATTATATTTTTTGCATAATTTTTTATTTAGTTCTTTCCATTTTTTGAAGATATGCTTTTCTACTTTTCTTATCACTTTTGTCTTCTGTAGGTTTGAGTGCATTTTGGGGGTGGGGTGAGTGGGGGTGTATTCTTGGGATTGTGTTACTGAGAAATCAGCATGTGTCAGCTACTTATGCTGCATCTTTTTCCTTCTCTCATTTTCTCTTTTGTCAGTAGTGATACAACACTTTCAATGATTTTTCGAGGGCCTTTTTTTGCTAATGCAGTGTGAATTCCCGTCTGTAGCTTGAATAGTGTCAATATTAAGTCAGTGTTTGATTACCAAGTTCTTAGAGTTACTGCACATTTTAGTGTTTTCTCTATTCAAACAGAATCCAGTAACACATTAATTGGCCCATCAATTATATGAAATCAGGACAATTACCAAAATGTACAGGGACAGGGTTACTCCAAGACCAGCACTGACAGTGGTGGCTTGACCCAACCTTCCTATCTACAATTAAGCAATTTAAGTCTGGATGAAACTGATCAACTGTATTAATGTAATTTAACTTAAACATTATAATTTAGCAAGGCTGTCAAATTTAGTAAAGTCCAGTTATATGGAACAGGTATGAATAAATATGTTCTGTTTAGAGGCTTTTGTGAACAGAATGCTTTAGAATGACTTTGGAATTAACAGGACAAAAAATGGCAAATAGTCTAGGTTACTTAGAGGTACAGTAATCGTCCATTTTTACGCGGATCAGGTGTCGCGGATTCAGTCACACGCAGATTTTTTCTGAGAACTGAACTCTCCACAGTATGCGGAAATCTCCACAATAACGCTAGCAATTTTTGCTTTTTTCGTGGCAATATGTTTTTTTATGCATTTTAGTTGGAAATTATTAAAAATATATAATTTACTAATAACATAAATAGTAATCCAATTATAAATTCAGTTAAATTTCCAGTTATTGGCTGTTGCCTTCCTGTTCTCCTGTTTTTGTTTTATTCTTCTAAAAGCCCTATGCCGTCCAAGTCCAGACGGCGGTTCTGGACTTTTCCAGAAGAAAGAGAGTAAGAGAGAGTGAGCGACAGAGAGAGACAGAAAGAGAGAGAGAGAGAGATGGAGAGAGAGAGAAAAAGATTTAAATTCAGCGCGGCATAACGGCCGTTCTGGACTTTCCCAGAGAGAGGGAGAGAGAGAGAGACAGAGACAGAGACAGAAAGAGAGAGAGAGAGAGAGAGAGTAAGAGAGAGAGATTTAAAGAAAAAATGACTGAATTCGAAACACTTTAATTTAATTTTAAATTCAGCTTAATACATTAACGAAAATGTATACGGGGCGGACTGGCAATCTGTCCGTTTTGCCGCGCTGAATTTAAATCTCTCTCGCTCTCTTACTCTCCCTCTCTCTCTGTCCCTCTCCGTCAGGCCTGAGACGGCCGTTCTGCCGCGCACCGGATGGCCGTTCTGAACTTGCCAGTGCGCCCCTGTATACATTTTCGTTAAGAGTAATGTATTAAGCTGAATTTAAAATGAAAGTAAAGTGTTTGGGGAGCATATTGGGGGCATATTTAGGGTTTACACTATAAAAATACCAAAAAGTTTTAGGTATTTCTTTAACCAAAAGACAACAACGCGGTTTTTCACTATACGCGGGTTCTCTTGGAACGTAACCCCGGCGAAAAGCAGGGGATTACTGTATTTTGTTTCTATTATTCCAGCCCCTCTTTGTTTGTCTTTGTTTTGAGATGGGCATGCTGAATCGCAGACTCTGTGCTTTAGTGCTTGGGCCAGGAGCTGCAGAGGCATGGTGAGAGGAGGCTAAAACACAGTGGAACTGGAACAGCCCTGGAGTGATGACTGTGGTTCAGACTCGATTCTCCACACTACCTCTCTACCATCCTAGTGCACATTTTTCTACTATAAAAAAAACCCATGAGCACCAAGTTACAGGGAGAACATCTACACTTTAAACTTCACTTCATATCTTTATAATAGCAATTATTGATTCTGTTTTCAGCTAGTCACACATTCTTCCTCAACAGTGTTAGGGGTCATTATGTGGGTATTTATTACACTGTATTGTGAAACACAAGCCAACAGTCCAATGGAATTCAGTGAAAAGTTGCAACATTTTTAGTCATAATTAAGATGAAGTGAGCTAGTGGCGCCACTGAGGTTCCCTTGAGCAAGGTAGCTTCCTCACACTGCTCCCTGGGCGCTGTGTTCCTGGGGCCATATATATATATATATATATATATATATATACATTTATATATATATATACACATTTACTTCATAATAATTATATCCAAAACTATTGCAGCTTTGGTTATAATTAAGATTAAGTCAGCATATGTAAGTATATAGTAATATATATTGATATATTTAAGTTTGCTAACAGAATACACGTCTTAACTTGAACCTGTTTGCCAAAGACACATTTTAGGGATTAAATATGCAGTGCAGCTAGGATAACTGCAACTATGCTAACTACTGCAGCTACGACCAAATAATTCTCTGATCAGAAGAACTGTAATAATTAGATGCAGGCATGGATACGGATTTAAACACAAATTTAATAATTGAAAATAGGAAGCAAGAAGTTAAAGAAGAAATAAACAGAACATGAAACAAAAGGGGGAATAACTAAAAATAAAGGAAAAAAAACCCCGAAACTAAACAAAGCAGAATGAAAACAGGACTGAGGTTAACGAGGATGGACCAGGGGTTAAAAGAGATACCCAGAGACTAAAAGCCTGGGCAGAGAAACACTGAAAGCAAAAATGCAGAGGCAAAACACAGAACCCAGGACAAAACAAGGAGCAGAATCTGAGCTGAGTATCACTGAGGAAAAAAACACAGAGAGGAAAGGAAAAAAAAAAAAACGGACTGAAAGACGGGATAGATATACTGACAAGGGAAATGAGCGAACCTGGGCGGGGCAGGAACAAAACACGAAGGAGGAGGCGGGACTAGGGCGGAGCCTGACATCAAAACAGACTCATAGACAGACACATGGCAGGGGTAAGCAATGACATGGACATGACAACGGGAAAAGAGAGGAGAACATTATAAAGACCAAAAAAAGAGGACATAACAAGGAGAATGTTACAAGAACTACACGTGGAATCCCATCTACCCATGTGTCAGTAATCTAGTGTTATAATAAGCTTATTCAAGGCAGCCTTCTTCAGTCCAGTGTAGTCACCAGGTGATTTGGCTATTGAAAAAAGACATATTTTAAAATGTTGATTCTGTAATCTTCTAAATCATACATAGTGCATGTATTTTTTTCAGCATACTAACTCCAGTTCACCATTTAGTGTTCCCCCTGCGGTCAGGAAGTTGTGGGTTTGAGTCCCAAGCACCTCTGAGGTACCCTGAGCAAGGTACTTTCCCCACACACTGTTCGCCGCTTCACTTGGTGAATGGGTTAAATGCAGAGGAAGAATTTCGTGCTGTTTGCTCTGTGTGCTGTAGTGTGTTCACGTATGACAGAATGGTCACGTTCACTTCACTTTCACTTCAGTTATCATATTTATGTTTCATGAGATGTCAGTATGAAGCAAAAACCTGGCAAGTGCATTACTGAATATTAATCAATATTAGTCAATATGCTTGACCAAATCCTTTTGTGTTAATTTAGAACGTACATTGCCCTTAGTAGGGGTTGAGAGTGAGCTTTTTCACGATGTGTTTGCTCGATGATGTCTTTGTCACTGTCCCCAAGCTGCAGTTTTTTCAGCTTTCTCTGCACAAAAGAACACTGAGGGAAAAGGGCTCAAATTTGTCAGCTTCCTTTGACCCAGCATTCGCTTGGCCCAAGGGCTAAATGAGCCCTTTCGTGACAGTTTTAGTGATGAACGTTGACATCAAGTCTGAAAAATAGGATGTTTAAACCAGACACAGCTTCACTTTTGATGCCAATTTGTTTTTTTTACTCATCAACCGCAGAGCAATGCTCAGTTAAGCCACACGGTCAAAAATTAAAATCAACTTTGAAATTGATTCCAGAACTCAGCTCTTGCATCCTAATGAGGATATTTTAAGAAAGACATGGACGGTTTAAAAGCGTGTATTTAATGCAGCAGGACAGCTATGTCCAATGGGACAGTCTCATGCCTTCTTTCATAAATAGAGCCTGTAATTGCTTCTCAAAAATGTTTGAGCTTTGTTGGAGGTTGATGAGCAAATCAGTGTAAAAGGTTTTTTAAATACTAGCAGTTTCCTACAAAAGCGTGGGCCTGTTTTTGGCACGAGAGCAAACAAGAGCTCATAATCAACGGCAATGAAACCGCCATGCCAAGTGGTTTGGGCACATCACGCACATGTTTTTCTTCAAGACATTGGGTGAAATGACAATTGGCTAAAATGAATTTCTCAGACAAGTATAAATAAAGAAAGACATGCCTAAAGAAAGAAAAAATTTAAATTAGGTGATTTAATTGGTTTTAGTTGCACTCTGTAAGTAGTTGCCAGTGGTCATCAAATATGGAACAAGCCTGTTGGAGAAGCATCCCAGGCAGATCTTCGTGAGTGTAAAAGCAGTGTCAGTACAAATGGGATTTCTTTTGAAGGATCCAATAGAGAAGATTGTTTATGCGTTCAGAAATGCTGATCTTTAATGCTTATGCTGGTCTTAGAGTGAAAAGCAGAGAAGCGTTGCGGCTTGTTTAGATTTCTTTTTGGTTGCCATGTAATTACATATGTGTTATTGTAAAGTTGTAATATCTTCATTTTAAAATTTGGGAAAATAAAGATTTGTCCAAATCTTTGAGCTGTAATGTGTAGTGTGAACCTTCTTTGATTCAGAGCCTTTTCTACAGCAGAAGATGATTTTCTCCAGCTGTTTACGGCTAGTGGTGCCAAAACCCTTTTTCTTTTTCATTTCTGATACTGATATTGAAACCTTGAGTATCAGCTGATTGTAAAAGAAATGGGTTTTGTAACATGTGTAGTTCTGTATAGTGAGTTGTCTGTAGAACATTTCTGGCACAGATTAAACCCTGGCTTTAACTCAAGGGGTGTAAGGCCATTTTACTGAACATTTTATTATTCAAAAATGCACTGGAGTGGTGGAGGCTGCCTTGAACAAGCTCAGAAGACTCTAACACTAGAGCTGACTGACACAAAGGTAGATGGTGATAAGTCATCGAATTTTATTTTTCAGCATTGTTGATTTTGAAGAGTTGATTTGAAATGTTGTAGATACTAGTGACTTACACGACTACAAGTTATGACTTACTGGTTGCCACATAGTGCACTTGATCCAGGCCTTCTGTGAGGGGGGGAGAGAGCGAGCTTTGAAAATGTGGTTTAATTATTCAGGGTTGGAGTGGCTCCTGACCGCTCTGGACCACTTGAACTGATGCTCCCACAATAGAGGCTGAGACTGAAAGGAGAGCCAGGGCTCCAGCCAGCCTGCTGAGAAGCGGCCCTGCATGTTTAATTCATAGGCGGCCACGAGGCCTGCCAAGACGCTGCCCTCAGATCAGCTCCAGCCATTCTGACACAAAGCTGTAAACCCTAGGATTCGGTCTCCACACTCCAGATCATCCTCATGGAGCAGCCGTCTTTTCCAGCTGGTGGAGACACCAGAGATCTTCTAGAAGAACAGGGCTGTTAATGGCTCATGTTGGTGCAAAACAGTCTTTTGTGTGCGACTTTATTATCTCTTAAAACGAGAGACTGCTGAGTCTAATTTATGTTTTATTGACAAATTGGTGGCTGATTCGCCATTGAAGTCTATTAGAATTGTCCATTAGCACATATGAGCCTCTAAACCGCTGCGTTAAAACATTATAAGCAATTAACAAGAGCATTGTTCTCCTTCAGAAGCTGACTCAGAGTGCGCTGGTTTCAGACACACGGAACATTAGGTCCTAGAATTAGCTAACCAATGAGATTCTCCACAGAAAACCCATTAGTCTGAGAATGAGTGTGTTTGGAGATTTATGAGAACACTTTACATCTTTAGGTCACTGAAAATAAAGCTTTAGGAAAACGTGGAGATTTTTAAAAACATGCAAAAATCTAATTTTCTGGCTAATTCCAGGGCCTAATGTTCTGTGTGTCGCACCACGAGTCAGCCTCAGAGCGAGAACAATGCTGTTGTTAATTACTTCCTATTTTTTAATGCAACGCTTCAGAGGCTCATATGTGCTAATGGACAGTTCTAATAGACTTTAATAGCAAATCAGCCATCAGTTTGTCCATAAAATGTGGATGGGCACAATGTATTACTGATTTATGGTGAGAAAACAATTATTGGCATTGGGCCAATGTTAAGATTGAATTCATTTAGTTCAAACTGATCTAAAATGATGTAGTACTGAACGTTCAGAACGTTGGGTTACAGTGGTTACCGCATTGAGAAAAGTGGCGAGAAGTTTTCTCTAGCCAGTGAAGGAACTGTCGTTATGTGTGTGGTTGAGTTCATGCTCTTTAGAATGAGAAGTGCAGTAGGCCAGTGTTCCTTTAGTATTAACATAAGCCTGTAGTGAAGTAATTTATCACGATACAGTAAAGTTGCCCACTTCTACTTTTAGACATAGGCATCGTGGAAAAGTGCCTAGGATTATTTTTGTTTTAGTGGTTATTGGTTACAATTTTGAGATTCACAAGGATTACTTTGCCTTAACAGCCGCTGCCATCAGGCCTTCTTTTCAAATTCATACCCCATATATTGTGCAGTAATGTCTTTTTCTTATAATGTTTTTGCAGCATCTTCTCTGGATGGAGTGATTTCAGAAAACTGCACTTCAGAAAGTGAAGTACGCTGCATATTTTTTTAAGTGCCTTCAAAACTCCTCAAATTGAAGCTGACAGTCTGCACTTTTAACTTCATCGTTTCGTTTCAGATGTTATGCACAGGAGTAGAGAGCGCAGCAAACAGCATGGACGGTTTAGTAGTTGTATATAGTCGAATACTTTCAGTCTGTGTGTTTGTGTATGAATATCATAGGACTGTGGCTGTAGGCGGAGCTGAACTTGTCTCTAAGAATTCCAGCCCTGGTGTCAGAGCTCACCTGACCCTTCCTTTTTTTCTCTTTACACAATCTGGCGCAGTACCAAAGGCTACATTATGCAAGCTGCCCTCTATACCTGCCACTGTTCCTTCTCTCTCTCTCTCCTTCTCTTCTGCCTCTCTTTCTTGCTCCCTGTCTTGCCCTCTCTCTCTCTCTCTCTCTCTCTCTCTCTCTCTCTCTCTTTCTCTGTCTCTCACTCTTTGCCTCTGGCTCTTTCTCATACACAAGACACTTTCCTCTCTCCTCATACACAGATTGAGTGTATGCAGGTTAGAAGATAGTACCCATTGATAATTAATGGAGCTGATGTCTTGCCTTTTAATTTCCACACGGAAGAATACTGTACTGTGGTTCTCGAATTCACTGCACGTGCATCCGGAGAGGCTCTGTATGCTTGCTGGCTGTCGGTGTGCGTCAGTGTGGAATCAGTCTACTTACCAGGGCTGCTGTGTGTGAGGTGTGAGTTTTAATGCAGTGCAGAGAAAGACGCAATAACACAGCTACAGAATAGCCTTAACTGAAAAAACAAAACCTGCACTATACAGTGGGTATAGAAAGAATCACTGCGTCAAAATATTCACGTTTTTTGCCTGAAATGAAGTCACACGCACAAAAAACAATTTCCCGAGATTTAGTTATTGGATTTTGGGCTGCGGAGCAGTAAAATAGGAATATTTTGTTGGGGGTGCATCTTTTCTATATGTCACAATATAAGTCACAAATATTCAATTGCACACACACACACACACACACACACACACACACACGGCTTTATAATCTCAATAGAGCACCGCCAAAGAAACACTGCGGTGCTGGGGTTCTTTGGATTGATGGAACCTAATCTAATACCATCGGGATGATTTAAGTGCCATTCGTCATCCACAGCAGTACCTGACTATCCTCACTAATGCTTGCGTGGCTGTATGCAATCAAATACTCATCCTAACATCTAGTGTAAAGCCTTCTCAAAGGAGAAGAGGCTGTTACTACAGCAAAGGAGAGACAACCCCCCCCCCCCCCCCATGAAAACCCCTGATTTAAGAAGAAATGCTGATTAGTGTTTGTCTGAGTGCCTGTCAGATAAAGTAAATGAGTGTGTGTGTGTGTGCTAAACATAGTCTGTGTTTGTGTGTGAGGAAGAGAGAGAGAGAGAAGGATGACTCACCGTATATTTGATGTGCAGTAGGTGTCTGTTCTTTGCACTCTGCTGGTAATTCATCTTGATAAGACAGTAACCCCAAATATGTGCTGACACCATGTGTGAAAGTGTGTGTGTCGCTTAAGTGTGTGTGTGTTTTTGGTCCCCCGAGGCTTCAGGAGTTCACCGTTTGACTGGAAGTGACCACATGGTCACTGCAATTAAGGGTCAATCTCACCAGTACCCTGTTATCTCTCTCTCTTTCTCTTTCTCTCTCTCTTTCTCTCTCTCTCTCTCTCTCTCTCTCTCTCTCTCTTTCTCTCTCTCTCTCTCTCTCTCTCTCTCT
>JBBJLS010000032.1:16716743-16727028 GCA_037577275.1 Bryconaethiops microstoma | reverse complement strand
TGTGTGTGTGTGTGTGTGTGTGTGTGTGTGTGTGTGTGTGTGTGTGTGTGTGTGTGTATATAGGGACACACACACACACACACACACATACACTCACTCACATGTATGAGTCTGAAGCTGCTCTGAAGCTGGTGAAATCGCTCTGTTCATTAGTCCGGTGTGGGTCAGGCCTCCTGAGGCTGCCTGTAAAAGCAGTAATCGTGTTTTGTGTGTATGCCTGTCACCCTGGCCCTCTGCCACAGAGGTATTTAGAGAAATTGAAAATTACATTCTTGTTTCTTTCTTTCTTTCTTTCTTTATTTCCTTGCCAGTACCAATATAAATGACAGGGGTTCTGATAAAAGATTAGTTTCTTTTTCTTTCTTTTTTTTTGGAGCAGGTGGTCCTTTATTTGGCTTTGAAATCAAGGGAGAATAGAAAGCTCTGTCAAAGTTTTTTTCTTTACCTGGAAAGAAATTAAGCTAATGTACTGGCTGTCACTGCCATGCATAGGGTTCCTTCAATTCATCCGCTCAGATTGCCAAGGCCCTTTTCAGCTGATTTGGGGGTCTTAAAGGGCGGATAACCCACAACACAGTGGACACTGGTGTCTCCAAGAGGTGCACTGGGAACCACTGGGATGATGTTCTGGTGCTTGTTTGTTTTTTCAAACACGGTTTGCAGTGATGGTTTGTTTTTTTGTAGATATACTCCTTGCTACGTTATGGGTCCCTTATTGGACAACAGGCTGTTGTCCATCTATTGCTACACAATACCCTATTCATTGTTTCAGTTTCTGATATTGTTTGGGTGGTGGATCCCTCTCTGACAGCTGACACATTAGGAGAGTATAAGACAGGGACATGTACACATATAAAGTAAAGTGGCCCCTTTACTCACCACACCACAGCACACAGTGTGAACAATATGAAATTGGTTCTCTGCATTTAACACATTCACCAAGGAAAGCAGTGGGCAGCCAGCGACACAGCACCCAGGGAGCAGTGTGTGGGGACAGTATCTTGCTCAAGTGTACCTCAGTGGTCCCCCTACAGCCCTGGGATTCGAACCCGTGACCTCCCAATTGCAGGGACAACGCCATAACCACCAGGCCCCAGCCTCCCCTTGTCACTACCAGTTGGTCCACCTGTCTAAAATGTCCAGTCAGGCCTGTCTTTGTGGTCCGAAACTGACCACTGATGAAGACCTAGAGGATGAGGAACACAAACTGCAGTAACAGATACAGCATCTAACTGTACACCCGCAAGGAGGTTTTGCACGTTTTAACGCATCACTCTGATGGGACGGTTGTAAGATTATTTGTATTCCACATTTGAAATGTTAACTCGCTGTACTACCAATAACGAATAGGTTCTTAATCATGCAGCTTTAGAGCGATCCTTAAAGGTGCGTGTGTTTGTTGGAGTATGGAATTGGAAAATGAACAGGCTTATCTGATTATTTGCCCCATCTCAACCAGATCATTTTAATGATTAATCACCCTGACCAGCACTGCATGACCCGCAGTCAGCTACATACTGAGTGGTCCTAAATCAAATTTAACGCTGTGTTGCTTTCTCCACCGTTGGAATCGGTGAAACTTGATCAAGTGCTGTTTGGTTGACTTTCCTTGATTTAAAAAAAAGAGAAAGCCTCTGTTTTAAAGGACTGCCTGAGCCTCAGCTAAGCACATTCCTGGTTTGTGTTCCGTGACTGTGAACGTGCTTTAATTGAATTCCCTGCCGTGGTTATTGAGCGGAGTTTTGTAGTCGTAGTAATTCTGCTGTTGTGTTAGCTGCAGCTAGCCTGAGTATGTATAGCGAAACTGCCTGTGAGTTAAAAGGAAAACCCCCATTATTACTGAACACACCTCCGCAGTGCATACTGTGACAGTGTAGTATCTGCTTGACCCTCAGTTTTGAGTGTGTTTTTGCATTTAGCGTTAGAATCAGACACTTTACATCTGTTGTAATTAGTTATAATTGTAACTACTTGTTCTCTTCTTGTCTGTTTGAGATTACAAATCTAGATCTAAATGAAAAAGGTCATTAGTGCTTTCTCTCTCTCTCTCTCTCTCTCTGTCTGTCTGGATGTTATGAAATTGATCTGAGCATTAGTGGAATCGCACATTTGTTTTTCATCAAAGTACTTGTAATATTCAATTGTATATTTGATAATGAAGTTTTGTTAATGTATTTAACTCTAAAACTTTTCCTCCCTTTCTTTAAAATGCATCAATGACCTTTAAAAGTCAGAAGGCTGTTCCTTTTTTAAAAATTGATTTATTTACTTAAAGGAGACCGTGTACATTAATCGACACGCTCACTTCATGAGTCATGAAATGCACCAGATTTAGCCGTCATGGTAATTTACATCCGCAGTCCCTGGCAGGTTGATGTTCTTTAAAAAAGGAAAAAAACAAACAGACAGAATACAGAACAAGTATGCTGAAATGATTAGGACATTATGTTCAGATGTAAAATTACAAATGATTAGATGTTTGATTATCCAGTAACCATTGCTTTATAGATTTTGTGAAAGTGTTGATATTTGTGTTCTCACTGAGTTCTGAAGTTATGGTGTTCCATGTGTGTGTTGCTCTGCAAGAAAAAGCTGACTGTGCAAATGTTTTTTGTCTGTACGGTATTTTGCAGTTCCCCTTTTATTTATTAAACTCCCAGAGTGGAGGGGGGGCAGAGCCATGAAAAGTCTTATAAACAAGTATTATATCAGCAAACTTAATCTTGTTTTCCCAATTTAAAAGTTCATCTTTTGTATAAAAGTTTTACAGTGATGTAGAGCCTTGTGGAACACCAACAGAATTACTGACTGTTTGAGATTTTTTATCACCTAACACATTGTTTTCGCTCAGCAAGATATGATTCAACCCAATTTAATGTGCTGGATGAAAAATTTAATTGAGATAATTTTGCAATTAAAATATCATGATTAACAGTATCAAAGGCTTTTCTAAGATCAAGATAGACAGCTCGCACCACACCTCCCTTGTCCAATTTAGCCATTATAAGAGAAAACAGTGCCGTTTCGGTGGAGTGATGCTTACGAAAACCAAATTGCATGGGATGCAAAGAGAAGGAAAATGTATTTAAATGTGATATAATCGGTTCAGATATCCATTTTTCAGCAACTTTAGATATCACTGGAAGAATACTAATCGGTCTGTAGTTGCTTATGACCATAGGGTCCCCTTATCTGAATACTGGTGTAATTAAGCTATTGGCATTTTGGATAACAACCTCAACCCCATCCAACACCTTTGGAATGAACTGGAATAGAGACTGTGAGCCAGGCCTTCTTGCCCAACATCAGTTCCTGACCTAATAAATGATCTACAGAATGAATGGGCACAATTTGTCCCACAGAATCACTCTAAAAGCCTTTCAAGAAGAGTGGAAGCTGTTACAGCTGCAAAGGGGACCAACTCTATATTAAAGTCTTAGTTTTTGAATGCAGTGTCATTAAAGTCCCAGTTGGTGTAATGGCCGGACTTCCCAATACTTTTGTCCATGTAGTGTTCTACCATCAGTCAGCTCAGACTTGAGATGGATGCTATTCATGTTACCAGTGCAGTGGTGACTTGTAGATGATTTTCCTTTCTACATAGTCTTTTTCCCTTAACCAAATCCAATGTAGAAGTATAAGGAAACTTATTATTAGGAGATTATTTGTCCCTTCACTTTTAATAAGAGCCATGTTAGTCTATTAAACTGTAAATCTAACATTCTTTATTGTGCAAAATAGTAAAAACAGAACTGAGCAATATTTAGGTACATCTTAATACTGCTGTCCAACACTAACAAGATAAAAGTGTGTATGGGTAAGAAAGTAATGGCTTCTTTTGGCCAGGCAAAAACTCTACTGAATGTCGGATTATAACAAAATTTGTCTCATTTATCTCATATGAAGGCCCGAATCATTTGGTAAAAATATCTAATTGTGCTATTTCTGACAAACCTTTTAACCTGAGGTTTAAACATTAGGGCCATTTGAAATCATCCACATTTGTCACTCAAGCTGCAAAGCTTCTCCACTTGTTATGAGGACTTGGCCCCGAGACCACAGCCTCACCTGATTCAGGTTCCTGTGGAAAGTGAAATAATGGTGCATGGTGATGTTTTACACTGTTTATATGTTGCACTTTTTGTGACTTGTCTGTGCTCATTTGGGACATATCAAGGTTCTGACAAAACTACTTTAATAAGAATTACAGCTGGTATACTGGATGATAAAGAAGTGCTTGATAATGTTTTGGTTGGGGCTGTGGAAAGCGTGTGTGGGTGGATGGATGTGAGGAGAGTTGAAGGGGATTTCTTCAAAACCAGTCATGATGTCCTTCTCTCTAAACTCTCCGTCTGCTCTCTATGTTTAAACTGCTTTTAAACTTTGACTAACAGCGAGTCCCAAAGCCCTGATTCAAATCTTTTTACAGCCTTGTGAGAAGGCCACACCTCCTCTGAGAGTTAACCAATGGCCAGACCCATCAGTGCCCCACCCCCCACCCTCTTCCTCCACTCTTACAATTCCTCCTTTCTTTGCGATCGAGAGAGGGAAGGTTGGTTTTTCCCGAGCGAGGGGCCATGTGTTCCTCAGATCATGTATAATGAGGAAAAATTCTGAACTTTCCAGACCTTCTCTCCGTCTTTCTGTTAGTCCGTCTGATCCATGTTGAATGTCACTGATGGAGAGAGTCTCTCTCTCTTTCTCTCTCTTTGATTTTGGAGATGTCTGACCAGAAGTCAGTTTTTCCGTGCTGTCAGAGGCATTTGGCAGATTTGAGTTTTGAGTGCTTGACCAATCAGAGATCACCATTTCCAGAAAGTGTTGCCAGCTTCGCCTGGCCTCCTGTGAAGCATTTGGCATCTTTACCCATTATGAGGTGTGTGAGAGTGTGTGAGAGTGTGTGTGTGTTTGTGTGTGTGTGTGTGTGTGTGTCTTCTTTTACAGAAATAAAAGGCGTGTTTGTTTGCTTGCTCGTGTTTTGTGTGGCTGACCCATGTAACGTGTTTGGTGAAGTTGTGGTAAAACAGAAGACTGGTGAAAAAAGAAAACAAAACGTGTAATGGATAAAGAAGAAGCAAAAACATCTCTTTTCCGAAAAGTAACCCTCTCAGTTCCTTGCCCTCCGTCTTGTCTACTTTTATAGAAGATCAATGCACCTAATGCACTGTAATGGATCTTGGGTTGCTAGCCTGGGGGCTACCAGTCTGTGTGTGTGTGTGTGTGTGTGTTTGTGTGTGTGTGTGTGTGTGTGTGTGTGTGTATTTGTACACATGTCTGTACATGTTCCCAGAATTTTTTTTATGTTGCCTCCAGATGGCTTCGAGCTGCATGTTCTACACACACACATTCCCCTCTATGGCAAAACATACAGCATAGTTCTGTGTTTCGTTAGTAGTGATTTCTGATGAAACCTTAACAAAAGGAAACCAAAAAAAAAAGTCAAAAAGTCTCAAAAGCGCCGTTTTGGGGAACATGTGTGGGTGATCTAGCTTTTCAGCAGCAGGACCCCTGCTGAGCGCAGACTAAACACACACTCCCCTGCACTTTACATCTCTTCAGAGACGAGAACCCGCTAACAGCTTCAGGTACATAAAAGTCCTGCATCAACTACAACTCAATGAATGCTAATGGAGGGCACAGCTTTGTATGGTGCGCACCGTTTCAGTGTTTGTTCGGTGTCTCTTGTGGGTTTCTTTTTCTGTTTTTTGCTCGCTGGATTTTTGCCTATGTGTGTGTGTGTGTGTGTGTGTGTGTGTGTGAGGATCTTCGCTTCTGTGCCTTGTCATTCTGAAGGATGATTGGTTTGTTATTCGTGTGTAATCATCCTCTCTGCCATTGGCTTGTAGAGGCTGTTGCCATAGTGATATCATGGTTCCCAGGCACCCTGAGTGTTGATGGCTGTGCCACTGACCTACAGCTGGCATCATTGCCATACACACACAAACAGACAGACAGACACACACACACACATCAAATTAAACATATCAAAACCAAACTGGAACTCACACAGGCAGCTCATGCTTTTGCTGAGTGTTATATTGGTGTGACACAACCATATTGATTTTTATTATTGTATTAAAATGCTGAAAAATAAATAAATACATTTAAATAAAATGATATGCCATCATTTTGAAATACAAGGTATATCAGGCTTAAAAAATGGTCTTTAAGCATTTAGTGCCAGCGCTCCAGAAACATGAGTTCATTTACTTTAATTGAACTGTCACAATTCTAGATAAATGAAAAATGCATTCATTCTAGAAAATGCATTCATAAAATTTATGTTTTTAAATGGCTTACTAATTAGTTTGCCGTTGGAATGATAAACAGCGCATCCTCATGTCATAATAAATTAATGCTGAGAAAATGAGCTGTTAGGACTCAATTTGCTTTTAAGAGCATCTAAAAGAGAGCACCCACACCAGCAGGATCTCATAAATGCACATATGTTTGCACTTAAAATGTAATGCATGTGACATAAAATAAATCATGGGTTATGCTTCACTGAAAGACTCATTATATAACTATAAAACTGATGTTTAATAGCCATGCCTTGTATGGAAGGTGAGTGTAAACCACCATTTCTTTTTCAACATTGAAATTCTCATGAAATGATACCCATGAGAATGTCTGCATTTATGACTGCTATTCATTGTAGTATTAAAAAGAACACTAAACACCGGTGGTCATAAGGATACAGAAATCCTGTAAAATGATTTGAAAAGGTTTATTCCAACAATGGTGACGTTTCCTGAGGTGGAATAACATCAAAATTGACTAAAGCAGCCTTTATGATGAAGCCTTTATGAATGTTAACGTAGGTTTACGTCAGTCATCATGAAAGGTTTATGCAGGCATTATGTGGCTTTATGAATTTTGGCCTCCGATGAAGTGTTACCGAAATAAAACCTACAACAGATCTAGCATTTAGTGTTTAGCATTGTTTAGTGGTTAGTTAATGAATCATCACGTTTATTAGGGGAATACTTGATTATGAATGTAATCATAATGTAGTGACAGTACTACAGCGAACGCAAATATTATCTGATACCATAATTTATTTGAGAAGTATTGTGATATTGAATTGTATCAATACCGCCCACTGCCTTTGCATATGATAAGCATCAGCGTATTCCCCATTAGAGTGTGATATAACCCGTTGCATCCACTGATCACTGGAGTAGCATTGAGCCTCTATTAGATTTGACCAGATTTACACATACCAGCAACACTAACTCAATCAAAGGCAATTATCTAAATCTATACCCATTTTCTCCTTTGGAAAGCCCCACCCGCCGCCTGTTGTCGGTTTTAGCGTGCAATCCGACAGTAGGGCGTCACATCCAAGCGAGCCTTTTGTGAGAACGGGAAATGGAGATCAGTAGGAAATGGTGTCCCATTTATCTCCCACATTGATTTGGAAGCGCATTTGCACAGGGATATTTGGTGATGAAATACAAACAGATGCACACACACACACACACACACACACACACACACACACACACTCACATACACAGCCCCAGGGCCGTGCAGAGATGTTTGAAGGGGCGGGTGCTCAAAGTTAAAAAGGGGCACATAGAACCAGGCTGAATAACAACAACCCACATTCATCAAGAATCTATTACGGAATTGCATCATACTACATCACTGTCATCAGGTGGGGACAATACAAAGCAAACGTAGCCTATGTTTTACCTGATGGTGCACAATGTTGCTGTTGAGGGGTTACTGCTGCTCCTGCTGCTGATAGTGCTGGACGGCAGGGCTGTGTTAATCTGAGACTGTAGACATTCAAAGTCCATAGGAGAGATGATAGATGATCAAATAAGTGTTGTGAGATAATAATAAAATGCAAAGATTGGTGACAGCGCTTGGAACCATAAAGCAACAGATTAAAAAAACTAGGGGAAATAAACTGAAACCGGAATGCTGGTTTTGTCATATTTGAAGTATAAATGTAATACAATTTGTTCCTTAATGTATTTTCTTTCAAATCCAGTGTTTTTTTAATATCGTAATTATAATAATCCATAATTATGTGGATATGCATATTAGATAGTTTTAGTGAAATATAAGGCCTCCAGAAAGGCAGGGAAAAGCCCTGTAACTTACTTTAAAACGAAATATGTTCCCTAACAGAGTTCCAGACCCATGACACCCTTACCCAGTTAGCTAGCGGCTAATGTCCACCACCGCTTGTGCAGTTAATAAAAGGACAGGTCATGTTTTGTCGCATGCTCATTTGTTTCAATTCGTCAGTTGCCACAACTTAACAACGTGTACATAATAACCTAATAATCCCGTGTGCTATAGACTATAGTGTACGCTGTATACCCTACTTACTGTTTTTGTTGCACCAGTCTGCGTCTCCTAGTTAATATGTTTCCCTTCAGCTCCGCACCGCCCAGCCGGTAAAACTGCGCGCGCTCTTCGCGAGTTCGTTACCAGTTTGTAACAAGCGCGCTCTGCAGTCAGGGGTGATCATTGGTTAATGATTGGTTAATGGTCATCATGTGACTGATGCAAGCCAGATCCTTTTATTTAGCAAAATTGTGATTAATAGTTCAATGTTATTGTTGAGGGGCACATTATACTTTAAGTAATTTCCCAACATAAGGTTTCCATCATTATTCAGTAGGTCACATGGTGGGCCCAGAACTGGCAATTGTGCTATGAAACAGCAGTAGCTCAGTCACCACAAATTATACAGAATTTGTCTGCTGACTCCAACCATTTTAACATGTTTTATGTTTTGCCTTTTACTGCATTTTGTTGTGTTTTACAAAAAGGAAAAAATAACAAGAAATCTGACACATTTGGTATAATGATGCAACAACAATTAGTGATGAGCCTAAGTAAACAAACTGTAAATAAATAAATTGCTAATCTAAACATGGATAACATGAAGGTAGTATTAAATTATGATTAAACAAAAATTAAATAATTTATTTAGTCTTTTAAAATGACACTTTATTGCTTCAAACAAATATAATAACCTGGTAAATATTCAAAAACAAAAAGGTCTTCATGAAGGACATTATTCCAGAAATCCAGCTGTGCTGTGAGTTTAATTTGCCTATTAAAAAGCCATGATTCCTCTGTGGTTTATCAGTAAACCTAAAACTGACATTCTGCACTTCATCAATGTCTCGTTTCATTTAATAGACGTTCAGTGAACATATCCAAGTCTAGTGATTTATTTGTTCATTTATTAATTTGTTGCTTTGTTCATTGTTTAATTATGTCTCAACTGAAGTGAATATATGGAAGAAAAAGAACTTCATTCATGATCTTCAACAGGTGTGATGACAAGGATGCTGAATTTTTGCCTCCATCATTGACACAGGGACTGAAACATGGAAAGAGTTTCTCGGTGAAAGACTGATATGTGAAAAAGTAGATATGAGTCTCATAGAAGGAGATCAGACCATTCTTATAATTCACAAACACCTCACCTTCTGTGGGGCCTCTTTACATTTTTATATTCAGTCTCATTTCTAAAATATATTTAATTTTGATCACCTTTACAACAAATATCGTGGCACTGTTTGGTCCAAAGATGGCTGAAATCAGGTGCAAGATGCATTTATTTACAAGAAGAAGGAGTGAAGAGTATTGTGAGGAGGAAGTGTAGGAGTGCCGGGTCATGACTGGTGATGGGTTTGATGATTGGTGAGCCCTCTGGAGTGATGGAGTGTGGGCGGAGTTATCCAGTCGTGGGGTATCAGCTTTTTTTGCTGCTCACGGGAAGTCTTAGGGCTGGATTCTGCAGCAGTCAAGTATAAGGGTAAAAGGTAAAACACAACTGGAGAAGATGACATCCCTGTGCCGTTGCGCGGGCCCCTTATATACCCGCCCTGCTCCACATTGACGGTGATCGCTAAATCAGCTGTGGGCCGTTCCACTGTGCTGCCTCCTGTCCTCATGGGAACCAACATGGTCACGCAGAGGTGAGTAGATGCGTGGGCAGCAAACATTCATTTGGTCAGTTTAGCATTTTCTCAAAATATGCTTTTAAATTAAACTGGCAGGGCTTTTTGAATCTTGAATCTTAAATCTTGAATCTTGAATCTGAAGCTGTTACAGGAGAAGAACAAATCACTGAAAAAATTCAAAAGGTGTGATGATCAATAGTGCTGAATTTTTACCTCCAAAAGTCAGACTGGAGCAGAAATATGGATAGAGTTTCTCAGGGAAAGACTGATCAGTGAAAGAGTAGATATGAGACCTGACCTCAACATCATAGAAGGAGACCAGACCCTCCTCATAATCCACAAACACC
>JBBJLS010000032.1:16695393-16716643 GCA_037577275.1 Bryconaethiops microstoma | reverse complement strand
AAACATGAATTATCTTGTGTTCATACTGTCTGCAATGAAATAAAAGTTAAGGGACATTTGTGAATTACTGCTTTATTATTTTATTCACATTTTCCACCCTGTCCCAACTTTTTCTGATTTGGGGTTGTATATCTATCTATCTATCTATCTATCTATCTATGTATCTATGTATCTATCTATATATATATTGTGTGTAGTTCTACTAATTCTTAATTCTTCAATTGTTAATTAAATAAGCATTGCTTAATTTTTGGGGCAGCTGGTGACCTGCATCCCAACAAATCCCAACACTGCTAGAGTCATCACTGAAGTAACCTTGAGGAAGGTACCGTCCCCACACACTGCTCCTCGTTGGTGGCAGCCCAAGGGGCGCCGGGGAGCAGTGTGAACGGATTAAATGCAGAGTAAAAATTTCATACTGTTCACACTGTGTGCTGTGTTTACACGTCACTATAATGGGCCACTTTACTTTAACACTCATCATTTACAAAACATTGGGATTGGGTTTCACTTCACTTATTTATTTTCAACACAAGATTCCAAAGGTAGTCTCTGACATTCATCTCCTTTTATAATGAAGTAGTTTCAGTTGTAGCTGGGCAGTCACGGGTTCCATTTGTAACCACTGTTTTTCTTCTATGAACAGGTTCACTCCTGCTGGGATGTGAAGATTATGAGCCCATTATCAGAGGCGCTTGATTCTCTTCAGGGAGAGACCAGTGTGAAACAGCACTCCAAGTTTCAGCTCCAGCTCCTTCGCATTTCCTACAAGTTCTGTGGGCCATCGGTGGATGCACTTCTAGAAGGCCTTGAGACATGATTCAGGTTGTTTATGCGTATACTAGTGGAAATCCTGGCATTTGGAGCATCTCTAACATACTGAGCAACGTCATGCCATAGCGAGTAAGTCACATTAACCAGCGCAAACAAAATTACTATCTTTATGTGACCCATATAAATTGTATCAGAATCATTTCACAAACCATCTTAGTACTGCAATATTGTGATCCAGTTCCATGGTTCACTTTGTAAATTTAGGTATTACAAAAGTGATGTTTAGGAGGAAGAGTCCTCATTTGGTTTTGTATTCCTACATGAAAAGTCACCTGAAAGAACAAGCTGTGGAGAAGCGAGTCGAGACCTTCCATTCTTCAGAGGAGGGCAACTTTTTTCAGCAATCAAACAGACCAGTTCTCAAGAAAATGCTAAACAACTGGAGACTTGCTTGGGGTACCCAAGTTACACAAAGGAGGTACTGAAGTCTTTCCCAGCAACCTGTAATTGAGGCTTAACACACCATTACCAGCCTCAGCTGCCTGCGAGAGACTGTTCAGCACTGCAGGGATTTTTTACACCAAAAAGGGCACGTGTTGATCGCAAGAACTCTGAAAATCAGTTTCTTTTGAGGCTGAACATGATTCTGGTATTTATGCAGTGTGTCTAAGATATGCTCTCTCTCAGTCCCACACAAACTCACATGAACACTGATATACACTGTTAAACATACAAACACACACACACACACAGTCATATGCTCCAACGGCTCCGAAGGTTCTGGTGGTTGTGTAGAGTAACAGCAGTTTTACTGACTAGGTTTTTGAAAGGACGTAGAATCTCACCCAATGTTGTTTTGTCCTTTGCTGGGCAACTTTTTACTTTTAAACTTTAAGAATATTTTAGAGCCTGTACTTTTTCACTTTAACTCGAGTAAAGAAGTTGAGCCAGTACTTCGACCTTTACCAGAGTCCTTTTTAGCAAAAGTATCTGTACTTGAGTAAAGAACGTGTGTACTTTTGCCACCTCTGTCCCTTAGAGGATTCAGAAGTGTGAATTCTAGAACCTCCCAACTTAACAACTCCTTATTCCCTACTGCCATCAGACTATTTAACAGCTGACAGGAGTAGTTAATGGACATCACCTACCTCATACTGTAATTTTTGTGCATTAAGCACCCTTGACATCTTCATCTACCTCATACTGTAATTTGCACATTAAGCTCTTTTTGCACATCTCCGTCTACCTCAGACTGTAATTTTTGCACATTAAGTTCTTTTTACACATTTTTCTTCAATTTGCAAATGCACAGTTAATATTTCTCACATCTGCACATTACACTTCAAAGTATTTATTAACTTTTTTAGATAAAATTCTTAACTCTAAACCTTGGCATTGTGTGGACAGCAAAGAAAGAATTTCATTGCACATAAATGCACTTTTCTACTGTACGTATAGCAATAAACGTTCTGAATCTTAATTCTTAGAGGGAGACAAAGATAGAATCAAAAGGCTTTCAGATCCACTCCATCACAGGAAACATCACACAAAATATTCACACTTACTGGCCATATCAGGTAAACATACCGACAGCTGCACAACTACTGACTGGAGAGCACGTGTTCATGGAAAAGAACCATCACTGGACCAACACTGGCCACTAATTATTCAGTCTTTACTCACTACCAGAGCTGTGGTCAAAACCACCTTTGTTAAGTCCAAATCAAAACCTGGTCTTAATGAGAAAGACAGAGTTAAGACCAAGACAGACAAAATATAATCTTCTTCGAGACTTAATGGTCTATTCAATGATGCTGTTTATGAAGTTAATGTAATTCTGGGGACACACTATGTCTTCTCTAAGATGTCCATTTTCCCTGTTATTTTTAATGATCAAAAGACAAATGCACTGTAAGAAGACTGTGGGATCAAAGTAAACAATATGGTTTACTTTCAGTCGTTGAGAGCCATTTTACTTCATTCACTCGGCCCGACATCATGTTTGTGGCTGAAATGAAGATGGTGAGCATGGATGCATTGTGTACAGTGTGTGCTGGAGCAAAGTTGGGCAGACATGTGATTGGTTATTAAAGCGCTTATTTTCTGAACAAGCTCACTCCATCATCCTGTCTCTACAAAACTGTACTTAGGCCTAAAAAATCTGAACTACTGATATACTTAGTTTAGAAAGAAAAATACTGGGTTTATCTGAACGAATGGGATTATCTCTTTTCTTGGCCTTCCTGCCAGTACTGATGGGACTGAGTTTTGTGTTTTGTATTTTTAATGGTGATTTAATGATTGATCTAAGGTGCAATTCAATGATCTAAAATTGGTTGTTTTTAAATGATGTAATTTCATACTCCAGTCTCATCTCATATTATTAGTAGGGGTGTCATGCGATAAAAGAAATTAATCTAATTAATTACAAGCTCTGTGATAAATTACTCTAGATTAAACGCACACATTTTTGCTGTAAAAATATTTAAAATTTTTTATGAATTTTAGCATATGAGTGAATGAGTAATCAACATTACAGACTTTCAACATCTCTTTTATTTAAAAACTGTTTTTACACTGTTCATGTGCAGTAATGGTCACAGCAATCAAAAATATGACCTGATATGCCTGGGGGGTAACAATAAAAAACGCTTCACCAAGAACAATGATAGAACTAAGTCCGTCTAAGACAATGTACACACAAGCACGGGTGTCAGAAGCATTTTAATGTGGGGGTGCGCTGCACGCGGCGTTGCGCGTGTTTCACTCATACATCACCCCCTAATATAATAGCTCCAGTGTTCTGATAAATTATGCTCCCTTGTCGAAAAATGCTCCTCTTTAAGTTTAAACAGTTCATACAGTTCGTAGTCAGTTTATAACACAGACAATGATGATAAATAGGCAAATAATATACATAATCAGAGAAATATATATTTTTATTTAAATGAGAAGAGCCTAACTAGCTAGCTAGATCTGTAGAGGTGCAGAGAGCCAGTTTATAAAAGGTTCTAACACTGCGAAATGCTACCGTGAAGCAGGAAACAGGCTACTTCAGATCGTGCCATGCTAATAGCTTGTGGTGATTCTAGACAATGCTGATGTTTCCTAGCTTCAGATGGCATTCTGCAAACTGCAGAAAAAAAATGCATTTTAGAATCAGAATCAGAAAACTGTATTGATCCTAAAGGAAACTGCTTATGTAATGACTGCAAAGACAAACCCCAAAGTAGCGACATACACTCACATGCCCTTGAACTGTGCACTGAAGAACAGCGTATAGGAGCAAACAAGTACACGTCCAAGTCGAAAGCAACAATTAAAAGAGCTTTTAAGATGTTATCACTGTAAACCAGTGACCCGAATGCAAGATAACAGACAAACCAGTGTCCAACGAAAGATAGCACAGATAAACCAGTGACCAACAAAAGATAGCACAGATATGCCAGAGTCCAACGCAAGATAACACAAATAAACCAGCGTCCAACGCAAGATAGCACAGATAAACCAGTTTCCCTAACGCTAGGCGGCACCGAATCCCAAGACTGTGGAACTGCACATGTGCAAAAGCGCACGGTAGGGTAGCATCTTAATTGGTAGCATGTTTCGACAGAACACTGGACCGGGTTAAAGTCACGTGGTGCGATAGATGCAGCAACAGAATACTGTCCACAGTCTTCAGGTATGAGACCTTTTGGATCGCACTTTTCTGACACGAATGTCTTGTTCTCAAAATGTCATTCATTTACTGCTCCCTGAGGAAGATATGTGTAACACTATTAACATTAATAATAGTAACTTCAGTCGGTCTTGCTTCTGATTGGTCTGGATATGTTGATGAAAGTGACTCTTAAAAAGGCTCTCAAAGATTCATTTGTTTCAGTGTGCTTAGGGTACTCTGTATATATAAAAGATTTAGGAGAAGCCTTTTCTTCGGAATAGACATTAACTTTGGACATAGAAGCTACATATACATTTTTTAAATCAAATAAAATAAATGAAAAAGACACAAAAATGATTGTCTTCATGGTTTTTTTTTTGTATTATTATGTGGCCTATCAGTCAGGTAGTTCATAATCTACGCAACTCCAGGAGCATGAACCTGCATAGCAGACTGTTTACTCCCTAGCCATATTGAAAGGCACTGGAGAAATCAAAGAACATGATCCTCAGGGATCCACCTGGCTTGTCTAGGTGGCTGCAGACACGGTCCGGCAGGCAGATGATGGCATCGTCCACTCCAAACTAGGCCTGGTAGGCCTTCATGCTGTGCAACTGGTATATAGTCCGATGGGGCACTGGTACAGGAATCAGACACATTTACGGCTTGCACCAGTTGCCCTACCACCAAACGACCACACACACAAGAAACCATGACATCATACACACGTGCCCAGAGCTGTGTACCACCTAGTACTCGGGCGACGGGCTCTGTCGGGGGCGTGACTGAGATGGACCAGATGTGACACTATGAGGATGATTATTCAACAAAGAACTGAGCTCCTAACCTGCTTCTTTCAACACTGATTTTTAATTTTGGAAAAAGCCTAAAGGGAAAAATGTATAAATTAACAGATTCTTTTCACTTTGTGCACAAATCAGATTACAACAGCCTGATAATACTGGAAAGACTGTGTTATATTAAACAATAATCATAAGAAACTGGAGCACACACAGAAAAGCTTTCCTAAATGAAAACATATACGGAAATACACTTGTACAGTCTCTTCAGATGAGGAAAATCTGACCCTTGTTTGACCGTCAAATGGTTCTTCACCATTTTCACCATCTTTACCAAACCGGTTTCCATTAGATAGCAAATGTAAGAATTGTGCTCAAGCGTGTGGAGCAATAAAGAGTCAGATTTCCTGTATATTATTGTAATGCAATTCCTGTTGAGAACATTTAACATCAATGTTTAACAGAACGGTGGCTACTATGATGACTTTAAATACAGGCTGTATTTTTTCTATAAAACAGACTGGATCTTTTTCAACTTCTCAGAAGACAACAGTGAAATGTTTGACTCTGGCATTTTCTTGAAGAAACTGCACAACGGAATCAGTGAAAGTAAAAATGCTACAGATAATTTCATAGTACCGGCAAATCATCGTTTCTTGAGTCAGGAATGTATTTTTTTAAAATAATTTTTTATAAACAATTGTTTTTAAATAATGTGAGCACTGCCAGGTGGTGCAGGTGGCTGTGGGTTGTTCCAGGGCTCCACTTGCTCGCTCCCCAGACCAGAGCAGTAGCTGTGGCTGCAGGAGGAGCGCCTGCCCTATTACACCAGGATATCGGATGCCCGGGTTCACACTGCCGAATAACCTGGCCAGGGGATGTTTTTATGTCAGGTTAGACCAGGTGTGTCTGCCCGGGCTCCACTGAGAAAGTGTCCTGGAACTGGTCCCCCCGCTCCTTGAACTCCTTTTGCTGGGTTGCCGACTGGTTTTCCTCCAGGTCGACATGGATGGCCTACAGTAGCTCTGCTGGCTGATAAAGAAGGCAGGGCTTCGAACCAGTGTTTTGATATGATATATTTTTGCATTGGCTCTCTTACCGAGCTGTCGCAGGTGGTAGTTTACAGGACTGATGTTAGGGCCTTGCCAACGCTCCAGGAACTTACAGTTAGAGCTGGGCACTAGGAGGAGCATTCGGTCCCCTGGCTGGAGCTTTTCTATAATACGCCTTATCTTGCTCCCTCTGCGCTTCTTTCATGTGCTCGCGCACAATAGGGGTCCGAACAAGATGCAAGGAGTCAGGTGTAGATGTTCTTCATAGGTGCTTTATTTGATACTTTTTCTACAAGTGATGGTAAAAGTGGGTCCAGGGCAGGGCCGTGCAGATATGTTTGAAAGGGCGGGTGCTCAAAGTTAAAAAGGGGCACATAGAACCAGGCTGAATAACAACAACCCACATTCATCAAGAATCTAATATGGAATCGCATCATACTATATCACTGTCATCAGGTGGGGACAATGCAAAGCAAATGTAGCCTATGTTTTACCTGACAGGCCACAATGTTGCTGTTGAGGGGTTGCTGCTGCTGCTCCTGCTGCTGATAGTGCTGGACGGCAGGGCTGTGTTGATCTGAGACTGCAGACATTAAAAGGTCTATAGGAGAGATGGTAGCTGATTAAACAAGTGTTGTGAGATAATAATAAAATGCAAAGATTGGTGACGACGCTTGGAACCATAAGGCAACAGATCCCAAAAAAATGTGGAAAATAAACTGAAACCGGAATGCTGTAAAATCCGCATTTTGTCATATTTGAAATATAAATAATATATTTTCTTGAAAATACAGTGTGTTTTTTTTAATATCGTAATTATAATAATCCATAATTACGTGGATATGCATATAAGCCCTCCAGAAAGGCAGGGAAATGCCCTGTAACTTACTTTAAAATGGAATATGTTCCCTAAAACGGTGGAGAGAGTTACAGACCCAGGACACCTTTACCCAGTTATCTAGCAGCTAATGACCAGCACTACTTGTGCAGTTAATAACAGGACCGGTCTTGTTTTATCACTCTGCTGCACACACAGCATGCTGATTTGTTTCAATTCGTCAGTTGCCACAAGACAACTTAACAACGTGTACATGATAACCCAAAACTCCTGTGTGCCGTAGACTATAGTGTACGCTGTACACCTACTTCCTGGTTTTTGTTGCATCAGTCTGCGTCTCCCAGTTAATGTGTGTGTTTCCCTACAGCTCCGCACCGGCCAGCCGGCAAGAAATGCGCGTGCTCTTTGCGAGCTCGTTCCCGGCTCGTAACCAGCACGCTCTGCGGTTGGGGGCGAGCATTGGTTAATTATTGGTTAATGATTGTTTAATGATTGGCTAATGATTGGTTAATGGTCGTCATGTGACTGATGCAAGCCAGATCCTTTTCTTTAGCAAAATCCTGATTAATAGTTAAATGTTATTGCTGAGGGGCACAGACGGGACTCCACACGCACACACACATAAAAAAAAAAAAAACTTCAAGAAAAGGGCACTTGGGGTACCCAAGAGTAAAGGCGCAGGTGCTCAAATGTATAAAATGGGTACAAAAGATCTTTGCCAAAATGTGATGCGTTTACTTTTAAGGTAAGCTCATATTACATCTGAAGTGGGAGCAGTGAGAACTAATAGTGCCCCTTCAGTGGTGGGTGAGGAACTACACAACTTGGAAAATGTGGCTGAAATATAGCCTTCATGTGCAAGATTACTACTTGGTCAATATTACTTTTCATTACTTAATATTACTTAATAGTACTTAACTACTACTGATTTTCTACAAGTGCAACAACTTATTCCAAACTACCGTTTACGTCAATAGTTTTTCACTCAGCTGCGGTACTTATCAATAGATATTATACTAAGTATTTCTGTGTGTAGCACAGTCTGTTCATATTCTGTGTGTAGCATCGTCTGTTCATATGTTTTCTTTATACAGATTTTTATTTAGATTTTATTTCGACTTATTTTATTTTATATTGTTCTTGTGTCTCTGTGTCTTGTGTCTCTCTGTGTCTTTGTGTGTTGCGGCAGTCATCACATAAGCAATTTCCTCTGGGATCAATAAAGTTTTCTGATTCTGATTCTGATTTTGAAAGGAGAACTTTGCCTAGACTTAAGTTCATCATGGACCATTCTGATCACTCACGCCACAGTGTTGTGGTTGAATAGTGAAGTACTTTTAGCCACAGACTAACCAGCATAAAGTGCTCCATCAAACCCCACACAAGATCCTCCCCACTGCCATCAGAGTCTATAACTCCTCTCCTTGTCTGACCCACCCTTAGGACTTTATAACTACTCCCCCGGGTTGACCCACCCACCCCTCAGAGTCTATAACTCCTCCCCTTGTCTGACCCACCCTTCAGACTCTATAACCCCTTCCCTGCCACACACTCACACAATAATCTGTACAATCTGCTGCTACCTGGGTGCTAAATTATTATGTGCAATATCTTTATTATTATGTGCAATATCACCACTTATGTCACTATTACATGGAATAACAGACTCGATATAGAGAACAACCCCAATGGACTATTTGTCTTAACTAGTAAACTACTTCAGCAGCAATTTCATTTATTTATCCGTAACATTCACATCCACCTACCTTACTGACCACAGCATTTCGTGTATAAAGCACAGTGTATTTAGTACAGAGTATTTTCAGAGACAGTTTTATTTTGATTTATATTACATTTTATATTGTTCTTGCCTTTGTGTCTCTCCGGGATCAATAATGTTTTCGTTTTGGATTCTGATTCTGAAGCTACAGTGTGAGGAGTTCAAAACTAGACTGAGAGAGGTTACAAACTACAGATTGACCAGAATTAGGTGGAGTAGATTCAACAGTATAACCATCAAGCGACAGATGTGACTGAATTAAGAAGGATTAGACTCTACAGTATGACAGAGGAGGGACGGGTAAGACTGTATGGTGTGACGGAGGCCGGATGGGATGCCCAATTCTGGTCCTGGAGGGCTGGTGTCCAGCACGCTTTTATGATTTCCTGGCTCAAACACATCTGGGGGCTATTCCACAAAGCAGGATTTCTTAGTTAGCTGGGTAAACTTATGATGGAAGTCATGATTGTCCAATGAGAGTTCAAGTAAGGAGCAATTCTAGTAGACAATCATGACTTCTAGCTGAAGTTAACTGTGAAACATCCCCCTGATTTAACTAACCAGGTTTAATGAGTATGATTGAAAAACTACCAAACTGTGCTGAACACCGGCCTTCCAGGACAGGATCTGGTCACCCATGAGTTCGACATTGTAGTGTGACTGAAGAGGAGCAGGCCAGACTCTGCAATGTGACCAAAGTGAGAAGGGTAAGCAGCTGCATTATGACTTAAATGAGACACAGCTCTGCCTCTTTAAACACACCTCATTCCGTTTATCACGTATGGCACTTTTGCACTGGGAGAAGGAACCACGCTGTACCACAAACAGTTTTCTATTACAAAAAAGCAACCTGTACCTAAGAGTGGCCAGCAGTCGAACCCACTGCATCACTGTTTTTTGATTGGTAGAAATTGGTAGAACTTGAAACTAAAAGGTGAGGAAGTACAAGCATTTCAATGGGAGTTTTCAACGCTGTGAGAAATGTGAAGGTGTACCAGGACATCGCCAACAAGTTAGCCTGGATAGGTATTCATCACATGACTAAACACATGCTGAGAAAAAAATGTAAAACTCCACAATAACACAATAAAGACCACAAAAGTACCTCTGATAGAAAAAAAGTCCACTGGTATGATTCCATGGATGTGTTTTTGGGACAATGACCGGCCATAAAGTGTGGGGAGAGACTTATGCTGCTAACGTGTCAGAAATGCGGTTATCAGGCTAAGATACAATGTAAATTGTACAAATGTAAACGTTCGTGCCACTGGAGTACGGTTTAGGCACGGCACGGTTCCTGTACGCTGATGAAAAAGTGCCTCTAGGTAGCCATGCCTTCATGAGCTGAATTTGGTCTGAAAAGGGTAAATGCTAAGCTGTGTCTCAGAAGGAACCTGGTTTGGCGTCAGTTTGGCTTTGAATCTACAGTGTATGTGAGGTTGAAGTTGGAGGCACTATAAACGACAAGGTCTCGCCAAAATGGGATGACACTATAGCTAGATATTCACTCTAGCTAAAATCTTTGAAACTACATTGTGACTGACGTAGAAGGAGTAAGAAGCTGAAGGAGGAGGGAAGCTGTGATGAGATAAAACTGTCATCAATTATATTAGTAATCAAGAAATATAACAACAGTAAACTGTCAAGTACTCGTTGCCTATTGCAATGAGTATAATCAAGTGATAGTATTTATGAAATAACGAGAATCTTGCCATTAAAGGTAGGTGGGACTAAAAGCAAATGGAACCGGGTGCTCACTCTCATCTGTTTGATCCTGCAAAATAATGGTAAGAGATATTCACAAAGGGTGCCTTTCTTGTGTCCTCCCTCACTCACACGCTTTCTTAATCGTCAATCACTTAGTCCACCCGGAGTGGCTTTTTCTTTCTGAGTGGAAAACGGAGCCAGGCTTTGTCATCAGAATGTCTTGTTTTGTACTTTTCTGGACTCGGGTCCCCAACGGCTTCTTCTCTTTCTCTCTCTCACTCGCTCTTGCTCTGTCTTACACACAATCCCCCTGAATCAGCTGCTGACTCAGCCACGATTCTCTTTGCACAAACACTTTTCCCTAAGCTTTCAACACTGGAGAATCAGAGGTGAAAAGGAGGACACTGACCCCATTAGAAAATGAATGGGGAATACAGTGTGTGTATTTTTGTGTGTGTATGTTTGTGTATGTGTGTGCGTTTGCGTGCGTGTGTGTATGTGTGTGTGTGTGTGTGTGTGTGTGTGTGTGTGGGTGTGTGTGTGTGTGCGTGTGTGTGTAAGTAAGCATGTTCCTGCATACTCACTGTGTATTCTCCATCAGTGTAATCTAATTTCTCCCCAGAGAACGGAGGTGGATCCATCAGACGCTAAATGCCTGGGCTCAAATGTGATGAGGAGATAACAAACCTAATGGCATTATGTAGCATTATCCTGGAGGCTTCTTGGCCCCTCTCACTTCCCGTACGTTCTCTCCTCCATGCTGGTTTATCCTGAGCCAGAGATGCAGGGCTGTGGTCAGCCTGATGCTGCTTCTGTAATGACGTATGAGAGCTGACGATAGGTACAGGTTGGGTTAAGGGTGGGTGAAAAGTAGGTGAATAAATAATGATACTAATAATAATTCATAATAACAAGTTATTATTATTATTATTATTAGTAGTAGTAGTAGTAATATAGTTGTATAGTATTATTGTTATATGTTATAATAATAATAATGATGATATAATAATAATAATAATAATAATAACAAACATTGTTATAAATATTAGTATTAGTAGTAATAGTTGTATAGTATTATTGTTGTTGTTGTATAATGTTATAGTAATACTAATAACAATTATTGTTATTATTATTAGTAGTAGTAGAAATAGTTGTACAATATTGTTGTTATATAATATTATAATAATAATAACAATTACTGTTGTTAATATTATTATTATTATTATTAGTAGTAGTAGTAGTAATAGTTGTATAGTATTATTGTTGTTGTTATACAATAATAATAATAATAATAATAATATAATAATATATTATTATTATTATTATTATTTATTCTTTGTTATTATTAAATCCGGGGATAAATTAGATTACACTAATGTAGATTACACAGCGAGTATGCAGGAACATGCTTACTTACACACACACACATGCAAATGATTATTGTTATTGTTATTTTTATTATTGTTAGTAGTAGTAGTGTCAGCGTGTATAAAATAGATATTATTTTGTACATACATAGAATCTGTAATCTGAATGTTTCGATATGTGAGTTTTCAGTATTCAGTATATAATCATGTTCATAAAAAAGTAGTAGCCACGTTTCATTTGTCTTGGGGATGGGGTCATTTTTGGCACACAGTGTAGATGATTCGGTAGAATCCATGTCCTAGCAGGCCGCAGTGATGAGCTAGTGCTCAGTCTGAGACCAGTCTGCATCTCCGCCCCTCAGTCTGGCGCTGAGTTTTAATATTGTGGATCAGATTTGTGTGTAAATGCAGATCTGGGGTCAGTTTGACGCTGCTGTTGTAATGATGCAGATCAGATTAGGCTGTTGGTACATTGCAGTGCATCTGTAATTGTTACTATCTGTTATGCTGGAGATATGCACACACACACTTGTGTGTGTGTATTTGTGTGTGTGTGTGTGTGTGTGTGTGTGTGTGTGTGTGTAGATGCGTGTGCAGTGACATTTAGGAATTGTTCAAACTCTGTGCTGGCAAACTTTTCAGAAATATTACTGTGAGCTATTATTGCATTACCATAGCGACCAATTTATAGGTATTCTCCTTGGCAATGTTGGGATGCAGAGCGGTCTCTCTCTCTCTCTCTCTCTCTCTCTCTCTCTCTCTCTCACACACACACACTCAAAACACACACAGCATGCGCTTAATACTAGTATTGCCTAAATGCCACTTTTTATTGTGCATACAAATGATTCTCCAGTGGAAAGAGAGTCATTTGTGATGAGTATATTTGTGAAGTGTCTCAGGGTTCAGACTTCTATCAGTGGTCATTCAGCCTGTGCCTTAATGATGCTCTGATGGACTGAGTGTGTGTGTGTGTGTGTGTGTGTGTGAAGGCGGTCTGACTGGATTTGTGAGGGGCGTTTTGATTGCAGCTCTTTTAGCTGTTTACTAAGCACGGATTAGTGCTGATGGCTTTCATGCCTTTTAGCAGTTTGTGTATGAGTGCCTACGTGTGTGTGTGTGTGTGTGTGTGTGTGTGTGTCTGGGTTAGTGGGTTGAATAAATATGTCTGGTGCATTAGGCTGCCTTTTTTGTGCTCAGTTCCCCCTTTGCATTGCTTTTTCCCCTCCTTTAAACTCAGCAGAGGGAGATGATTGTTATGGTGCATTTGATAATTGAGTTATTCTAATGACTTTAGAAATATTTATGCACTTGTTTGAGTGCTGATTGCTATTGTAATGTTTGTTGCTGCTGGTGGTGGTGGTTCTGATGATGGTAATGCTGAGCGTAGGATTGTTGTTGTTGACGATGATGAGGATGATGAGGATGATGAGTGGGGGGTGTTTCCAGGCCTCCGTTGTTTTGGTGCCAATGTTTGGCTCAGTGCTGACGATGCCGATTTTAAATTACGTTTATAATGATGGTGATGATGATTGTGGGGCTGGTGATGATAATTGGGCAGTTATAATAATGACAGTAATACCAGTGTGTGCTTTTGGACTGTGGGTCTCTGCAGTGGGACTTCTGAGGACGGTCCTCTTGCTCCTTTTGTCCAGCATCCTGAAATCCAAAGTACAAATACAGATCATAAAAACTTTACCTGGGTCCACATGAAAGACAGCTTAATCAAAGGAGTCTAGATATGTTTGAAGAGTCCAACACAGCAATGCACTTCATTAGTCTGTACCTGCTGTTCCATTTTCATGGGCAAAAGAAGCATGGTCTCCTCCAGACAGCCAGGCTCTGCATGACAGCTGAGAGAGAGCAGCACTCGCGCGAGCTCTTTGATTAGCGTTTAGCTTTCAGACTCTTGCAATCTGCAGTTCGACTCTATGAACACACCCAAATATTATGATGATAAGTTTCTGCGCATTTCTCTACTAAATTATCAGCCATAGCCATTAGTGGTGCATGCTTTCTTTGAAGCATATGGAGTTAATTTGGACGTCATTGGACAAATCGTATGTTTTGTAGATTTTCTGTGACATGTAATTTGACTGAGGATGTTGAGAAATTTGACTGTATTTGACCCACATATAAATCAAAATGATCTGAATTGGAATCTGAAATGTGCAGCACGGTGAATTGATTTTAAGTCTAAGGTTGCAGTTTGTCTAATTTATTATATGGTCTGTTTTTTGACAAAAAATGTCATTCTCAGGCTATTCTCAGTGTGTGTGTTTTGGCAGATGTTTGAATCAATGAATAATCAACATTATAGACTATAAAGTTCAACATACGTCTCATTTATTTTATTTTTACTCTTTATGGTTAAGTGTGGCTTGACAAGGCTGGCTGCTAGCACTGCAGCGTCAGGTGCTGTGCTAGCTCGGACCTCCGGATTCACATGCTTTACATTGAGGTGATATTTCAGACTTAAAGTACTCTGATGGTGCAAAAATCCCTTATTGGAGAAATGTTTTTATGTTATTTTTTCTGTGATTGATTCATTGACATTAGTATATTATATTGACAAGCCTAATATTCGCCAAAACCTGGGCTAAAACAGTCCAAAAAGCCTTTGCCAGATTTATCCATTTGTCAGACAGAAAATGTATTTGGGATGCTAACGATAACAGCCAATCAGTAAAGCTTTGGTTTAAATACTTTAAAAATAAATGATCAACTCCTAAAAAAAAAAAAAAAAAACAGTTTCCAACAGCCTCGGTAAAGAAAGACCTTCAGGGTCCTGAAATGCACATATAAAAATAAAAAATGCACAAATTAAAAGCACATATAACAAACGCACAGGAAAAATGTCTCTGTTTTGATGAAAATGTCAGAAAAACATAATGTTATGAGCGATGCATATTGTGTGTCCTGAGAGTGTGAAGTATCGCAATATTTAGGCTGTACCTGACACACACGTACACACACAAACACACACTCATGCTTTGAATGCATCCTTCTACTCTTTCCCACCTACACTCCATCACGTCATCCCACTGACCACCCCCAAGCCAGCCTATTTCAAGAGCCAGTTTTATTCATCAGTACATTCACATCTGCTTCTGACTGATCCTGGGTCGGAGATCAGTGGTCTCTCTCTGTCTCTCTGTCTCTCTCTCTCGCTTCTAAACTCGGCATGTCAGTCCAATAAATTTGTCGAATAAAACATTAAGAAGGGGGGAAAACCCTTGGCGTATTTTTTGACAGCTCTTGTGTAATGTTTGTGTCAACTTTTCAACTATCGTCGACAGGCGTGTCTGAAGGGCCAGAAAATATGGTGAAAAAAAACTCTGCTCACAGGAGCCTGAGGCATCTATGTTCCACTTAATGTACAAATATAACAGTAAACTTGTAAGAAAGTCAATAATACTTTTTCCTGTAATTGCAAGAGAACGTCTACATTTGTAATAACAAAAGGATGACATTCAAATTAGCATTAAAGAAATGGGCAAAAGTAATTTCCAGAGGAAATCCGGACTTTAAGACTGTTGCCACTGTTTTTGCTGCATTTATTCAAGACAGTAGTATGTCGTACAATATCAGAAACCTATAAAAGATAATAATAATAAATCATAAATAATAAGAATAATAAAGTACTCAAGGACACCTCTACAATACACAGTAAAATTAGACAAACAATAGTGTGCAACAGTATGACGAGACCTTAAATCCGGCATGATGAGACTGAAGATGTGTATTTTAAGGTGGGATTTTAGGATTGGAAGAGAGTCAGTACTAGGGATGAAAGTTCCAAAGGTGAGGGGCTACATGACTAAAGGCTCTGAATCGCTTGGTAGCCACATGGGCAGGAGATACAGTAAGATAGATGGAAGAGGATGATCTAAGAGTACGAGAAGGTGTGCAGATATAAAGTAGATCAGAAGGATATGGACATGATTATGAAGTGTCTTGAAAGTCGTTACGGGGTTTAACTGAGAGACAGAGAAGTTGCTGGAGGCCAGGAGTAATATATTCCTGTTGAGAGGGTAATGATTGTAATTATACAGGAGCTGCATTCTGAACCAGCTGATCTTTATGTTGGAGTTTGTGTGGAAGACCAGAGAGGATAGAGTTACAGTAATCAGCACGAGATGTAACCAAAGCGTGTACGAGAACGGTAGTACTACGAGTAGTTAGAGACAGATGTAGACAATCAGTATTGCTTAGAAGAAAATAAGGAGACTGTTCCCTAACTACAGTCGACAGTCTCCCTGGAGCGACTTGGGGTTAAGGGTCTTGCTCAGGAACCCAGTGGTGGCTTGCTGAAGGTAGGATTCGAACCCATGACCGCTTGGTCTAGAAGCAAGTATCCTACCCACTAGGCCACCACCACCCCCCAAACTTCAGACAACAACCACCCAAACTTCAGACACCAAGCAGCCAAACTTCAGACACCAGGCATCCAAATGTCAGACAGCAAGCACCCAAACTTCAGACACCAAGCATCCAAACTTCAGACACCAGGCATCCAAACTTCAGACACCAAACATCCAAACTTCAGACACCAAACACCCAAACTTCAGACACCAAGCGTCCAAACGTCAGACACCAAGCATCCAAACTTCAGACACCAAGCGTCCAAACGTCAGACACCAAGCATCCAAACTTCAGACACCAGGCATCCAAATCAGACACCAAGCGTCCAAACGTCAGACACTAAGCATCCAAACTTCAGACACCAAGCATCCAAACTTCAGACACCAAGCGTCCAAACGTCAGACACCAAGCATCCAAACTTCAGACACCAAGCATCCAAACGTCAGACACCAAGCATCCAAATTCAGACACCAAGCATCCAAACTTCAGACACCAAGCATCCAAATTCAGACACCAAGCATCCAAACTTCAGACACCAAGCATCCAAATCAGACACCAAGCATCCAAACTTCAAACACCAAGCATCCAAACTTCAGACACCAAGCATCCAAACTTCAGACACCAAGCATCCAAACATCAGACACCAAGCACCCAAACATCAGACACCAAGCACCCAAACGTCAGACACCAAGCATGCCTTGGCTGATGTACTACGTTGGGATAATTTTGCTGGACCATTCCTTTAAGTGTCTTTAAGTTCAAGAGCACAGTGGCGGTGGCGGTGGCCATCAGCTGGGATCAAATCAAGCTTGGACGTTTAAGTCTCAGCCAGCATTTATGAGTGCCGGAGTGCTAGCACTGCACTGTTAGTGGTCAGCGAATAGCTGTAAATATCTTCTTATGTGGATGTTATAGGCCCAGGTCTCCTGGGCTTTTTCAGAGCTCCCTGCATGAGGCCTCTCCAGAGCCTGAGGCACAGCATGCCAATTACCCAGCAGACTAAAGGACACAGTGCTATCCTGCCATCCGTTTCCACCCTCATGTTTGATTCTGTTAATTTTCCAAGGCTTTTAGAATGCTGCTTTGAAAGGCCGTATTGGGGACAGTTATGCAAATGCGAACGCTTGGATTTTGAAGAGACAAGTTTATCAGGGCTGTAACTGGGACCATGTGTTTTAGAACTGACACCATCAGATGCTTTGGTGTAGAGTGATTTGGACACTTGTAATGAGGGAGGCAAGCAGGATGTCAGTGCGAGATTCACAAAGGTTTACTACAAAATATAAGAAATGAAAATACAAAAGTGATGCTGGCTTAAATAACAATGTAAACACCAGGCGAAAGTTTACAAAGAACAAGACTTAAAACAAGTGCAAAGGAGGAGACCATAAACAGGTGAACGGGATAACAAGGGGGCGGGGCTAAGGCGGGGCTAACACCAAAACAACAACAGACACACATGGATACAGAGACACATGGATAAGGTACATGGAGAGTCTAAACAACAACATAGACTCGAAAACATGGGAAAAAGACAAAAGACACATACAAAAAGTAAGAAATAGGAAAAACACAAGGAGAATGTTACAGCATAATTGGTTTTGCAGATGTACTGTATCGGTAAAAAGATTAGACATGTGTACTAAAAAAAGGGTTTCCTTACTGTATTGTACTGTTGTCTACGTTTTGGGGTAACAGTGAGGATCAAAACCATCAATTAACACATTTAAAGCATGTGAAGTGACCATAAGGGACACTGTAGGTGTTTTAACTCATAAAACATGATCTACTTAAACAAGCATACATTTGCATGGTGCAAAAAATTGTAAAGACACACTTCAGTGAAATCATTGTTTTTTTTACTGGCAACTCCGTAGTAATGCCCATGGTTTTGGAACAGGCTGTCCAATAAGCTCGTGTAGATGTGATGGCCATATTGCCATATAGTGAATTGGTACACAAGTAGTGGTCCCTATTTGTACTTGTTTGTGCTTGTTTGTGCTTCTGAAGACCCTTTGGGGTACCACCCCAGTGACAGCGCTTGTACCCTAAAATTTTCCATGAAGCACCTTCACCTTTCCCTAATTATGACTCTTTAATTTTATTCCATTTTCTCATTTTAGCTTACCTGTTTAAATATTTTCTGTTGCTTTAACTTAAATACCGGTGTGACATAAATGCTGAGTGACTTGTTTTATTCTCGTCCCACATATTTCATTGTAATGTTGACCCTGTGTTAACAAACATATGACAATAAAGATCTAATCTAGTGTTCAGTGCATTGATGGTAAACTTACTGTTCATACAGCTACGATAACACATATGCTTATAACATGCCATTGAAAAAAAAAACAAAAATGCATTAGCCTGTATGATAATTAGGTCAGATAAGGATTTTGAGATCATTTGATGTTAAAAAGTTAATTAAGAGTGTGGGACAGTGAAGCAGAGAAGATAATGGGATCCGTTTTTATTCGTCTTTGTAAGCTGCATTTTGAAGGGGATTTTGTTCCTCAGTAATGAATGTCAAAGCCGAATTCTCCCTTCTTTTGCTCCATGGAGAGAAGGACAGAGGGAGAAAAGTGGTGTGTGTGTGTGTGTGTGTGTGTGTGTGTGTGTGTGTGTGTGTGTGTGTGAGGGCGTAGTTTGATATTTAAAACGAAAGCATACACTAGTTTATTACATTGTCTATTCTAAGGCTTGATTGACAGTGCATGAGAGAGAGAGAGAGAGAGAGAGAACTTTTGAGCTGTCATTAAGATCTCACCAGTCTTCCCTCGGGGGCTGGCGGTCAGAACGCCTGTGTGTTCGGGTGTTTTTGAATGTGTTCTGCATGCTGCCCGACTTATCACCCTCGCTGTCACAGGATGTTGGAGGACATGTGAAAAGAACATTTCCTTTGCATCAAAGATCAACTTGCTGAGGCATGACTAGGATTAGTTTCAGTGTTGTTCCCTGTCAGCCGGTTTTCGACCACAACCTTTATTCGGCGGTTTTCGTGGCATTGCGAGCTCAGCTCCCTTCTGTCTGTGTAGACAGTTAAGGTCAGGCGGTATATAAAAGCATGTAACTTGAGGTTGAAATAGAACGGCTGTAACAGCTCTATAGGCGGGTTTTGAAAATATACAAAAATTTCGATTGAAAAAACTTAAATACCCAGTAGGTTTAGTGGTCAGTCTGAAACAATTAGAGAACTAAATGATGCATGAAATCATGAAAGGTTAACTGTCATGTTTTTCCCATTTCTTGGTTTTTGTTCCGTTTGTGTTTTTCCCCGTTTTCTTGTCTATGTTGTTGTTTATGTTTTCCATGTGTCTGTGTGTCTATGTGAGCCTGTTGTTGTTTTGGCCTTAGCCCCGCCCCCTTGTCGCCTGTGTCTTGCTCCTGTCTCCTCCCCAGCCCAGGTGTTCTCGTTTCCCATAGTAGTATAACTGCCCCTGTGTCTCAGTCGGTGAAAGTGAATTCTTTGTATATCACTCCATATTCTCCCTTTTGACTTTCTGGTCTCTTGTGTCTTTGTTAATTTACCCTTAGTGTATTGCTGTTTCATGTTTTTTTTTTAACCCAGTCTGTTACAGTTACAGTTACAGACTACAGCTTGTCTGTTTCTCTGCCTCATTTTCTGACCCCCTTCACCCCATTTATCAATGGTCAGGACCCCCAGAGGACCACCGATGAACAGGTATTACATAGGTGGTGGATTATTTTCAGCCCAGCAGTGTCACTGACATTTTAGTGGCTTGTTAGTGTGTGAGCATGTGAGCGTGAGCGTGTGTGTGTGTGTGTGTGTGTGTGTGTGTGTTTGTGTCTTGCACATAGTAAATCACTGTGTCACAGCTGCACTGAAAACGATCACATAAATATAATACCTGCTCACTGGTAGTCCTGTGGGGGTCCTGACAATCGATGAATGGGATAAACTTGGCCTATAAGATGCAGGGAAACAGACGGACCACAGTCTGTAATTGTAAACTTCAAAATGCACCAAGATGGTCATCTGATAAAACGGACACTGATGGCAGATTCAGTACCTGATCAAGTATCTTGTCAGTAAATATGCCATTCCAAATATTGAACTGTCTCTTCTTCAACCCAGGTTTTCTCTTTTGTTTAGTTAGTATGTATGTAACCCCTGTTTTCAGTCTAGTTTTGCTGGTTCTGGATTTTTTTTGCTCTGTTATTCTTGCTCTGTGTTTATCTGTGTTTCGCCCTGTGATTCTTGCCCTCTTTTGTTCATGCTTATGGTTTTCCACCCGAGTCCCTTTTTGCTTTGTTTTCTTTCGCTGTGTTAGTCGCCGTCTTAGCTCAGCGTTCGGTCCGTTTCTCGTTTAGCCTTCTGTTTCTCGTTCTTTTGTTAATAAATTACTGTTCGCAATTACATCCTCCCTCACGCTCATCGTTACACACATCGCACCTCTGCACCGTCTTCAAAAGCAGAATATATTTTTCCTACGCGAAAAAGGCGACAGAGATAATGTAACATTACTCTGGAGGTTTCCAAAGAAGCTGAGGGGGCTTCTACGGAAGCGTGACGTGTTGAGCAGGTGTGGAATCATAATGCGTTCAGTCGAGGGATTAAAGTGCAGAGTCAGGACTGTAAAGATCGTACTACACTCTTGTTATTTTCCCATGCTCTCTCTCTCTCTCTCTCTCTCTTCTCTCTCCCTCCTTTTATTAGCTCCTCACAGTGTGTATGCAGTGTCGGGGTGACAGCTCAGCTAGGCAAGATGTCATGCCTGTCTTAACTCTTCACTTTTAATAAGCCCCCAGCCAAACCCAGCCTTTCTGACAGGGAGAAGAGGGCCTGCTTCCATGTGCACTCGCGCGCGCACACACACACACACACACACAAAAACACACACACACACACACACACACACACACACACACACACACACACACACAC
>JBBJLS010000032.1:16659488-16672803 GCA_037577275.1 Bryconaethiops microstoma | reverse complement strand
ACTGTACAGTACGGATACGGGTTTATCTTTACATTTTCTTTAAGGGTAATGAGTTTAAAATGAAATTAAAGTGTTTTGGAAACATATTTGGGGCATATTTAGTGTTTACACTATACAAATAGGCATTTTTAGGCTTTTAAAAAATATATATATATATATATATATGCATGCATGTATTTTTATGTATTTGTATATTTGTGCATGAATGAGTGAATGTATACTATAATTAAGTGTTTGTGTGCATTGTTGTTTTGTGTGTTATGTGATTGCTTGTTGTTGTGTGAATATTCAGTTTATTCTTTGTAACTTAATTATGGAGCTCTAACGAACAATAAACACACAGTAAACACAAAGTAACAAAGAACAGTGCCATTGTTGATGATGCTCATCTGTGTGTAAGAGCCACATGTGTCTTTTTGTTCTGTGTGTTTGTGTGTGTGTGTGTGTGTGTGTGTGTGTGTGTTTGTATGTATATACACCCACATGTGGTTTTCAAAGCCTCCTCCACATTGTTCTTGCAGATGGAGAACAAAGCAGAACTTGGATTACTGCTTCTTGATGATGTACGCTCAGTCCAAAGGGACCTACTATGTGCAGGTAAGCTGAAATCTACACCCTCATATTACTCACTCACTCACAAGAAAAAAGGTGTAAACCCAGGGCTTTGCCATGGCATCGAATTTCCTGTAAGTGGAAGCTCTCTCTTGAATTCAGATGTCACCATTTATTCAGTTTTTTACATTCACACTACACATATTACTCAAATACGTAATTAAGCAAACACATACTAGGATAAGCTTGTATATCCATGTCTATCACTAATTGGGGCCAGATATGATCTTATAATAAGAAACGTCTGTGGACAAACTTATGTTTACTTCTTACATGTTATTTTTTCTTCTGTCCCAAAAATAGCTTTAATTCAATGAGCAATATGTTTCTTTACCTCACCATTAAAACTGTGGTTGGTACTTTACATTTAGAACTGATATACGTAAATGGTTTTTTTTCTTTTGTTTTTGTTGTTATTTTTTCCCCCCAAACGTTCAAATGGTTTTATGCACCAAAAATAGCCATAATTCAATGAACAATATCTTTCTGTACCTCACCATTAAAACTGTTTTAGCTACTTTACTTTTAAGACTGATATATGTAAATGCTGTCTGTAAATGTGCTGGTTTTCATGACATTGCAACACCAGTACATTTTTGCTGTGCATTTTGCAGACTGTCTATCACATAAATACAGTTAATCCAAATTCTGATAAATACAGTTAATCCCTGAGCTCTTTAATACCATCCAAAAGTTTGAAGTTATTGTTGATAATATAAAACCAAGTCCATCGCATATGTGTGTACATTAATGTGTTAGTTTTATGGTAATATGTTCTGTGATTGGTTTCTGATTTATATAAAATGCTAATATGTTAATTCTGTATAAAATACTTATACTGTAGTGTGTTAATATGTTCTGTGATTAAATTATACCGGTTTGGTTGTTGATAAATAAAAGGCAAATATGTTAGTTTTCTACTAATATGTTCTGTGATTAAATAAATTCAAGTTGGTCGCAGAAAAATATAAAATGCTAATATGCTAGTGCTGTATAAAATACTTGCGTATAGAGTATTCATTTGTTCTGTGATTACTCATTTATAAAGTGCTAATATTGTAAATATGTGCTAATATCATCTGCGATGATATGAAACCAAGGTTGTCAAGTGTTTAAATATTATATATAAAACTAGACTTTAAGCATTTATCTGTGAGCACTTTGGCTTAATGGAATTCCACTGACTTTTCTGCAGTGCAGCACCAGTTGTCCCCAGATATGTATTCTCAATATGAAATCATATCTGGTGTTCTGTTGAGACATGCTACCCATCGAGATGTGCTACTGTGCCTTTCTGCACTTATGCAGTCCCACAGTCTTGGGATTCAGTGCCATGCCCATAAATCTGTGCTACCTTGTGTTAGGGACACTGGTTTATCCGTGTAAAACCCGGCTGTATAAACTGTATAAACGTCAAGGTAGCATTTTTGATAGGGTAGCGAGTGCTCATAAAATATCATTTTTGAATAAAATATATTTTTCTCTGATTATGCATGTTACTTGCCTAGTTCTCATCATTATCAGTGTTATAAACTGATTGTATAAACTGGCCCTATGCACCTCTAAACAAGGCTCGCTCTATCTATCTGTCTGTCTGTCTGTCTGTCTGTCTGTCTATTTATCGATCTATCTATCTAGTCTTCTCTCCTTAAATAAGATTAAATATTTTTCTCTAATTCTACATATTATTTGGGTATTTCTCATCATCATCAGTGTTCCAAACTAGTAGCTGTATAAACTGTATAAACGTCAAGGTAGCATTTTTCAATAGGGTAGAATAAACCATCAGAACACTGGCCCTACGAGACTGACATATTGTTATGCTCATGATCATTATGAGAGGGGCAAGCCACAGCTACATTGTGCTTTTAAATGGTATTAGGTTTAAAGGCCCCATATGGGACATGTGTCTAAGTGAAAGTCTTTCATGACATCTTGATAACATTACTCTCAGAAAGATGGATCGAATGAGAATTGTTTGACTTTTTCTGTTATAGAAGCAGTGAAAACAGTTGTTTGTTGATTCCCACTGCTCAAATGCTTGCTCCCACCCACACACACACACACACACACACACACACACGCACACTTATAAACAGACTTTAAGTCATAGTTTGAAGGCTTTGGTAATGACTTCCAGTCTATTTCCACAAAAAGCCGTGGATGTGGTGTCAGATGTTAACTGAGGAAGATAAGCAAAGTTGTTTTTTTTTTCCTTCCTGACATCCCCTTCTTTGCCTTTATGTGAACTTTCTTTGTAGCTACTCGCATAACAGGCGCCTTGTGTCTTCACCCCGTTATTTGTCAACTCGTGACCGGGGCCCACTTTTGCCGAGAAGAATCTTCAGAGTGAACTTTTATGAAAGAAGCTTGGCGCTGAGATTGTGTTCCTCATGCTGGTCTGTCCTAATGCGCTGCCTGAAGCAAAAAGCTCAGTCAGTTAAAGAGGAGACCGTATACAACAACACACACCCGCAACCTCTAATGCAGGATGTGTATTAACATGCGCTCATCCAGTTTCAAACACAAGAAGCCCATTCAAAACATTAACTGGCGCTATCACGCGCAAGCAGTGAGCTGCACTCCGCTCTTCAAACATTTGAATACTTTTCATAAAATAAAACCGACTTTGTCACAGAAAATTCTGATATGCTAGTCATTTTCTATCCTGATCTGTGATTATATAAAACCAGATTCATCACAGATTAATATAAAATGTTATTATGTTAGTTATGTAAAAAATGCTAATATGCAAGTTTTGTATAAAAGGCTAAAATGTTCTATTCTAAAATGTTCTTTTATGATATATAAACAATGCGGCTGTCGAGAAATAAAATACTAGAATGTTAGTTCTGTGTTATGATCTGTGACCATATAAAACCAATTCGGTTCAAGAAAATGTACAAAAAAGCTAATATGCTAGTTCTGTATAAAATGCTAATATGTTGGTTTTATGTTCCGTGATTAAATGTAACCAGTTAAGTCAATGATAAATAGAATGCTAACATGCTAGCTTTGTGCTATATATAAAATCAAAATGATTACAGATAACTGCTAATATGCTAGTTCTGTACTATATTCTGTGATTAAATATAACCAACATATTTGGTGATAAATAAAATGCTAATATAATACTTCTATCCCGTGTTCTGTGCTCAAATACAACCAATTTGGTTGAAGGAAAATGTATCAAATGCTAATATACTAGTTCTGTATATAATGGAAATAAAATGCTAGTTCTATCATTTTTTAAAATAATTTATTTGTAATTTTGTATTGTTTATAATGTTGTTTTGGACAGCTGTTGTTTATATTAAACAAAACTATAAATGTGAAAAAAAAAGTAAACTTTTATAGCTTGCAATTACTAGTTCAACACACAGATTCACAAACAAGTATAAGCAGAACTTCCCATCCATTTTTATAGATTTACTGCACTGACTCGTCTTGTACAGTAGGCCTTTATTTCCTTAATTGCCATCTGTTATCCTTTATATGGTGTCATTTTGCTCCATAAGTCAGTGGTTATGAGTCCAGTAAACATATGGCTGATGTTGGGTGATTGCGGCATCCTGTGGGGAACATCCTGCTTTTGTTTTTGCATTCAGCCTTTCATTCATCCCTCCATCGCTTCATCTCTCCAGCGCTGGCGCTCCGAGCGCTTTCATCTCCCACACATCCCTCTGTCTCTTGTTTTAGAGCCCCCCATTCTTCTTGCACGCTCCAGCGTGTGCCTTTCTCCCAATGGCTGAATTACAGCTATTGTTCTCCCATTTAGTCATCAAAAGCCGTGCTTAAGAATGGATATAAAAGAATGTGCTTGACTAGATGAAGATGATGATTTCTCAAATAATTGAGTCAGGTGCTCTTTTCAGTGGACTGCATTCACTTTAACACTGCTCTCTCTCTCTTCTCCCGCTCTCTCTTTATCTCTCTCTCCCACTCCCCCTCTCCCTACTTCAGCTAGAGGATGACATTGTCGCTCGGCCAAATTATTTCACCACAATGAAGAACTTTGCCCTCCAGCAGCCTTCGGAGGAGTGGATGATTCTAGAATTTTCCCAGCTTGGCTTCATCGGTAAGTGGGAGCCGGATTGGTTCTAAGCACGTCATCTCTTATCTAAAGTGTGGGGGGGGGAGTACGTGTGTCTGCATGTTACGTCCCAGGACTGGCTCAGAACAGATATTAAATGATGTGCACAACCAAACACAGACCTCCAGCGAGAAACAGACCCCCACACACCGATTATAGAATATTCACAAGAGTTTCTATACAAATATATACATATACATATACACAAAAACAAACGGCACAGGTTGGGTCTGCTGACAACACCAAAGCAATGTAAAGAATAAAACAAAACGTCCCTTAACCTGTCTGCTCTCTCTCAAAAGACAATAAATGATACTAACCAAAAACCCTGCCTAGCTACAAAAACCACAACTTACAGGTGGCCGTGTCCACCTGTAACCTAGTGTGCCTAAACAAAGAAACAGTTACCTACGTGAAGTGCTATGTAAATGTATGTGACACAAACAGGGAAACGATAGAGGGGAAAATAATATCTACACTTGGAGAGGAGAACTTTACAACAGAGTACCTAATGGAAGACGGATGTATTTGCAAAGACCAGAATGAGTGAAGAACTAACCTGACCCAACCTGTCGGGAACAAACAAGATGATCTATATACAAATACACAGTTGAACACACAGTCTCTCGCAATCACAGTCTTTCTCAATCTCACAACCAACGTCCTCCTTCTGAATCTGCCGCACTCGGCCTTCGTAGGTCTGGAGGCGGGATCTGAAGCTCTGATCCACCAATGGGGCACGTCTTAGGTGATCAGCCAATCTGCCTCGCGAAGTCTGGCATTTCAAGGGACCATCCACAAACTATAAAAGTAAAACAAAACACAAAAGAGCACAGACACGAAGCAACGTGCCACGGCACGTAACACTGCATGCGTCAGTCCAGGTTAGAATGAATATTGTGACCTATTGTGGTTTAAGCTAAGATGCATCGAATTTGCTTAGACAGATAATGGGAAGAAGGCCCCTCGGTGGTGCAGTGGGTAGCGCTGTGCCTCACGCCTCCAGGGTTGGGGGTTGGAATCCAGGTCCTGGTCTTGTGTGTGTGTGTGTTGAGTTTGCATGATCTCCTCGTGGTGGCGTGGGTTTCCTGCAGGGTCTCTGGTTTCTCCCACAGTCCAAAGACATGTGTGTCAGTTGAATTGGGGATTCTAAATTGACAGTGTGTGAGTGAATGGTGTGTGTGTGTGTCCCTGTGGTGGTCTGGTGCCCTGCCCAGAGTGAGTTCCTGCGTCGCACCTGTTGATCCGTCTCCTGTTTGCTCTGCTCATATTTTGGCTAAACTTTGTTGGGTAAATACTGATAATGCCGAGAAAAAAACATCCACTCTTCCCTTTTGTGCCCTTTTCAAGCACCTGCCCATCTTTAACCATGAACCTGATTTCGAGACTTTTTTTATGAAGTAGCAAGACTGTCTGTTCTTTCAGTCAAACAAAAAAGCCTTGCATTAATGGGCGTTTGAATGTCTGGCTTAATTACATGACCTTCTTAGTCAGCTTCGAGCTGCACGGCGAGCCAATACCTCCCGGCTCGATAAACCAGAGGATCACTCCACCATAGCAGCGCTGATATTCCAGCCACAAGCAAACGACAGCTCCACAATGACTCACACTTATGAAAGGACTAGCTTTTAGAACCTCTTCTAAAGAGGCAACAGTCAATCTTCCGATTGTCAGAGGAATATCAACAGGCCTGAGCTTTTAAAGCCTTCAGACCCAACTTTTGGAGTGTGTCCTTCATTAGCAGATATGCTAATTGATCCATCATGCGTGCTGTGTGATATGAAGGCTAATTATGTTGATGAGACAGATCGATGCTGGATCCAGTGTAAACTGCTGCAAAGGCTGGCTAGCAGCGATTGGAGATTGGATTGGGGTGGCATTGATTGGGAGTTGAGGGAAAACTGAGCTTTGACTCAGTGGAGTGGAAACTATCTGCTAGGCCTGTCAGTGGCTGGGTTAGCATACAGAGGAAATGGAGACCACATGGGTGTGTGTGTGTGTGTGTGTGTGTGTGTGTGTGTGTTTGTGTTGGTGTGTGGTGAGAAGAGAACAAACTGAGGCTTACTGGATGCGGGTGTGTGTTTTGTTACTGTGTTTGCGCCCTAGTGGTCTTATGTAGCTTACACGCTCTAGTTTCAGATCAAACCTTTGACAGCCAAAAGCCTGCAGTATCCCCAAACAAGCAGCTCCAGTTAGCTCACATCCCTCTGCCACTCTGCTTGGCCATCATTCAAACCCACCACTTCCAACTAATCGGTCGTAATTTCTTCAGATTCGACTATTCCACCCCAGTTATGGGGGAAAAAAAACATCAACCCATTATTAACCCTTCAGGAGTTAATAATGTTTTTAAGCAGTTCTACCTGTTACTGCCTTTTCTTACTTGTGCACCAGCTTTCCACACTAAAATCCGATAATTCGTTACTTTGTGTTGTGAATTGTTCTTGTATTCACTCCGGTTGGTCAGTTTGACTGCAAAACCGATAAACATCTCCTTGTCAGCAAGGCAATGTTCGACTTGATGCTAGTGTCATTCATTTGACTTTGACTCATTCAACTGGATGTCTGTTTGTTGTACAACAGCACGAGCTGTGGTTTCTGTGGTTACAGGTTCATAGTAGTTATGAAGGAATATGGGGGGAAAAAATATTTGACCAAGCTTGGCAGGGTCATTTGCAGGTAATACATTGATGCATGTGTGATCAGTGGTTGCACGAAATGAAAAGATTTCTTTTACAGCATTGCAAGTATGTGCTTGTTCGTTGTGAGTGTTGTGCTCTTGAGTGTCCTGCATGGTGCTCGTTACGTTCGTCAGGTGGTGCATAAGCTGTTCGAATGCAGCCGAGTATAAAATTACTTAGTTATGGATCGACTGTGAGATGTTTAAGTGTATAAATATCAAGCTGTGTATGTAAAGATGATGGTATATCACCTACAGTGTTGATTCGGCATTAACTTACTGCTGAATGCTCCAAAACACACCGGGGAGACGATGTACTTTTATGGAAAGCAGTCATCAACACTAAAGTCACCACCAAACAAAGACATGATCCCGTCATTCCTGGCTGATTAACCATTAGAATGCGAGCGGTACGGATCTGTGCCAGAACAAATGGTAAATTGTGATCAACAGCTCCTTATATGGAAGTTTCCCCTGTTTGTGTTGATGCTCGAGGTGTCAGATGTCATGCTGAGCTTTGTTTGGTGTGCCTGTGTCACGTAGAACCAAAGTTGTTGTAATTTAAAAAACAAATAATAATAAACAGCGAGTATGTAGGAGAACAAACACCGGTTCTAGACTGTTTTACACTGTCTATATTTGTTGAAATCAGATTTTACTAATGCACACTGAGTTGTAAGGGTTAAAGTTAAATAAACCCCTCTGAAATCACTGCCAGCCTCAGGAGACAAGAGATGGGCGTTTTTCTTGTCATCCATGCTTTCATTCTATGGAAATAATGTTGCTTCTTGCAGAGTCTCTTAGGTTTGATGTGATAAACGGCATGGTTGGCAGGCAGAAGTTGCCTCTAGCATTGCTCTGTCATCACAACTTCTTTATTTATGCACAATAGTGAGGAAAAGAAGGCTGGGAAACCTTAGGGGCTGGGAAACCTTAGGGGCTGCTACAATTGCATTGTAAATTGGGCTTTTTTCATTGACAGTCCTTTTTCATTTAAGGTCCAGTATTAAAATGTTTCGTGAAAATAACCAGGATTGTCACTGATTTGGCTGGGTAGTAAAAAAAAAAAAGGAGGTGACATGTAGGGTCCTCATTTTTTATTATAAATAGAGTGCAAGCCATATCTAATATATGCAAATAGCCTGAGCAAACTAATGATCTGAACTTTGAACTGAACTGGTGTCTGAATGAAAAAATTGCTTAAGCTATTCACAAAACATTAGTGAACACAAAAACACAATGAAGTTTAGTGCAAAATCCAAACTTGTCATGATGTCATGAAATGAACATTTTTGACTGAAACTAAAACCAAAATTCAGACTGAAAGCCGTATAATTTGGCATTTTATAAATGCTTTTGAATGGTCGTAATACGGACAATGCTTCAGTGGTCATTATCATTTTGGGAAAGAGAGCTAGAGAGGATAGCTTTAAGTTCTTTTGAAGCATCTCGCAAAATATCAAAGCAAATGTGTGTATGAAATGTTGGTGATATTTTATTCCCATTTATCATTAAATCAATAGGTTATTATGGGCCATTAACTTGCTACAAGGCTGTAGTTTTCGAAGTGCATCTGAGGAAAATTCTCAGCATTTTCCATACATCTGATGTGTCTCGATGTCTCAGATAAGTTGTCTGGACTATAATGATAGAAAAAGCCTTGGTTTATCCAGCAAAGGGCTCACACGAGAAATAGCCATGAACCGCAGCATGGCAACAACTTTGTAACTTTAAAAACATAAAACTTCAACTTAACATTTTTATTTTAAGTTTATTACCACATAATAGGTAAAGGAGTTTTTTATTATATATTTATATTTTCATTAACTACACATTTCTATTAAAGATCTAATTCAATCATTTAATGTTAACAAAACCAAGTTAGGTTTCGTGTTTCAGTGTGTGCACGTCTGTATTGGCCAGTGCAGGAGAACAAAAAACAAAACAAACCGCATTTCTCGTTTTCACTGTCTTGTTTTCAAATGGTTTGTCAAGTGTTTAATTCAGACACTTCATTCTAGACCCATTGAATTCAATCTTTTTCGTTTTTATTTGAATATTATAAGCATCAGACACAAAATATGGCAATGAACAATACAATCTAGTGGCAGTTTTTGTTGCTTTGCCCCAGTAATTCAACAGACTGGATGTCACATACTGGCTAGGAGAGCTCGAGCAGGAGGCACAAACGCAGACTTCCATTCTTTAGTTCTCTTTATTCATGATATTACAAAGTCAATGGCACGGTGGCCAGAAGGCACAAAACAAAGGTGAACACGCCTGAACACAAAGCCAGGATAAAATGAGGGCATTAGTGAGGGTGACGGACCACTACAAACTGAAACAGTGGAACTTAAATACCTGGCAAACAAAGGACACTCTTATTTAACTAAACACAAAACACCTGATCACAATAACGTAACAATAACCTCAGTTTCAACCTAAAAGTCCTTAGAACCTCTTGTGGCCGCTGACTGGGGACGTCTGGATTTAAATGTGACACCGACTAAGGCCCTGTTCGCGAACTGGAGTATATATATATATATACACACACACACATATATATATTTTAGGGCTGTCGAATTAACACGTTAATTTTGATGAATCAATCACAGAAAAATAACATGTTAAAAATTTATGCTGATTAAACTGTTGATAGGAGTATGGTTATCTGCAATTCATGCAATAACTAATTTTCGTCTCATTGGAGTGCATCAGGTCTTAGGAGCGAACACGGCGGTCCGAGCCAGCACAGCCCCCGATCCCAGGCTTGAGGTGCCTTATATGCATGGGCCATTAATATTAGGGGGCGATATTTTAAAAATCATTGATGCTGCATTGTTATCTGTATATGACAATAAAACTTGAAACTGGAAACTGAAATATATATGTGGCGTGTAGCTCGGGGTATGGCCGCCACCCACAGGCTGGGAGGCCTAATCGTGCACCCAGAAACACACAGAGACACCGGAGCTGGTGCACAGTGGAGTTTTTATTTAAAAGACGTATCCGTTTCAAAGGCTAAAGCGCCACCACTCTGGACTGGACTTTCATCATGGGCTCTCCGCTAAATGGCATTTATATTGTGTAGTGGTTATTTTTGTTGAAATGTCTTATTATTTAATTTTAAAGATCTTTAATTGGGCTCTGCTGCTTAATGATGAAACACTGGAAAGCACATTAAACACATTCTCAGGTTTGGATTTTCAATGTCATATTTCACTTTGATTGGCTTTGAAATGTCATAACTTGCTTTCTGATGAAGATCTCAAAAATTCCAAAAGTAATATTGCAATGGTTCATTTTTTAAAGACACATAAAAATTGAAGTTTCTGTAGATAACATACAACGAGTCAAAAACCTAATAATTTTTTTGTATGTAGTGAATTTCATATATATTTTAGGGGAAGATAAGTAATTGAACAGTTTCCTGCTCAGTTCTTTCATGGTCATTGTGGAGCTGTTTCATCATTTTTGTAGATAAAAAATGTAATAGAGTGGATTTTGTGACATTTACTCTTACTGTTTGGTACAGTTGTCAAAATCATGACCAAAAGTAGTGTCAACACAACTGAAGCAGACCATTATTGGCACTTTGAGATTGCTAAAATATAAAGTGCAATGCAAATAAAATTGAGTAAACTGTGCAACTGCATGCAAGATAATGCTACAACTTATGAAAGAGCTGTGTTTACTGCATTTCTATGTAAATACGATCAATTTAAAGCTGCCATTCTACACATCAACCTCATATTCCCAGGCTTATTTTGCTGGAGTGAAAATAATATTTCTTTATTTATTTAATTACTTCATTAGTTTATTCATTAGTACTAGTTATTCCACCTGCCATTTTTTTCTGCTTGTATTTGTGTGCACCCACCCACACACAACATTACACACACAGACACACACACACACACGCACACTCTCTCTCTCTCTCTCACACACACACACTCTCTCTCTCTCTCTCTCTCACACACACACACACACACTCTCTCTCTCACACACACACACACACATACACATGCGCACACACTCTGTCTCTCTTTCTCTCTCACACACACACATGCATACATACTCTCTCACACACACACAAACATTCTCTCACACACACATGCACATACTCTCTTTTTCTCTCTGTCTCTCTCTCTCTCTCTCTCTCTCTCACACGCACATGCACACCCACTCTCTCACTCACACACACACATGCACACACACACTCTCTCACACACACAAACACTCGCATTTGTTTGTTTGTTTTTTCCGTCTGTGCTTCTCTGAAGCCTCGGTCCCAGTGTAATGTTGAAACTGAAACGTAACGCTGATTGATTCTCGCCCCACGTGCTCGCACACACACACACACACACACACACACACGCACACAAACACTGACTTGCATGTATCTGCATTCACATCTCTAATTATGTCTTCCCAGGGCCTAGCATGACTGCTGAAATGTCTTCCATGACTTCCTTGCGTTTCTTGTCTCCCTGAGACTTGCTGCAAATCAGCCTGGATGGATCTCTCCCGGCTCCTGCGCTGTCACTTAGTGTAGGGGTTAGCATTGCATGCTTAGCGCCGTAGCTAACGCATCCTCTCCCTGCTGCCAGACACAATCACGCCTCATGCCGCCTGCCTCCGCTAGCCGTTAATTGGAGTGGCAACGGGGTGACAGCCATGACTGAGCTGCTCTCTCTCTCTCTCACACACACACACACACTCACATACACACACACACACACACACACACACACACACACACACACACTTCTCTTTTTTTCCAGCCCAAAGGCATATATTTTATTGACATAACCGGATTCTAATCCACTGGACTAGTATTATCTATGGAAAACTGTCACCATACATTTATTCCCAAACACTCAACAGCACAGAGTAAAAACCTCTGACCTCACAGCAGTGTGACTGAATGATCTTTTTTTTTTTTTTAGGAAACCATGCAGTGCATTGTGCGCATTTAAACACAATTCTGTTGAATTCTTTTGGATATGAATATGGGAACTATTTTTACAGTACAGGAATAAAGACTATTGAAATACATCAAGCTATACCATGATATTCTAGATTCTAGATTCTATATGTAGTGCTGAGGTACAGCAAAATCTCAGATGTAGTGTATTGATCTTTATTTTACTTTAGCTCTGAAAATGGCTCTGATTCTGCATATAAGCACCACTGATAAAATTTTGCAATGAAAATGAACCATGTCTACCTTGGAATCATCTGGGCTGCTCGTCAAGTCAGTTGTGAACTAACAAAGGACTTTTAAGCTAATAAGCTGAGAGAATTGGACATTTTTTACTGGACACGTTTTACATGTTTAAATGCAGAATTAGTAGTTCACAGCAAAATAATAAGAAACTACCAGCAATTTATTTTTTAATCTTTGTGGTAATATCTTTATGAAGAAAGAGATAAAGTGTCATTCAGCTCAATTTTCTTTGTCTCATGGATTAGTTGCTCCATTTTTTGACCTTGTTTTGACCATAAGCTAAGGTGAAAGCCTAGTGCAGTGCGATGCCAAAAACAGAAATCAGGCATCCATTAAAACTGGAGCTGTGCAGCTGGCGTGGGCGGCTTAGTTAATTACACTGGGGTTACAGTTGGTTAGTCATTTTTCTTTCTTTGAGTCTCCTGCTGTTAGGATGTTAGTAAATATGTTTGTTTTTTTTATTGTATGGATGTAGGGTGGCATGATACAAAAAGAGATTTAGTGTCACTACAGGGAGACCAATCATATTGCATAAATCCATATAATACTAAGGATAGGTAGAGTGGAATCAAATATAGCTCCAGAAAAAAAATAAGTGACCACTGCAAAAATGTTCAGTTTCCCAGGTTTGATCTTTTATAGCTGCAAGTATTGAACTGAACAGCTTTGCCTTAGTTTTTAAGAACTGCTGACAATATTT
>JBBJLS010000032.1:16599131-16652395 GCA_037577275.1 Bryconaethiops microstoma | reverse complement strand
CCCCCCTCCCCCCCCTTCACTAAATCTTAGGCCTGGATTAAACCCTGGTTGGGCTGAGAGAGAAGTGTGTGAAAGCCAGTGTGGTTAATGAACATTTTCCTACTTCCTTAAACAAAATGTGCTACCTTGTGGTGCACTCTGTCTAACTGAACTGAAAGTGATAATATTTAAGCTTCTCTCCATTTACAGAATGACTAAACCGCAATCTGATGCTGTTTCTAGACCACATGTATGCTCTTAAGATTAGGGTGTGACTATCAACTGTTGGGGGCTTGTTGGGTCTGCTGACACTGTAGTAGATTAGCCTTCTCTCTGTGATCGGATTGATATACACGTACCACCTCAATCAGCAAACCTTTGCTCGTCAGTGTCTTTCTGGGGTCTTGGAGGACTTGGGAGTGAAAACCTGCCCAGTGTTTTTGTGGACACAGTTGGATTGGTCAGACTACCCCCACTGTTTTGTGTCACACTGGGGGTGTAAACTAAGTATCAGATTTCTTAAGTGTGCATATATAAACAAGTTGTCTCAGTCATAAATAATAAGTAATAATAAACACAGTTATGCTGGAAAAATACCCCCCCCTTCTTAAAGAGATGGTTCACCAAAATTAATGCAGTTTGCCGCCTAACTCAAATGTAGATTATTGCTGTTATATTAGCATTTTAACTGAACTGCATAACTAAAGAAATACACCAAAATGTCTTAGTCAATTGAAACCATATGGGGCTTGGGTACAACTGGGGTACAATTTTTTTTTTTTTTTTTTTTTTAAGTGAACGTGACCATTCTGTCATAGGTGAACACACCACAGCACACAATGTGAACGGCACAAAATTCTTCCTCTGCATTTAACCCATTCACCAAGTGAAGCAGCGTGTGGGGACGGTACGTTGCTCAGGGTACCTCAGAGGTGCTTAGCAGTCTTGGGACACAACTTCCTGATCGCAGGGGGAACACCCTAACCACTAGGCCACCCGCTGCCCCAGTGCAGTTGTGACTTTTTTTTAGTGATTTTTCTGCATTTTAACTGAACTGCAGAGCTAAAGGAGAACACCAAAATGTCTTAGTCTGTTGAAACCATTTGCATGCAGTTTTGCAAATTTGACTCTCTAGTGATTTTTCTGGTTCCTTTGCTTATCTTCAGTGTTTGTTTCTGAGTCGTTCACTCAGATAAGGCTCAGCATATGTCCTAAAAGTGTTATAGTGACCCATATCTGGCATGCATGGTATTGGCGCTGTGCAAACACACCAGTCAGTGTTTACAAATAGCATCGTATTGATGGGTGCAGGCACTGGCTGCTGGGGGGGTGCCAGCTGCACTTTTGGATGGGCACTGTGCTGCTCCGCAGAGCTGCAGAATGTGTCACAGTTGGCACTGCGGTTATCCAGTCAGAGCCAGCAGTGATGCACCAAGGGAAACAACATGCTTTCTGTTACTCTATAGTGTTAACTTGAGGGCTTCAGGGCACTTAGGCAAACACCAAAGCTGTACATTTGACTAAAGTGGAGGTGTGGCCTCTTATTACACCTTTCATGTTGGTTTATTTCCATTGATAAGAGCCAGTGCAGGCTTGGCCATCTGCTAGTGAACCGGTGCTCACTGCTGCATTTTACTGTTTAGAAATATATGTATATAAAAACATGTACACTTGCGTTCAAAAGTTTAGAATCTGTGTAAAGTGATTCTAATGCACTAGATCTGTACAACCTCACGGTTTGCAATTAATCAGTACAACACTAGGAATTTAAAAAGTAAAACATCTTTTACATGAGGCCAGAATGATGAACAGAGCTGATGTTGATGCTAAAATGGCTGAGAAATAATTTACATTAATGACAAAATATTTATTGGTATTACTGAAAAAACACTATAATGAATTAAATTAAAATGATATTAAAATCTAGAATTCATGTCAGATCGTAACATGAAGACCGTTAATGCATATGGAAAATTAGTGTATTATTGATCATTGAATTACTATTACTAGTTAAACCACCTAGAAATACCTTTCAGTGAATGGTTTGATGTAAATCCTCATTGTAGAATTATGTATAAAATATATGGCTGGATGTTCTTTTACATGCTTTGAATATTTGTTCAAATTTCCAAGAGAGCACTGAAGTTGTAACCTTTATAAACACAGTATTTGAAGCAATCAGACTAAAAAAGAGATCCTTCTCATTTTAAAAAGGCTTCAGCTGCACTAGATTTGAATCCCTCAATGCTTTTAACCTTCTGAAGGGTCACTTTTTTTTTCCTCGCTACTTTGTTCTATCTAAAGTCTATTTGGTAATGTTATACTAGTTGGAAAAAGACTAGAAAAACTGCCGAATACTGAAGAGAACGAATACAGCATTGCAAACAAATACTCAGCATTCCAGTTCTTTAGGTTAGCCTGGTAAAACCACAACATTTTTGAAAGGTAGTGTGTATCTCAGATAATATTGTATGATCCATAGTTTAAACGGCTGATCAGCTCACATGTATGTTAATTAGTGTACTGTTTAACATGCGGGGTGCAATTGTTACCACTCTTCTTTCAATCCGGTGTGAGTGTGAGGGGGGTTCATTAGTTAATTTCGTGGACAGATGGGTCCCCCTTGGGGGTGGTATATCATGCGTCCACACTCCCCCTCAGTAACACACTTTCTGTTGAGAAAATAAACACACACAAACTAAACCTCTTGTACTGTAGTGCAGCCCCAGCACTCCTCAATAGTGGGGAAAAATCAGGGCTTCCTTTTCATTCTTTTTTTTTTTTTTTTTCCTCTTTAAGATGTGTCTTTTTCCCTTTCTTTAGGTGGTCTGTGTACCTTCCTTTGTTCTAAGATTATGTTCAAGTTAAGAATCCATGCACACGATAAATCATGCAGCCGCTAGCTGTTTTTAATGCTCTTATTACACATAAGAGATTTCTTTTTATTTTGCTCAGCAGTGCTTTGTTTCGTCTACCTGTTGGGGTTTGTTTGGGGAAGCTACTATGGCAATGTGTTGCTAGTGTACCCTGTTGGCACCACTGGCTCGGTAAGGCTAATCCTGAGTGTCTTAAGCTCATTAGGGGGACATTCTGTGGGAGATGCTAGAACTGTGTGTGTGTGTCTTTTTAGAATCAGCAAGGGAGGTTTGTTGCTTTGTGTGTTTTAGTGGATCCCACTTGGTAATCCAGACTGTCAACTTTCGAGAATTCCCGAAACAATGATGGACTTAATGAAATGCCCTGAATTTGGACTAAGAATTTGTTTGCAAATGGCGTTTTCCTTCCTTAAAAGTTATGCTGGATATGAAATTGAGTTTGTGCCCTCCTTGAGGGCACAAGACTCTGTCCTCTCTGGTTCCTGTCACAGTAGTTTACGAGCAAAGGTAGTGTGAACTATGATATTTCTAGTGAGTAGATAGGAAGAGGCTTGTTTTCGAAGTTCTTCTGGCCACATCCGCTTCTAAGAAAGGTCCATTATGTCATGTTATCATCGTCAAATGATAATGACCTGTAATCAGTTTTAACTGAAGGTAGTGTGCATGTGGTGTGTCTGTACTGCCTTCAGTTTAATCCACTTTGTTTTTGTTGCTTTTGCTTGTGGAAGACTTATCTGTTTTGGGGGGATGGGGGAATTGGGATCAGACAAAAATCATTCAGTTGTCTATATACTCTGTGAATTAGTGTCCCTATATGTAGGAAAATGTATATACGCCTGTTTTTTACTACGCGTCAGTGTGGCACAATGGTACAGAGGTGTAATCTTATTGGGTTAAATCTCCTTAAGGGAAAAGGTCTGTGAAACTCCCTATCCGTGTCCCGTCACTATGGCGATGGAGTCAAGGCAGCACTGGGATGGTAACGTCCACTTTTGTTCCCAATGTTGATACTAGGCAGGGGTATGGCGGAGGGTGAGGGTCAAAGGTTTAGCTGTTGCCTGTATACTTTTAGCTAGTTTAGGATATCTCACGCTGTAGTTGTACAATTGTCCTCTCTAATTGAGCAGTTTATGTATTGTGGTTTTGTGTGTATTAATGCAGTCCTTTCTTTTTCATTTTTTTTCTCCCTTTTTTTTAAATTTTTTTTAAGACCATGAGGCTGAAGGCACAGTTGTGTGTGCTGCTGCTGGCGCTGGGCCTGTGTGTGACCCTGCGGGTGAAGGCTCAAGAAGAGGACGTGGATGTGGACGTGGAGGATGACGTAGGGGCCCTTGAAGATGATGAGCTGCTGGATGGAGAAGCTGAGGAAGAGGAGAAAGCAGGCCCTGCAGCTGCCCCTGCACCTACCGTAAGAACAACAGCTCTTCTGTTATACAGCTAACCTCCAGCTCATCAGCTTGCTTTAAAAAAAAAAAAAATGGAAAAAAACTGCTTCTTGACTGTAGGACTTAATTTTGTAAGCAACTTTCCAGTACAGTAACAAAATGCATCATATATGTAACTTTTTTTTTTTTTTTTTGCCTTAACTGTTTTAAAGACCTGTAATCAGAATGCAAAAACTTTATTGATCCTGGAGGAAACTGATTACTGCGCAGTCATACAGATGAACAATATGAAATATACCCAAAGTCAAAAATAAAACTCGAGAAAATTCTCTGTACTATATACACTATGCTATATACACAAAAGACAGTAATATTAATAAATAACTTCAGTGAATAAATAAGACTGGGGTGTATGATAATGGCAATTAAAAAATACATATTTTAAATATAATACAAGATGAATGAATAAGTACGGCTGGAGAGTTTCAGAGAACTATAATTTAGTTGTGGTTCACTGATGTTCTGGTCAGAGGTCAGGGGTGCAGAAGAGTGAATTTGCACTTTAATCACAAAGGCAGCAGTACGGGCAGGTAGTAGTCAGTATTTTAGAGTCCGTGGCTGTAACATTCCCAGAACAAAATACGTGCCACAGATCACATGTTGCACAGTAACGTTATGTGTTTGGTTCTTAACAGTGCAACAAACATGAAGCAGCTCTAGCAGTTAAGTGCTAATCACAGCAAGGTGCGAACTACCAACTACAAACTAAACCACATCTGTGAAAATGCGACTTGCGGGCCATACAAGAGGAGTATACATTCTGCACATAACATAAAGTATTACGTAATGACTAGTTAGTTAATACGGTCCTCCCTTCATTCAACAGCATATGACAAACTAATGAATGAACTTTACTGTGTTCACTTTCTCCAGAGTATGTGATGCCCAGAAGGTACCAAAGTGAAACACATTCTGCTTCAGTGTAGCCTTACAAATAATTAACAAAGAGCATAAGCTTTTCAGCAGACTTGAAGTCAGCATCTGTTCTGCTCATATCTAAAGTAAATTTAGAAGTATCAGTGAACTAGATGCATTTCCGCAAGAAAATGTGATGTTTGACTGCATGGTTGCAATAAAGACACCCAAGCATTGGTCTTATGGACAAAAAAACCTTTGTAATAAAAAAAAAAGAAATCTACCGACACTGTGGATTCGAAATTTCGATCTTCTGATTCTCATCATTCAGCATGTTACGTCTTACCGCTGAACCATCAAGAGAGCATTAATACAAAATCATTCAGGGTTAAGGACGGCTGAACGTGTAGCGACACTCATGATCTGATGATTTTTAATTAAACCACAAAAAATAGTGACACTGCTGTATGTTTTGCTTTACATTTATTTCTCCATGTTTTGTCTATAATAAAACTTAAAACGATCAATTCTGCAATCACACTAAATAATATTAAGATATCAGCCGCTAATGTATCTCAGTGTATTCCATAAGTATTTGTGATACTAAGTATTTATTTATGCAGTATGTGTGTTTATCCACAATATATTGTGCACAGCTCTACTTGACGTCATGGTCATATGATTTACACAAAAATACTGCACAAAAATCACTTCAGAATTATTCATCAAATGAACTGAGGAATTAAGAATGTCATGATTCACAAATTTCATAGTTTTGTTCAATATGATTCTAGTGTGTTTGCTACACATTGGCAATACTTAGGTGGCCTCTCCAAATGTATTGAGATATTGTATATGACCAATATATTTTGCCCCTTTTTAAAAAATATATATTTTATTCCAAATATATTTTACGCTTATTGGAATAATTTTTACTCTAGTTCATAATTACTATTTTAAAAACCAAATTATGTAAAATAAATAATAAAATGAGTTTAAATATCTTGTATATACTGTACCATCCTGTGGGTTACAGTCATTGGGAAACTCTGCATGAACAGGCTCTGACTACTGATGGGAGCTCTTAGATTTGTGCTGTTTAATACAGCAGAGAGGGGTGTGTTCATGAGAAGTAAAACATTAAGGTGCGGTAGTTTGCCTCTGCGGACAATCTCACCGCTTTTTTCCCAGCTGCTTAATAGGATGAGACATTTTTATGGTTCTGTGGGTGTAGGTTTTCATATCAGCCTGATAAAAACAAAGCAAACAGTTGAACTATTATTGCTCCAAGTAAGAGAATATAATCAGTAGAACTAAGTTTTGATTAAATCTGTTTTCTGTAAGGCCTTACTGGGAATTGAATGCCTGATGGTTTCTTGCTGTCTAATGGTAAAATTTGCCTACTGAATTAGCCTACTGCCCCAGTTACCAAGTTAGAAGTTGTCTAATCACATACCTCACGGTCACAAATCCAGATATATCCACACAGCAGTGGCTTGACCTTAGTGAGAGTTGAGGTGCTGTAATGGTGCAAAATGCGTAATAGTTAAGTCACTGTGTTTTAAAAGATTTTTTTTATCACACCTTGAAATTGCTGAGGATTTATTTTTAATAGTTTTATATTGGTTTGTTTCGGAACAGCAGAAATCAGCAGATGTAATTCTCATACAAGTTTGTTTTGGCCCTGGTGCTTTTTTGTTATATCCAGGAACAATTATGTTGCTTATTTAAATGCAGTGTAGTGTTTTCAATAAGATTTCAGTGATGTAATATAAAAATGCTGGACTTTCTGTTATAGGTGACGTATAAAGCCCCTGAGCCAAAGGGAGAGCATTTCTTTGCTGAGTCGTTCGACAAAGGAACACTGGACGGGTACGAGTTTCATCACCGTTCAGCGGAATCATAAAAGACTGAGCATGGCTGTATTTGCTTAAAGCTGTTATTTGTTTTTTTCCAGGTGGGTTTTATCCAAGGCAAAGAAGGAGGGCATTGATGAGGAAATTGCTAAATATGATGGTAAACATTTACTTAAACCATATATGTTTGCACTTAGTGTATATATAGTGAGTCTTTTTTTAAAAAAAACATTTTACAATTAAGAGATTTATGTGGTATGTAAACATTGTGAAAGGTTTAATCCTCCCCATTCAGGCAAGATCATTTGCATATGTCATTAACATATATCAGTCTTAGTTTAATCCTAAAGCAAGGTTAGAAAAGAAAGGAAAGTTTAGAAAAAGTTATGTAAAGAAAGGTTAGAAAAAGTTATGTAAAATAAATAATGAATCTTGCACAAACATTTTAAGCGAACCTCAGGAGGAAAATAATTATAATTCTCCTTAGGTTTTTATATTTGCGTTCATAGCATTTGACAAACGCTCTTGTCCAAAGCGAGGTTTTGATTTTGTCTTAGAAAGTGGATGTTCGGGGTTAGATGGCAGGTTGAGTGTGTTCTATTAGGCCTTATATCATAATGCATCTGTATTGTGTGTACACAGGAAAATGGGAGGTTGAAGAAATGAAGGACTCAAAGCTCCCCGGTGATAAAGGCCTGGTACTAAAATCTAAAGCCAAACATCATGCCATCTCTGCTCCGCTGCTACGGCCTTTCATTTTTGACACTAAACCCCTCATTGTCCAGTGAGTATAAATGTATAAACACTAATCGCTTTGCCAGTAATGGCCGAAATTGACCCAGTGTTTTTCAAGCAGGGTTTAACCTTAATTATTGTCCAGTTGCTCAGGGTGAGTTAAATGCTAAGTGAAAATCATAGGCGTGGTCGGTGAGGTGTGACTCATCACTTGAGTGTGAGAAACTTTATTCCCTGGATTGAATTTAACCCAAGCATATTGGAGTAGTTTTACTGTTTGTTGGTCTTACCCTCAGAGACACACAAATGGTAAAAAGAACAGTCTGTAGAATGTCCTGAAATATCCCTCACATCTTGCATGTATAAACAAAAAAGGCATGTTGCTTGTCTATAGTGATGGAGGTGTACGTGTAAAAGGTACACAATCCTTAGCCAGACCCTCCCATACTCACTCTCTGTCGGACAAATAAGGGAAGAGGTGAATGTTGAAATCTGTGAAGTGTAAACTTATAAATAGATGAGGGAAATAGATTCTGTTATGTATCTGTTTTAATTCAAGTTGGAGAAACATTGTTTTATAGCCGTCAAAATAATGTTATTAGGAGTTGTCTACATTTAATTATTACTACCCAGACTCGCAATCTTACGCCGAGTGTGTTGACCAGCTCTTGTTTTTGCAAAAAAGCTGAACATTCTAAACATTAAAGCACATCCAAACAGTTGTTCAGTATAGTGTATGCAACACTATCATCAAAAGTGATGCCATTGGTGGTCCTGCAAATCCTTATCCGTTCTAATTTTAACCTAATTCTAATTTCTGGTATTTTTTAATGCCTTTGGTTTTTGAGGAGAAAATTGTTTGAGGTGCTGCGTTTTCCCATGTTCAATTTAACTGTGCAGCTATTGAATAAAGCTTTTGTGTGGCTGAACTTTTTTTTATGTGGCTTTAAAGTAGCTAAAACCCAAAGAGGATCAGAAAAAAATATTCTAAAATCAGCATATTGATTGAATCGCATTACCTATTGAATCGGCACCTAGGTATTGTGATATATCGGGAGATCACTGGATATAAACTAATTAAACTAAAATATCTAAATGTAAAATTGCATTGATTATTATGTTACTGGAATTGTTGTCCATTTTAAAATGGCCATGTGATTCAGCTAGTAATTTCATATCCGTCAGGCCATCTGGGTATTTTTCAATATTACTGATAAGAAGAAAGTAACTTTAATATCCAGCTCAGCTGTTAGCTTGTGCAGAATATTAGCCATCACTGAGAACCTTCTGCCGTGAGCATTTCAGTGTTAATTAAGTCAGTAGGGGAAGATGAAGCATCTTGAATTGTTTCATGTGGATTTCCAGGTATGAGGTGAACTTCCAGAATGGAATTGATTGTGGTGGAGCCTACGTCAAGCTGCTCTCTCAAAGCCCAAGTCTTGATCTGGTAAGAACACGAAAGAATGTCACCGGTATTTAGTGTCAAACCACCAAAATGTGTGTCCACTAATCCATTGCTTGACAAGCCCAACATGTTGTGAAATCTCTAAGCCTACTGGAAAACATGCAGCCCGTCCCACATATTTAAGGGGATTGAAAAGATCGAGCATTTGAACAATTATTCCCCTCGTATGCATACGTCACTAAGTGTTTTGAAGCATTGCCCATACAAAACCTCAGCACAGGCTTTACTCGGCAGTGTAGATACTAAACTGTTTGTTCCATTGCATGGTGATGGGAAGGAACCCTAAAAATACAAGCTGGTGGAACAAAATGAACAGTGGCCTCCAAAATGCCCAGAGTGTCCAAATCAGAATGCAACCTCGAGGACACAATGCAAATTAACACTTAATTCTATCATTACTACGTTTTTTTTAAAACCTTTAACCATTTAATGTGCCCTTGTTTGGAGGCTACACGCATCACAAGAAGCTTTGTTTTGTGATCATATGTGTAGAATCAGAGAAATCAAACTTTAAAAAACAGGGAATTTATGGGTTTTGGAACTGTAATAATGGCCCCGATTTTTAAAATTGTCACCCTTTAAACTATTTTTATTACTAACATTAACAACCCCCCCCCCCCAATCACATCTGTGTGAGAGAGTGATCTGTGTCAGGGGGAGGGAGTGTTTTAAAGCATCACAACCAGAGAGGAACTGTAAATACAAAAACTCCACTTGGGACAGACTTTTAATTGTAAATGTATGTACGTAGTTCTGTTTTTGTGTGTATAATGTTATTTCTGAGAGTTTAATATGTATCTTTGGTGATTTTTACAATACAAACAGAACCAGTTTTTATTTGTATTTTTTTTTTATTTATTCATTTGGTCAATCGTGTCCATATAGTTGTGTAAACGCAAAGACATTCTCAGGGACATAAGCGTTAAGATGATAACACATCCTAGGAAACAGTGATGGCTGTTAGTTTTACTCTTCCTGTGGTCTAAGACATACATGGTCACTCTTCCTTTTTTTTTAAAATGAGAATTTGACCACCTGCATCCTCTGGAATCTAAATGATAGATGGCACTATTGCTCTAAACAGGCTGTTTGTAGGACGGGACTCTTTTGTGCACTTTGCTTCTGGCAGGGGAAGCACAGAAGGATATGACGTTAACAGGTTAAAATTCTTCTGGCTTGAAAACTCTACCCCATTGTAGAATATGGGGCATGGGGTAGAATATGGAGTAGGCCAATGGAGTACTTGTATCATAACAATACATTAGTGACTAAGTAGGCCATAAGATTTCCCTCATCTGTGCATCAGTGGCCAGAGAAGTAGAATTACTCAGGATGTGTGAAGAAGTCTGCATGAAGTTCGCTACAGGCTGTGTCCTCGATTGACCACGTGTTTGCAAATTGAATTGTAATTAACGGGAGCTTCTGCCTCCTCTCTTACGCTTTCAGGACGAGTTTGTGGACAAGACCCCATACACAATCATGTTCGGGCCGGATAAGTGCGGCGAGGACTACAAACTGCACTTCATTTTTCGCCACAAGAACCCCAAAACAGGCGAATACGAGGAGAAACACGCCAAGAAGCCAGAATCTGACCTCCGCACGTACTACACTGACAAGAAGACCCACCTTTACACACTGGGTAAGTATAATCACTCATTTGGTCAACACTTCCTGTTTCTCCATTACTTAAACAATGTATAATGAAAAAGTAGCTCAAAACCTTTTTTTCAGCATAACTTTGTCAAAATTATAAGATTATTTTTGGATTTTAATTTGGACAAAAAATGTGTTAAATTTCTCTTTTTTGTGTGTGTGAAAAATCCCTGAACATATACCTTAAAGCTTTTGGAGATGAACGATTTACAACTGTTTACAATCACAAGTCTGTTTCAGGTGGCGTTTATGTATTTACAGTAACTCTCAGTCTGTGCTGCATACGTGCAGCCCCACCCTCATACACTACACACCCTTCCCTCACACACCACCCTTTCACACACCTCTCTCTCCCACACCACTCTCACAAACACCCCTCCCTTGCACACATCCCTGCATCATGCACTACCCAAAGCGCACACATATGATCATGACCTATGATAACAAAAGAAAGCTTCCTGTGACATGTGAAGCCTCCACTGTCGACTCAAACACACGGAAGCTCCAAATAAGGACATCCTTTTGTAGAAGACAGTGTTTTAGCAGGGATGTGCTTGTCATGCACCAGTGCATCATTTGGTTCCTGAGGGTTAATTTGTGTAATTAATCTGTGATTGGGGGTCTGAGTAGTTGACTAAGAGAATCAATGCTTGTTAGGTCAGTTTGAATTAATCAATGAGCACCAGTACCATCACTCTATTTTATGAGTGTGATGTATCGGTTTTATTTGTGCAATAGATACGTTCCTTAATATTGATTTGTTACATTTTTTGTTTTTTCTGGGACCTATTTTTTTTTTAACTGAACCTGATCTGTTTGACACAATACCTGGTGTGCTTGCAGTGCTGAACCCTGACAACAGCTTTGAGATCCTGATTGACCAGACAGTGGTGAACAGTGGAAATCTGCTGTCTGACATGACCCCTGCAGTCAACCCCCCCGCAGAGATTGAGGACCCTGATGACCACAAGCCTGAGGACTGGGACGAGAGGCCCAAGATCCAGGACCCAGATGCAGTCAAGCCTGATGATTGGTCAGTATATCTGTCTGAATGAGAGACTGTCTTAACCTTATGACTGTATCCTAAGTTACAAGGAGTCTCCATGCAAGCTGGTCTTGGATAGGCTATTAAAACATGCACTTACATTCTGAAAGCTTGAGGAAAGAATACGTTTTGTGTAATTTTTTTCCCCCATTTTCTACCCAGTTTAGTCGTCCTTGGTAGAGGGTGGAATTGGTGTAGATAATGCAACATACTTTTGTCCATATTTAATAAAGGTCAGTGTGTCATTCAGTATCAAAAGCCACAAAACGCAAGCTATATTGGCCTTGTAGCTCTGGTATGATACTAAAGAAGCAAACATAGGAACCTAAACGTATCTTAGCCACTGTATTTGGGTTTTGAGGAAAATTTGTGTGGAACGTTCAGAATAACTTGCAGCTGTCATGTTTATCTTTCAAACGGGGATCATATCATTAAATTTTAAATTAAAATTTGATCTCTATGATCCCTGTTTGAAAGATAAACATGATTTCTGCAAGTTATTTTAAAGACATGCTCTGCAGTCTGAGCGTTCTCCACAAGGGGAGCTGTTGCCACTCCAGTCATTTTTGACTAATATTGTGAGTTTGGCAGGATTTCTGCTCAAATAGATGGCGATGATGACATTGTAATGTAAAGCTTAACATCTTTGTTTAGCCATTTGTTTTCATTGTTACTTTAGCTGGGTTATAGAGCACATGACTTGTTCAATAAATGAAATAACTTCGGTAGGCAAACATATCTTGTTCAGTGTCTATGCCTTGACGCGTTAATTCAGTGTTTGTATGGATTTTAAATGGTCATGATTATTTTATAGTCTAGTAGGCTATCGTGTTAATCATTAGGACATTATTATGTTGGACATTGTTGGTTGTCAGTTGCGTGAAACAATTTCAGTGTCCATTTCCATTTAGTCCTGGTCTCACAGCTGTGTTTTGATTTCTGTCCTTTGGTGCTTTTATATGAAAGATTTGGCTCTCCCTAAAATAGAATGTCATTTTGACCTGGTTTGTTATAAAACAGTGATTAGCATCAGAAAAGCGTAAAATAGCAAGAAATGCTTCATAATTCTGTTTTTAAGTTCTTTTTATAGAACGAATAAATTATTATTTGGTTAATTGTCAACATTTTTGATAGACTGCTTAATTCCCAATATGTAGTGACATCAAAAGTCTACTGTCTGCTGAGTTCTGTTTTGTGATTTAAAAAATGTAAGCTCTGGATAAGGGCATCTGCTAAATGCCACTTTATGATGACACTATCATTACCCTTTTTTTTTTATTTTTTAGCTGCCATCCGAGCCAAATTGTACGCTAAGCATTTGGATCTATCTGGGCATGTAGTTGTTTAATTAAGTATAAACCTCTGTGGAATAGTGTGTGGGTGTTTTTCAATCAACCAATCGCAAATAGCTGTGTGGGAACATGCAGACCCCCACCTCTGTTTGTTTACACTTTTAATGCAGGATTTACAATTACCCTTGTGCTCAAGGCCTAGGTTTCGGGCTGGTGTTGCTTCTGCCTGGTAGCTGCTGGAAATATTTAATTCTCTGCAGATGCACAGCCTGAAGAGTATTTTTAATTTGCATGGAAAAAACATTAGTTCTTATAAAAATGTATATGCCCGTTTATGTGCAGGTACCCTTTTAAGGTCTGCCCACAGTCAGGGACCTGCCTGGTTCTCTAGATAGCAAATTAGAGTATAAAAGGATATTACTACACGTTTTACCCCCGAGAACTGGAAAGGTGCTCCAACCCCTGACACACTAAAACAGTACAAATATCAGATAATACATGATGGCATACCAGGGCTCGTGTGACTAAAATACGGTGACTGTAATTTCAAGTGACATGATCATGTGTGTATGGGATAGCAAATTATACTTGTCTCGTTTACATGTGTGTGAATGTTTGATTGTGCACTCACTCTCCATTTTCTCTTTCCCTTTCTCTCTCTCTCTCTCTCTCTCTCTCCATTTTCTCTCTCTCCATTTTTTTCTCTCTCTCTGATAGGGATGAGGATGCTCCTGCTAAGATCCCTGATGAGGATGCAGTGAAACCTGACGGCTGGCTGGACGATGAGCCAGAGTACGTCGCAGACCCCGATGCCATCAAACCAGAGGACTGGTCAGTCTATCTTCCAATTCCATTTACGGCCTGGAACTATGATAAAATTCAGAAAGTGCAGTATCCCAATCCATATACTAATACAGATCATACTAATTCATATACTTGTAATGGTGATGGACCATTCTGAGACATTACATACCAAAAATCAAGCTAAACCATGTATCAAAACTGTACATCAGCGCACTCAGGGCATTTATAAGTGTAGTGGATTTAGGTGCAGCCTTGTTCTGCGTTCAAGTGCTGTTGTGCAGCCGTGGTCTGCTTTTATGCGCTACTGTGTATGTGTAGGGGTTTATAAACTGGTAATGAGCAGAGACTAGTATAAAAGATGATGAGATTACATTCTGTAGTTTGTGTGTATGAAGTGTGTGAGTGATCACTGTTGTCTGAGTAATCCTGTTGACTGAAGCTGCTCAATAGATCATCTTTATACAGTGTATCATTATACATATGTTCTAAATTTTTCATTTATACAGTACTGTGCAAAAGCCATTTATCTAAACAGTACGGGACTTTCTGCCAGCAAATTCAGCAAAGTTAATGTTTAGATAAATGCAGACAGAAAAGAAAGCATTAGATAATATCAAGGTTTGTTTTGTGAGCTGGTAAGGAGAACACACCTTCGGTTCCAGATTTTCCCTCGATGCCTCTAGCCTTTGCATGGATTTGTGAAACTTCATCTGCAGCTCCTGATTTATTTAAATGAAGTATCGATTGAGCTGAACCAGGTATTTGAGGTATTTGATTAGAACTACAATGTAATGCTGGTCTTCCATGATGAAGAGATCTGCAAATGATTAAACAAACACAGACATATGTAAAATCCCTATTTACTGTGTTAATATTATTTGTATGTGCTCTAATAACTTTAAAAAGCATACACTGCTCGGCTGAACAGGTCTTAACGTTTGCACGATACTGTATGTATTTATTTATTTTCAGTTGTGGTGTGAACTACTTGACCAATCACGGCTAATCCAAATGAATCAATCTGGATAGAAGGACAACAGTTTTACAAATTTGTTTCCATTAAGCAGAACTAATATGGATACTGTCAGATACAGAGTGAAAGTATGTTTCAATTTCAACTACATACGAATGAAATGCTGTTTATTCTCTGATCCAGCAAAGCGGATCCAACATCAGTGCCCTTAATGGCAGAGCTTTGCAGTTTGACCTGAAGACTTCAGGGCTGTGTGCTTTTGCAGCCTCATGTCTTAATTCAATTGAAGTCATCTCCCCCAGAGCAGGCTCATATAAGCACTGGAATAAGATCTAGGAAGTGTGTGTGTGTGTGATTGCCATTGTGCTGCAGGGCATGTGCGTGGGCGCCCAATCTATGCTTTTCCTTCCAACATCTTGTCTCTTCTGTGAAGGTTCATACTCTTTCATTTGTGTTCCACATCACTTTTTCCACTCTCTCTCTGTCTCTCTCTCACTCTCTCTCAATACTTACGTCTTTTGTTATGTCCAATAACAGACTCAGTATAGAGAACTACTCCAAACCACTATTTGTGTTAACTTTTAAACTACTTCAGCAGTAATTTTGTTTTTATCTATAGTATTCATATCCACATCTCTTACTGTCCACAGCATTTTGTGTATGTAGTACAGAGTATTTTCTGGATGGCTTTATTTTGACTTCTATATTTTTGATCTAGGTTTTCTGATTTTTTTTTTTTTTCTCTCTCTCTCTCTCTCTCTCTCTCTCTGTCGCTGTCTCTCATTCTCTCACATTTTCTCGCTCTCTCTGTAGGGATGAGGATATGGATGGGGAATGGGAGGCACCCCAGATTCCAAATCCTGCCTGTGAATCTGCCCCTGGCTGTGGGAAGTGGGAGAGGCCTACGATTGATAACCCCAACTATAAGGGCAAGTGGAAGCCACCCATGATCGACAACCCCAACTATCAGGTAAGAGTTTAACTAAACCTCCTAAGTCTACATTCACTCCCCTCTGTTGCTCTGAAGTTCAGTTTCATTCGCATCATTCGTTTTGTCGTTAAGGAATCATATACTTCTGCAAAGCCAAATTTAAAATCCACTTTTCTGGACGATTCTCAGGTCTCTTTACAATTTTAAAGGATAATTTCCTGAAAAAGGAAGCTCACATTAGCTTACATGTCTATAAAAACGTGATAATTGAGCCAATTATTGAGCTGCTTTCCATTTCACAGTGGGGTGTTGCGTCCTGGCTGGAAGTGATATCCGCCGCTGTAGATAACAACGCTCGTGATTCCATCAGACTTGCTGCAGCATGTTTCTGTTCTGCTAAAAATACATGCTTTGTCTATTTTTACGCAGAGCACATCTAGCTGGGCAGGAAGTTAGACACAGGAAAGGTATAGGTCTGGTCCACTTTCAAAAGAAAACACCCAAAATTTATCAGCCATACTGCATTCGCTGTAGTTGTAGTTGAACATTTTCTGTTACTTTTCTGACCATGATGGGGGCAGCCTTTAAATTACTTTACTATCTAATAACTATTTTTTTAAATAATGCTTTTCATCTAACTATATTTAAAGGTGAAGAAAATCCAGATAATAATAAAGTTCAATAAAAGCATTATTTCCAGTAACCAAATAATAAGTCAACCAGTAACCAATTAATGAACTTAAAATTGATCAAAATAATCAGGATCATTACTGGAGTATTGAGCCAATTTCAGAGTAAAAACAGTAGAAGCAGCCCATCCGGAAGCCTAAATTCCATACTTCTGTCATACAACACTGCCATATAGTGTCAGAAACCACATAAGCAGGTCTGTTTGACATTGTTTAAGAACTCAACACAGTTCAAAGCTCCTGGCACGCTAGAGTTTGAGTCCCTCTCTGGGCAGCCACACCACTCTGGGCAAAACTCCCAACACTGCATTTGTGTGCCTCTATAGGATGACAAAGTTTTAAGTCACTTTGAGCAAGAGTGTCTGCCAAATGCGGAGTGTAAATTTCTGCATGCTAATTGGTGTAGCATTAGCTTCCACAACCTCATGGCTCCAGTGCAAAACAAGTCTAAACATGTCTTGGGTGATTGATTACTTAAACGTTTTCTTGAAAGACTTCTTGGAAAGGCTAATTTTGCGTGGTTTCATTTGAGTTGTGTATTTCCAAGTTGTTTTTGTTGTCTGCAGGGAGTCTGGAAACCCAGGAAAATCCCGAACCCCGACTTCTTTGAGGATTTGCATCCATTCCGCATGACTCCCGTCAGCGCCGTGGGCTTGGAACTGTGGTCCATGTCCTCTGACATATTTTTCGACAACTTCTTCATCACATATGACCGCAACACGGCTGAACAGTGGACTGATGATGGCTGGGGACTGAAGAAAGCTGCAGAGGGAGCTGCTGAGGTGCTGAACTCGTATTCTTCATATAGCTTTTTTTTTAATTTTATCTTCATACTAAAACCTTTTTTGTTCAATTCAATTTTTTCCCCAACCAATCTTTCTGGCCTCACATTCATATTTAAGGTTTAAGCGAACCACATCTGTCTTACTTTCACTAAGTTATCTGCTGTCATTGGGTACTTCTGTGCTGCTTGTAATGGTTCATACCCTTCATACATGTCACTATGGTTATGATTTTATCGTAATTATGGTTGCATGACCACAAGAGATGTGTATCTGCTCAGACCACATATGGAAGTAGCTCAAATCTGTCACAGTTATACTGTATCACTTTAGTCTTTAGTTATAATAAATATTTTAACAGCATAGTAATAGTAACAATAATAATAATAATGCAAGAACTTTGAACTTTTCAAAGTTCTCAAGGACACCACAAAATAAGATATAGTAGTGTGCACTACAGTGTATCAAACATGCAGCATAATGAGTTAAAATAATGTAATGTCTGTTAACGCTAGAGTCAGACAGAATAAGCAAGTTTAAGGAGATGTTTTAAGGAAGATTGGAAGAGAGTCAGTATTATGAATGCCTTGTGGAAGAGAGTTCCAAAGCCGTGGGCCAGCACAACTGAAGGCTCTGAACAGTCAGGAGATATGAATGTAGTGTTTTGGTGGTCTCTTCCTGACTCCTGCATACTAGAAGTCGCCTCATGGTTTCTGTTGTTAGAGAGGTGAGTTTATGTTGTGCAGCAGCAGATAGCGAACTATTCCTGACTCGAGCTTTGCACTTAAAGATCAGGCCAAAGAGAGGTGTGTGGGTGTGTGGATGTGAGGGCACATGTGTGTGTCTCTGTGTGTCTGTGTGTGTGTGACCCAGCTCAGCCTGGCTGTGATGAGTCTGTTTCCATTTAGCCCTGAGGCTTTCCCACACGCGACACTGCACAGCCAGCCCAGAACTCCACGTTCCTCTGCAGGGCGTGGGTCTCTGCTGCTGTCCCCACACACACACACACACATACATACACATACACACACACACACACACCCACACACACACACAGGACTTTGATACTCTGCTCCCATAGTCAAATCTCTGTTGCTGTCAAGGTCAGTGGTAGTATTATGAGGTGCTGATGTCATTATTCTATCCCATAATACCACCACCAACTTTGTTTGCACCAGGCTACTGATCTAGGATCAGCTTCTTTTTGGAACTATGACATACAAGTAAGTTATTTTCTTCTAAATGATTAACACACCAGAGGCAAGATCAGTGTATATTGAGGGGGAGGGGCAGATTTTCTTCTAGACTGTAATTTTACATATGAGGGATGGTAGGTGTGCTTCAGTGAAGTTTCATCAGATTTTCTAGGGAAGTGACTGTAGTGTTAAATGTTATAGTAGATAATAGAGGCAGCTAGTGGCCTCATGGCTACCTAGTCAGAAATAATGAGTTCACCAACTAATGTTAACCAACATGATGTATTCAAGCAACAATCTACGTGAGAAACATAATCTGTGTAAGTGAATAGGACAATCAGGACAATTGGTGATATACAATAAATTAATATGTAATATGCATTTCAAACTTGTCGGTGGAACGTCCCACTGTTTGTGTTCAGAATTTTATTACAGCTAACTTTCTGACATAGCTGGGAAAGCACATTGTAGTGTTCACTCTTACTGTTGCTTATGTTACTATATATTTAGGGACCCCTCCCTCCAGGCTTTTGTATTCTCCCAGGGAGGGGTCTAGTCTTAATTAGGAGTGGTCAGACCCCTCCCTTTCTTCTAAACCCATTATCTGCACCAGAGGCATAATTGGTAGCATTTGACATTCTGTGAACTTCATCTGTATCATAAATGTACTGAAGAACTGCAGATGACTGGACTGTAGAGAGAGAGAGAGAGAGAGACACACACACACACACACACACACACTCACCACAGTATCCCGTAATATTACTCTCCCACACGCCCACGCTTATACAGACCACAGCTCCACTTCCCTGCATGCCACAGTCTGTTAATACAGCCTATTCTCTTTACCAGAGGAAGCTGCACCATGGGAAAGAAGCACCCAGTAAATAGCTTAATATAGTTTGCCATAATCTGCTGATGGAACAAGTGACAAGTGCTTTGCTTTAGAACTTCTGGCAGGATTTAGGAATGATTTTTCCTCATTTGTAGCAGTTCATAAAAGGCAGGCAGGTCTAGACTGTGGCTGTAGATGACCATAACGACCTGTGTTGAACACTCCACTGCCTGGCTCTTTGGCTTCTTTTTTTTTTTTTTAATGTAGACCTCAGTAATGCATTTGCTGTATATACAAAACCTCACGAGTCCAAATGGTCACTTTTATATGAGTAGGAAAAAATATGCTTAAGTGTGAAAGTAGTACTGGATTATTTTATTGAAATGTTCAGACAATGTTTAGAGTAGCTGTGTTTATAAAAAAAAATTTTTTTTTTAAAAGAGTCCAGTAGCAGGTTTTGAAGGGACACAGCACTGAATTACTGGAGCACTTTTGGTCAGTTGAATAAAGCAGGCATTTTTAAAAGGATGTGAAAGGGCTCATTAGGACTTAGCACGTTTGTTTCGTCTTGTAGAATTAATAGCACCGTCCCTTGAGGGCTTGTATGAGAGACACAGCAGTAGATCAGCAGAAGCATGCCACAACGTAGTTTATAACAGGAAGTGCTCGATGAAAGTGGGCTTTTCTCACAATACCTCCTTTGTGTTTGGTTGTGTAAATGGTAGCCAGGCAGAGGTGGAAGACAAGTTACAGGGTGAGTGGGGAGTGACTATGGGAGGCAGTGTGGATTATAAGTGGTGGTGGGGTGGGGGTAGTAGTTTTGGTGGTGGTTTAGGGAGGGGCTGGGGGAGAATACTCTTGGATTAGTGGAGTTTTGGCCAGCTTTCACAAGAATTCCTGCTGCACAAACTCTCTCCCCAAAGGTGAATTCCAAACGTGCCAGACGTGGCCAGCCACTCTTTAGTAGGAGAGCTGAAGGGGGGTGTCTGTCGGTCTGTCTGTCGGTCTGTCTGTCGGTCTGTCTGTCGGTCTGTCTGTCGGTCTGTCTGTCGGTCTGTCTGTCGGTCTGTCGGTCTGTCTGTGAGGGAGGAAAGCTTTGTTAGACATGTGCCTGTGAAAACGTGAAAGCCACCTGCTGGTTGGGCTAAGAATAACTCCCATTTTCCTTTCCTGGTGATATTGTGCTGGGTTTAATCAGCCATAATGACCTTGTTCTTTGTATTTTGGCTCTGTTGTTAAAATACAGACACACAGTGATTAGCATGCAGCGTTTACATCAGTGCACCCCCCTCATTCTCCCTCTTAACCCTCATTCTATAATGAAGGCTTTGCTGTCGTAAACCTTGCCCTGCTCTACTGAGTGCGCTTCACTCCGGGCTCTAAATGCATGAAGGTCTGTGCCTTATGCTCTTGGGAGATGGTCTGACGAACAGAAGAACACAACGAGTTCTCAAGTCAAGAAATGGGCTGAAGAATTGCCCAAGGCCTAACACATTTTAATATTAGACGTTCATTTATGTGGAATTTTTTGCCTTTTTGATTGTTCTTTTTGCTTTGTGTGTGACATAATCCATAACACTTGGATCTCCTTTCTCTTTGCAGCCTGGTCTGATGAATCAGATGATTTCTGCAGCAGAAGAGAGACCCTGGCTTTGGGTGATTTACGTCCTGACTGTGGCCCTGCCGCTGGTCCTCATCATTGTCTTCTGCTGCACTGGAAAGGTGTGTGTGTGTGTGTGTGTGTGTGTCTGTTTGTGTTCATTTGTGTATGTGTGTATTAGGACAGTCACATTCAATTATTTTAATAATTAAGGCTGACCCGGTCGATTATATTGTAATTGAGTCTTCTGATTGCTGGATGAGGAAAATGTCATAAAAACAGAGAAGTTGAGGTGTTTTTTAAATCTGTGATGAAAGAGCTGTGCCGAAGTGAAACTGCAAACACAAACCATCTCTCCATCGCTCTTTATCAAAAATAAATATTCTAGACTATACAACACCCCTCCACTGTGCATCGGGTCCTCGTCCCCTTTTCGAGATGTTTTCATAATGACCAGCGAACTACACATTATCCCTTACATATTGATTTAGTAATCAATTTAGGAAAGAACATTAATAAGAACCCTCCACATTGCTTAACTGATAAGGATCCCTCTGTGTGTGAAGCTTTATATATACGTATATACAGTTAGCAACTCTACGTCCTTTAGTTCAATGATTAAGGTGCTATGGTTAAAGAAAAGGCTTAAATGTATGAAAATTGTGTATTCAAAGTTATCATCAGAGGTAGTAACATAAATCAAATTGAACTGATGAATACAAACGTAAGAAATTTTAAATCAACTTGAACTTTTCAAAATGTTTGTGTGTACTTGAGTAACCAGTGAAATGTCTGTCCATGAGCAATAGAAACCAGATGGACAATGCCACATATACCTCGTATGTATTTTAAGTGGGAGTTTATGCAAGGTGAGGGTCAGGTAAGCACTTTTTTCATCGATAGCTCACCCGAACCCTCTGCTACAATTTGCAGAAGAAGCCGGCCCCGTCTGCCGCAGAATACAAGAAGACAGATGAGCCACAGCCTGACGTGAAGGATGACGTGGAGGAAGAGAAGGACGAGGAAGAGGAGGGCAAGGCAGAAGAGACAGGCATGGGTGTGAAAGGTGCACTTGTCCTTCACACTGTTCCCATCAATTCAAATACTGTGGAAAAGCTTTTGAGATACAGTCAAACTACTTTGAATGAATGATTCAGCAAATAAGCTCTTGAGGTTTGGCTGTACTTGACTGATTTATCTGCTCAGAACGTTGAAGACAAAGCCCTCCAGCTATATGTACCTGCTGAAAAGGGAAAATAATGAATTTAGATGCATCTCCAATATTTCAGATCTGTTCGCACCTTTTCCTGACAAAGACAGAACTCACCTGTCAGCCCCTAGCTGGGACCTACCTGCCTCTATAGAGTATCCGTACACCATCAGACATGGTTAAGCAGGATTCAAACACTGATATATCAGTAAATGAGAGTAGAGAGGTGCTGAAATCAAGTGCTAATACTGACTACACACTTTAGAAGATTAATTCAGATACAGTCACTAATACTGTGCTGGAATTGTCTGTTTGCTATGAGTACAGTTTTTTTAAAACATGTTTTTAAGCAATTCCTACTCCATATATAACTCATTACTTATACGTTCCATTCCACCAGCATCCGCTTTACCTTAGTTCTTTTTTTTTGTCGTAACTTTGCCATCTCATAAGACACCCATGTTGTGCTAAAACCCAACAAATAAGCAGTTGAGGCTGGTTTCTTAAATAAAACTTTAAATAGAGATTTCCCCTAATAAAACATAGTCCATAATCCACATAGTCTGGGTTTAATCCCTGAGTGAAAAATTGGCCCTCCGGTTTTGTCTGTACTTGACTGATTTTTCCATAATCTGCATGTACATAATATACGTACATGCTCTATTCTGCATGTACATAATATACGTACATGCTCTAATCTGCATGTACATAATATACATTTTGTATATCTGCATGTTCATCCCATGCAACTAATTATTCATTCAAGTCTGTTACCATTATATGGATTCGTCAGAAGGATCGTCATTTTGACTGCGGTTCTAGTAGAAGGTTTCCTCAATTTTCTCATTTATTCATTCCACCACTAAAGAGCTGTCACTAGTGTCCACTGGCTGATTATTTCTCAGCTCTGATAATGAAAACCCAGTTAGGCCCAAAGGAGGTTTTTTGTAAGTGTTACTAAATGAACAAATGTCATCTTGTCATCTTCAGAGGAGAAAAAGGATGGTTCAGATGACAGCCCTGCAGAAGAGGAAGAGGAAGTAGAGAAACAGGAGGAGGACGAGGAGGAAGAGGAAGATAAATCGGATGAGGTGGGACTGGTCTTTGCGTATCATTTGCATATTCTTCCCTGCCTTCTAGTTTTTACCAGTGTATCAACCCTGTAGTCAAACTGAGATTGAAAATATTTCTCTGGTGGGCCTTGGCCAAAAAAGGCAGCTTAAACATTAAAAGACGCAATAAAGCAAAAAATAAAAGAAAGCAAATCTATAAAAAAACACTGAACCGCAGTTAGAGCAAATATGACTATACAATTGGTGAATGAGTTTCTGTTTCTAAACCCTTAGCACCCGAATGATGTGCTGTCGCACTACGGATAAAACAATCTCATACAGAAGTAGATCCTTATTGGGGCTTCTTTGTGTTTGGGTCAACGGTGGAGGCTTCAGACATCACAAGAATCTTGGTTCATGATTGTACATCGAGTAGAATTGGGGAAATCAACTTTTAAAACAAGAAATTTACCAGAACTATAAAAATGGCATTGATTTTTATCGTCTAAACGTCAAAATATCACGTGTGTGTTTTGGGTGTGGCACAGAGAGGAACTGTAAACAAACACACTCCGCCCTAAACAAACTTACTTTTGACGCTAAATAATTGTATATAGGTAGTTTTTTTGTTTTTTAATTGTCAACGTATTGTAATGCTAAATGTCTGGATTTTTGCAGTAAAAAATTCTCATGTATTTTCTGATTATTAATTTTATTGTTTGTGTTAACAAATTGTTGTTTAAAATATAATTTTATAAGTAATTATCATGTTGAGAAGGTTGTGCTGAAAAAAAAATGATGTGGGACACTTACACATCGTTTAATGCTTTAAATATTAGAAAAGAACAAGTAATGCATAAGGTGGGGAAAATACCCTCAGGGTTTGAAGGGTTAAAGGGAAAGTGCCTCACTAGTATTCTTATTTCAGGCCAACGACCCGTGCAGGTGGTTTTATGGTCAATAAAATTGAATAGTTGGCTATGATGACACAGATGATGCTCAGTATTCTTTCTGTCCTCTGTCCCTCCTTTGCAGAAACAAGAAGATGAAGTTCTGAGAAGGTCCCCTAGAAGCAAAGGGAGAGCTAGAAAGGACTGATGAACTTTTTTTCGCTTCCTGGATGTGCTCCAACTGCAGCCCATCTCCTGTGTCCTGTATCCCACCCTGTCCCCTCCATCAGTGGGACCTGCTCACTTTCTTCTTCCCTTATTCTCTCCTCCTCGCCCTCATTCCCTCCTTTCCAGGTCTTCTGTTCCATCCTCGCTAAAGAAACAACAGACCGAGAGAAAACAGTCTGTGGCTCGATTGTCCGATAACGAAGCGCAAATCACCGCCTCGGACTGAGCTGGGGAAGTCGATGCTGAAGATGTTGACAGTGAATAGAGTAGAAACACTTTTTTTTTTTTTTTTTTTTTTTTTTCGCGCTTTACTAAAAAGAAAAGAAAAACTTTTACCATTCCTTAACTGTGCCGATGCTAATGTAAAAATCTCTCTCTCCTTTTCCCAAACCCAAACAAAACACACCTGCCCGCCTCCAGCCGGCAACTTACTACTCCGGACAGTATTGGTAAATTGTCAAACGTGGCAACACTACAGCCCTCTGCTTCTTGGTAGGATTCAAAGCAGACACTGATAATATCCATATATGGGAGTGAATAGGTGGTGGAATCAAGGTATGCTTGACTTCCTGCTTTAGAAGAAACATATACAGTCAGCCAAGTAGTCTTGAAATTGTCTGCTTGATACTTTACACACAGCTAGGTTTTAAAAAATGACTGTTTCTTGAAGAGATCACCTTACCTTTGCATTCATTCCATAAGGGTCTGGTTTTTTTTTTGTTTGTTTTGTTTGGGGGGGTTTTTGGTGGGTTTTTTTGTTTGTTTTTGGTTATTTGTTATGACCTAGTTACACCAGGTTGTAGAGGACTCTCGAGACACCTTTGCACCAAAATATGTGCGGAGTGAGTGTCTGCTGCACAAGCCCAGTAAAGTCCATTGAGAATGCCAGTTAGGCTTTAGGTTCTAGCGTGCTGCCTTATTTTGTAGGACACAGACAAAAGTTTGGCTGAGTTTATTTTTCGTGAATGTCCTGGTTTTTTTTGTTTGTTTTTTTTGTTATTGTAACTAATATATGGTTGTTTTTTTTGTTTTGTTTTTTTTCCACAAGAATTTGTTTTACTAAATCATGGATTTTCATATATTTTATTTTTCATTTGGTCTTCAACTCGCATAGCAGTACAATGTTTATAGCGGAGGGACAAACCAACCTGACGATCCGAGATGGGAAGTCTTGATGTTTAGTTAGTGGATGAGAGAAAGACCGAGAGTGTTTCCATGCAGTTCACCAAGGATGAAGCAGGGCTTGCGTTCTTGCGTGGGGATGATTCACGAGTGTTTTACTGCTCAGCCTCTGCCGTCTTTCCATTGGTGTCCTGAGTCAGTCGTCTTGACGCTCCATTGGCGCATGACTCGGCTCTTCTCACGTTCTGATGTAACGTCCTGTTCCGGCAGCAGCAGCGGCAATAGCAGCATTTTTAGGGGTCCAAGCATGTAGTTCTCAAACGCTTCAACATAGTTCCAGATGATTTTGGGAGCATTTTCAAAAATTGTTTTCTGTCTTGTTGTGGAGTCATTCAAATACAAAAACCTGGGTGAGACATTCCCAGAGTGCAGAACTAGTTGTTCCTCAACCATTTCAACCGACCTGTTTTTTAAAACGTTTTACCCCAGAGACATGAAGAAAAGGCACTAATGGGCATGAAGCCCCAGCCTGGAGTGGACTAATGGACATCCTGCCCACTCACTCCAGCTAGCCTTAGTTACTAATTTTCCCTTTTGGTGCGGCAAACCTACCTCCGCCATTCATGTACCATCCAAGATGGCGAGAGGAGGTGCTGTGACTTGAGCTCTGCCCCAAGTTTAAAAAGAGTTGGCACTTTCTAAAGTAACTGAGTCTAACAATGTACAAATTCACACATACATGTCAATACATGCTGCGCTGCTGCTGCTACGCTAACAGTTCGCTTTGGCGTCTCTCACCATCATCTCGGTCCTTTAATGTCCTTGCTGTTGCATCAGAGATTTGTTCCATTAGTTTTTGTTTTTTCTTCACCATCTTCCATATGTTGTATTGGCAGTGAACGAACTGGAGTGATGCATACGTTAAAAAAGATGATTATCCTTGGTAGAGTAGTGAGATTGAGAATATCAGTGTGATCGATGAATCTGTATATTTAAGGGAGGGGTGTGGATTAGGGCTGGGAGGGGTGTGGATTAGGGCTGGGAGGGAGGGGGACAAAAACCATCATGTTACTCACAAAACTAAAATAAATGGATTTGATGAAAGACGGATGTCTTTTTCAATCTGGGTGTTGTGTGCTGTTTTGTTGGGGGGGGGTTTTGAATGCCATGTTAAGAGAGATAACAGTTGAGACAAGGGTCGAAGCCTGGGGTAACGTTGCATTCTTCACTGTTCAAAGTTCTGTCATGTAGAAAGTTCAGCGTATAATATACAATATAAGTCTTACTTCTCCACAGACTGCAGGCAGTTAACAATAGTGGAACATAACACGGTAAATTCACAACATGCGCAACATTCATCATGAGGTAAAGTGATATGAGTAGCAATATAAAGCACAGTGGTGATATACAGAAGCTGTGGATGGAGTAGGGGGATTGCAGTACATTCTAAAGCAATTTTATTTTCTTTGCATCATTGGGGCAAAGCATTTGTATTCTTTTTCTTTCTGATGTGTATGGAACGTGTATTGGTCTTATGGCTACTAGTTTGAGTTGGAGGTTTGTTCAGAATCAGAAAACTTCATCCTACAGGAAATTGCTTATGTTATGACATCACGGAGACAAAGACGAACAATATAATGTCAAAATGTTTTTATAGAAATATACAAAATATAAAAGTTATTTAACTGCAGAAATACTCCCTACATACACAAAGAATGCTGGGGTTTGTGAGACAGGTGGATAAATATAAGTAAGAGATAAATACTATAGAAAAAAGTAATTTACTGTTAAGAAAGAACTGCAGTTCTCTGTATTTTGGGCTTATTTAACCCCCCCCCCCCTTTTTTTTTTTTTTAAATTTTTTTTTTTAAGTGTAGGTGATGTAATTAATGTAATTACTCCTTCACCTTAAAATCCTTAATGTTGCAGGTTGGACTAAAACAACTTCCAATAAATGGTATGAAGAAACACTTGTGATTTTGGTAATTTTAGAACTGGGTTCAGATGCAAACATAAGCCTTAATGTCCATTAATGCTGCGTGAGAGCAAAAACCAAAACAAAACATCTGTGACTGGTGTAGAAATTGCTCAGTGTTTTACTGCCCCTGACATGCTGGTTACCTAAAAAGACATCATCTGCGAGTGCAGACTGTCGTGACGAATGAGTGCAAGGATGTGGAGCACTTGTGGATGCTCCATCTGGACATGAGCATAACAGCTCATATTAATTTGAACCACAGTGACTGCACACACCAGTTTTAGATGTTTATCCATCCATCCTGTTCCCGGTGCCATAAACGGCCCTGAGGCATGGTTTAGTTACACAGCCCACTGAAGTACTGAAGATCTAGGTGATAAAGGGATGAACTGTTATTAAAATATTCTCTGATGTCAATCCAAAAACTTTTTCATTCAGACCCTTGCTGGCTCTGATTTACTAAAGGATTTAAAAATAGCTCCGCGTGTAGCAAACATTCTATTTTTAGGGCCTGCACGAAATGTGCATATCTGAGTTGGATAACTCAATTTTACATAATCAGGCCAGAGAATCAACACACGGCCAGCAGAGATGTGGAAACCTTTTGCCCTCTTTCTTTGGCCATCAGAAGTCTCCAGCAACCCCCCGGCCAAGGGGCAAATACACTATATGGACAAAAGTACTGGGACGCCTGACCAATACACCAACAGGGATTTTAATGACATGCATTCTAATCCATAGACTTTAATATGAAGTTGGTCCTGCTTTGCAACTAAAACTCTTCTAGAAAGGCTTTCCACAAGCTTTTGGAGTTTCTTTGGGAGTTTGTGTCCATTCATTCTTTAGAGCATTTATGAGCTCAGACACTGATGCTGGACGAGAAGGTCTGGCTCACAATCTCCGTTTCAGTTAATTCCAAAGGTGTTGGATGGGTTTGAGGTCAGGGCTATGTGTGGCCAGTCAAGTTCTTCCACACCGAACCCATCCAACCATGACTTTATGGACCTTGCTTTGTGCACTTGGGCAGTGATGCTGGAATAGAAAGGATTCTTCCCCAAACTGTGCCCGCGAAGTTGGAAGCATGGCACTGTCCAAAATGGTCCAAAATTGTCCAGTAGTTTTGTTCATATAGTGTATATAATACAAAACAACTTTGTATTCACAAATAAAAGAAGCGTAGCCATAAAAAATGGGGTTGAGCACCATTAAGATAATATTCTGGAAGTAAACTGAATAACAAAGGTCTGTGATTTTGTAGATGAATCTACATTTAAGATCAATCTCCAGCCCAATTACAACATTTTATGCGGTATTCAGACTAAAAAACTGGATTAATCTGCATATAAAACACACTTGCAATGGTGACATGGAAGCAGCTGGTGACCTGGTGGTTAGGAAGTTGCCACAAGGGAGGTTGTGGGTTTGAATCCCAGGACTCCCATTGGCACCACTGAGGTAACATTGAGCAAAGTACTGAACCCACACACTGCCACCCACTGCTTCACTTGGTGAATGGGTTAAATGCAGATAACTACTTACTGCTGTTCACACAGTGTGTTGTGCTGTTTTCACATATGACAAATGGACACAACACTTAAGTGTATAAGTCTGTAGATAAATATGAGATCAATCTTTAGCCTGATCACAACATGCTGCATGCTGTATTCAAACTGTATATAAACCTGCATCTAAAACACACACTTGCAGTGGCAACACCGAGCCAAGCGTTTCTCTACACAGCGTAGTGGAATGTGTGTGTTTTCCAAAGACTTTGATGCGTCACTCCAGTCTCCCTCTCTAATTGGCTACTTTGGCTGCTAATTATGGAGAAAGGGGCAGGGCGAAAGACGTGATGTCATTCCGTGACGCAAAGGTTCGAAAAAGGAGAGGAAAAAAAAGGAAAAAAAAAGAAAAAAACTTGTTCCAAACAAGATGGCGCCGGAGAGCTGCCAGCGGACTGGACAACAATAGAAACGACAGCAGTCGAGCCGAGTTTCAGCCTCTTCGGAGCGGCGTTTTGGCTTTTCGGAGCCCCTCGAGGACCCGCCGCCGTGTCCCGCGGACGGAGCGACTCCAGAGACTCGCTCTGAACGGGCGAGAGTAATTTTCATCCCGCTTTTTTGTTATGAGGCGCGTTAGCTTAGCATAGTCTGCTACATCCGTAGTTCTCTCAGCCTCCTCACACCGGATCAGCTGTTAGCCTCCAGCTCTTTTAACCACGAAAAAAAGTTTCTCAAACTCGCTTACCGTCTCTTTTTAATCTCCGCGACATTAATATACTCACCTTTCTCTTCGTTTAGCATTTCTTTTAACGCTGTCTTCCTTTTTTGGCCTCCAAACTGTCCATCGTCTCAAAGTTTTGGTTCAGACTACCACTCCACTTGCTAGGAAGCTAAGTAAGATTTTTAAAGAAACGGATTATTTGTTTAAAAACTAAAATCTAGCGACTCTTATATACTCATTTTCCCCGTCTTCAGGATTAAAAAAAAACGCAGTCTCTGTTTTTGGCTTCCAAAGTGTCCATCGTCTCAAAGTTTTGGTTGAGAGTCCAAGTCCATTTGCTAGTAAACTAAGTTTTTTTTTATTTTTAGAAACGGATCGTTTGGCTTAAAAACAACCAAGCTGAGGCGACTTTTTTGTTGTTTTCTTTGCAAGCCACACAGCTTTCCAGTCGATTAAGAAATGGATGGAACTCTTTTGAGGCTAGTTAGATATAAGAACGTCTAAAGTTTGTCCTGAGTTTACAGTGAAAGTGTTCACTGTGTTAAACAGGGGTTTTGAAAACAGTGCCATGCTCTTTCTGTTGGGGTAAGTTGAGCTCTCAGCTGTATTTGTCATTTAAAACCAAGGTGTTTTGAGGACTGGATTTTCTAGGTTAAATATCATGGCCAGTGGCTTGATTCCAACCCTCGTTGTACCCTGGTTGTGTGAGATGTCAGTCTCGAACCTTTCTTACTTTCTTTCCAGATAGTTGCTTTTTGGCTCTTTGCATAGATTAAAGCGGCTGCTGTTAAAGGTTCCGTTGCCTTTTGCATGAATCAGGGTTGCTGTTAAAGATCTTGGATTGTTAGTTTAAAAAAACAATAACTTTATGGTTTTGTTGGACAATCAGGCTGTGATTTGTGTGTCTAACTCAACACGCCGAGGTGTGTGTGTAACTTAACTGGCCAGCATTTTTACACCGAGCCTCTAAACTATGTTGGGATCCCTCTGAAAGTGGTAGAGCACTAGTAGACAAATATTTACAAAAATGGAGGCAGTCGAGAGTGTTTTGTAAAGGCAGTGGAGGAGGAGGGGGGTGTATAGTCGCCCACACAGAGAAGAAAGCAGCAGAATCAGCAGTAGAAGTTGCTTGTATCCGGATCTGTGCTGACTTTAAAAGAAAGAGGCTCCAGCACCACGCTGCTTGGTAAGGATGGCGGATTTTGTGGTGCCCCGCCACAGCGCGGTGATGGAGAGGCTCCGACGGAGAATCGAGCTCTTCAGGCGGCACCACAACAGCTGCGAGACCCGCTACGAGGGCACCACCATCGAACGTATGGAGCTGGAGAGGCAGCAGACCGTTGCTCTGCACCAGCGTTGCTTGCAGACCAAGGCCAAGCGCTCCAACAAGCACCGGCAGCAGGGGCCAGCGGCGGCTCCCAGCGAACAGGGGGGCCAGAGAGCACCCGGAGCCGGTGGAGCAAACTCTGAGCTCCCTGAGAGCGGAGGAGCTCCTGGAGAACAGAGCAGGAACAGCACTCTGATCGCGGTAAGTGTCTTCTAAAAGAAAACATTGTCCGTATCCCCTTCGTGGTGTTGGACAAAAGTATTGGGACAGGTGTTTCAATCATACCCCTTACCACAGGTGAATAAAAAATTAAGCATGCGAGGGCATTTTGGGAACTTTGAGGCTGTTTTGTATTCCAAAACAGCCACCAGTGCTCAAAGCATGACATGATTGGATGAGTTCAGAGTGGACGCAAAGCTGTTCTGCGTTGGATACACTACGAGGTCATAAGTATTGGGGCACATATCTTAACTACTGAATTTAGGTGTTTAATTCGTACCCATTGGCACGGGTGTATAACATCAACGATCAAGTATTGGGACACACCTGTTTTTCAGGGTTTGGTTTTGGGCCAGGGCGATAATGCCAAGACATTCTTACATTTACATTTACGGCATTTAGCAGATTCTTTTATCCAAAGCGACATCCATTACATTCCCTAACTACAGGGGACAGTCTCCCTGGAGCAACTGGGGGTTAAGGAACCCTTGCTCAGGAACCCACTGGTGGTGGTGTGCTGAAGGTAGGATTCGAACCATGACCTCTTGATCCAGAGGCAAGGATCCTACCCACTAGGCCACAACCATTCCCCCACAATCTTGACAATGCCATGTTTCCAATTTTGTGGACACAATTTGGGGAAGGCCCTTTTCTATTCCAGCATTATTGTGTTCCAGTGCACAAAGCAAGGTCCATAAAGACATGGTTGGATGAGTTTGGTGTGGAAGAAATTGACTGGCCCACACTGAGACCTGACCTCAACTCCATAACCTCATCCAACACTTTTTGGATGAACTGGAACGGAGCTTGCGAGCCAGGCTTTCTCGTCCGGCTTTGGTACCTGACCTTATAAATGCTCTGCAGAATGAATGAGCACAAATTCCAACAGAAACTCTCCTAGATCTTGTGGAAAACCTTCCAAGAAAAGTGGATGCTATAACTGCAAGGGGGGAGGACCAACTCCATATTAAAATCTATGAATTTGAATGCTATGTCTTTTATTAGTCGAAATGTGTGTTAAAACAGTGAAGATGGACACGGCAGAAGGTATCAAAGGGCTGGGATTGGTAACCACATATGTTCATGCAATATGGATATCTATTACAACTGGTCAGGGAAAGTAGCAGGTCATTAGAGGGATTTTTTGATGCCAAGAGCAGCAAGCACCAACATGTGCTTAGACTCAGGAAGGCGTCCTTGGTGATCCACCATCACATGATGTGTTGTTGGCCACGCACAACACTGAGTGTGATGAGACTCTACAAACAGTGTGTACACACTGACAGAAACAGCTGGATTTAGAAAAGTGATAGGAGTTTGCTATAAAGGTTGTCATATTCATTTTTAATTTCAGATTTTAACACTGAGAAAGCATCTGTTCATCTCAACTTCTGAAAACGAGCGAATACTTTCCTTTCATTGCAGCACTCTCATACTGCAGGTTAACTGCAGCTTGAGAGGAACTACTTGGTTCCCACTTTCACCTGGTTGTTTTATGCGTCTTGAATAACAGCATAATATTTATTGATTTTTAAAAACATGACTTTTTAATCAAGCTACTATATTTGACATCGAAAGGCTTATCGTTCTCACAGTGCACAGAGCAAGCAATCTGTGTGATAATGGTAACCAGCTTTTGGTTGTTTTTTTTTAAATGTAGGTGCAAGTGTAAACACCCTGAAGACATGTCTTAAGTGGGCTTATATCTAGTCACAATAAGCACGTCTTGAAGTACTCCGAGACTCATTTTAGTTAAATGTTATACCAGCGTAAATGCATCCATAAACTTTCCTAATACTGTGACTGCCTCTCCCTGCATAGGTAGAGGAGACTGAACCCCTGGATTTTAGCATTAGTGCTCCTTCAGTTCCTGGCATAAGTTTCTTCTCAGAGTTGAGCTATTCGTTTTAAATAAAGCTGTATTTTGTCTTTGTGTTTTGATGCTACGGTGCATTGCATTTTAATCCATCCTGTTAATGGTGGAGACAACTAGCCTAAGTACAGGAGGAGAATTATTCCTAACACAGTGTGTAAGTAAATGGACGTTGCTATTCAAAATTTTCTGTTAGAAATAGAACAAAAAGAGGCAGTTGGTTGTCAATTATGAGCTGGTTTGCAAAAGCACACTGCGTAGCATTTGGATTTAAATGTGATCAGCCGAAGACCCATTTGACTACCAAGAGTAAACACATGGTTAAATTATCAAGTTATAATCCAGATAGAAGTCACATGCAACAACCAGGTGTAAAGGGGATCTTAAACTGTTACTTATGTTGATGACTCTTGCTTTATATTAATGTTTAATGTATGCTGTATAATGGAGCCTTGCTTTATCAGGATAGTGCAGCAGTTCTACGTACTAATGTCCTGTTGAGTTTATTTTTGGAATGCTTCATCAAATAGACAGGGCATCTCCATATGGTGAATGTGCAGATTACGAGGGGCAGCAGAACACACTTCTTGACTAGCCATGTGAAGTTAAGACAAAAGGTCAGAATGCCTCTTACTGAAAGGTGGGCTTGTTCATCTGTGTAAGTTCATGATGAATTGTTTGAAGAGAACAAATCATGTTTGGAAGTTCTGGGGACTTTCTTCTCACACTCCAGTCGACTCTGAATCTAGTTAGTCTGTTCAGTTAACCAAAAGAAAATTTTAAAGTGTGTGTGTGTGTGTGTGTGTGTGTGTGAATGGGGGACGGGCATAAGTGTTGAGAATACCAGTGACATAATATGTAGTCAGCTAATGAAGAACTACTTGAAATTTGCAAATTGGTTTACAGTGTTTGTTAATGGAATCCATGAAATGGCCATGTTGATTGACCGCCATTGCTGTCCACCAGTTTGGTACAGTTTTGACAGGAAGGAAATAACTGTTTTAAAAATGGGACATTTTTTAATCCAGCTACCATATTTTGCTTCGAAAGGCTTATTCACTTTGTACGGAGCAAGCAATCTGTGTGATAACAGTAACCAGCTAGTGCTTAATGTGATAAATAGTATTTTATGTACCTTATTTCTTTGTTTTTCAGCAGCTCATGAAGTACCCATATAACAATAACAGTTCTTATTGTTAACTTTAAAAAAATATATACAAAATTAAAGTTCACGCATGTGTCAGACAACTAACTATAACGTATAACTATAATGTTAGTACTCAGTTACAGCGGATATAAAACGGATCACATTTTGTTCCTTTGCCGCCTGAAATAAAGACATGCAAACAAAAAAACCAATTTGCCAGCTGTATTTACTCAGAGCAACTTATAACATCCAAGTGAAAGATATGATAGTTCAGAAAAACTAAATACATGGATAAAGCATCACTGCCTTCCTGTAATTACTGCCTTGAGTTTGGTGTAATTCTTTTCTACCAACTTTGCACATCTAGACTGTGCAATATTTGCCCACACTTCTTTACAAAACTGTTAAAATTCAGTCAGACTGATTGGTGAACTGCAGTCTTAGTCATTCTACAGATTATCTATAGGGTTTGGGTCTGGGCTCTAACTAGGTCTTCATCTTTTTCTCCTTCAGCCACTGTGTGGTCATTTTGCTCTTTTCTTTGGGTCATTATCCTATTGGGAAGTGAACTTTCTTCCCATTGACAACTTTCTATCGGAAGACAGCAGGTTTTCCTCAAGACTTTGACCTTATTTTGCCCCATACAATCTTCCTTCTTTCCTGACAAGCGCCCCAGTCCCTGCTGCACAGAAACGTCACCACGACAGGATACTGCCATCTCTATACTGTACTGTAACAATGGTGTTCTTCGGATGGTGAGCTGCTTTGGCTTTTCGCCGTTTGGTGTTGAGGCCAGGCAGTTTGATTTTGGTCTCATCTGACCACAACAACTTTCTACTTGGCCCCAGTCTTCAAGCTGGCAAATTTTGGCTCAATTAAGACTTAATGTTCCCTTTCTTGTGAGTGGCTTTTTTCTTTCAACCCTCCAATGCAAGCGAAATTTTAATATTATAATATTGTTCATGCAATGACCACTCTTTGCCAAAGATTCTTGTAAATGCTTCCAAGTAGGCTTTTTGGTAGCTTCTCTGACTAGTTTCCTCCTCACTCTTCCATTCAGTTTGGAGGGACCGCCTGCTCGGAGGGTCCTTGCAGTACCAAACACTTTCCACTTTTTAGTTCTACACTTTACTGTGTTAATAGGGATCGATAAAGCCTCTTTCTTTTTTTTTTTTTTTTTTTTTTTCTCCCTCTCCTGCCTTTTCACCGCTTTATCCCTGAGGTCTTTTGATAGTGCCCCGGCACCCATGTTTTGTTGACTGCTTTGAGTTGAACTACCGAGTATTGGAATTCTCCAGGAATAGCTGAACTAGGGGGATGATTCTTTATCCAACTCAGTGATTGATTTTTTAATTTATTTTTTCTAAACTGTTGCCGTCATATCTTTTATAAGATGTTTATGGATGTTATAAGTTGCATAGAGCAAATACAGCAGGAATTTTTGTCCTCCTTTTAGGCCACAAAGCAACAAATGTGAATATTTTGAGTGTTCTTTTCTATCATGACTTAAGGATATACTGGCGAATGGTTTTAGACTAACAGTTTACTATGGTGCATGCTGTCCAGTGGAGAAAAGTCTGTGGCAAGTAACTCATATCATGAACTTTTGCTGTTAACAGATTGTTCTAATACACTTATAGTGGGGTGACTTACCTATGTTATATGTGTTAGGAAAATAGGTAGAATGCAACTTCCAAACAATATTAGCAGGTTCATTATTGTAAAATTGGCTTCAAAGCTGAATGAGCTGTACGACATAAATATGGCAGTCAGGTTTCTTCTACACCAGCTATTCCCAAATTTAAAAATGCCACAGCCTAATTTGAAGTCTGAAACTGTTCGGCAACCTACCGTGACCTTTAATCACAACTCTGATCATCGATTTCTCGCCAATTAGGGCTGCGATTTATGAACAAAATGCTCATATTACAATTATGGAGCTACATATTGGGACTGATGCTTTTCCAAATTTTTAAGGACCCCTATATCTTTTCTGGAATTAAAAAGACTTAAATTGTCATTTAAAAATTGTGTTCACTCAGTACAGTCCATACCTGGAAAACTAACCTATTAACCTACAGTTCATACCTGGAAACTAACCTGTTTTCAAGTCATAGTTTGATATCACACATTTACATATTTCTAAACATTCGGCTTGGATCAGTTGAACCCCTCCCGTTTGTGCTAAAGTTATAAGAAGTGTTTCAGCCCCATGCTGCCCTTTGAATGAGCTGCAGATGCAAAGGTTAATTGTCCACATGTACTTAACCAATTAGTAATACTGTATCTTTATTACAAGTTTCCACATTGACAGAGAGGTACTTATTTAAATTGTGTTGCATGGTTCACCGAAGTATGAACATTTGAGCTTGTTTTTCCTCTGCAGCAAGATTTTATATCATTTTTAACGACAAATGTAACAATGTCCATTGCTACTGATTATATTAGTAATCAAGGTAATATTGCTGTTATATGGGCATTAATCGAGTAATCATTCACACAGAAAGCATTTAATTTAAGCACATGAATATATTACATTGTTAGATATGCATAATAATGAGATCTTGCTTGCTTTTTAAAACACCTTCGTGATGCGCCAACCTTGCTAAGAATGTTCAGACTGCTGAATACAACTTTTAAAAGATGTATAGAAACCGTGTTTTCATTCATATTGCAAACTTGATTCCCTAAAAACATCAGTTTATTTTTAATTAAGTAGTCAGTTACAAGTTTAGGGTTGTCACAATTAGCACTGTAAGATTATTGTTTGTTTTTTTGTTTTTGTATTTTACCTAGCTTGTAGCTGTGCATGTTACTAGAACTTGGAAATAAATTAATTTTCCATCACTTGCTTGCAAGACAAGTTTATATTAGCTTGAGGGAAATTAATATTAGACAAACTCTTGTGGTTCTGATCAACAAAAATCAGATTTTTTGCCATCATTCTTGACATGAGATGCAAGTGGACAGTGAGACCTTTTTGTTTTTTTCGCTCAATATTCCAGCACACTGGACTTCAAAATGGAACAATGACTGAGGTTAACGTGCTGAATCTCTGCTTTAATTTGAGAGCGATTATATTTCTATTATGTGAAAAATACTGTAATTACAGCCTTTTTTATTTATAGGGGTCAAAAAGTAATTAGACTTTGTTGTTTCATGGCCATCTTAGATTCTGGTTTAGAACCAATCCCAGCATAATTTAATGGATTGAACATTGGTTAAAATAAAGCTGATCCAAGTGTAATCCTTTTTCAAATCCCTTTTAAGCTGCTCATATAAATACTTCAAATGACCCTTATTGTATATATGTGCATTTTCAGAAGATAATGAAGATAAATGTTTGTAACGTTCTGAGTGGGAACACTAAAATTTACAGTCTCATTGTTTCTTTTGCATTTGAGCCAGTTGCCTAGGAGTTTCCTGAATATTTGTAATGCTTATGATTGTATTTGTTTCCTTAATTAGGTTTTCCATGGTTTTGAATAAAACTTTAAAACCATGGAATAAAGCTAATTTGCACTTAACACTGGGTGTGACATTAGGCTGTAAAAATTGTCACACATTGGTAATGTTAACTAAAACCTGAATGTTTTATGTTCTCTGTATGCTTATCTATCAAAGTAATTTCACTTGTGATGGATATTGTACCTGCATTGTTAATTTGGCACTGGAATATTTAGAAATACATTGCTATACTGAGCTTTTACAGATTTACATCTCATGTACTTTTTATATCATTGCTTCTTTCAAGGTAAGCTAAAATCCAGTAAGCAGCCAGACTCTTCTGTCTCCTTAGCTGACATATTACGGCTGGGACTGTTCAAGTTCAGTGCTTTTGTTGGACCAGCTCACTTTGCCAATGTTACAAACTTTAGTTCATCTTGATTAGACTGTAATTTGGTTAACAAATATTTGGTTTTAGTTCTTCATTCTCATTTCTACCATTTTAAGTTACTTAAGTTTGAATGAGTATTTCAGTACTTGTTCAGGAAAACACAAAATTATTCAAAGCTTGTACAATTCTATTCTGCCCAGCCTTTGTTAAAACAAAAAAGCAGCATGTATGTCACTGCTGTGGAAATTTTGCAGCTTGGAAATACAAAACAAAACGTCAGCCTATGAAGCATCCTTAGACTGAAATTTAAGAATAAATCAATCATAGCCATAACCAAAATTTATGTCAAGGCTGGCTGATTGATGCATAGTAAAGAAGCAAGACCTCATCAGTGAGTTTAGAAAACAACCTGGTGGACCTCAGAAAAAACACTCTACTGGATGATAGAAGAATATTTAATTGTGTTGAAGATGTTAACGTTCATGCTGAAAAGTGAGGTGGGTATTCATCTGTACTAAAGAGATGGAGAGAAGAAAGTCTGGAGAAAGACTAGGAACTAGTCATGATCTGAAGCATTCCATGTTTCTTTGGAATGTCACGACAAGGGCAAGTGTGGCTGAAAGTGGAATTGACCTGGTGTCTTCAATAATAATGTGATTTTTGACGGTAGCACCAGGCATCCTAACTGTTCCTATCAAACAATTAACCCCAAAAACCTCAAAGTGGATGGTGTTTCATTTTGCAACTGTGTGATGACTCCAGACATCCTAATGGAAATTGAGTCTTTCCAGTTCAAAAAGTGGAATATTCCTGACTGGCCAAGTCAGTCACACACACTGAACCCAACTGGTTAATGCATCTCACTTTCTGATGACAAGACTAAAAGCAAAAGGCTCCTGAAATGAGCAGAAATTGGATTTTCTGTTCGGCATCGCTGCTATTTTTTTGTGCACAATTGGCAGGGTAATGCTTTCTGCACTGAACTTTGAGTCTGTTCTTCAACTGTTGGGTGTTGGCTACATGCTGATAGGATGCCAAAATATTGTTTACTCATTTTAAAATTCTGGTTGCATCTCTCCTGACCAGCATCAAAGGCGTTCAGCTATGCTGCTGTCCTGTGGCACATCTGGAATAAAGCAGGGGTGTGGTAGCCATAATTTTGAATGGTTTGTAACACTTCATGCTGCAGGCTAACAGTAAGCTAAGCACTGATCAAAAATCATTTTTAGTAGGCATTTTCTTTTTTGTAGAAGTCTTTACTAGTGTCATGTATTATTGTGGTATGTTATTAAACCTATTTTCCTCAACATAACAGTTTTTTGAGTAGTGGCAGATTTTTGAAAAACAAAATAACCCAGAACCACAAGAAATATGGCTTTATTCTACGTTTTTTGTGCATATAGTCTGTACTTAATGACCAATCATACGTTTTCCTACGTAGTTTTGTCTTTTGTCATTTGCTCTGTTAAATTAGTCCAGTTTAATTTCCTTTAGTGCAGTGCTGTGTGAAATGTTAATTAAATAATTTAGCCTATATTCCCTTTTGATCGTTTTTCGACCATTGCAGCTTGAAAGATGTCAGAAAAATACTGACATACACTGTGAAGTTCTTAACATATTGTACCTAATGTAGCTTTTTTTTTTTTTTTTTTTTTTTTGGAAAAATCATAATCCTCAATAATTGGCATCCAGTGAATTGTTCAGTGGCTTCTGTGTTTTAGAAAGGCTGTAGTAAGAAAGGGGGTGAATGCTCCGCGTGTTTAGGATGACTCAGGACTAATCTCAACCCTCCCCCAGCTCACCCACGCAGTTGACTCACCGTTTTTCCCAAGTGCCCCAGGACAGCAGTGTGTGTATATGCATGTGAACATGTATGTCACCATACTGGACACTTACAGCAGTCGGAGTTCACACTGTTCACTGTGACTTCAGGTCACGATGTGTTCCATCTTCTCAGCGCCTCAGTCATTTTACAGGGAAACTGGAAAATGAGTTTAGCAATGTTCTCTTGATTCACTTTTACAATGCACTGATTTTAGGCCAGTATCTCAGTAGCAGCGCGGGCTCTCCCCTCCCTCTGAGAATGACTCAGTGTAGCTCATCCGCCCTGTTAGACACTTGGCTTGCATTTGATCTTTCTCTACCACTGTTATGCTGATGCAGTATTAAAATTAGCCTTATAACTGGCATATCATATTGCTGTTTTTTTACTCTGAGTAAACCAAAAGGTGTTTCCAATGTTTGAGTAGTAATAATGTTTTTAAAATGAGGACTGTCACTAATTTCAAACATTTTCAGAATTTGTAATTACAGGTTAGCAGTTAAGCATACTGTCAGTTGGTTTGTGGGTCATCGTGTAACTATTCAGATTTATCCTGAGTGTTATCCCAGCCTGGTGGTTCTTGGCTGGACTATGTTTCTCTCGCTTGGCCCCTGGGCTGGAGCCGCTGCTGCTCTTGGTCTGTGGGGCTATAGGAAGCCCATTGTGCCAGTGAGGGCTTCAAAGGCAAGCTGAGCCTGGGCAGGAATTCGGCACGCTCTCGCAACCCTCTGCAGCCACAGCGCTGCCTCTTTTGTTGTGGTCTGTACATCTATACACATGGTAATTAGTCTCATGTGGCTCGGGCCTGTGGTGATGGTGGTTGTGAAGAGGGGGAGTCATGAAGGCAGAGAAGGAGAGCGAGAGAGGAGGGGGGAGAGAAAGGGAGAAGGAGGGGGTTAAAGTGAGAAGGATTAAGATACGCAAAATAGGCAGAGAAATGGTTTGGGCAAAAAGTTTGAACCCTTTTGGGTGTGTGAGAGCACATGTGGGTGTGCATGTATAACTCAGAGGAGAGAGTGCTGAAGGAGTGTGAAGAGAGACCAGTTTTTCTGGTTCACAAAGCCCTTCAGTAACTCACGTCCTGCCTGCGTGCGTGTGTGTACTGAGGAGGGTGTTAAGATCAGACGAGCCGCCCTGCTAAAGCCATAGCAAGCCCCTAGCTCGGCTCAACAGGGCTTGTCTTAAGGTGGAACTGCAGCCTCAGCTAGCTGTAGTTAATGTGGTAAAAAAAGAAAAGTAAATGCCTGCTTGTTCAGTATGTCACTCTAAGGCCGAAGCTGCAGTGAGACTCCAGTCGCTCCTGTGCTTTTTCACCTTAATTATTAGGCCTGTTAATTAAAAGTTTATAGTTTGGTTGTATGGTTTTCTGAAGCTTGTCTGTTTTTTTTCTGTTCAGGTGAGTGGCATATACTGCTTTGGTAAATATAAGTCATGAGCTGGTCCTCAGTGTGTTGCTTTGAGTCAGGCCTCAAGACCGCAACATTGCATGATGCAGCTAACCGACGACGCTACAGGTGGTTTGAGAGGAAACAGAAGCACTGCGGGTGCATTTTTATTTCACTGAAACTCTGATGTCAGCTAAATGAGCTGAGGTTTGTGTGTTTTTTTAAATTGTATGTTGTCTATGTTAAGTAATTTGTGGCATACCAATAGAAAAGATGTATCAGGCTGCAACTAATGAATATTATTATTTTCAAACATTCTATTAAATATCGTTTTCAATATGCATATATTACATAAGAATAAGACGTTTTTCACTTTAATCGTTCAATGAGTCAGAAATGAGCAGATTTTTACATCATGTGGTTGTTTGTACCATGTCACAAATTAACGTAATTGACTCTGCTTTTCCTTTTTTAGTTCAAATGAAAGTTCATTGGTAAAGAGATGGAAAAAAACATCACCGGTAAAAACGTTGAGCAGGCTCCTGGTCCTGTTTGAATGCATGAGGGATGGGTGTTACAAGAGAACACATATGCTGGATTTAAGAGAAGTAGATTTAAAAAAAATAAAAAATAAAAAAAATTAGAAACTTAGTAAGCAAACATAGTAAATTACCGTCTATTAACACTGTGCCATCTGAATACATTTCCTTCTGCTCTAAACGGCTAGGTAGCACCGTCATTTAATCTGGGAAATAAAGGCACATGAGTATTCTGGTAACTAAACTGTGAAGTTTATTCAGCTTCAATAATTTTATTTTTGTGACTATTTGCAACCAATCTTGATGACCCTAAACCACTTCCCTATTTACCTGTAGACATAGGCCCCTCTCATTTGTCATTAAACTAAGCTTTGTTTAAAAAACTGCAGTGTTGGTCATTTTTGCTTTGTAGTATTTGCATTCATGCCCATGCTGGACTGTTGTACCACAGACTTCTTGCACATTGCGTTTCATCCAGTTGTTTGAGAAAACACTGAAACCTTTTTGAGTCAAAAATATTTTTTACGGGTGCAAAAAAAGAATATTTTAATAGTTATAGATTATTTGTGTGAATACAACAACAAAAAAGTATTAAAGTGATAACATTCCACGCCTTTTGATTCCTTTGTTCACTGGAGTTGACAGTGTTTTAAGTGCTTTAAAAACTTTTCAAGTTAAACAGCCGAACCGTGGTCACAGCCCTGTTTGTTTCACTGTCATGCAGTGGTACCATGATGAGAACAGCATTAAACATAGATTATGTAGCGAGGTGGTTAAAATTTGACCCCGGCAGCATTAACATACTCATTTGGTTTGGCATCTGTAATGGCCATTTGCATTTGGGTAACTTAGGTAAACTTTGCCCAGCCTGCTGCTTGGGTTAAGGCAGAAGCATCTGGCACAAATAGCAAAGTGAAAAATTTTTGTTTCAGTAACACCACTGAAAATATTTGTAGATGTTTCTAAAATGCACTTGTAGCATAAATTTGTGACAGTGAACATAGACATGTCACCATGTTAAAGCTGTGTTTTAGGGATCTGCTGCATGTTGTGAGAAGATCATTTTGAAGGCACATTTTAAAGGACAAGTAAAACTAAAGCTGATTTGTTGCCTCAGTGTTCAGAGCTGAATGTTCTAACACAGTGTTCAGATCCCACCAGTGAGACCATGCTGTCTGGGGACCGGCTGGTCTGTACTTGCGAAAGGGGTAAAAATAAAGTATATCTTCATGTATGTCTTACAGTGTTCTGACAAACCGGTACTGTTCACCAATGTGTTTAAATTTTGAGATACTGTAAATAATGAATAATGGTTTAAAGAAGTGATATATATAGTTATGAACATAGAATAACAGTGCAGTTGATAATTAACCATGATACAATTTTTCCCTCTTGAGCTGTGTGTGAATAGGTTTCCAGGACAAGCTGCTGGTAACTTTTGTATGTGATGTGTTTACATAATTTGCTCTGTTTTAATTTACCAGTTTAAAATAGTTGGCCAGCGTATTTAACACTTGAACTGGAGTTTTCGAAGTAGCTGTTAAATACGTGTAATTAACAGAACTGAAGTTTTAGAGTAATCCATTGATTATCATTAATTTTAAAACATGTTAAACTTTTAGAGGGTTACCTTAATTTGTTCTGACACATCACTTACAGTGCAAACTGTATTTAGGGAGTAACTAGTTTTGGACACCAGCATTGGAAGAAGACTACTGTTTACTATCTGTTCTACTGCTTTAGAATCGATACGATCAATGTTTTTCAAAATTTTAAAGATATTTTAGCCCTGCCCCCACTTCAGCTTGTCATGAACTTACTGCAGTCTTTGAAAACATAAATGGAAGAAAAGATATTGGCTATAGCTGCTGACAATTTGTCAACAACATGGATAGTATCTATGTCATTGTTTCAGTCCTAATGGTGTGATGTATTGTTAGTGTGATACTAATTTGTTCTTAATCTTTATCAGCTGCAGGAAACTGTAAAGAGGAAGCTGGAGAATGCAGGCTCTCCACTGGGTCGTGACCAGGTTAATGGCTACCCCCCTTCCAAAAAATCCTGTTTGGAAGATACTTTGGGTGGACTCAACGGGACCTCGAATGGTGCGGTGCCTCCTCTTTCTCCCTTGGACACGAAGCATGGTTTGGGCACCGACTCTATGGTACTGAACGGCACACATGCCACGGGTGGCGCAGAGCAGAACGGGGTGGGGCTAACTGATGGATGCACAGTTCGGGGTGCAGAATCTGACATCCGCCTGAAGGAGATGAAGCAGGAGCCCATGGACGACATCCTCCCCCCTGGAGCAAGCAGTGGCAACATCATCCTCCCTGACCTCAACCTGAACGAACAGGAGTGGACAGAACTAATGGAGGAATTCAACCGCTCTGTTCCCTACGAGGAGATCCAGGAGCTCTTCAACGACGGCTTTGAGGACCGGAAGGATGCGGACCTGACGTCTGGTGGAGCGCCTCCCAACCTCCTGCCTTCGGACCTCACAATCAAGGCAGAGTTTTCTCCAGCCCCGGCTTCATCCTCTGCGTTTGAACAGGACTCCCGCACAGGCTCTCCTCACGTTCCACCATCCTCATCTGGGCCTCTGCTACACACTGGCTCCCCAGTCACGGCTCCCTCAGCCGCCTCTTCTCCCGCCTTGCCCGGGCCTCAGCATCCCCAGCAGCCACAGCAGACAGGCCAGCCATCCCGAACTCACCAAAACCACCTGTTGACTGGGCCGCCCAAAGACCTCTCACCTGCTCAGCATCTGCAGCAGCTAGCTGCAAGGGAGCAGCAGAGGGCGCAGCTAATGCAGAGTCAGCAGCACCAGTCACAGAAACAGCAGCAACAAAAACAGCAGCAGCAGACACCCAAATTCCACCAGCAGTCCAATCACCCTTCAACCTGGCCCCAGAACAATCCCACCCAGAGTCCACTAGGAGGCACTTTTGGTATAGAGAAGCCCACTAGCCCTTCAATGTATACCGCAGATTTTCAGAATCCCAAGCCTTTGCTCATGCCTGGTCAACAGCCCAGCAAGGCCTCACCCAAACAAGGTGCCCAAGGTGGGTACATGCAGCCTGGTGCCCACACAATGCTGAGTCACCCAGTAGCAGCTTCAGGCACTCTCAACCACCCAACTAGTGCCATCTTGGACTACAATAACACTAAACCCCTGAGTCACTATGAAGCCGGAGCACCTGGGCCACCTAGAGGCCCTGCTCCCCCTCAGCCACAGAACAAAGCAGCCCTCCTTAACATCCTCCGCCACCAGCAAATGAAACATAGGCCGCCCAGCATGCCCTTCAGGCCCCAGTCACATCTACCGCACACTCAGGTAAGATGTTATCCCCCTCGCACACAGCCTACATAAGCATATTGCCGTTTATATCATCAGCTCCTCTGACAGTGTCTGCATTACTGTTGCATTGTTAGGGGTGGTTTTGAACAATGTTTCTCAAACCTGCTCCTGCAGTTGGACAGCACTGCACAATAGGGCTACAGCAAATAGATTTGAAAATACAACTTTTCCAACATATCAAGTCACTAACACTTATCATTTATTGCATAGAATAAATTGATAGCTTTAGAAAAATGATTCAGTCGGAAAAAACATTCCATTAGCATTTCAATTTAGCTTTATTTAAAAGCAAAAAAATGCATAATACTACGACTGTTGCTACTTTTACTAATAATGCCTGATGCTGTTATGTAATCCATTTGTAATCATTAAAATATATGGAAGTAATACAAATAATAAGAGTAATAAAGAAAACAAGAATTTCTCATTCAGGTAAGCAAAATATGTCGACTTTTTTATCGGTGTCCTGCAGTTTCACTATTCCATCCTTTAACTCTGATTTGTTTAATTTATGAACTTGATTAGTTGTGTTGAAATACATTCTTGAAAGCATGCAGTGCTGGAAGAAGGGACAGGTTTTGGAAACATTTTTTAAACCGGTTTAGAACAGATCTATCATTGTTTCTCACAGAAATGTTTGTTGGGGTTTTAATCAGGAGGAGATTTTGGCCCTTAGTGGCTATTTTGTGGTTCAGTACAGAGGTCTTCAAATCCAGACCTTGAATGTAATTCATGAACTGTTTGTGCAACTGATTGGCCACTTAGTGACCTAACTACTAGTAATTACAAAATTCAGGACCCTTAATGCGGCTAGCATGTGCCCAGCCAGTTCAGTTGGTAGAGCATGAGACTCTTAATCTCAGGGTCATGGGTTTGAGCCTCATGCTGGGTGTTACATGTGCACTTTAGGGGTAGTGGGTGGCCTAGTGGTTAGGGAGTTGGCCCTGTGATCAGAAGGTTGTTGGTTTACATTTACATTTATGGCATTTAGCAGACGTGTTTATCCAAAGCGACTTCCATTCCCTAACTACAGGGGGCAGTCTCCCTGGAGCAACTTGGGGTTCAGCAACCCAGTAGTGGTGCTGAAGGTAGGAGTCGAAGCCATGACCTCTTGGTCCAGAGGCAAGTATCCTACCCACTAGGCCACCACCACCTCAGGACTGCCAGTGGCACCACTGAGGTACCCTTGAGAAAGGTACCGTCCCACGCACTGCTCCCCGGGCACCCTCTGTGGCAGCCCACTGCTTAGCTTGGTGAATGGGTTAAATACAGAGAAAGAAATTCACATTGTTCACACTGTGTGCTCTGGTGTGTGCGCACACAACTGTAAGGGGCCACTTTAATTTACTCTAATTGGGTTCAATGCTTGGATTTTAACAATTCTGATTGTGTTTTCACTGATAATCTACCCTCAGCTTAAAAAAAAATAAGTGTGTGTGTGTGAATGAGAGAGGGGGGGCTTTGGTTTTGTTGGCTGTGTGTCTGGCAGCAGGCCTCCTCAGCCCTGGGGATGAACACAGTTTGTCTGGGTCAGGCAGCTGGTTGCTAAGGAGCAGAGCGCTGGCAGGCGTTCTCGGTCACTCTAGCACGCACACTCCCACGCACGCGCACACACTTGTGCACGGGGATGCGGACTGAGATGGGCCATGAGGTTGCAGCCCTGTGACAGAGGAGTCAGTAGAGAAAGGAAGAGACGGAGAAGGAATGGGTGAGAGTGGGAAGAACAGAGGGAGGGAGAGAGGGAGGGACAGGGAGACGACAAAGCAGTCTTTCATGCTTTGGTCCTCCCCCTCCCCTGGCTTTCGTCCCTCCAAGAGTATTTTGGGATCAGCCCCCCTCTCTCTCACTCCTGTGCCTATTTAAATATAGCTGCTTAACCCACTTGGGTTTTTTCCTCTATTGCAGTCGCAAAATGAACTTTTTGCTTTCTCTCTTCTTTCAGTCCTCCTCTTAATATACTGAACTGTTTTTTTTATTTTATTTTATTTTCCTCTCTCTTGCTCTTTTTCTCTTCCAAATTGTACCTTTTAGACCAGAGCTGAGGAGTGTTGCTTTTTTAGACAGTTTGGTAGCTTCTGCTTTTCCATGCAGATATGAGAGAGAGGGAGCGAGAGAGAGAATGTGCGTGAATGGAAAATGACCAGGGGTGGTATCTTTGGTTTATTTTTAAAGCAGATCGGATCCTATATATCAGTGGTTAACTAGAAATCCTGACATTGTCATTTTGGCTCTGTAGTTTTTTTCCTGAATATACTGGGGATATTGTCAGTACTTCTAGACCGCTGACTGCATATTTATTTCTAAAAAGGGTATAATGAAGCCTGTTTGATGTAATTTATTGTCAGATGTTCAGTAGCAAACGAACTCCCTTATTGATTGCTTGCATTTAATTATTTCTCCATGGATTCCCTTTTTAAATTCTGTTCCTACGTGGGGGGGGGGGGTTGGTTGTAATTTTGCCAAATCGCCCATCCCTAACTGCTGCACCCCCTAAAATTCATGAAGTCTTTGCCTTTCCAAACACCTGTCCTGTGGAGACATGTCATTTAAATCACCTTTATCCATTTCACAAATTTTCTCTTCCTTAACATTCCTGATTCCTCCCAGCAGTTGAGAATCAACACCTAAATGATGTGTTTTAGAACACAGAAAACAAACCTCTGATATTACGAACCAGTGAGGGATGTTTTCCTGCATGTATGGCTTTATTTTAAGTCAGGTTGTTGCATTCCAGTTAATGTGTGTATACTTTCGATTCCTATCAGCTGTTTTTGCTTTTCCTTTTTTTAAAATTTCCTATAGTTTTGATTCTATTTTGTTCCTTTTTGTTTGTTTTTTAGTATAGCCTTGCTCTTGGAATAATCTCAATGCTAAACATCTGAGAAGGGATTTAATGGTCTGCCCCCTAGTGGAGAGAACTACAGCACTGATATCACTCATTTGCTTAGCACTTTTGTAGTGCATGAGTCAAAAATCACTGCGATCCTAGGTCCTAATGTGATGTTTTCCTTCTGTCTTCCAGCAGGAGCCAGGTACTTACCCTTCAGGTCCCCATGTCCCAGGCCCTGGTGGCACCATGGCAACGCAACCAGGTGGTGGTGGCATGACACCCAGCCACGGTAACGTGTCCTATTTGAGTGGCCTGCAGAAGCAGCAGCAGATGCAGATGATGAGTTCACAGCAAAATCAGTTTCTCTTGGGACAACAGCAGAGACACATGATGGCTGAAAAGGTCAGAGGGCAAGGGACATGACTGCATTTTTGTAGTCAAAGGGATTTTCTCATTGCTTTAACTCAAGGGACATGCAAAGATTTCAGAATCAACCAATCTGTCAAATTAGTTCTTGCTTAAATCAGTTGTTGCTTTCAGTATCTACTGATACTAGCTACTGGTACTAGGCACCAAACACAAATTTTTATACATTCAAAATTTGTATACAGTTGTATATATTAAAATATTGATATATGGAAAAAAACAGTCTTCATTCAAATAAAGCCTCTGCAGCTCCTAGTCTGTTAAATGAGCATTACAATTGACTGTCACCGTACAAAAGAAAGAACGTGCCGCTGTTAATCATAAACAAAATCATCTATTTTGGCTTTAATGAAATTTTACATTTTGATATTTGCAAATATTTAATTGCTATTCAGTAAGTCTGTTGTTCTGAACAAAGTGAGATGTTTGCTTTATACTTTAATAGTACAACTGGACAGAACTATTTTTGTATGATGAAACAGTCTCCAGATGGAATACTTTCTGACAAGCCAGTGCTTGATTTGTAGCTCAGTAAGCTGAAAACCACTGTGTGTATAAGGTATTGAAGGACACTGCTAGTTTAGCTGCATGACTTAAACTGCTACACAGCTACTGCAGCCACCATTGCCGGTTAGATTTTTTCTTTCACTATTGTGCTTTAAGCACAACCACTCCTTGTAGCAAATGATAACCAGGAGTACCACTATTGAATGGAGTTTATGGTTAAATTTTTGTTAAAAGTATCAGAATAGACCTGACAATCTTTTCATGAGTCACTAATTGCTGGTTTAAAAAATGACTCTGCTCCCCCTTGTGGACAAACATAGCATTTAGAAGGTGTTTTGCTTTTTTCCTTTTGAAAAGGAATGTTTTTTCAATTCAAATACATCTCATTTCATCTGACACCCTCAGAATTCATTATTGTGTATATATAACTGTATCACAAGCTTATGATTAAGCCTACACTTCATCAACTTTTTTACATGGACTCTACTAACGACTGGCTTACATACCTTTTCATCCAGAACTTATACAGTGATTTGAAAGCTTGGACATATACAGTAAATCATTGTGTGATGTACTATGTCAGTATGTTTGTCCTCACTGTGGAACTCCCCACACTCTTGGCTTCTCCAGAGAACAAGTATAAAATCAAATAGTCAGAATTTCAGTTGATTTACAGGGCTCCAGGCCTGAGAAAGTAGTAGTGAGTAACATTATGCTAACTGAATGTCTGGGGCAGGGGTGTCAAATCGTATTCACAAATGCTGGTGTGGCTGCAGATTTTCATTCTGAACAAGCACCAGCACACCTGATCACCTGTTCGAAGACTGAGACCAGGTAGACTCAGAGGCACTCCTAAAAGGGTGAGGCAAAAACCTGCAGCCACACCGCCCCTTTGACACCCCTGGTCTGGGATGAAGCTTAGAATTAAACTACGTAGTGTTAGTATGAACTTTAAGCATAAGAGTTAAAGACTGTGTATGTTTTTTTTTTTCCCCCTCTAATCATTAAGAACTAAGCAAGGATACAAACTTCTAAGCGGATGCATTGTTTTGCTTGCCCTCTAAGAGGTGCTAGTGTTATTTGAGAGATTATATAGATCTTACATTATTTCTTTCGGGTTTCTGTCTGGCACTATTAAGTTGCTTCTGATGATGTATAGTGCTCAGAACTAAACAGGCCTGTATGTGTGTCACCCTCAGGAGAAGCAGCGGCAGCAGAAGGAACAAATGCAGAGGCACCTGACCCGCCCTCCACCTCAGTACCAGGACCAACCGAATCCCTCCACCCAGCAGAACCCATTCCAGCAGCAGCCACAGGTCTCGCAGTTTCAAGGTATCTGCACCAGCCTCAAAATTCTGCTATACATGCAGTGTCCCAAGGACGTGACCATTGGTTCCTTGAAAAAGATGAAATCCTATCTTCTGTCCCAGTTCTTCCTCTGTTCATTTGGCCAGCGGGTAAAAGGCCAGTCTTTCCATACAGACATGGCTTTGTTCCCTGAAAGCTTTTACCTCACCTGATTTGCAAAATGTCCTTACAGACAGATTCATTTGAATAGCAAACAAACAGTATGGTTAGTAAGCAGGTACAGCTGATGTTGAAAATGTAAAAATTTGTCATTAAAACGGACCTTGACAGTGCTACTTTCTTTGTCGAGGCTTGCTGGTAATCTTACTAAACAAGACCCGTTCTGACCCCTAGAGGTTGAGATTGCGCATTATTACTTCCAACATTTCTGTTTACTTTAAGTGATGAACAGTAGAGTGAAGGACAAGATATTCTTACAGTATATTTTTTTGGGTATCAGTATTTTTAATAGAGTACATAATGCTTAAATTAAAGGCTGAACCTTACATTCTACATACTTATTTGAAATTATATAAAATGATCTAATATTGAAATTAATCAGGATTAATTTTTCCTCTCCGTTTAGCAAGTAAAAGATGCCCTTTCCCCTCTAGTGTACCAAAGTTGCAGTCTTAGCTTAGATGCAAACCAACATGATCATTAGAGGAACTTGTTGTGTTCAGTTAGATGTCTACCTATTTCCACAGTCTGTATTAGTGTCTGGTAAGCTAGATAGCTGTAACAGAAAGGGGTAATCATTTAATTTAAGGTGTTTAACGTTTTAACATTATTAATATATTCTTAACCCCAGACCAAGTACTTAATGTAAGCTTTCCCTCTTTTATTATTTGTTCATCAGGTTCATCTCAGGCTATGGCCAGTGTGAACCCCCTCGGCGGTCCCAACCCCAGCGGTCAGCGTATGTTCCCACAAACTCAAGGCATGATGGGAATGGGTCAGGGTGGAGGCCCCACGCCCAGTGCCCCTCCTGCTGCCAGTCAAGCAGACATGAGCCTATCGTCCTGTGCGGGTGGCCTTGATGTGCAGCAGGTTTTGTACGGCATGCATCCATCCCATCCTAACCAGCAGAGACTGCCTGTGTCATCCATCCCGGCAGCCTACAGACAGAATGTTCTGGCGCAGCAACAGGCCCATCTAAAGAGTCAGCCCAATGCTGCTTTGTTGAAACAGCAGCAGTTAGCTCGGTTACCCAACAGCATGCCCAACACGTTAGCTAACAGCATGAATTCAGCCATGCCTAACTCCATGGCTGGCAATATGTCAGGTGCGATGCCACCACAGGCCCAATCTTGGCAACAGCAGCAGCCTCACCCGGGTCTGCAGCAGGGAATGGCAGGCCAGCCAAACCCCAGCAACAGCAACATGCCCCCTGCCTTCCCTAGCTCCGGATTCCACATGCAACCACGATTGCCTAAGCTGCCCGGCAGTGCCCCGTTCACTCAGGCTGGCATGGGGAAAGGTGCGGCCAACAGGGCCATGACAAGCATGAACCCTGGGCAGATGATGTCGAACATGTCCCAACAAAGGACCAATAACACTGGCATGGGGCAGCAGCTGCCTCCTCCCAACCAGCAGCAGCAGCAGGCCCAGCAAGGACAGCAAGCACCACCTCAGTCCCAGCAAGTACTGCCTGACCTGGGGGCGTTCGGGCAGCCGCAGGGATCTCAGGTTCCTAACCGTACCACGGGCATGCAGTGCAACCAGGCCTACCAGGTGAGCCGATCGGCAGGTCAGCAGCTGCCGTTTGGCTACAACACCCAGCCAGGGGCAAGTTTACCCAGCTTTCCTGCGGAAAGCGATCTCGTAGACTCGCTGCTGAAGAACCAGCCAACGCACGAGTGGATGGACGATTTGGATGAGTTGTTGGCTAGTCATCAGTGATTTGATGCTCATACCAGTCACAGACATTCTAGTCAAAGTGTGTGCTATGAATCAAAAACTTGTCAGTGAGGTTGTATGAACGGTTGCCACAGAGTAAGGCAAAATTACTGGCTGTACTATGGTCAGAACTGCTGTTTTTTTTTTTGTTTGTTTGTTTTTTTTTTTACACATTACATATGTATACATGATATGTATATAATATACGGAGTGTGGGGCACAGGACCAAAAGCCTGTGTGTATTGAGTATTCCCAGGGCTGGAATGATAATGTGTAGATATATATATATGTTTAAAAAAATTAAAAAAATTTTTTTTAAAAACTGCTACTGAACCTGTGGCTCAGTACTAAAACCACTGAATTGTACCCAAATGTGATGGGTCAAAACACACACAGCTTTTCTGCCTTCCTTTGCTGTTAAGCTGCAGCTAGACTACCTACTCTCGCTTGTCCTAGTAAAGGGCCAGAATGGGAAAGGCCTGACTTTTGTTATGGACATGGGCTATATTGGATGTCATGGGCTCTTATACTGACATAAGAGACTCTTAAACCCTTTACGTAGTCCCACAAGCCTTAGTCCTGCATCTGTGGCCTTGAGTTGCTTGTTTCAATGTACACATCCACGATTGATATCAAGATAGGGGAGTAAAGGGGAGATGTGTTTTTTTTGTTTTTTTTTTTTCTTTTCTGTTTTGACATGGCAGCAGTCTTAACAGTTCAACGATTTTCTGCTTACTAAATGTGGGTGGCTAATGTGTTTGTTCTGTGGATCAGTTACAGAACAGGGAGGATAGGCGAGTAAACAGCAGCCCACAGGCTTGAGCATTACACTACAACACTAACGTGAAATCACAATGATGTCTCATCATTTCTACTCATGATGTTACACTAAAGCAGAACCTGTTCTTCTGCACTGTTTCAGAGTGATAGGCAGAAACCTGCAAATTGAGATCGTTGGAGGGGGGGGGGGGGGGGGGGGGGGGGGGGGGGGGGGGGGGGGGGGGGGGGGGGGGGGGGGGGGGGGGGGGGG